>CM035847.1:243990979-244590979 GCA_020510985.1 Pholidichthys leucotaenia | reverse complement strand
CGTTCATTAGCCCCAAGGCCGTCGGCGGAAGCTCCCCCGCGATCAGTGGTGGTGAAGTTTTCCAACTTCAGAACAAAAGAAGAGGTTTTGAGACTGGCTTGGCAGAAAAAAGGATTTATGTACCAAGAAAGAAAAGTTTTTGTGGAGCATGACTATGCCCCGGAGGTCCTTAAAAAGCATCGGGAATACAATGACGCTAAAAAGGTACTAAGAGAGAAGAAACTGCACTTTCAAACTCCATTTCCGGCGAAGCTGAGGGTTTTTTACGGGGAAGAGACGTGTCTCTACAACTCGGCGGAAGAAGCAACCACGGATATGGCGAGAAGAGGGCTCCCGGTAACGGGGTATAAACCCGCAGCAGACCCGATTGAAAGAATCAAGGCTCAAACGTGGTGCACACAGAGACCCTCAAAATCCACGGGCCAGCAGCGGGAAACCCAGCGCCAGGGTTATAAGGAAAAACTGGACGCTTTCAGGAGGGATTAACGATATTTTTAGTCAATCTGCGCATCCAACTCGCCTCCTACAAGGTAACAGACATTAAAGGAGATGCAGAATCAGCAAATATCAAGTGGTAAAACATTTCATGGAACAGTCATAATATTATAAACAAATAAGTCTTTAAAAAAAAAAAAAAACTTGTTAAAATAGAAATGTGACAATGAACCACATGAACTCTCCACACTAACAAATACTGTATTCAATCAATCAATCAATGCATCATTTTTATATAGTGCTTTATCATAGACACTCAAAGACGCTTTACAGAAATTAAGGGTCATCCACCACCTGGATGGATGAAGCAGCCACAATACGGCGCCATCCCTTTAACCATTCACACACACACATTCACACCAAGGGCCACTTTAGAGTCTCCAATTAACCTAACCTGCATGTTTTTGGCATGTGGGAGGAAACCGGAGAAATCCCGGGGTAAACCCACGCATACACGGGGAGAACATGCAAACTCCACACAGATCACTGTTGGTCGGAGGCTGGGATCGAACCCACAATCCCACGATCCCCACGATCCCCCGGCCAAGGGTAAACTGTGCTGCCGCAGTGCTAACCACTGCGCCACCGTGCCACGTTAAATGTATTAACGTGATTGTTTGCTGTGATGGTGGTGGGAGGTTGCGCACAATTTCATAGGGTATAGGCATAAAAAAAAAATCATTACAAGTTCGGATTGGGATCTGAAAATCACGTTAAAAACATGGGACAACTTACAGGGGTAAGAGAGGGCCCTCAACACGTAACAAAGTTTGAGGAATTTCCCTCAGAGCCAACACACCATCAAGGCTCTTCTAAGGTCGCTAAAAAGACCTCAGTTCAGGAAGATTTTTTGACAGTTTTTTGTTTTAAAGTTTTATATACTATGTTCTTAATGTTCTTTCAGTTTTTGAGTAGCATAAAAGAGGGCCACTATACTGTTATACTAAATAAGACAATACAATGGAGAAACAGGGTGCAACCAAAATAATCTCATATAATGTAAAAGGGATCCTGAATCCAGTTAAAAGATCCAAGATTCTAGGCAAAATGAAAAAAGACAAAGCAGGAATAATATTTTTACAGGAGACCCACCTAACAGACTTGGAGCACACTAAACTTAATAGACAAGGGTTTAAACTGATCTCTTCATCTTCATATAAGTCAGGGAGGAGGAGGGGGTTAGCGACATTGATCTCAACCAAAATTATATTTGAAAAAAATTCAGAACACAAAGATAAAGAAGGGAGATTCAGCATGGTACTTGGTTGGCTAGAGGGAGAAGATATCACCCTGCTGAATGTATATGCACTTCCAGGGGCTAACTGGAAATTTTATAAAAATGTATTTGACCTAATGATAACTAAAGCCCAAGGTTTAGTGATATTTTTTTTTTTCTCTCAGTCACACTTTGTCTTAGCTTTGTTCTAAATTGTAATCACTCTTGTCTTGTTTACTCTTTTTTCTTTGAATTCTTGGATGGAATATGGGTGGGCAATATAAGCTGCGGCTTCAGCCATCACCCATTTCGGATAACTCATGTGGAATTGTTTAGTAGAAGGAGTCTTTGTCTAATTTGACCTTGTTGTTATATTATACAGTTTCTTTAACCTGTACTGTATTATCCGAAATAAATAAATTCATTCATTCATATGTGGTGGAGACTTCAATCTAAGACTGAATCCATACTGGGATGCATCAGGTAATTCTCCACATCAAAATAACACTCAAAGTAGAAAAACTAGGATGCTACTAAATGAATTGGGAATCTGTGACGTGTGGAGGGAATTCAACCCCATTGTAAAAGATTATACATTTTACTCAGCACCACATTCATCATACTCAAGGACTGACTATTTTTTTATGTTTAATAGAGACATTGGAAGAGTAAAAACATGTAAAATAGGACTGATGGATCTCTCTGACCACAGTCCGATCTATATGGACTTAAATATCCAAAAATACACAAATAATACATTTTCTTGGAGGTTAAATTCAAATATATGGACTTAAATATCCAAAAATACACAAATAATACATTTTCTTGGAGGTTAAATTCAAATGTGCTGAAAGGACCACTGAAAGATGAATTGAAATCAGATATTCTCAGATATTTGGAAGAAAATAATAATGGAGAAGTATCCCCTTTAATACTGTGGGATGCATGCAAAGCTGTAATAAGGGGAAAGATTATTGCAAAACTGGCACTCCAAAAGAAATTGAGACAAGAAAAACTAATCACATTAGAGTCAGAACTTAAGAAACTAGAAAAAGAGCACAAAGACAACACTCATTCTTATGACTCGCTCAAAATTAAGGAAATAAAAAAAACAAATAAACGAGATCTACACAATAGAAATCCAGAAGAAACTTACATTTCTGAAACAAAAATATTATGAAACAGGTAGCAAATCGGCAAAATTACTAGCCTATAGATTGAGGAAACAACAAACGGAGAGAGCAATCTACAAAATCAGAGACCCAGTATCAAAGGAAATAAAAATTTAGAATTCAGGAAATTCTTAAAAGTTTCGAGAATTACTACAAGAACTTGTACTCCCTCAAAAAACACAAAGACACATCCGAAGCCTTCCTAAATACATTAAATCTTCCCCAACTTACTGAGTCACAAAATAAAAAACTACTGGCAGAAATACAACCTAAAGAATTAGAAAAAACAATTATGAAACTTAAAGCTAGCAAATCCCCAGGAGCAGATAGTTATACAGCAGAGTGGTACAAAACCTTTAAACAGCAACTATCTCCTCTCCTCCTGAAAACATTTAACTATGTCCTCCACACAGGGGAAATCCCCCCTCCTGGAGAGAAGGGGTCATTGCAGTCATACCTAAACCTGAAAAGGATAAACTAGACTGCTCCAACTACAGACCAATCAGTGTGTTAAATCAGGACTATAAACTGTTTACCGCTATCCTTACCAAAAGGTTAGAAAATATACTGACAGACTTAATTCATTTAGACCAAACAGGTTTTATAAGACAAAGACAGACACAAGATAACATTAGACGCACTTTACACATAATTCATCATATAAAAAAAATATAATTTAAATGCAGCCATACTGGGATTAGATGCTGAAAAAGCATTTGATTCGGCTGACTGGTCTTTCCTATATAGAATCTTATCCAGTTTCAATTTTCATAACAACTTCATTAGAACTATCCAGGCATTATATAAAAAACCAACAGCTAAAATAAGGATTTATGGTAAATTATCATCATCTTTTGAACTGGAAAGAGGATGTCGTCAGGGCTGCCCCTTGTCTCCACTGCTCTTTGCAATCTTCATAGAACCTCTGAGCCAATGGATAAGACAGAATCAAAAAATTCAAGGTATTACACTTGGTCAGAAGGAACATAAAATAGCATTCTTTGCTGATGACATTTTAATATACCTGGGGCAGCTGGACACCTCTTTTCCAGAACTAATCTCAGTTTTTTCAGAGTATGGAGCGTTATCGGGGTACGAATTAAACGTGCATAAAACCCAAATTTTAACATTTAACTATAACCCAAATCAATATTTACTAAGCAAATTCAAAACTAACTGGGAGATGGAATGCATGAAATATCTGGGGGTCAATATCCCAAAACAACTCAACAAAATTATAACACTAAACTATGATCCACTGATGACAAAAATAAAATCTGATCTAGCAAGATGGAATATGATACCATTCTTGGGTAGAATCAAAGAATGGTAGCAGTCAAAATGAATATACTTCCACGTCTTCTATACCTTTTCCAAACAACACCGGCAGAACCTCCCAAAACAACATGGCAAGAACTGGACAGAAGGATCTCAAGAATCGTATGGCAGGGCAAGAGACCAAGAATCAGATATAGAACCCTACAGCTAAACAAAGACAAAGGTGGGCTCGCACTGCCAAATATCAGGGACTATTTTAAAGCTGCGCAAATTAAAACTTTAGTAGAGATATGTAACCCAGTCTACACTGCACAATGGAAGGAGATAGAATGCCAAATAACAAGTGACATTCCCCTACAGGCGATAATAGGGTATAATGCCTTACCTAAACTTCTGAATAACACTAACCCGTGGATAGAGACCCCGCTAAAAATTTGGTTTAAGATAGTCAGAGACAATCAAACTAAAGAACCCTATCGATTATTGCAATGGATTTCCTATGATCAGGATTTTACTCCTAATAAAATAGACACTAGATTTAAAAAGTGGAAAGAGAACGGACTGATAAAATATTACGATTTTTTAAAGGGCAAACTTTAAGAAGTTTTGAAGATTTGAAAAAACAAGGTCTAGTAAATCAAGACCTTTACAGGTTCTTTCAGCTTAGACACCACATAAACAAAATACTTAAAAAGGAGGATTTGGAAAGGGCCCAGTCAGGTGTTCTAAAGGTTTTCTTAATGGCATATAAAGGGATCCCAGGGATCAGATACATTTCTAAAATGTATCATGGTCTTCAAGATTTAAAAGGAGACAACACCTCATATATAAAAGAGAGATGGGAAAAAGAAGGGAATTTCACTTTACAACTGGAAATATGGGAAAAGCTAAATAAACAACAATGGAAAAGTACTTCATCCCTGCTGTGGAGAGAATTTGGATGGAAAAATTTGGTAAGATTTTTCAGAACACCTGCACAAAACAAATTTACTCGTGAAGGGTTGAATGTGTACAAGGTTGTGTGGTGAAAAGACTGCAAATCATTTTCATGTGTTTTGGTCATGCCCAGTTATCCACCAATATTGGACCAATGTACAGACAATATTGGGGAAAATATTCAAAGTAACAGTTCCCTTTTCTTTTGAGAAAAATACTTATTCACTGTTTTAATATTGGCAAGTAAAAAAGCTCTAAAAAAAAAAATGGATGTCGAAAGACTGTCCTGCACCTGAAGATTGGATTAACGTGATTCAGGACATTTATCTGATGGAAAAGTTGACATTTGCACTGAGACAGGACATGGATGGGTTCTTGAACTTTTGGCAACCCTGGAACGCATATGTGTCTTCCATCAGATCTAATCTTGCACAAACACCATTTCAATAATGGCACCTCTCTTTGTTCCAACGCTACTCAAATTCTCTTTTATTTTTCTGCTCTTTTGTTTTTTGTTTTTTTTTTATTTTTCTTTTCTTTCACTTAAAAAAAGGGTGTTGTAATTTTTTTTTCCAATGTTGTAAAAAAAAGGGGGGGAATATGTGATGAAAATGTAAACAATGCAGTGCTGTAATGACATGTATACCCTTTACAAAAACTTAAATAAATTTGCAACTTTACTCTTTAAAAAAAAAAAAAAAAAAAAAGAAAAGGGAGAAGTACTACCGACCCTGCTGTCTGTTTGGAACATGAGATTAGGAAGGCCCAATTGAATAAGGAAAGTGTAGTTGCGGTGTTTTTGGATGTTGAGAAGGCATATGACATGATGTGGAAGGAGGGGCTGATTATCAAACTACATAAGCTAGGCATTAGAGGGAGAATGAAAAGATGGATTAAAAATTTTTTGAGTGACAGGAAAATTTCGGAAAGAATAGGGAAGCAGTATAGCTCAAGCCAAATGATAGAAAATGGAACCCCACAAGGCAGTATTATTAGTCCCATTTTGTTTTCAGTCATGATCAATGACATTTTTTCTAGAGTTAAGAGTTCTGTTGGTGTCTCTTTGTTTGCAGATGATGGTGCTATGTGGACAAGAGGGAAAAATATATAATTTATTGTTAAAAAGTTGCAGCAGGCGACTAGAGTTGAGGCTTGGGCAATGGAATGGGGATTCAGGTTTTTGGTGGGAAAAACAAAGGCTGTGGTCTTCACAAGGAAGAGAGTAAACAATCAAGTTGATCTTAAAATATATGATCACAACAAAGAAACTGTGGAGTGTTTCAAGTATTTGGGTGTGTGGTTTGATAAGGGTTGTTCTTGGAAGATTCATGTTGAGAAAATTGTTGCAAAATCTAAGAAGGTTTTAAATATTATTAGATGTTTGAGAAGAAGATAATGGGGAGCAAGTAGAGGTGCTTTAAAAACATATGCGGCATTAGTTAGGTCAGTGTTTGATTATGGGTGTGTTATGCAGGGATGGCAATTTTCTGCCGATCTGTGGATTTCCGCCGATTTATTTTCAAATTGATCATTTCTGTGAATCGTCTAAATCCGTTGAGAAAATTTTAGGGGGGGGTAAGGTACCTTATTGTCACCGATGTTACCGATTTTAGCGAAAATCAACACGATTACATAAGCGCTCGGCGCTTCCCCGGGTCAAGTCTCCCACCATAACCCGGATGTTTTGTACTCAAGCTACTGCTGCATTGTAAATGGCCCTGCGATTGGATAGTTGCAAACGATTGGACCAATCAAATGGCTCGTTGTATGCGTTGTCAAAAATTCATGGCGGCGTGTTCGTATTGGAATTCTGAGCTTTCGGTATCGTTTTCAGCGGAATTATGAGATTTTTATCGAAGGATCAGGAGTCATCAGTGCTAGAAATAGACAAAAGTGTCAAAAATAAGTTCCGATGGAAATGGCTTGAGAGAAAAGTGACGGTAAAGGTGAAAATTGGCTCAAAGTTCGATGAGGTAACAGAAACACTCGGACAATTTCTGAAGAAACCAGATGTGGCCGGAAAAGCTTTTTGTGTGTATTGTAAAGATTTGATTAACTATGGATCTCTTATAGAACTGTTAAATATGTTGGACTAAAGACAGTGTGACAACATTGAAGAAAAAGTAAATTAACTTTTCATTAAATTTAATGATTTATCTAAGTCTAGTATTTCATTTTTTTTTTTTATAATTTTTTTCAGTCTAAATTACTTCTGTTTTACTGAAAACCTCTCAGCTTCAGGAGGGCTGTGCCCCCCTGGCCCCCCCATAAGTCAATCGACCAAATTAGATTTCAGCTGAAATCAGAATTTCCTGTTGCCATCCCTTGTTATGTATGGATCAGCGTCAGAAACATTATTGAAAAAACTGTATATAATTCAATACCAAGCTCTGAGGTTATGCTGTGGGGCCATAAAAACTACTCCAGTAGGAGCACTCCAGGTGGAGATGGGCGAGATGCCTCTGGAGTTAAGAAGAACTCAAATAGCAGTTGCATACTGGGCCAACATCAGAGGATTTAGTGACAGTCACCCAGTACACAGTGTACTGAAACCTTGCCAAGAGAAGGAAAAGAGACAAATGAGAAGCTTTGGATGGACAATAGAGAATAAAGTCAGGGAGCTAAGGGTTGCTGATAAAGCAGTATGTCCAACAGTCCCTCTTTCTGCAGAACCACCATGGTGTCTGGAAGAAGTAAAGGTGGATTTTAGACTTTTAACAAATGGCATAAGAGGGAGGATAAACAAGTAGGAGGTCAATAACTATTTAGACGGTAACTATCCTGACTTTATAAAGATTTATACGGATGCATCTTAATCAACAAAGAACATTGTGGGAATAGCATTCATCATTCCAGAATTAGATGTCATGAAAAAGGAAAGGGTTAGTGATGACTTGGCTGTGTATACTGGGGAGCTTTTGGCAATCTGTTTGGCATTGGGCTGGGTGGAAGAAGTAAAGCCCAGAAAGGTTTTGATAGGGTCTGACTCTAGCAGCGCAATGGAAAGTATTGGGCAGATGTATTCAGAGTCAAGACAGGATTTAGTGATGGAAATCGTACATTCAGTAGGAAGAATCTCAAAGGCAGGTGTGGACATTAGATTCATTTGGAACCCGGTGCACATTGGAGTGGAGGGGAATGAGCTAGCAGATAAATGTGCAAAAAGGGCAACTAGGATGAGTCAAGTTAGTTGGAATGTGAAACATAGTGTAACGTCGGGGCCATTTTAAGGGGGCAGGGATTTCCCAGCATGCTTTGCCAGATTGAAACGTTACTGTGTGTGTTAAATGTGTTATTTCTGAGTTATACTGCTGTGTCATTATAACTGCATTATAATGACCCAGCAGTGTTTAGCAGGATTAGGGCAAGATGTACCATGTGTGTGTAACCATGATTGAAACGGAGGTCTGGGAGAATGACCTCCACTCCTGTCTGTGCTCAGAAGTAAGTTGGGGGTCGGGGTGTGTGAAAAATAAATCAGGTTGATCACAGCCATCTGCTCCATTTTCTTTGTGTGAACCTTGCAAACGTCACACTGGTGTCAGGAGTGGGATATGGAGCAAGATGAGGATCCAGGCGGAGGTGCAGCGGCCGGAGCGATTCATCGCTCAGCCGGCAACGGAGTGTAGAGCTGAGACGCCGGCCCCTGGAGAGCTTCGCCGCGATGGACGTAGCAGAGCAAACCAGCCCCGTTTCGGGCTGGCGATTCCAGAGCGATTAGAAGCGGCAATCGACCGGGAGATGACCGTCCCATCCATCCAGCAGCGGGCCAAGATTCCCCGCTACAACGGCGAGAACCTGTTGGATGACCGCCTGGCCCAGGTCGAGTTGGCTGCCGTGCTGATCATCAGAGGAAACCACCGTGCTGAGAGCGAGTGGAGGAGGAGCTACGGCAGATCACAGCAGCGCGTGCACGAAGGAAACAGCCGTGGCGAAGCGAGGAAGGACGGCTTCCGCTGCACAGAGCCAGGGTACATGGCATGGTACTGCCCCGCACACAGCGCACGACAAACTGGCCCCTCGCGACGTTAAATTAGAGCGAGGTGGCATGGACGGGGAAAAAGGCGCCTCCTGCAGATGCTTCCCCCGGCAGGTGACGTTACAGAGGCCTTTGGAGCGCAGCAGCAGTGGAGCGAGCAGGACAGATCCGGTCTTTTCTCGGGATCGGCAGGGGCTGGGCGCCTGGACGCAGGCCAGCGGCCGACTGGGAGGTCCTGGCAGCGATGGGAGTCATGGGACTCCCGCTGCCAGAGGAGGAACTGTGCGTGTCCTACCACTACCCGATGCTTTTCCTTTCGGTGACGTCACGGAGGCCCTCGGCGCAGGAGCGACGCAGCAGAGCGAGCAGGACGAAGATGCGGCCACTTTCCAGGCGCGGCAAGGGCTGGACGCATGGACGCGGGCCAGCGGCCGCCTGGGAGATCTGGCAGCGGTGGGAGTCGACCGGAGCGGGCCTGGGACTCCCGCTGCCAGGGAAGGGACTGTGCGTGGTCCTACAGAGGCTGTAAGATGTGTCCATCCGCCCGCTGGTGGCCAAACCGGAACCCTACCCCAACCAGATACTCTGACCGAGACTCAGATGGCCCGTGCATGCCGCCCTGGCACCGGGCTGACTCGCGTTGGATTTCTGAAAGTGGACTTTGAATTTTCTGGGGACAGAAACCAGTCCGGGCAGAACTGAGGAAATTAGCACTGCACTGTGATTACAAAGACTCATTGGAAGAAATGTTAAGAGACAGACTTGTGTGTGGAGTGAATGATGACCGAATGCAACGGCGACTTTTATCTGAAACAAAACTCACTTTTGCAAAGGCTTTGGAATTATGCCAAGCGATGGAAACAGCATCTAAAGATGTGAGAGAAATGCAAGGGAAGCTAACAGAGGACACAGCAACGCATGTTCGTGTGCCTAAGACCCAAGTAGGTGTCTACAAAGTGTCGACTGACAAAACTCAGCACAAATTCCCCAGTTGTTATCGTTGCAAAGGCTAGCACAATGCCGCCGAGTGCAAATTTGCCACTGAGCTGTGTCATAATTGTGGCAAGCGAGGGCACATTGAGAAAGCATGTAGAACAAAGGTGGGCAATGCACAGGTGCAGAAGGCAACAGTTAAAGGGCAAAAGAATGAAAACAAGGGCCCAGGAAAGGAACAGCGAGCGAATCAACTTAGAGGGGAGGGAGAAAGTGATACAGAAGACATGGGTTTTCACACAATTTACAACATGTCAGATGAGCTGACCAAGGTAGCGCCCATCACGCGTACCATGAATGTTAATGGAATGAAAGTAACATTTGAAGTTGATACAGGCTGTGGAGTAACCATATTAAGTATTAACAGCAATATACACAACTGTGGAAGAAAACAGACACAGCAGAATTAAATCCCTGTTCATTAAAATTAAAAACATACACAGGAGAGAAGCTAGACGTGCTAGGCATGGCACAAGTGAAGGTGCAACACGAAAACAAAGAAAAGGACTTACCTGTAGTAGTAGTTGGGGGCGAAGGACCAAATCTACTAGGGCGAAGTTGGCTACAAGAACTGGCCATGATTGATCAGTTAGTGAATAAGGTGGAATCTCAGCCCAAATTGCAGCTGGAGGAGATCCTCGAAAGACACGCTGAGGTGTTCAAAGAAGGCTTAGGACAGCTAAAAGGTGTCACTGCAAAGATTAATGTGGACAAGGAGGCCCAACCACGATTCTGCAAACCCCGACCGGTGCCCTATGTAGTCAAGCCACTGGTCGAAAGCGAGCTACAGAGGCTGCTGGATGACAAGATCATTGAGCCACTGCAGGTTGCAGAATGGGGGGCGCCCATAGTCCCAGTGAGAAAGCCAGATGGCTCCATTAGAATATGTGGAGATTACAAACTCACTGTCAATCGAGCATCACGGGTGGATCAGTATCCAATTCCTAAAGTGGAGGACCTCTTCGCACAGCTGAATGGTGGCCGACACTTCACGAAATTAGACATGAGTCACGCTTACCAACAGGTAGTCTTGGAAGAAGAATCAAGAAAGTATGTAACCATCAATACACACAAAGGCTTATATACCTACACACGCTTACCATTTGGAGTAGCTTCCAGTCCTGCTATATTCCAGAGAACTATGGAGGGCATCCTAGGTGGAATTCCGAATGTTGCCATTTATTTGGATGACATCCTTTGTACAGGACCAAATGAACAAGAACATCTGAAAACGCTGGAGGAAGTGCTTCAACGGTTGGAGAAAAGCGGTCTGAGGTTGAAAAGAAGCAAGTGTGAGTTCATGGGAAAAGAGGTGGTGTTCCTAGGCCACAAGATCAACGCCAGTGGTCTACACCCTCTGACAGACAAAGTGGAAGCCATTGCAGAGGCGCCTGAGCCACAAAATGTTACTGAGTTAAAAGCCTACCTGGGCTTGTTGAACTATTACCATAGGTTCCTCCCAAAGCTCTCCACGCTGCTGGCACCACTACATACCTTACTTAAGAAGGAAGAAAAATGGTCATGGGGGATCAAGCAGCAGAAGGCGTTTGAAGAGTCTAAAGCGCTACTTCAGTCCTGTAGTGTGTTAGTGCACTATGATTCAAACAAACCACTCATCCTGGCGTGTGACGCATCACCCTACGGTGTGGGAGCTGTACTCTCTCATCGTATGGAGGATGGCTCAGAGAGACCCATAGGGTTCGTCTCAAGAACTCTTAGTGCAGCTGAGAAAAACTACTCCCAGCTAGACAAGGAGGGCCTTGCAGTAGTATTTGGTGTAAAAAAGTTCCACAAATACCTGTACGGGAGACAGTTCGCTATAGTGACTGACCACAAGCCACTAATTTCACTGTTCAGTGAAATGAGAGCCATACCCCAGATGACATCTCAGAGAATTCAGAGATGGGCCGTTACATTAGCAGCGTATGAGTACACCATCAGTTACAAAGCCGGACGGGACCATACGAATGCTGACGCGATGAGTAGGCTACCCTTGGATGGAGGAAGAGACAGCACGCCTGAGGAGGAGGAGAGAGTGCTATTGTTTGAAGATATCGGCGTGCCCCTGGTGAACGCACAACAAATAAAGAAGTGGACAGACAAAGACCCTGTTCTAGCAAGAGTGCGAGAATACATCTTGCGAGGATGGCCGAAGATGAACAGTCCTGAGTTCATTCCCTATGCCCGACGACAGGATGAGCTCAGCACCCAGGAAGGTTGTATCCTGTGGGGAGGACGCGTGGTTGTTCCACCACCTGGTCGGAATGCCTTACTGCAACAACTACACCAAGCACACCCTGGCATCACTCGCATGAAAGCGTTGGCGAGGAGTTACATGTGGTGGCCCAACATGGATGCAGAGGTGGAGGCGCTTGTGAAGTCATGTGCGGCATGCCAGGAGAACAGGAACAGTCCTCCAGCAGCCCCACTACATCCCTGGGAAGTTCCAGATAAACCATGGAGAAGAATTCACATTGACTACGCAGGTCCATGGATGGGAAGAATGTTCCTGATCATAGTTGACGCATACTCAAAGTGGATCGATGCATATTCTGTGAGTAGCGCTACTTCTACTGTTACCATTGAATGTCTTAGAAAGAGTTTCAGCCAACAGGGCATACCTGAAATCATAGTATCAGATAACGGTACATGTTTTACGAGTGAACAGTTCCAAGAGTTTTCTGAAAAGAATGGCATACGTCACATCACGACTGCGCCATACCATCCTTCTTCTAATGGCTTAGCCGAGAGGGCCGTGCAGACGTTCAAGTCACTCATGAAAAAGATGACAGGAGACTCTATTGAAACCCGAATGTCGCGAGCTCTGTTCAGCTATCGAATAACACCCCAATCTACAACTGGCAAGTCACCAGCTGAGCTGTTGTGTGGAAGGAAGTTGAGGTCAACATTTGACTTAATACATCCAGACTTCAGAAACAAAGTGCATGACAAACAAGAGAAACAAAAAGGTTATCATGACATGCATGCTAGAGAGAGAATACTGAGAGAAGGAGACTTGGTCTACACCCGCAACTTTGGCTCAGGACCAGCCTGGGTACCAGGAGAAATAACAGAAAAGACAGGCCCTGTGTCATTCAAGGTGACATTAGGCCATGGACAAGTGGTGAGGCGACACATCGACCAAGTTCGTGGTAGGAGCTCCATTCCCCTGCCGATGGCACCAGAGGTGTTGTCTGACACCCATTCTGAGGAGAGCATCAACGAACCACCACTTCAGGTGATACCTGAGGTACCCATCTCTGCAGATTCTACTGGCAGCACTGCAGCAGCCGAAACAGTGGAGCAGTCTGAGTCTTCACCTGCAGTTGGCTCACCAGCCGTGAGAAGATCTCAGCGAGCTAGGAAAGCTCCAGACTACTTGAAGGACTATACTTAGTCAGTAGTGAGTCGACCAAGTTCGTGGTAGGAGCTCCATTCCCCTGCCGATGGCACCAGAGGTGTTGTCTGACACCCATTCTGAGGAGAGCATCAACGAACCACCACTTCAGGTGATACCTGAGGTACCCATCTCTGCAGATTCTACTGGCAGCACTGCAGCAGCCGAAACAGTGGAGCAGTCTGAGTCTTCACCTGCAGTTGGCTCACCAGCCGTGAGAAGATCTCAGCGAGCTAGGAAAGCTCCAGACTACTTGAAGGACTATACTTAGTCAGTAGTGAGTTCCCCAGTCACAGGACAAGAATGCGTCCTGGAACCTCACTGGGATGCGGTAGTCAACCCAAATCCCTAGTTAAACTGTTATGTGTATAACATGTATAAAAAAAAAAATAAAAAAAAAAAAAGAGAAAAGAAATTATGTGTATGGCACATGTGTTTTAAGAAGTTAAAAAGTAACTGTGATAGTTTAGGGTTAAATGGGAGTTCCAGGATGTCTAGTATAATTGGCTAGTGTAATTAAGAGTAGTTTAATCTAGAGGGGAGGGATGTGGTAGACTGCAAGTCTAAATTAAAACATTACTGGCACTTGCCTCTAGGGGGAACTACCTGTATTGTTTAGCACTACTTTAAGGGGACACATTAGAATAACAGTATGAAAACCCCACGCAGAATCCATGTTCAGTCATTGTTGTGTGTGTTGCAGAATAAATGGCAAGAGTTAGCCAAAGAAATAACTCAAGTGTGATCATTGCTACACGGTAGGATATCACATGCACCTACAAGCTGTTTGCCAACCGCCATAAAACACCAGAAGAAGAAGAAGAAGCTAATATGGCTGCCGTCCATCATCGTGCACCATTACTTAGATGGCATCTTACATGGAATATAGCTGTGGGATACAAGAACAATTTATGTGGGATAATCATAAGACTTTGTAGATGTGATAGAGAGCATAAATGACGGACAGAACGCAAAATAGCGACCACAATGAACAAAAACACAGTGACCACAGCAGCAAGCGAGTCCTGTTAGCCGCTGGTAAGTGAGGAGTTTCAGTGGTTTTTTAATATTGTACTGATTTCTTGTTCATATACTTTGACGATAAGATGATGAGGTACCTCTGTACAAAAAACGGTGTCAAAAGACTGAACCATTCTTTGTGTAAACATGTCCAAAGTCCAGTTTTGACTGAGTTATGGAATTTAAAGAGGTGCTGCGACATTATACAAATTAGATGCGTAAATTTATTCCTATCTGAAACTTTGGATCATATTTTACATCTTTCTAATTGACAATAAGTCATTATCTCTGACCACTTTCAAGTTATAGCCTTGGAAATGTGAATTATTTTACTGACAAAAAATATTTACCACTCTTGACCACTAGGGGTTATGTCACAATTTGGCAACGGACACACTCAAACGGTTAAAACCGAGGCCTCATGAAACAACAAGCAACTTTGAGACAATAGCTTCATGAGCGACACAATGTTATGAAACATCTAATAAAGACTGCCATCTGGTGGCTGACTGTCAGAACTGCTTCAGAGTTGAAAAACCTGAAAAAAATCTCAATACTTTTGTTTTTAGCATTTGGCCATCCGAGGTCTATTCAAAATTGGATGGCAGGAACAAACAATACAAAGCAAACAAAAAAAAAGTAATTCCCTCTCAAACTTCCCGCGAGCCCTCAAGTCATGTGATGTGACTGACATAACGAGGTCTCGCTTGCTATGGTCACGTGACTGTGGGCATGTTGACACAGTGTTCGACACTCTGTTCATGACACTTCCGTGTTATATTGCTCAAGTCAGTGTCAAGCGGGCGGTGTCGAGCATAACACCACTAAGCAGTGCTCATCCTAGCAGTGGTGCAGGTACGCCATGGTTCACCAGCTTGCTGTTTTGTTCTTTGTGATCGCTCACTCCATCCAAGTGTGCTTTTCCCCCAGTGGCTTGCTTGGCTCCCCAGTTTTCTATGCGCTTTGTGTTCCATTTCCTGGACCCCCCACGTAAGCCTCCCTGCAAATTCCAAGATTCAGTACTAACCTTCATGACAGGACTCTCTTTGCTACCTACCTGGATTGTCGCTTTCCCTTCTGGATACTTACATAAGCCAACCATATCCAGACATGGAAAAACATTTAGCTAGCCCTTATTACAGGAAAGTCTTGGGCCCAAGCATCACCCATCAGAAACTCCCACCTCAGAAGCTCCTCTCCCTATTTGGTCTGTTCCTCCATCTACTCAGTGAGTGTCATATACCTACCTGCTATCTGGCTCCCCGCAGCTCTTTCACGCCTCTGAAAATAAGCGCCTTAACAATTATAGTCTCAGTAACATACCTATTTGCGATCCATATACTGAGCTCTTCTTTTCCCACAGGGGTGCTCCTGCAAACCTTATTTTCTTCAGTAAATTACAATAAATACCAACCTTGAATCCAAGCTTTGGTCCTGTTGCTGTGTCTGCATTTGGGTCCTTTCTTGGTTAAAATATGTCAGTATCTACTCAACTTATAACATCCGACTGAAAGATATACTGTAGTAACAACAGGTCAGGAAAAAAAAATCAGAATCACTGAGTTGGATAAAGATAAGATGAGATAAGATAAGCCTTTATTAGTCCCACAACGGGGAAATTCCAGGATTGCAACAGCACAGGGATAGCAACACTCAGAGCAACAATCAGAAGGCAAGAAAAAAAAAAAAAAGCAAGCAAGAGCAGCTAATATACATATGTACATATTACTATAAATATATATATATACACACAGACACACAGTGTAGAGCATTGTAGCTGGATGGGATAAATATATGAGTATATCACCATCTGCTAAAACTGCTTTATAAACTCAATCAGGTGTAGCTAATCACCATCTCAATGACACACCTAGCCATTTCAGTTTCATCTGTGATCAACTGTGGTCATTTTGATTAGCTCATCATTCAGAGAGCTATTCAGTCCTAGGTAGTGCAACTGAAGCAAACAACTATGTGTGGCAAGGCATTGTCAAAAGATCTCTGGAATAAAGTTTTGGATGGGTACAAGTCAAGAGATGGATGCAAAAAAATTCAAAGGATTTATCAGTCCCTACAAGCACAGTAAAGTCTATTATTAAGAAGTGGAAGGTGTTTGGTAAGACCCACCCTGGATCAGGACATCCCTCCAAACTGGCTGGAAAAAAAAAATTAAAAACTTGTTGGAGAGACTACCAAAAGGTCCACAGCAACTTTGAAGCCACTCCTCAAGAAAGACCCCATGTTCCTTTGCCAGAATGCACCTTAAAGATTCTGAGACCAAGTAGAAAAAGGTGTTATTCTCAGATGAGACTAAAGTCAAACTATTTGGCCTCAGCACCAAATAATGTGTCTGGTGGAAAGCCAATATTGTCAGAATGTGGGTTGGGCCCATGTCCTCGCCTTGGTTTATAGTTTATATTTTCTTGTTACCAGGACAGAGTCTCAGCCCACATCCTCACTTTGAGTTTAGTTTTATCTTGATTTCTTGTTTATTTATCATTATGGTCTTAGCCTTATCCTCATTATCCAGCTGTGGTGCAGATGTAGTGCGGCCGGCTACTGATCAGAGGGTCAGGGGTTCAATTCTCGCTCTTCTGCAGTCTGCATGTCAAAGTGTCCTTGAGCAAGACCACTGAACCCTCCTGGTGGGTCAGGCCAGCGCCTGTGTATGGCAGCTCTGCCGCAATCAGTGTGTGAATGGGTGGATAGCAGGATCTGTAAAGTGCTTTGGTCATCTAGAGATGAGAAAAAGCGCTATATATATAAATGCTGTTTGCCTTGTCATTTATTCTAGTTATTATTATTAGTCACGTCTATGTTGACCCTCCCTGTCCTAGCTTCTGTATTATTAGTCTTTTTGTTATCATTGTCCTGGTCTCAGTCTTAGTCCTTTCCATGGTCATGTCTCCCCTGGTCCTTTATTCATGTTTCATGTGTATCCCCTACTTTTGGTTACCCTTTTGTCTCAGCCCCTTATGTCTCCTGTACCTATAGCCACTTCCCTACTGTCTCCGTTTGCCCTTGATTGTTCCCATTTTTTTGTATCTGTTGATTACCTGTTGTTTTTGTTGTCTCTGTTGTCGTTTGTGTCAATCTCTGTCCTAGTGTGGAGGCATTGATGTTCCTTGTCTGAGTTCCCGAGTAATCCTGTCTGTGAGTTTTTCATGAATAATTCCTACCTTGCCTTGTGTCTTGCCCAGCATTGTTTTTCAGCCCACGTGCTGCTATTTGTTTGTGTTTTTGAGTTTCAGAATCAGAATCAGAATCAGAATCAGAAAAGATTTATTGCCAAGTACATTAACAGATCACTGATAACATACGAGAGAATTTGACTTGACACAGAAAATGAACCTGCATTTCCAGTGACGCGGCAGCATCAGAGACACGCCTGCCAACAGGATAGTGGGTACAAGCATGAGAATAAGAATAATACGAGGAACAATAGGAAGGAGCAAAAAAATCATTGATTCAAAATACTGGTTACATAATTAATCAATATTAAGATTTCAAGGGAAAAAAAAGCTCTCGATGCACATTCGCTACACAGGATTCACAAGACACAAGAGAGCAGTGTGTGTATCTTTATTCAGTTCATGGATCAATGTGTGTGCGGTGTTGAGCAGTGTTGATGATAATAACAGAGACAACAAGGACACTTGGCAGGAGATGTTTTGTCTGGCTGCCGCCGAGTCCTTATCTTGGCAGAGTCCAGATGGCTGTCCAAGGCCTTATGCTCGATGATTTTGAAAACACAGACTGCAGACAGCCAGGAGGAATTTTCATGGGGAAATTGAGCCAAATCGGACTGATCACAGAGAAGGCTTTTTATTTCTTCTGTAGATTCAGTACTTAATCCTTCATTGCGGGGCTTTAAATCCATCGTGGAAAGACCTAAGCGAGACCATGATGTAATCCACCTTCCGAGACAGTTCTCCATTTGTCGCTATCAGGGTCTTCTCCAATTTTTCAATTTGACAGATGCACCTCGCCTGGCCAGCATTTTGATAGGTTGTATCCATCTTCAGCAATTTGCGGTACACCAGGACAATCCCAGTTCCAATCAGAAAGATCCCAATCACCATTACCACGAAGACATACAAATCTTCAATATCTTCGATAGAGAGATTAGTGAGACACAAGATTTCCAATTACTTGTGTCACGTAAATAGCCCACTGGAGCCGTACCTGCGGGACAGACAGCTTCCCCCGGAGCACTTTTCCTTGTTGAAAAAATAGTGTCAATTGTGTTCAAAGCCCAGCTTATTAACTCCATAATTTCTTTCTTTCGACGGTCGCAGTTAGACGCAGACAGACAACAGCAAGCTGGGATCCAGTAGTTGGGGGGGAAGGAAAAAAAAGTCAGAGCAGGAGAGGAGGAAAAAGCGTCTACTCTCTTGGGAGGACGGAAGTGATATTTGTCCAATAAATTACCATCTTGCACTGTCTCTTTGCCTGCACTTGAGTCCTGTGTCCACCAGCACTTGTGACAGATACAGCTCATCATTTAAATTGTACATTCTTACAGTAAAGCACGGAGGTGGTAAAATCCTGTTCGGATATTTCTCTGCAGTTGGAACTTCAGCACTTGTCAGCACAGAAGTAAAAATGGATGGGGAAAAATACTCAAATTATCAAGAAAAACCTGCTCCCGGGAGACGCAGGCAGTGAAGATGGCTGCTTAGGTGAGGAGCTCCGCAGTGCAGACAGCCTTTTTACTTCTACAAGGGCGCTTTTCACTTGTTTCCTCAGTCAAAACTACTCTACACTTTTTCATTGAGACTGCATTTGTGGAGAACAGGATTAAAATGCCAACGCAGCAACAGAAACTTAACATTCGCTCTCAAAGCCGGTGCTAGCAAGGAAAGTCTGGCTAAAGCTAGCGATACCGCAACGAGCCCTCCTTCCTCTCCGCCACCTTCAACAGATGCAGGTGTTCCAAAACACCAAATGGCGGAGGACATTTCTAAGATTTATGCACTGCTGAAAGAAATATCGGTGAGGCAAGATGCTAAGCTTAACTCTATAGAGGCGTCAACGAGGGCGGTGAATACCAAGCTAACGGAGTTAGCCACCCGGCTGGGAGACGTGGAATCTCGCATTGCCTTTCTCGAAGATGCTAATGTAGCTCTGGATGCTAATCCTCCCGCAACCCAGACGCAGGTGGAAGATTTGTTTCTGAAGCTGGATGACTTGGAAAATAGATCACGCCGAAACAATTTACGTTTTGTCAGCTTTCCAGAAAACTGTGAAAAGTCAGATGCCCTCACCTTCATGCGCAAAGCTATCCCAGATCTGCTGAAAATTGAGTTCCCTGGAGGGCTGGAAATTGACCGTGCGCACCGGAGCCTTGCCAGACACAAACCAGACGGCCAGCCACCCAGGGCTATCCTGATTCGACTTCTGCACTTCCAGGATAAGGAGCGTATTGTGGAGGCAGCGCGCGGGATGGGAAAGCTGGATTGGAATGGTCATCACATCATGATTTTTCCGGATTATTCCAGATGAGTATCCGAGATGAGGGCGCCGTTTAAGCAATATAAACACCTGCTGCACCAGAAGAAAATTGCATTCTCTCTCAGGTATCCTGCAGTTCTCGTTGTGAAGTTGGCAAGTGGTAAACAGGAATTCATTGATCCTAAGAAAGCACTGAACCTGATTCTTTCACTACCGTGAAACATTGATGAACAATGGTATGAATACATGCCATATGTTTATATGTTATATATTTTTGACAGAGGATTTGATGCAGTATTAATGTAAGGCTTCATTTTTGTTTTTGTTAACAACTGAACATAAAAATTTATAAAAGTTACTGCCTGCGCTTTATTATCTGTAGGCATGAGGCTGCTGCGATGTTGCAGCTCTCCCCAAGTTTGTTGCACTGTTCACAGTCACGGTCTTACGGTTTTTTATTTTTTTATTTTTTTTTTTTGGTTGGTGTTGTTCTTGTGCACCAATGGGTGGGTCACCGTTTATGTTGCTCTATGATTAAGTGGTTTTCGTTTCTTTTTTTTGTATTTTCAATTTTTATTGTGTTTGTCTTTTGCCCATTGAGGGGGTTTTTGGTGGAGAATTGCTGGATATTTTGGATGGTAATATGTACTGTTTATGATGTCGGCTAATTGTCAGAGCTTTCTTAACCTTATTACTTGGAATGTTAAAGGTCTTAACCACCCAATTAAGAGGAAAAAAATTTGGCGTTTTTTTAAATCAAAAAAGTGGATGTAGCATCGTTTCAGGAGACCCACCTCACTAATACAGAATCTAAGAAAAACCTGCTCCCCTCTGCCAGAAAGTTGTCAATAGGAAGAAGCTTTCCTTCCAACTTGACAGTGACACAAAGCACACAGCAAAAGTGATCATACGATGGTTGAAGAAGAAAAGGTGATTGATCATGTATGTCCTAGTCAAAGACCAGACTTAAATCCTATTAAAAATCTATGGAATAACTTGAAGATTGCAGTCCCTCAACGGTCACCGCCAAATTTAAATGAATTCAAGTAATTGCCCAAGGAGAGGGCAAATATTGTAAAGTCGAGATGTGCAAAGTTAGTAGAGACTATCCCAACAGATGTAATGCTCTAATTAAAGAAAAAGGGGCATCAACAAAATACTGACATAAAGAATGGTGTCTGCCTTCATCCGAGGCCGGCAACCAAAACATATTATATTGAATGGGGTTATTCTTTTCTATACTGATTGCAATTTTACAAACTGGTCTAGCTTCAAAAGTCATTGAAAATAAACAAGTTACAGTTGGTATGGTTGACTGATAATAGTTTCTGACAAAGGCCTGAAAGATGAAAGCCCTCACAATAGATGCATTCACTCTTATCTACAGTATACTGCAGGGACAGTCAATGAGCTTTGACCCAGAGACCACTTATTAGACTTATCAAGTATATTAACTTGCACCATGTCCTCATTGGAGGCCATCCATCTTCTACCACTTATTTCCAGGTCCGGGTTGTGGGGGCAGCAGTCCAAGCATTGTAGTCCAGATTGCCTGGACATAACACATAACACCATGCTCCCTTCTGCAGGTGGTTAGCCCACTTGAGGGTGAACCCATGTGATTCATTGTGTACACTGGATCCTTCTTGTAACTTTTACATGGGGATCCGCTGGACCGTTCTTGCTGTGGCCCTTCACCCAGAACCTACTTGCTATGGGAGTCCCTACCAGGAGCAAGCTGCCTCCGACGACATAGCTCCTGGGATCATGTGGGCATGCAAGCCACCATGATAAGGTGCTGATCCACGGAAGAGCGCTCACTGGAGTGTGTCAAATACATTTTTTTTTTTTTCAGTTAAGGCCTCTGACTCACCATTATGCAAATGTCGTAATGATGAGATGGCAGTCTATGATGCATTAGACACTGCAATATTGTCTGCTGAGAGACAATGGTTTGGTTTTAAATATCTCCAAATTCTGCACTACAAGATTTTGGTATAAGGTAGATGTGTGACAGATTTACCGTCACACAACACAATCGTCAGTTGTTTGCATTCCAATTGCATCTTTGCGTTAAGTCCACCCGTGTGTATAGGTGCCTGCCTCTTTTTTAGGATTTCATATCATTAACAGGCGTTAGATGAGCCTTAAGAAGTCTTTACCACTTTAAGCCAAACAGATCTCTCCAAACACCATACAAATAACATGTTTTCTCCCATTAACTATTTTCACTTGGATGATGTCACCACTTTCACAGTTTCAAAAGTCCTCAAGCCACACACCTACACAACAGACCTGAGTGTGCATCCAGTCTTGTCTGTGTTCACTTTCATTTCTGTCTTTCCAGGTTTCACTTAAGCCTTTGTGTGTGTTTTTTCTAAATTTATCTTTGCCTTTAATGGGCAGATACATCTTAGACAGAAAAAGAAAACAGGGGAAAGAGCAGAGGAAAGACTGCAGGCAGGATTACTCTTACCAGGACTCAAGCCAAGGATCACTGCATTTGGGCATCATGTACTTACGGTGTGCATCCTAAATGATTTGCACCCGCCTTCATGTATAACTATCCTTTTGCATTAAACACATTTTGTAAGTGGTTTAAGGAATATTATGTAATTCTGACAACTAGTACTTTAAAATGGTACTTCAGTCCAAATTCAGAACAAATGAGCGTTACCATATCTCACAAAAGTGAGTACACCCCTCACATTTTTGTAAATATTTTATTATATCTTTTCATGGAACAACACTGACGATATGACACTTTGATACAATGTAAAGTAGTCAGTGTACAGCTTGTTTAACAGTGTAAATTTGCTGTCCCCTCAAAATAAATCAACACATAGCCATTAATGTCTAAACTGCTGGCAACAAAAGTGAGTACACCCCTAGTAAAAATGTCCAAATTAGTTAGATATACTTTATTGATCCCAAACTGGGAAATTGCAGTGTCACAGCAGCATGACAGTAGACAACCAAATGACAGAAACACACGCATGACAAAGGGATTACCCATGGAAAATAAAACTAACACTACTATTAAAAAAAAGTCTGTCTACATCATAGCTAAATAGATAGTGACCCATATAGACACATGAATCATACCTGCTGTACAATGCAGGACTATCAGGAGCAGAGTGAGATGTGAGGTACTAGTTAGGCTGTAAGGTGCAGTATGGCAGCATAGTTATGACCAGAATACAACATCAGAGTGAGTTACTGTATAGTGAAATGGTATGCGGCAGGAAAGATTTCCTGTACCTAACTGTTTGACAGCGAAGCTGTAGCAGTCTGCCGGAGAAAGTGCTCCGCTGTCTGTCCAGTATGTGGTGGAGGGGGTGATCAGGATTGTCCATGATGGATCGCAGTTTTTGTGTCCTCTTCTCCACCACTGTCTCAAAAGTCTCAGGTCTGAGACCAATTACAGAGCCAGCCCTCTTGATAATCTTATCAAGTCTGTTGGTGTTGCTGGCTCTGATACTGCTACCCCAACAGACAGCAGCAAAGAACATGGCGCTGGCAACAATGGTCTGGTAGAAACAGCTCCAGCATCCTGGTGTACACGTTGAAGGATCTCAGCTTCCTCAGGAAGTAGAGTCTGCTCATCCCCTTCTTGTGCACAGCATCGGTGTTGGATCTCCAGTACAGCCCGTTGCTGATCCTGACACCCAGATATTTGTAGTCCTCGACCACCCCCACATCCTCCCCCCTAATCTGCAATGGTTGAGAAGGCGTCCTCTTCTTCCTGGAGTCAGTCACCATCTCTCTGGTCTTGCTGACATTCAGCCTCAAGCGATTCTGCTCTGTCCACTCCACAAATCTGTCTACTAGTGCCCTGTACTCCCCCTCCTCTCCCCCTCTTATACACCCAACAGCAACTGAGTCATCAGAGAATTTCTGCAGGTGGCATGACTCAGTGTTGTACTGAAAGTCAGGGGTGTATAAGGTGAAGAGAAAAGGGGAGAGCACAGTCCCCTGTGGAGCTCCCGTATCACTAACCACCACGTCAGACAAGACACTGCCCAGCCGGACAAACTGTGGCCTGCCTGTCAGGTAGTAAGTAATCCAGGAGATCACATAGCTGTCGACCCCATCACCCACAGCTTCTCACCCAGCAGCAGTGGCTGGATGGTGTTAAAGGCACTGGAGAAATCGAAATGTGATTCTCAGTGTCTCCTCCACCATCCAGGTGCAGATGGGCTTGTTACAGCAGATAGATGACAGCATCTTCAACTCCTAAATGAGGCTGATATGCAAACTGCAGAGGGTCCAGCCATGTCTTCACCTGTGGCCTCAGGTGGGCTAAGATGAGTCTCTCCAGGACCTTCATCACATGAGCTGTGAGGGCAACTGATCGACAGTCATTCAGGTCTGATGGAGATGACTTCTTGGGGGCAGAAACCAGGCAGGATGTCTTCCACAGCACCAGTACTCTCTCCAGACTCAGGCTCTAAAGGTGTTTCAGTACCGGAGCTAGCTGGTTGGCACAGGTCCTCAGGATCCTGGTGGAGATGCCATCAGGGCCCGCTGCCTTCCGCTAACGGAGTTTCTCCAGCTGTTTCTTAACCTGGTCTGTAGTCACAGTGATGTGAGGGAGGAGCCTGGTGTCCCCCGAGGAGGGGGAGGGGGAGATGAAGAGAGGCGCTGCACAGGAGGGGGGGGGGGGGTGCTGTGCTGTGTGGGTTTACTCTGGGGGCTTCGGTTTCCTCCCACAATCCAAAGACATACATGTTAGGTTAACTAGTTGTTCTAAATTGTCCCTAGATATCAATCTCCTATAGGGCCTTAGAATAGAGGGTTAGTACTAGTGAAGCGCTTTGAGTGGTCTTTGAGACTAGAAAAGCACTATATAAGTACAGGTACTTATCCCTTATCCTTGTGGGGGTCTGGCTGTGTTGTGGGGGTGACAGGAGGGTGGAGGGGAGGGGTGTGTGGGGGCCTGGCTGTGTTGTGGGGGTGACAGACAGTGAGTTGAACCTATTAAAAAACAGATTCAGTTTATCAGCTCTCTCCTGGCTCCCAGATGTCTGTCTGACTCTCCCCTTGCACCCAGTTATTTTTCATTCCCATCCACACATCTTTAGCATTGTTTTGCCTGAGTTTATCCTCCAACTTCCTCCCATAATTGTCCTTGCACCTCCTCAGCATCTCTCTCAGCTCATGTTGCACTCTGCTCAGCTTCTCCTTGTCTCTGGACCTAAAAGCTCTCTTCTTCTTGTTCAGAAGTGCTTTCAGGTCACTGGTGACCCATGGTCTGTTGTTGGGGAAACAGTGTACAGTCTGAGCTGGCATGGTCATGTCTTCACAGATTCTGATGTATTCTGTGATGCAGTCGGTCATATTGTCTATGTCCACCCCATGTGGTTCACAGAGTACGCTCCAGTCCGTTGTCTCAAAGCAGTCCTGCAGTGCATCAGCAGCCTCCTGTGTCCACCTCCTCACAGTCCGTGTATAAGCAGGAAAATTGTGCCCAATTAGTCATTTTCCCTACCCGGTGTCATGTGATTCGTTAGTGTTACAAGGTCTCAGGTGTGAGTGGGAAGCAGGTGTGTTAAATCTGGTGTTATTGCTCTCACACTCTCTCATACTGGTCACTGGAAGTTCAACATGGCACCTCATGGCAAAGTACTATCTGAGGATCTGAAAAAAAGAATTGTTGCTCTACATAAAGATGGCCTAGGCTATAAGAAGAATGCCAACACCCTGAGACTGAGCTGCAGCACGGTGGCCAAGACCATACAGCGGTTTAAGAGGACAGGTTCCACTCAGAACAAGCCTCGCCATGGCCGACCAAAGAAGTTGAGTACACGTGTTCAGTGTCATATGCAGAAGTTGTCTTTTGAAAATAGACGTATGAGTGCTCCCAAGATTGCTGCAGAGGTTGAAGGGGTGGGGGGTCAGCCTGTTAGTGCTCAGACCATACGTTGCACACTGCATCAAATTAGTCTGCATAGCTGTCGTCCCAGAAGGAAGCCTCTTTTAAAGATGATGCACAAGAAAACCTGCAAACAGTTTGCTGAAGACAAGCAGACTAAGGACATGGATTACTGGAACCATGTCCTGTGGTCTGATGAGACCAAGATAAACTTAATTGATTCAGATGGTGTCAAGCGTGTGTGGCGGCAACCAGGTGAGGAGTACAAAGACAAGTGTGTCTTGCCTACAGTCAAGCATGGTGGTGGGAGTGTCATGGTTTGGGGCTGAATGAGTGCTGCAGGCACTGGGGAGCTACAGTTAATTGAGGGAACCATGAATGCCAACATATACTGTGACATACTGAAGCAGAGCATGATCAGAAACTGGGCCGCAGGGCAGTATTCCAACATGATAACTAGGGATGGGCATAATTTACCGATTAACCGATAATTGATCATTAAGAATTTCACCGAGGAAGTTCATTTTCGTCGACAAACCGTTTTTTTTTTTTAAACAATCCGAGGTTATTAGGCCTAGTGCACGGCCGTCCTCAAACAATGCAATGGCAAAATTTGGGCACCAGGGGGCAACATTACACCATCGCCGTACCCTGGTGTGCCTCAGTTGATACATGCGGGCTTCCGTAGGGCAATCGCCAAATCATGAAGCGGTTACGGCGAAGTGTTGCGTGGGACCATTTCAATTTAAAAAATGACCAGGTGTACTGCAATCACTGCAATGCAGCATACAAATATACCTCATCGACAGGGTCCATGGAACACCCTTATTACGCGAAGAAACCGCCAACAGTGGTTGCGCGCTGAGTAATGGCGGTCGTGAAGATTCTTTTTTTTTTTTCAGAAACTCTATTGAGAAGGTCATGAAGATTCGGTGTACACACGTCGAGGGAAGCTGCAGGAGGCGGCGTAGTGGCTCGACGGGAAGACTATTTCGCACAAAATGGCACAAGAGAACAGCAAAAAGTTCTGCGCGGCTAGACTAAGTAACACGAGCGATAGAGCAATGAATGCGGTCTTCGTTTGTTGGGTGGCCGCTCGGCAGGGACAGTCGGCCAATCAGCTTGCGGGGTGAAACGTCTCGGCCAATCAGCTTGCGAGATTCCCGAGGACTCTCCGTGCTGATTCCTGATGTTCTAATGTAGTCTACCTTCCTTGTTACGTACCTAAAAATGTTAATGATTAACCGATTATTAATCATTAATTCTCCCGACGATCGGTGAAGAAAATTTCACCGAATGCCCATCCCTAATGATAACCATCCCAAACACACCTCTAAGACGACCACTGTGTTAGATCGTTATATAGTTCTTGTGCTCTTATTTGTAAGGCACGGTGTGGTGGCACTCACTTCTGTTTCCACCACCACCTGTGCCTATAAAGGGCAGCAGGCAGGAGGAGCGGGCTTCTTCACCATCACCCCTGCCTGGCGGTTGTAGTGTGGTGTGTGCGATACCTTTAATAAACACGAGTTCAGTTGTACACCTGGCCTCATCATTTCGAGTCTACATCCAGACACAACATTTTGGCAACAAGGATTAAAGAGGTATGGAGGCGTGTGGGTCTCCAATTCGGCCTTTTCTGGAGCTCCCAGGTGAGCCACCTGTCCCTTGGCCAAGATGGTACTCCGCCTTCCAGACTTATATGGTGGCACTGAATCTGGCCAGAATGGATAAGCTGAGGCCATGCGCGTTGTTGGTGCACAACTTTGGTATCGAGGGCCAGCGAATGCTGAGCACGCTCGGTGATTCAGACAGCTTCGAGGACGTGGTCGAGCTGATGGCGTGCTATTTTCATGCCCTGGACAACGTCATCGTCCGGAGAATCAAGTTTCAGCAGCACTGCCAACAGGTGGGCAAGCCTATTCAGTGGTTCGTAGCTGACTTGAGGCTACTGGCTAGTGAGTGTCTGTACGGATTGTTGGAGGAGGAGATGGTTCGCAACCAGTTGGCGGAGTATACCAACAGCGCTGCAATAAGGTCAAAGCTGCTCACTTTTCTGGGTGACTTAACGCTGACAAGGGCCATCAAGTTAGCTCTCCAGTTGGAGGCAGCAGATAGGCTGACATGGGAGCTGAGTGAGCATTTGTCACACCAACAGCTGGAGTCTCCCGTTACCACACAAGTAGTGGACCCAGACAGTGATGGGCGCATGGAAGACGACACTGCAGAGGCCAATGCTGTGGAAATGAGGTCTGGCTGCAGGTCCGTGAAGCACTGCTTCAAGGCCAGGGACTGTCCGGCGAGAGGGAAACGCTGCGGCAAGTGTGGCCGCTTGAACCACTATGCCAGTGTGTGCTGTATGTCCGAGCAGGGGAGCCCGCAGAAGAAATCCCCCACCCTCCCCGCCCCGACAGTTGTCCACACTGTGTCCCCAAACACCAACGGATACACGTTCTGCACGGTGGAGCTGGATGGTGTGGCGGTGCTGTTGCTGATTGATACAGGGCAGAGGGCACCCTGCTGAACTGGGTTACGGTGAGAAAATTCTTCCTGCACTACAGAATTGAAGGTGACCCAGTGCTGCTTTACGGCTATGGAGGCGGACGGCTGTCCACGGTGGGAACACTGAGACTGACAGCCTGGTACAAATCGGCAGAAATGTCCAACCTCGAGTTCACCGTGAGGGCCCGTGGCAACAACATCATGGGCCGCAACCTTTTTTATGGTCTGGGTTTCGCCATCAAGAGCGGCCCTGGGGGGGAGTGGTCGGGCTGTGGACTGTGGGACCAGCCGGTTCCGAGAGTGGAGGACAATGCGGTGTGGGATGAGGAATTGCCAAGCACCCCGGAAGGCGAGCAGGACCAGTCTCGCTCAGAGTCGTTGCAGGAGGGTCTCAGTAGCCAGAGCCCAAGTCGCCCTGGACGAGGGTACTGGGCGGCATGGCGAGGTGCCTGCAACAAAGGGCGATGGTGAGGAGCTGGCTCCAGTTGTTCCTGGAGCTTGGCTAAAGTGGGCTGGTGAACATGGAGCTACAATGGTGACAGCTGCAGCGGAATTAAAAGAGGTCGGGGCCAGACCGTTAGGCACTGAGGGACCACATGTCAGACAGAGACCCTGCAAGCCAAGTAGAACCCCTCTGGGAATCACAGACCTGATTTGGGCTTGGGAGGAGGGGTGACCACGGTGAGTATGAGCCAAGCGACAGGTGATGCCAACAGCCAAATGAGGTGATGCGTATCTTCAGCTGTCAGACGGTTCGTGGAGGCACCTGAATGAGCTGCGGTGTGCCCGGGAGGAGACTTCGAGTGGCAGACCTGAACGAGAGAGACACCCAACAGTGAAGAAGAGGAGACGCACCAGGATTGACACAACAAGCTGCGGCCCGGGAGGCAGGCCGCCTCCAGGGGCGGACTTAGGACAAGAAGGTCCAGGGGGGCCCACAGACTAGTTTCATCCTTTTTTCCTTGGCCATGTGTACTATGTGTTAAGTTGTGGAAATAGTCATGTTATTTTTTTTTTCTGGTAATAGGTTTGGAATTGCCCTGTGTTCATTTGAGTGCATGTTTAAAAAAAAAAAAAAAAAAAAAAGAGAAAAGTATTTTGTTGTTCATATGTGTTGTATGTAGTTCTGGGGATTATTTTATACGTTTTATTTTAGTTTAGGAACATGGCAGCTATTTTAATTTAGGAATGGATTTTGTTTATCTATTTTACTGGTGGCAGAATACATCCACCTTGCCATGTGGGGTTGGACGGTAGTCCACCCGTGCCCCCTAGTTTTAGTTGCTTTGGTGTGAATGTGGGAGGCCAATTATTGTACATTGTTTTCCATTACTTTAGTGCATGATTCGGGTCCTAAATTGGGGACTGTCTGAATTGTGTGTGTTTTGGACTTTTCTAAGGGGGGGGGGGGGGGGTTATATAGTTATATAGTTCTTGTGCTCTTATTTGTGAGGCACGGTGTGGTGGCAGTCACTTCTGTTTCCGCCACCACCCGTACCTATAAAAGGCAGCAGGCAGGAGGGGCGGGTCTCTTCACCATCACCCCTGTCTGGCAGTCGTAGTGTGTTGTGTATGATACCTTTAATAAATGTGAGTTCAGTTGTACACCTGTCATTTCAAGTCTACATCCAGACACAACACACTGTCTTGCTAAAGAAACTGAGGGTAAAGGTGATGGACTGGCCAAGCATGTCTCCAGACCGAAACCCTATTGAACATCTGTGGGGCATCCTCATACGGAAGGTGGAGGAGCACAAGGTCTCTAACACCATGATGTTGTCATGGAGGAGTGGAAGAGGACTCCCATGGCAACCTGTGAAGCTCTAGTGAGCTCCATGCCCAAGAGAGATAAGACAGTGCTGGAAAATAATGGTGGCCACACAAAATATTGACATTTTGGGCACAATTTGGACATTTTCACTAGGGGTGTACTCACTTTTGTTGCCAGCAGTTTACACATTAATGGCTGTGTGTTGAGTTATTTTGAGGGGACAGCAAATTTACACTGTTATACAAGCTGTACACTGACTACTTTCTTCTTCTTTTAGATTTGATTGGCAGTTGGCAACCAGCTTACAGGTGCATTACCGCCACATACTTTACTCTATATCATCACTCTATCTTGTCAGGAGCTGTCGTCCTTCTATCATCATTGCTGTGTCCAATTGAACCTCAACTCTATCTTTAGACATCACTCTATATCATCATCATCATCATCATCATACCAGTCTGTCGTGGGCGATAATGACTGTTTCATTTAGGTCTGATCAGATTCCTCCACACAGCTCCGTCCTTAGCCTTCTGCTGCCAGGAACTCCTGTATATATCCAACTTCTTCAAGTTTCTTTTTACAGTGTCTTTAAATCTGAGCCTTGGTCTACCCTGATTGTGTTTGCCCTTGCATAACTATGAGTAGAGTAACTGCCGAGGGAGACGTTGGTGGTCCATCCTCTCAACATATCTGAGCCATCTCAAGTTTGTCTATATCAGCATGTCCTCCATTGATGGTAGACCAGCTCGTTTCAACACTTCTATGTTGGTTATCTTGCCTTTCCATGAGGTGTTCATTATGGCTCGAAGGTGTCTCATCATGTACGCATGGAGTTTCTTTACCTGCACTCTGTAGACAGTCCAAGTTTCAGCACTGTACAATAGAGTAGCCAGTACTGTTGCTCTGTACACTTTGCATTTCACACAGATAGACACATGTTGATTGTTCCACAGTCTCTCCTTCAAGTTTCCAAACACAGCGCTCGCTCTTCTCATTCTGAGAGATAGTTCATCCTCCAGCCTAGCATTCTCTGAAACAGTACTCCCTAGATACCTGAAAGTCTTCCACTTGACTAGTGACTCTGTACCAATGCTGATCTCTTCTGGTAGTGATGTTGATAATTGGAACTTTGGTGGTTGATAAAGGCACTCGGTCTTCTTGATGTTGATTTGGAGGCTGAATTGGCTAGCTGCTCTTGCAAATTTCTCCACTAAAGATTGCATATCTTCCACACTGTGTGCTACTAGAGCACTGTCGTCAGCAAAGAGCATTTCTCTTACTACCTTTATCGATGTCTTACTCTTGGCTTTAAACTGTGCCACACTGAACAAGTCTGCTTCTTTCCTTGTTTGAATGTATACTCCTTCTGAAGTGTCTTTGAAGGCCACCTCAAGCATGGCTGCCAGATATAGCGAGAAGAGTGTAAGTGCCAGCACACACCCTTATTTCACCCCACTGCTTACTGAAAAGTCTTTAGATACTGAACCACTCATTGCCACGTTTGCTTGCATACCTGTATGGAGTGCCTCGATCAGACTGACAAACTTCTCTGTACAGCCATATTTCTTGAATACCTGCGAAAGTCCTTGTCGCAAAACAGTATCGAAGGCTTTACTGAAGTCAATGAAGACTACATAATGATGGAGTTAAGATGGCGGCGCGCGGTTGTGCAGCGGCTCTTTGCTCCCTACTTTTGTTTGTATGTATGCTGTTTTTGGATATTGGACCGTGTGAAGCTGGATTTGTGTACAGTCGTACTGAGCTGATAAACATTGGACTTCAACAAAAGTCTGCGTTACAGCAGTTTTCGAGAATACACAAAACATACCGGAGGCTATCTGTAGACCAGCGGGATCACCATGGATTGTTGTCGGTCCTGGGAAGCGACGCAGACGGAGGAGGGAGAGAAAGAAAAAGCGGGGATGCCGGTCAGGCCTGCTAGTGAGGCTAAAGAGACAGCCGCATAGACCTCCGCTACCTAGCCATTTTCTCTCCAACGCCAGAAGCATCATCCACAAGATGGATGATCTAGAGCTACAGCTGGCAACTAGTAAAACTGTGAGAGATTGCTGTGTGCTGTTGTTAACGGAAAGCTGGCTCCACCCGCTGATCACCAATGCTGCAGTGCAGCTGCCAGGGCGCACACTTCACCGAATGGACCGAACAGCAGAATCCGGTGAAAAAAGAGGAGGCGGTCTCTGCATTTTTCTTCACAACACTTGGACTAATCACAGCTGTATTATTAACACTTACTGTTCTCCTGATCTAGAGACAATGTCAGTCTTATGTCGGCCTTTTTATCTTCCAAGAGAGCTGACAGTCGTTATAATAACAGCAGTCTATATTTCTCCTGACGCAAATACTAAAGCGGCCCTTAGTCATTTGTACAGTGTAATAAATAAACAGCAGCAGGCCTATCCCGAGGGTGTTCACATCATAGCTGGTGATTTTAATCAAGCATTCTTGAGAACTGTGCTGCCCAATTTCACACAGTATGTGAAATGTGCCACTAGGGGAAAGAATTGTCTTGATCGGGTGTATTCGAACCTGAAGCATGCTTACAGAGCTGTGCCATGTCCACATCTTGGCCTGTCAGACCATCTATCATTGCTCCTCATCCCAGCATACACCCCCCTCAGGAGAACTGCTAGACCTACTATAAAGAACATCACAACATGGCCTGAGGGAGCTCTTTCTCAGCTGCAGGACTGTTTTTCAAACACTCTATGGGATTTATTCAAGAATGAGGATCTGGAAATGTACACACAGACTGTATTACACTACATCACCTACTGTATCAATCAGGTGACTGTGGAAAAACGCATCAGGGTTTTTCCTAACCAGAAACCTTGGATGACAAAAGAAGTCCAGGCACTCCTCAGAGCTCGTGATACAGCCTTCAGATCAGGGGATACAGATCTGTATAGCACCGCCCGGGCTAATCTGAAGAAAGGCATTAAGGAGGCTAAACAGACCTATAAGAAGAAAGTCAAGGACCATTTTTCAGACAATGATTCGAGACGAGTATGGCAAAGCTTTAACCATATCACAAACTATAAGGGCAGCAGCATCATTTCCAGTGACATCAGCGCCTCACTGGCAGAAGAACTGAACTGCTTTTTCATACGGTTTGAGGCAAATGCACCTCGCCCGGATCCACAGATGTTATTGAATGCCACCTCTGATGTGCTTATCCTGCAGGATCATGAGGTGAGACAGACACTGAGAGCAGTTCACCCGAGAAAGGCTACTGGTCCCGATGGAGTGCCAGGAAAGGTGCTCAGAGCATGTGCAGATTAGCTATGCTCTGTTTTGACTGACATTTTTAACTTGTCTCTCAAGGCAGCCGTTGTTCCACAGTGTTTAAAATCTGCAGTCATTATTCCTGTACCTAAAAAAACATAGTATTAGCAGTCTGAATGACTATCGACCAGTAGCATTAACACCCATTGTTATGAAGTGCTTTGAGAAAATGGTATTGAAACGTCTTTTGCCTAGTCTCCCCCCAGACTTTGATCGGTACCAGTTTGCCTACAGGCGGAGCAGATCCACTGAAGATGCTATTGCTATAGCTCTCCACTCGGCATTCAGCCATTTTGAAGACAAGGGGAGCTATGTAAGAATGTTGTTTGTTGACTATAGCTCGGCATTTAATACAATTATTCCCAACATTCTCATCACCAAATTACTTCAGCTTGGTCTGCCTACTCACACTTGTAGCTGGATTAAGGACTTCCTAACAAACAGAGCACAGACTGTTAGACTCGGACCCCATTCCTCCTCTACAGTCATGCTTAACACAGGCTCGCCACAGGGCTGTGTGCTGAGCCCCACTTTGTATTCATTGTACACATATGACTGCATACCTGTTCATCCCACAAACATTATAGAGAAGTTTGCAGATGACACAACAGTAGTGGGGCTCATATCAGGAGGAGATGAATCTGCATACAGAGATGAGGTCCAGAAACTGGTGAGATGGTGCTCAGATAATAATCTGCTATTGAATACAAAAAAAACCCCAAAAGAACTCATTATTGATTTTAGGAAGCATAGCAGTGAGCCGCCTCCTCTATATATAGGCAAGAAGCGTGTGGAGAGGGTGGAGGCTTTTAATTTTCTGGGTGTTCATATTTCTCACAACCTTACCTGGGCAGTTAACACCATAGTTACGATAAAAAAAGGCTCAACAATGTCTACACTTTCTGAGGCTCCTCAAGAAGAATGGCCTGAATGCACAGTTGCTGGTTTTATTTTATCGCTCTGCTATTGAGAGCATTTTGTCATATGGCATCACGGTTTGGTATGAGGGCTGTTCAGCCGCAGACCGCAAAGCCTTCCAGAGAGTGATCGAGACTGCGCAAAAAATCACTGGCTGTTCTCTCCCTTCTCTGGAAGAGATTTCCAGGTCTCGGTACCTTAACAGAGCTACTGCCATCATTAAAGACTGTGCTCATCCAGGCCATGATTTCTTTCACTTGCTCCCCTCGGGAAAGTGGTACAGATCCCATAAAACCCGGACTACCAGGTTTAATCATAGTTTTTTCTCAGCAGCAGTACGTATTTTGAACGGATTTATGTAACACGCACAGACTGCTGATATTATTTTGTTATTTTAGGTTATTTTGTGGCAATAACCCTGTGTGTATAAGCTGGTCTTTTATATTTATCGCTCAGTATGTTTTCATTATTGCTACGTACATATTGTATTCAACTTTTAGGTAATATTGTTTCAAGCATTATTTATTGTTGTAATTATAAGAATATTAAATGCATGAGTAAACTGTGAGTGTGATAGTTTGTTTTTAGGGAGCAGCATCTCAATTTCGTTGCATTGTTTATTAACAATGGAATGACAATAAAGGCACTTTGACTTTGATAAAGTGGCATGTTCTGTTCAATACACTTTTCTTGAACCTGTTTCAGGCAGAAAATCATGTCCATTGTGCTTCTTCCACTTGTAAAGCCACACTGGGTTTCCGGTAGTACACTCTGCGAAATGTGTTCATTGAGTCTGTTCAGTAGTGCACGTGACAGAATCTTACCAACAGTGGCTAGCAGTGATATACCTCGGTAATTTTCACAATCCTTCCTGTCACCTTTCTTGCACAAAGGCACAATACTTGCATCCTTCCAGTCTTGAGGTACTTTCTGGGCATCCCATATCTCTTGGATGAGCTTGTGCAGGCAGTTGGTCAGCTGAACACCACCAATTTTCCACACTTCTACTGAAATTCCATCCCTTCCTGGAGCTTTACCATCCTGTGTTGTCTTGATAGCTGCCATTAGTTCATCAAAATTTGGTGGTTCATCCAGACTTGGTACCGCTGGTTGCTGCACTAGAGCTTCTTTAGCCTCTTCAGTGAGATCTCCAGGGTTGTTTAGTAGTTGGTCAAAGTGGTCTGCAAATCTGTCCAGGATCTTGCCTTTCTCCTGCAAAACCGTTTCACCATCCATAGCCTTTAGTTGGATCAGTCCTCTTGGTTTAGGGCTGTAGATTTCTCTCAAACCTGTGAAGAATGTTTTCATGTCCTTCCTGTCTGCTGCAATTTGAAAGTTCCTCCACTTTTTCATCCCACCAGTTGGACTTCATCTCTCTGCTGTACTTCTGTAGCTCACTCAGAGCCTTTAAGTATTTCTTCTTCTTCGACCTTGTGTTACACTGTAGGTTTTCCTGCCTAGCTGTATTCCTCACTTCTAGTAGTTTCTTCAGGTGTTCATCATGCTCATCAAACCAATCTTGATGTTTCCTCTCAGGGTGGCCTAAATACATCACTTGCAGTCTGATACACCGCATCCTTCAGTGTTGCCCATTTCTCTTCTTTGTCATTCTCTGAGTTGTTGCTGTCCCACTCTTTCAAGTTTTCATCCATTTCCTGTGTAAGTTCTTCCTGCTTCTTTTGGCTTTTCAGTGCACTAGTGTTTAGTTTCCATTGTGGCTTCGCACCCGTCCTGCAGTGCTGTTTTCGTCTGCAAATCCTTAATCTAGATCTCAGCATAACATGATCAGTACCACAGTCTGTGCCTCTCATTGCTCTGGTGTCCAGTACATCCCTTATGTCTCTCTGCCTGCCTATGATGTAGTCTAACAAGTACCAGTACTTGGCTCTTGGGTGCATCCATGTCTTCTTGTGTAAGATAAGATAAGATAAGCCTTTATTAGTCCCACAATGGGGAAATTCCAGACACACACACAGTGTGTGTGTCCTTGTGCTTAAATAGAGTGTTGGTTATCACAAGGTTGTACTCTGAACATAGTGCAAGTAGAAGTTCTCCATTAGCATTGCAATTGCCTACTCCATGACTGCCTAGCACTCCTTTCCATTTCTCAGTGTCCGAACCAACTCTGGCATTAAAATCTCTTGAGTATCAGTCTGTCATCAGTCGGTACACGCCTGATAGTCTCACATAAATCACTGTAGAACTCTTCCTTCACCTCCTCTGTGTTGGTCATTGTTGGGGCATATACACTGATGAGTGTGGCATACATCTTCTGCTGTAGTGGGAGTCTCATAGTCATTATCCTGTAGTTGATTGGCACCGGTTCCTCATCAAGCATTGCTGCTATCTCCTTTCTAACTGCAAAGTCCACTCCTGCTTCTCTCCTTTCTTGAGTTGATCTCCCACTCCAAAAGAAGATGTACCCATGGTCTTCCAAGCCGTCATATCCAGGCAATCTTGTTTCACTAAGTGCAGCTATGTCTACATTGTACCTGTTCATTTCCAGGGCCACAAGCGCAGTCTGTCTTTCTGGGCGCTGAGATGTTGTTCTGTCCAACAGAGTGCGTACATTTCATTCTGCTACACACAAGGCTGCTGTTTTCCTCTTCTTTTGTCTTCCTGCTCCTAGCTTACTTTTCGCTGCCTGTCAGAATGTGAACAGATCATCACTTCACTCTATATCATCACTCTACACATCTTGGCCGTGGCAACTGCCATGGCCAAGCACTGTGGATCCCTCTATCTCCACTGACTACTTTACATTGGATCAAAGTGTCATATCTTCAGTGTTGTCCCATGAAAAGATATAATAAAATATTTACAAAAATGTGAGGGGTGTACTTACTTTCGTGAAATACTGTATGCCCCTCCTCCTCTGCTGACCAGAGTCACATATATTCCCAAGTTGAGGACAAGACTGAGTTCAAAAATGAGAGGCACTGGGAAGCAACAATGAGTCCTACACAGTAAGTTGATCAGTTTAAGTCAGGTAGAAATGGACCAGCCCATTTTCTTGCTTGCCTCAATAAATTCAGTTTTCTCCCACATATAGTAAGTTTGCACATCTCTTATCTGGCAACACAGGGGGCTGAAACATGATGGCCTCTGGGTCTAGGAAGTAGTCTACTCAATATTTAGTTTTAGGAGTAGAACCAAAATTATGAGTCTGTAAAAATTATGTTTGGCCAGAGCTTTTAAATTTCTCATTAGGGAATTCTTTTGTGCCACATGTGAAACACTGGGATCCATCACACTTTGCCACTAGCCAAGGCAAAAATAAATAAAAAATCTTGGTACAAGCCTAGCATTAGGCCTATATGTCAGATATATAATATTATCATAATAGGGAAGATGACTTCCTAAAGTAAACAGTTCAACAATTGCATATGAAACACAGTTTACTGTTGTGGTTGCTACACTTGTGCACATTAACAGATTATTACCCAGACTGCATATAAAAGTGGTATTAACCAAATAAAATAATTGCAACTAAATCAAACCAATATAGCCAGGAGACATAAATTTATTACATTACATTATGGAGTGAAAAATGTAAAACACACTTTCAAAATTTAAAGCAATCTGTTAAAAATGTTCAGGAAAGGAAACTTTTAAATACTGTTAGGTCCAAGAAATAAAATATCTATGTGGAGAAATATTTATCACAGCATTTCTGTATTCAGGCCCAGAATACTACTTTTTTAGAGGTTATGCTTTACAAGCCTCCTCTGCAGCTGAGTTCAGGTCTACACTCGACAAAGGAGGAGACAATTCAGTGGGAGTTGTGGATGGATGAAGGATTTGGTCAAAGTCAAAATTATCAAATGAAAGGCCTCTCTTTGATTTGGTTTCCCAATCAGGATGGGTCCTGAGCTTAAGAATGAATTCAACAGGTGCTTTCTGGAGGATGTAAGGGTCGAAGGATGTTCCGCGGAAGAAGGACTGCATCTGGAGGGACTCCAGGTTACGAAGTCGGTATAACGGATTCTTGCACAAAAGCTGCATGAAGAGAGGCAGATGCTTCTGTTTATATATCATTCAGTGGGTTCAAAATGAGGAGAATCAGATTTACTGACCCCAGTAAGTAGTAAGATCAGAGCAGAGCTGAAGGTCTTGGGGAGAGCATAAGGAAACTCTCTGACTTTTGTCAACATGCACTGATGGTCTGACTCTGCAGGTACTGGAAACTGGAAAACAAGATTTTTTTTAAAAATGAAAAACCAGTTGACAATGACTGGCAACTGATTCTGCTTGAAGTAGTGTAAAATACATTTTAAAAATTAACCTAAATGATTTGAGTTTTTTGTCACCTCCTTAGCATATTTTTATTCATCTGAAGTATTTTACAGATTGAATAAACACTAGTCTAAATTGATGTGAATGTGCTAATTATTGTATAACCCCTCTAGCTCAGACAGAAGAGTCTGATGTTATCATATTTGTGCATAAACTTTGAGATAAAAAGGCTGTGACGGTTATTGAGTAACTAGTCTTAGATAATATTAAGAAAAAACAAGAAGCACAAATTGTTTTGTCTGTCATGTTCTAGATTTTGCGTCTACTCAGATGACAGTTGAACGTAATCCTCCATGAGCCTGAGATGGATGAGTAGTAAAGAAATTATATCTCTCCAATCTCTGAGACCTTCAGGATGATGTGTGTAGTACCCAGGCAGCCAGTGCCCACCATATTTCATTTGAGGGGGCCCAAAACTGCTCTCCAGCCCAGGGGGTTCCGTCCTCCTTAATCCAACCCTGCATACCTGTTTTTTTTTTTTGTTTGTTTATTTGTTTGTTTGTTTGTTTTTTAATCTGACTTTGAAGTAAACACTTCTTAAATTTGGACTCTTCCTCCTCGGTCTTTTATTTTAGTAATCATGTTCTGAATATATTAAGTACTTCTATGCCTGTTCCACTCTGGTTCCCCTACTGTTTGTTGCTCGGGTTAGGTTTGATTTGCCTTCGGGTTTGAAGCCATAAAACCACGAGTGCACTGGGCGTGTAAGTACAGACAATATCAAATTCTTACAGTGGACATCAACAATGTATACAACCCTGTTAAAATGTCAATTTTTTGTGATGTAAAAAAACGAGAACATGATAAATCATGTCCAAATTTTTTCCATTTTTAATGTGACCTATATAGTCATGTGAAAAAATTTGGATACCCCTTTAAATATTCAGTTTTTTATTAAGAAATGTTCACATATCTATGTCTAACCTTGTTTTTGTGTTTATTTGCATTTTTTAAAATTTATTTTAGCCATTTTAAGTGGGCATGAATGTGGGGGTGTTCTAAAAAAGATGGGGGGTGGCCTACTTTATTCCTCACTATTTGTTTAGAATTACATTTTACAGAAAACTTGAAAGAAGTCTTTAATTCATTTTTAATTGTTCAGTTGTATTATGTGAATCTCCCAGTATTTTTAACATTGATATTAAATAGCCCCATATGTCCAAATATGCTAAAAAAACACACACACACACAGGTATATACAGGGTGTCCTAATTTTTTCACATGACTGTACCTGTACAATTCAATCTAAAAACAAATCTGTTTGTTGAAAAACTTGAAAGAAATTAAAAGATATGTATAATAAGGTAGTTGCACAAGTTTACACACCGTAAAATCAATACTTTGTTGAAGCACCTTTTGATTTAATTACAGAATTCAGTCTTTGAATACACACCTGTCATTACCAAAAGTGACTCTGATTAACTCCAAATAAAGTTCAGCTGTCCTAGTAGGATTTTTGTGAATTCACTCAGTAGCATTCTACAGCAAGAGCTTATAAAGCATCAAAAGGATATCATTGTTGTATGGTATCAGTCAGGAGAAGGGTATGAAAAAACCTGCAGCATTACATATGCCATGGAGCAAAATGAAGACAGTCTTTAACAAATGGAGAAAATATGGGATAACAGTGGTTACCATGAAGTGGCTGTCCCTCCAAAACTGATGAAAAGACAAGAGAACTGGTCAGAGAAGCTGCTTAGAGGCCTACAGCAACACTAAAAGAGCTGTAGGAATTTCTGGCAAGTATTGGTTGTGTACTACATGTAACTTTTATCTCCCATATTCTCCATATGCTTGGAAGCCTCCAGACTTGGCTTTTTTTTTTTTACATCAATTTTCCCAAAAGCAAGTGTGAAAATGGGTTATAGACTGATGAAACCAAGGTTGAACTTTTTAATCCACAATTCAAAAAAGTATTTTGATGTAGAAACAATGTACATTACCAAAAGAACACCATACCCACAGTAAAGCATGGTGGTGGCAGCAGCGTGCTTTGGGGTTGCTTTTTTTCAGCTGGAACTGGGGTTTTAGTCAGGATGGTGAGAATTATGAAACTGTTCCAGTACCAGTTAGTTTTGGCCCAAACCCTCCAGGTGTCTGATTGAAAAGATGAATAAGAATTTTACCTTTCAGCACAACAATGACCTCAAGCACACATTCAAATCAACAAAAAACTAGCTTTGCCAGAAGAAGATTAAAGTTTTAGAATGGGTCAGCCAAAGCCCAGACCTAAATCCAACTAGAGATCTGTGGGGTGACCTGAAAATGGTGGTGTACAAGAGAAGAACTAGCAGTATGACAGGTTTGCTGCACTTTTGGAAAGACTGATCAAATATTTCCAGGTCAAGATGTGGCATGCGTGCCTCAACAAAGTATTATCAATCAATCAATCAATCAATCAATCAAAGACTTTATTCCAGACTCAAGGTCCATCAAGAGAAAAATAAACAAGTAAAAAAAAAAAACAAGACAGTTGAAACAATCAAAAAGTTACAAGAAACACTAAGACATAACTGCTTAAAGAAGTACAAAGACAGTACAGACTTTAAAAAGACTTAAAAAGACTACTGTACCAGTGCCTTCTAAACTGTGACTGACAGTGAATAGAACTGAGCTTAATGCTAGACATGACTTGAATGATTTCATTTCTAGATACATCAAGCCGACAGATGAATTTATACATAAAATTCCTTATTACTGCATGCAGAGTATTTACACGTGATGAGACAAATAACTCGGAAGCACTGCACCATCGAGGCTTTTTAAGTAAAATTCTTAATGCATCATTGTAGGCAACCTGTAATTTCTGCATACTTAGTTTCCTATAATTTATCCATAAATGAGCAGTGTATAAAGGTGTACAATAGGTTTTAAAAAGAACCAGTTTCACCTCATCTGAACAAAAACCAAATCTGCAAGAATATTTGCTTGCATGTAGATTTTGCAGCGTTGTCTGAAAATATCATCATCATCAGTCATTCTATCATTAATAACATGTCCCAGATATTTAATTTTATCCCTGACAATTAATTCCCTGCCTGCCAATTCAAAGACAGGGAATTTCATTAACAAATCTTCTTTAGTGCGGCAGATCAGCACACAACTCTTATTTGTATTATATTTTATGTCATTTTCCTCTCCATAAGCACTACACACTCTTAATAACTCCTGAAGACCAGCACTACTTGGACTGAGAATAACTAGATCATCAGCATACATAAAATGATTCACTAACTTATTCCCTATTAAACACCCAGTTTTACAGGCATTCAGTTGCTTTGACAACTCATCCATGTAAAGATTAAATAGAATAGGGGACAATATACTGCCCTGTCTGACACCACTGCTCACACCAAATGGTGATGAATGACTCTTCCCCCATTTCACCAGCATCTTCTGTTGTGCGTACCAGTAAATCAGGATACGTACTAAGTACTTGGGCACCCCCCTGTCAATCATTTTCCTAAACAGTATCCTGTGATTAACACGATCAAACGCCTTGGAGGCGTCAATAAAGCACAGAAAAACTGAAGAATTTTGATTTCTGTATTTATTTATAATTTCTTTTAAGGCATATATGCACAGATCTGTTCCATGATGGGGTTTGAATCCAAATTGATGATCAGTAGATTTGATGAATACATTTAATTTTTCAAACATGATTTTTTCCAGTACTTTAGATATTATATTGGCTAAAGCTATGGGTCTGTAATTATCCAGGCTACACAGCTTGCCAGCTTTATCTTTAATGACTGGTACCAACACAACAGACAATAATGATTCTGGTAACATCCCATGAATCATGAAGCTGGTGAAACAGATTGCAAGAAGAGGAGCAATTCTTGAGCTAGCGTATTTAAGATGCTCAGCAGAAATACAGTCTAAACCACTCGCTTTGTTATCTGATAGCTCTCTAATGGCTTTGATCACTGCATGAGTGTCAATCAGGAGCGAATCGTCCCTTTCTACTTTCCCTACCTTGTAAGTTTCATCCTTAGTTGAATTAAATAATGAGTAAAAGTGTTGCCGCCAAAGATCTACAATATTTTCTGTACCTGAAATGCCTTCCAAAGTACAGGGCAAAGGCGTTTTACTGTTATTAGTTTAAGGGTGTGCAAACTTATAAAATCAGCTTATTGTGTGCATTTTATTTTGTATATTTTCCCACGAAAAGATCTGTTTGTTTTTCAATTGAATTGTACAGGGTATAGGTCACATTAAAGGTGGGAAAAGTCTGTACATGTTTCATGATGGTCTCATTCTTGTACATCACAAAATCCTGGCATTTTACTGTAACAGGGACACGTTATATCTGCTGTACAGTTAGGTCCACATATATCTGGACACTGGCAGGTTTTGATTATTTAGCCATTTACCCAAACATATTCAAGATACAGGTATATAACTAATATGGGCTTAAAGTGCAGACTCTCAGCTTTAATTTGAGGGTATTCACATCCAAATTGAAGTTACAGTTTTGGAATTGCAACCATTGTTATACAAAATCTCATTTCAGGGGCTCAAAAGTAATTGGACAATTGACTTAAAAGGTATTTCATTGGGTGCATGGGCTATTCCCTCCTTAATCCATCATCAATCAAGCAGGCAAAAGGTCTGGAGTTGATTCCAGGTGTGGCATTTGCATTAGAAAGCGGTTGCTGTGAACCCACAACATGCGGTCAAAGGAGCTCTCAATGGAAGTGAAACACACCATCTTTAGGCTAAAAAAAATCAGAGAGTTAGCAGAAATGTTAGGAGGGGCCAAATCAGTAGTTTGTTACATTCTGAGAAAAAAAGAGGGCACTGGTGAGCCCAGGAACACAAAAAGGTCAAAACAAAAGCATGTGGATGATCACGTACAGTAATGTGAAAAAATTAGGACACCCCATTAAATCTAAAGTTCTTTATTAAGAAATGTTCACATATCTATGTCTAGCCTTGTTTTTGCTTTTATTTGCATTTCTTAATATTTATTTTAGCCATTTTAAGTGGGAATGAATGTGGGGGTTTCCTAAAAAAGATGGGAGGTGTCCTAATTTATTTCTCACTATTTGTTTAGAATTACATTTTACAGAAAATTTGAAAAAAAAGTCTTTAATTCATTTTTAATTGTTTAGTTGTATTACATGAATCTCCCAGTATTTTCAACATTGATATTAAATATCCATATGTCCAAATATGTTAAAAAAAAACAAAAAAAAAACACCACAGGCTGATACAGGGTGTCCTAATTTTTTTCACATGACTGTATAGTGGTGGATGATCGCAGGATCCTTTCCATTGTGAAGAAAATTCCTTCACAACATCCATCCAAATGAAGAATACTCTCTAGAAAGTAGATCTATCAGTATCCAAGTCTACTATAAAGAGAAAAATTCATGTGAGCAAATACAGACAATTCACCACAAGGTGCAAACCATTAATCTGTCACATAACTGCTTTGGAAGGCAGTTGTGTTGTTAAAGTGGGAGCCAAGGTAGCAGGCAGGACTTCGTGCAACGATGACTTATTCACAAAAAACAAATAAACGAACAAAAAGCAGCTCAGGGGCTGTCAAACACAAGTCATACTGAAAACACTTACAAACCAGACCATGAAGAGGGAGAATCAACAAATGATGCCACAATCACACAAACTCAGACTGACATATATATAGATAGGGGAGAACAAATAATTTACATAAGACAGTTGGGACTAATTAAGAGACAACAGGGGAGCAGCTACAAAACAGGACTGGCAGGGCTGTGCAGACAAAGGACACTGGGAGAAGCACAGAGGCCACACAATGCAAATAATAATCATAATGAACCAAATCAGGGCGAAAACATAACTGAACAAAGAACTGAGGATAACCCAACACACTAATGATAACAGAATTGTGAAAACATTTCAAAAATAACAGGAAGTAAGGGCAGAATGTCCAGATCATAACATAATCAGCCTCAATAATAGAACAGCCTGAATGGCCAACCCAGTTCTGGAAGAGCATTCTTGGGACAGATGAAACTAAGACCAACCTTTACAAGAATGGTGGGAAGAAGAAAGTATAGAGAAGGCTTGGAACAGCTCATGATCCAAAGCACACCACAGCTCCTGTAAAACATGCTGGAGACAATGTGATGCATGGGCATGCATGGCTTCCAATGACACTGGGTTACTAGTGTTGATTGATGATGTGACAGAAGACAGAGGCAGCCGAATGAACTCTGAAGTGTATAGGGATATACTGTCTGCTCAAATTCAACCAAATGCAGCCAAGTTGACTGGACGGTGCTTCGCAATACAGATGGACAATGACCCAAAACATACTGTGAAAGCAATCCAGGAGTCTTTTAAAGCAAAAAAAAGTGAAATATTCAATAATAGCAGAGTCAATCACCAGATTGCAACCCGACTGAGCATGCAATTCACTTGCTTAAGACAAAAACTTAACGCAGAAAGACCCACAATCAAGCAACAACTGAAGACAGCTGCAGTAAAGGCCTGGCAAAGCATCAGGAGGAAACCCAGCATTTGGTGATGTCTGTGGGTTCCAGACTTCAGTCATTAGCTGCAAAGGATTCTCAACAAAGTATTAAAAAATGAACATTTATGGTAATGTTAACTTGTCCAATTACTTTTGAGTAATAAAAATGGTTATAAAAATGGTTGTAATTCCTAAACTGTAACTCCAATTTGGATGTGAATACCCTCATACTAAAGCTGAGAGTTTGCACTTTAATATTAATTATATAATTGTATTTTGAATATGCTTTGATAAACAGCTAAAATAACAAAACTTTGTGTCACTGTCCAAATATATATGAACCTAACTGTATATGCTGAGTGTGACACACTGACCTCATGCTCTCTAATAATTGTCAAGGTTGAAACATTGCCATCAAAGTTAAATGCATGGAACCAAAAGCTACATGTAGCATATGACAACATTTTTTAATGTTGCTGGGGATATATAAACACTCAAGAAATATTGATCCAAAGAGACCTCACCTCTCCTGTCAGCAGTGAAAATAACAAGATGCCAAGGGACCACCAGTCAGCAGCGTGGTTGTATGGACCCCCACTTAAAACTTCAGGAGCTTTTCAGTTCAAACAGATACACAGAAGACAGACCAACATGATTCAGAAAACTATGGAACCAGAAAGCCTTACATTAGCAAAGGAAACTTGATAACGGAACAAACAGCATCTTTATGAGCATAACATATACAATTGGGTCAACAGGATCCAGATAGTGAAAAACGCAGGTATAGCTCTCATGTTAATATGGTTATAAACAAAGAGTGTTTTAACACTAATAAAGAGGACAAGTGGGCAGCATGGTGGTGGAGTGGTTAGCACTGCGGCAGCACAGCGACTCACACTTGGCCGGGGGATCCTGGGTTCGATCTCAGCCCCCGGCCAACAGTGATCTGTGTCGAGTTTGCACGTTCTCCCTGTGTCTGCGTGTGTTTACTCTGGGATTTGTCCGGCTTCCTCCCACATGCCAAAAGCATGCAAGTTGGGTTAAATGGAGACTCTAAAGTGGCCCCAGGTGTGAATGTGTGTGTGAGTGGTGAAAGGGTTGGGCGCCGCACCAGTGGCTGCCTCACCCACTCATGTGGATGCCCTGTAATTTCCCCACTGTGGGACTAATAAAGGAATCTAAAATCTAAAAACTGCAGCCAAAACTATATGGAAGCCAAAAGCATCCATGGCCTTTACTATCTTTTTTCATTCTGTTTTTTTTTTTTTCCTTGGGAGCATGAGGTAATGTGTAATCCCCCGATAACAAGGCTTGTTTTCCCCAGATAATGAAATAAAACAATGCGCTATCGTGAGATAATGATTAAGATCACTGGATAATTGTGGAGAAGCAGAAAGCGTGTCTGGTTTATGAATACACAGATTTGATGATTTAAGATCACTGCCACACTGTTGGGGAGGATTCATAAATTAACAGTAAGTAAAGGTATACAGTATCTCACAAAAGTGAGTACACCCCTCACATTTGTGTAAATATTTGATTATATCTTTTCATGGGACAACACTGAAGATATGACACTAATACAATGTAAAGTAGTCAGTGTACAGCTTGTATAACAGTGTAAATCTGTTGTCCCCTCAAAATAACTCAACACACAGCTATTGATGTCGAAACCACTGGCAACAAAAGTGAGTACACCCCTAGTGAAAATGTCCAAATTGTGCCCAAAGTGTCAATATTTTGTGTGGCCACCATCATCTTCCAGTGCTGCCTTCACTCTCTTGGGCATGGAGTTCACTAGAGCTTCGCAGGTTGCCACTGGAATCCTCTTCGACTCCTCCATGACAACATCATGGTGTTAGAGACCTTGTGCTCCTCCACCTTCCGTTTGAGGATGCCCCACAGATGCTCAATAGGGTTTAGGTCTGGAGACATGCTTGCCCAGTCCATCACCTTTACCCTCAGTTTCTTTAGCAAGGCAGTGGTTGTCTTGGAGGTGTGTTTGGGGTCATTACCATGTTGGAATACTGCCCTACGGCCCAGTTTCCAAATGGAGGGGATCATGCTCTGCTTCAGTATGTCACAGTATGTGGGGGCAGGGGTGGGGGATTCTCCACTCAGACAAGGCAGCTGGGATAAGGGGGAACAATGGACTGGAGGAGGAACTGCCACCAGGGGGGCTCAGATGGGACAGTATGGACTATGCACCCCCCAGGGAGAGGAGGAACCGCTAGAGCCACTGGAAGAGAGAAGGGTATGAGCAGCGGTGCCAGCGTTATGTTATGTTAATATGCCACACAGGTCTTTGTTCCAAACAGTGTATTATGGTTGGAAGTTCCAGGTCTTAATGCATGGAATTAAAGGTTTAAAAGAGGAATGCACAGAGACCTGGAAGCTCTTCTTACTGTACTGTACGTTGGAGAAAGAATAAAGTTTGTGTGTTCTCCAGCTCATTGCCTCGCCTCATTCCTTTCTCTACAAGTATATGTTTGCATTCATGGTTCTCTCAGTGAACTGTAGCTCCCCAGTGCTGACAGCACTCATGCAGCCCCAAACCATGACACTCCCACCACCATGCTTGACCGTAGGCAAGACACACTTGTCTTTGTACTCCTCATCTGGTTGCCGGTACACACAGTTGACACCATCTGAATCAAATACGTTTATCTTGGTCTCATCAGACCACAGGACATGGTTCCAGTAACCCATGTCCTTAGTCTGCTTGTCTTCAGCAAATTGTTTGCAGGCTTTCTTGTGCATCATCTTTAAAAAGGGCTTCCTTCTGGGACAACAGTCATGCAGACTAATTTGATGCAATGTGCGGCGTATGGTCTGAGCACTAACAGGCTGACCCCCCCACTCCTTCAACCTCTGCAGCAATGCTGGCAGCACTCATGCATCTATTTTCAAAAGAAAATCTCTGGATATGACGCTGAGCACGTACACTCAACTTCTTTCGTCGACCATGTCGAGGCCTGTTCTGAGTGGAACATGTCCTTTTAAAACGCTGTATGGTCTTGGCCACGATGCTGCAGCTCAGTTTCAGGGAGTTGGCAGTCTTCTTATAGCCTACGCCATCTTTATGTAGAGCAACAATTCTTTTTTTCAGATCTTCAGAGAGTTCTTTGCCATGAGGTGCCATGTTGAACTTCCAGTGACCAATATGAGAGCGATAACACCAAATTTAACACTCCTGGTCCCCATTCACACCTGAGACCTTGTAACACTAACGAGTCGCATGACACCGGGGAAGGAAAACGGCTAATATGGCACAATCTGGACATTTTCACTAGGGGTGTACTCACTTTTGTTGCCAGCGGTTTAGACATTAATGGCTGTGTGTTGAGTTATTTTGAGGGGACAGCAAATTTACACTGTTATACAAGCTGTACACTGACTACTTTACATTGTAACAAAGTGTCACATCTTCAGTGTTGTCCCATGAAAAGATATAATCAAATATTTACAAAAATGTGAGGGGTGTACTAACTTTTGTGAGATACTGTAAATGTCTAGTTTTGTTTCTACAGTCAGTGTAGACGGATAGGTTAAAATGGACTTTGTTATCCCATCATCAGTGGAAAATCTGTTTTATTATCTGGTGATAATGCATTAATTTTTTACTGGTATTGGAAAAATGAGCCTTGTAATAATTGTACCCCGTTATTACAAGATACTAAGCCATTACCCTGTAATAACTCTTTCATTGCATTGCAATCTCGAGATAACAGAAAAGAGAAGATAGCAGTGACTCTGGTCACTTTTGGCTTCCATATAAAACAGATAGCTCACGTTATTTTTTGTCTTCAGGAATGCATTTCATTTATAAAGCCAGAAGAACTCACCCATGTACTGGATCGTCCCACATATTGTGAATGCCCGTCCACCTCGTTTCAGGCGACAAGAGAAACCAAAATCAGACAAGCGAAGGTGACCTAAATAAAGGCAGAACACATGATGAAACATGTGCTTCAATGTGCCACTTTTTCTTAGAAAGAAACCAAAAGCTTTTTTTTTTTTTTTTTTTTGCAAGAATCCGATAATTCTTGAATTTAAACCTAAATTTAGGTTTTCTTTTTTCAAAATGGTGATCATTCATTAATCATCATTCATTAAAGTGAATGGTCATTGTACTCATTCTGGACTATTATATCCTCTCTGAATATGATCTAGGGGCAGATTATCTGCTGTCACCTGTTTGACCTTTGTCTCCTGTTATTTGCTGCAGTGCATGGACATCAATACTGCTCATAAAAAGATTACAGACATTGCAGTTTCTCTAAACACTTCATTTTATAAGGACAAAGGTGAAGAAAAAGACAGCACACAATTACCTCGATCACTTAAAAGAACGTTTTCCATCTGAAAAATCAATAAAATTACAGTTTGAGTTTTAATTACCCAAGTGTGAAATGTGACTATAAAAAGCATTAAAAAGGAAACTATACCTTTATGTCTCTATGCATGATTCCCAAGTCATGTAGAAATCCTTCAAAGAAAAGATAATAAAAAAAGAATGTAAGAATATGTAACAAATATAATAACTTGCTATACCACACTAATTTAGATGCATAAATGGCACTACAAGCCAGAGGAAAAATAAGTAACTCATTTTGAATTTGGGGCAACACACCCTCTCAATGTCCTCTTCTGACAAACTGCATGGTGAGGTAGCACTTTGGTGTTAATATGCAGCAAAGTTAATTGATACTAACCCAGCGCACTGCCCAGCTCTGCAGCAAAAAGTCGAGCCTCATCCTCCAGAAAGTGACCCTTCAGTAACCAGCACGTGTACAAGTCTCCAGTGCTGCAGTAGTCACACACTGTGGAGGCCCAAAGACACAAAAACTTCTCAGGTTCCCAAAAGTGACTAAAATAAAAATAAAAGGGAGGAGCAAGTTGTAAAGAAACAAAAATAAAATGTTCGTCCCACAGTTGCTATAGGAGAGGAAAAGATTGAAGGAGATAAAGGATGAGTCAAAGACACACATGCATTTGTTTTGACCTTCTATGAGAGCAGGTCATTAAAGATTTCCCCTGACCTACTTCTGGTTATTGTAGGAGGGTGAAAATACACATGTACATATCTCTATAGGCCACATGATAATTTGTAGCTCTGAACTCCTAAGCGTTTCTCTTTTACAGGTGCTAAGGTGGAGTAAGGTGTGATAATGGAGTGAGGTGAATGCAGAGTGGTCATCAGGTCGCTGTACTCAAGAGACCACACACTCAGGAGACATTCGATGAGCTGAAAGAGACTTATGGGGAGGATACCCCATCAAATGATGTAGCCAAACACTGGCGTCAACAGTTCAAGTGTGGTCAGACACTGGTGGAAACAGCACCCATTTCTGGGTGACAACAGTGTACCACTGATGAGACACCATCCTGCCAGGTGAACCCCTCCCCCAATTTGGAAGATCACCACATAACCATTCACTAAGTGGCCCAGGATGTCAAGATCAGTGTGAGGTCTCTGGAAAAAAAAAAATCATCCAGAACCATTTCTACATGTTGAAGCTGTCAGCACAATGGATTCCTTGGTTGCTCACACCTCTCCAGAAGCAGGAACAAGTCTTCTTCAACAGTCGCCCAGCTGAAACAATGGACGCATTATGACTCACCAGCTCCAAAGAAGGCAAGTGTCCAACCCTTAGTGAGCAAGGTTATGCTCACTGTCTTTTGGGACCAGCATGGAGCATTGGTGATAGATTTCTTGGCAAAGGGTACCACAATTACCGGGACTTCACTACTGCAGAAATTGCTGAAGGCCATTAAGACCCGAGACGTGTGGCATGCTGACCAAAGGTGTCCGCCTCCTACAAGACAACTCCAGGTTCACAACTCGCATGATGCCCAGACGGAAGCATAGTACTGTGGCTATGAAGTCCTTCCTCACCCCCATTACTCTCCCAACCTCGTACCACCTGACTTCCACCTCTTTCCAAACATGAAGTCATTTTTGAAGGGCAAGTGCTTCCAAGATAATTAAACACTGATTTTCGAGGTCAAGTTGTGGCTTCTGACGCAACCTGCAGACTTCTATAGGTGAGGCCTCCAAAGACTAATAACTGTGGCAAGTTTGGTTCCTCTCAGCCCATGGGACATGAGTTAGGGGAAATCTTTAATGATCAGCCCTCATATTAACTGAAGAGCATGTTTATTAAATGATAATAATATTTTAAAAATCTAGCCACACTGAGCATGGAGTTTTTATGCAGCACTCTCATTAGATGGCAGCACAACTCTTCACTATCCAGAAATTAAACTACATGTTCTTAACCAGCCAGCTATTGTACTTTAACGTTATTCTGAGACCAAAGAGGAAGGGGAAAGACTTAACAAAAAGGATAGTAGAAGAGGGGAGGGCCCAACTGTGCCATCGTTTCTGTTTATTAACTCACTAATGAAGACATGGCGCTGTGTCTGCCAGCAGTCCTGCAGATTGAGGATAAATGGGTGACTGAGCTGCCGCTGCAACGCAACAGTCAACACACACAAACACAGATGGGAAAAGACGTGAAGAAATGAGACGGACACGAAAATCTTGCTGACAAAATCAAAATGAATCCAAAGTGTGATGACAGTAAGTGATGTCCAACTGAAATCATGCTGCACATGGACTGCATCAGTAGTCTGTTTAGGATTTTATTATTGTCAAAACAAACTGGAAATTATATTTGAACTCTAATGACTACATTTAAAATACCCAAATTTACCATTTATATCTTCTATAATTTGTACTTTAAGTAGCTAAAGTGATGATGCATTACTTAAACACGACATTATACATTTTTAGTGAATAAATACAGAAGTCTTCAAACTTTTAGGGCTCAAGGAGAAAGTCTGCAAATCACTCCTTCATGACTTCCTAACATAGATTTAGCTGCTTGGGCTCGAGTGACAGTCAGGAGGGAACAAACAAAAATTCACCCAACTTCTTCCAACCAAAAAGAAAATAAACTCAATACAATGTATGTAAACTAATCCAAAAATATCTAGAAATTAAATGTCTACTCAACCACTCTTTCCCCTACAGCAGGGGTGTCCAATCATGTACCATGGAGGGCCAAGACCCTGCTGGCTTTACCTCCAGCCAGTGCCTTCAACAGCAGATTTCACTGAACTTCTTCCCACTGTTTGATGATCTGTGAAAACACCTGCTGAAGAGACTGGGTAGAAGAGAAAACCCGCAGGGTCTTGGCCCTCCATGGCACATGATTGGACACCCCTGCCCTACAGCAAGGGTCAGCAACCTGTGGCTTGGAGAAAGCCTGGATGTCGATGACGGGGTGATTTTGTCAGACCAAAATGAGCTACTCCAAGTGCTCAGATCTCCTGACTGTTGACCTTAAGCAGATCCTTGATGCAGACCCATCTAAGACGTGCTTAAGGTCATGGTCTGTGACCTTGGAAGAGTCATTTTTTGGTGAGAACATAAATTTTCAGATCTCCTGACCTTTGACAATGGCCTTGACTCCAACCTTGATGAAGATCTACATGAAGATCCTTGTGAGTGAGTTTGGTGAGAAATGAGGTAATTGGCTAGGAGAAGTAGTGATTTTTCTAAAATTGTACAAGTGCCCAGATCTCCTGACCTTTACTTTGACCTTGAGCACAACCTGAATGAAGACCCACCTGAGGATCATTGTGAGCTTGGTGAGCATCAAGGAGGATACCAAGAGTAGAGATTCCCGTGAAATGTGGACAGATGGGCATCACATAAGCTCCTTTCGGCTTTGCCAGAATGAGCTAAAAAAAACTAACCAGCAGCCACAAATCTATGAAAAAATGTGCACATTTCTGTAAAGAAAACTCAAAGGTTTAGGAGAAGAAGTCATGCATTTACAAGAAAAAACGGCATAGCAAATTTATTAAAAAAGAAAGTAAAAGAACAGAGTCACAAATGTGTATGAAATAAGTTGAAAGATTCCCTGACAGTGTAAAATGGATAAAGTGTAAAAATGGCCAGCACATTTATGTGCTGGTTTTTTTTCTTTATTACTGGGGGAGAATTTAATCATCCAATCCACCAAGCAATTCAAAACAAGAGTGAATACCAAGATAGAACATGGCAGGGGATTTTGGCACATTTTTTGGAGGCACTACCCGCACGTTTAGCTGTGTTGCCTGTTCCACAAATGCATGATTCTTCCAAGTTGTACCTCCATGCAAAGGTGACTTATCAGGCTTTACAACAATATGATACAATACCAACTGGTATGATTAAAGGGGAGAAATAATGACTGAAATAATATTTCCAAGCTTTTTTTGAGTTTATATGGTTTTAATAAAAACAATAAAATTATGTCAGCCTAAAATTATATTAAATGTCTAAGCCATTTACTGAATATGAATATGCAATTGGAATTACTTCCACTTCTGGTAGTTAAAGTATTAAAGTATATAGTCCTACTTTTTTGTTTTAAAAACTAGAAATTATTTCAGATTCTTTATACCTGAATGATGACTTCCTCTTTAGACTGTTGCAGGACTCCACGTTTCAGGATTTCAGACTTTGGTAAAACCTTTGAAATAAGAAACAGATAATTACAAATAAACATATTTGATATCCAAGCACATTTTTATCTGCACTAATGATTAACTGAACTGACCTTTACAGCACATGTCTTCTCTTTGCAAAGATCCTTCACTTTCAGGATGGGTCCCAGCGAGCCTTTAGTTATGAAGCCCAGAATCTGTGAAAACAATTTCATCATCTCTCTGCTTCTGATTAACTGAATCATCCTTTTATTTCATTAAGATTCTTGTCTTGTGGTTCAAATGACCTGAAAATGGTCTTTTTCAGGAAATGTTCTTAGTGGGAACTCGGGTAGAAAGGCTGAGATTAAAGCAGGAGGGTTCCTCTCTGAGTCTGGTGTATTAACGCTGTTCTCTGGTGACAGCAGGAGTCTGACGGGCAGTCTGCTATCCACTCCCATAGGCCGGGAAAACACAGCTGAGTGTCCGAGCCTGTGGACAATGGAGACCCCCACGTTTGAGAGGAACCCATGACTCAGTCGACGCTGAGCAGCTGTACCCTCTCTCTGCAGTTTGATGGAAAAATGAATAAATAAATAAAGATCATTATTAGTTAGGCAGAAGGTAACAGTAGGCTATAGAGGGGTTGCACATGACATCAGTGGTCACGTGCCACATTGTTTTTCTGCCATTTTGGACGGCAAATAGCGTGGACCCTGTGTTGAGAATAATAATTCCACTAGCATGTACTCAGTCCGACTCGCCACGGTGTTGTTTTCCATTATGACTGAATACCACCTTAAGTGAGTGAGATCTTTACAGCATGGTGGCCCGACACTCCCATGACATTGTTTGTATGTGACAAGAAAAACACAAGATGGATATGGAGGCGAGCCTGCTGCTCGCTGGCTTTTTGTCAGAGTAAAGGCAAAAAAGGAGAGCCAGAGAAGGCTACAGGTGGCACGACAAAACTCTGGAAAAGTACTGGAGAGTTCAGGAAGCCATGGGGCAGCAGAAGACGTGAGGATACGAGCTAGATCACATATGAAGGTAAGCTAGTGATTGCTAATACTAGTTAGCACTAATAAGTCCTCAATACTACATTGTAATCATGGCAAGTTATTGCTATTAGGTACTAAAATATGTATGCTATGTGTGTTAGTTAGCTCATTGTCTGCACACAGGAGACAATGGTGTTTGTTCAAAGTGAGCTTTCCACCACTGGGATAAATAACGGCAAAGATGCATAATATCACATCACTCACCATCCTCTAGCACTGATTTCAACAATGATAATGCCGTGGTCAGGTCTACGCCACTCTGCCTCCCATCTGCCTCCGCCGTGGCTGTGAATTCGTTTCAGGTCGCTCCGTCCAGCTCCCTCTGGATTTCTTTAATCAGCAACCAAGCACAGAAATGTCTGCACCTCATCGGTGGACCACGGTGTTGATTTTTTGTGTAGCCATTTATCTCATTGATTACACTCACTCACGCTTGCTGTTGGTGACTTGACTGTTCATTGCCATCCAAAATGGCGCAGTAAACAAAAGGCACGTGACCTGTGTGACGTCGGTGCAACTCCTCTATAGTTCATAAGAAGAATACTGTACAAGATAAAAGACGCAGAGAAAATACCACTCTAATTCAGTTAGCCAGGAAAGTGTTTATTCTGGTATTCAGTTTTAAATGTAAGCTGTTTGGACAGATTTATCAAACAGAAAAGCACTGAGAGAGCGCACACTCCCACCAAGGCTCCTTCCGTCCCTTATGGATCACCTTCAAAATGTAATGGGTTTGTGTGTAGGCCCAGAGCCACTTCTGGTGAAAACTGCACCAAAGTCTGTCCATTAGTTTTGCAGTATTGTTGCTAACACACTGTGGAAAGATAAGAGCCTTGGCGGAGGTATGCATTCTCAGATCATCACCAAAATGTAATGGCTTCCTCTCTAGGCCAACGACCACCTCTGGTGAAAATTTCATCCAAATTCATCCAGTAGTTTTTGTGTACTCCTGCTGCACAAATACAAACAAAGCCCTTGGTGGAGGTATGCACTCTCAGATCACCAAAATCTAATCATCTGTTCCTTGTGCCATTATACACCTTTCTTGAAAATTTAATCAAAATCTGTTCATAACGTTTTGAGTAATGTTGCTAAGAGACAGACAGACAAACAAACCAACCAATGCCGGCAAAAACAACATTACCTTGTGGGGCACCCGGGGAACAATGGACCAAAAGAGGAGGTGTCACCAGGGGTTCAGACGGGACAGTAAGGACTATGCGTCCCCCGGGGAGAGGAGTAAATGCCAGAGAAAAGAAGTGTGTTGGAGCGGAGCCGGCATTGTGTTATGTTAATGTGCCACACAATGCTTTGTTAAACAACAACGTATGATGGTCGGAAGCTCCTGGTCTCCATGCATGGGAATAAAGATATAAAAAGGGGATGCACAGAGATCTAGATTCTGTTCGCTGTAGTGCAGTTTGCTGTTGTTGGAAAAAGAATAAAGCCTTGTGTTGTTCAACTCATTGCCTCGCCTATTCCTTTCTCCACAACCCCCACCCACCCACCTTGGCGGAGGTAATAAGAGGCTCTACATGACAGAAAGATCATCATTATCATCATGACAATCAAGCAAGGTGATGGCTGTTCTCTCATGGAAGTCTTACAGAAATACAAGAACCACTGACTCACATTACTATTGTGAAATACCATCATCAGACTGTGCAGAAAAATATGGCATTTAAATAATGCAAGCAAAATAAATTAGAAGCATCTGCATAAGGGGAAAGAAATATGGCATGGGGTTATAATAGACAGGTGTTCTTATTAAAGGTTCTGTAATGTGAACTTTTGCACTTTTTTTTATTAAAATAAATGAACAACTCAAATCTTCAGCAGTTTCGGAGTGTTGTCAACCAGTGATGACAGCCGACGCCCCCAGCTCTCTGCTTATTCAAATTCAAATTCAAACGTTTATTTCAAACTCAGGGTTCATATTAAGTGCAGAACTAAAATGAGTAGAAAATAAATAAATAAAAGTATATACAGATCAGCAGACACTCGGCGCTCTTGTAACAACAATAACATACAATATTGGGCTCAGTATAAAATGGAACGCCACCACTTCCAAATGCTGGAGTGAAGTGTGAGTGACGAGTTGACAATTGCTGATATAAGATGATTGTTACATGCCAGCAACCTTCTTAGGGAGTTATTATATGCAATGCGGATTTTGTTCCTAACAGCAACATTGCTATTAAACCATAAAGGCGAACAGTACATTGAGGTACAGAAGGTCTTGAACAACATACATTTGACATCAGGAGAACATCTATGGAAATTTCGCAACAGTAAATTTGTTTGAGCATATAGTTTCCTGAGTTGCCTGTTACAATCAACATTGGTCTTATCAGATTCAATCCACACACCTAGGTATTTGACTTTTTCAACAAAGTTCAAGCTATTACCACAAAGTGGCATAACAGGATTCGACGTATTGACACCCTTTGGTTTGAAAGCCATACACATAGATTTAGTACAGTTGAACAAAAGCACAGATTCCACAGGAGCTCCTCTCCTGTGGAATCAGCTGCCAATCTGGATTCGGGAGTCAGACTCGATCTCTGTTTTTAAGAATAGGGCTAAAACCTACCTTTTTGATATAGCCTACAATTAGGGAGGGATCATGTGTTTCTGAACCCTCCCTTAGTTATGCTGCTAATAGGTTTAGTCAGCCGGGGGACCTCCAGTAATGCACTGGGCCTCACTCCTTTCCTCACTCTCTATGAAATATTTTTTTTTTGCTGGTCATTAACATTTGTTTGTTCTCTCCCATAGATTGAGTCCCCATCGTGCTGTTTGCTCTCTACATGTCTGTTCTTTTCTTTTTCTCTATCCCCTCACCCCCCAGCCAGTCGCAGCAGATGACTGCCCCTCCCTGAGCCTGGTTCTGCTGGAGGTTTCTTCCTGTTAAAAGGGAGTTTTTCCTCTCCACCGTCGCCAAGTGCTTGCTCACAGGGGATTGCCTGATTGCTGGGGTCTTTCTGCAACTGTGGGGGTTCCCCCCTACAGTTGATAGTGCTATGAGATGACTGTTGTTGTGAAATGGCGCTATATAAATAAAGTTGAATTGAATTGAAATTGAATTGAATTGAACAAGATGTCATTTTTTTCACCAAATTTTTCACAAACCGAAAGGAGATGTTGCATCGCTGCAGTAGACAAACTTAACAAACAGAGGTCATCAGCATAGAAAATGTGATTTAACAGTGCACTGTTAAAGGAGCCGCCCACATTAGTATTGTTCAACAGCACACTGAGATCATCAACATAGACATTAAACAACAAGGGTGACAGTATACCTCCTTGTTTAACACCGTTGGTCACATGAAATTTGGATGAGGTGACATTGCCCCATCTAACAACCATAGACTGCCTTCTGTACCAGTATAACAGGATGCTAACAATGTAAATAGGAATACCTCGATCGATCAGTTTTCTGAACAAACACCAGTGGTTAATCCTGTCAAAAACTTTGCTAGCATCCAGGAACGTAGCATAGACACTAGTGGATTGGCTTCTGAAGTAGTCAACAAATTCATGGAGTAGGTAAACAGCCTTGTCAGTTGAAAGAGCTGACTTGAAACCAAACTGATTGTCGTTTATCCACAGATAATCCTCAGTTCTGTTCAGGATTAAACCCTCTAACAGTTTAGATATAACATTTGCAATAGCTATAGGTCTGTAGTTGTTCATATCAGACAGACTGGCACACTTGTTTTTCACCAAAGGAATAATAACAGAGTCCATCAACATATCTGGCATGTGACCATGAACAAACATACAGTTAAAACACAATGACAACAGAATACACAAATTGAAATCAGCATTGATGAGGCATTCACTGGTGAGACAGTCAGGGCCAGCTGATTTGCCTTTCTCGAGAACTTTGATCAGTGAAGCAACTTCAACAGGAGTAACAGCAGAAATATCAGAGGCATCAAACATGTCGTTATACAGGCGAATATCGTGCATAACAGAATCCTTCATTGAAACATTCTTGACTGAGTTGAAAATAGCTTCATATTGACATTTCCACTTTTCAGCAATATTAACGTCACCAGTCACACCATCAATAGTGTTTGATCTAACAGACCGGTGGGAGCTCTTAGCCTTCATTGGTTTCCAGAATTCTACCATGTTCAGTGCAATCATGTGATTAGCTAGCTGGTCACATTTGATACTTTCTTCATTGCGCCTGCATGCTCGTAGAGCATATTTGAACCTAGCCCTGCAATTTTTCATGTTTTCAAATATTGGACCAGAACGTGGTTTGCTATTACTCCTCCACCACAAAAAAGCATCCCGAGCAGCTGTGTGAGCCTCGCTAACAACATCATTCCAGCCTGGGACGTTATATTGGGTGGCCACACTGTGACTAGGAATGCATTCACTCACACAGTAATTTAAAGCATCAACAATATCACTGTAAAACCTGTCGATATCGTCCCTGTGTGCCGCACAATTACGGTCGTGACACCTGATGGCGTCCATAGGAGCACGGATGTTACAGAGTTTCCTACAAGTAAGTTTCTTATATCTGGACAGGTCTGACGCTGTGGCATCACGCCATTTGTATGTCCTACTGCCCGTTGTGGCTGAGGGAGCTTCCCGGGGGCCACTTACAGCACTAGATACCTCAATATCTATAGATAAAAGGTACATGATCGGAACTCACATAGTCATACAGAACTTTGATGTTGGACACGTTATCATGGCCTGAGGATGTAGTCACACAGTGATCAAGCCATGATGTAGAGCCATGAGCCATGCTAACATGAGTAAAGGTATCACCTGGTAAGATAATCCTGTCCGAGATGTGTAAGGAGTAACTCTCACAAAAAGACACCAGTTCGTTTCCAAAACAACTTGAACGTGCTGTATTAGCGTTGAAGTCACCAATTGTGAACACATATGGAGTTGGAAAATCCTCAGTGATACGTTTAACAAGACTCAGGCAGTGCAAGTATTCATCCAAGTTTTCAACACTGTCACAGGGGAAATATACACACAATATAAGACAGTGAAAGTCACCCAGGTTGACTTCAAAACCTGTAACTCTTACGCACTCGTAAGTTTTCACAACACAACTGTTCGCAAGTGACTTCCGCCATAGGATACTGACGCCGCCATAGGGGAGACCTAAGATAACATGTTCTTCTGTATCCATAAAAGAAACACCTTGTCCTATAAAGTCACCATGTAATCTGCTCAGAATAGACAATTCGTTTTCGAACAACCAGTGCTCCTGCAACAACACAATGTCATGGTTATCACATAAACTGGAGAGCTCATTAGATGAAGTTTTTACATTCTGGCAGTTGAATGAACATATTCTAAGGTTGGTGTGATATCCTACCGTGTAGCAATGATCACACTTGAGTTATTTCTTTGGCTAACTCTGCCGTTTATTCTGCAACACACATAATAGACTGAACATGGATTCTGCGCGGGGTTTTCACACTCTTATTCTAATATGTCCCCTTAATAGTAGTGCTGAACAATACAGGTAGTTCCCCCTAGAGGCATGTGCCAGTAATGTTTTGAATTAGACTTGCAGTCTACCACATCCCTCCCCTCTAGATTAAACTACTTTTAATTACACTAGCCAATTATGCTAGACATCCTGGAACTCCCATTTAACCCTAAACAATCACAGTTACTTTTAACTTCTTAAACACATGTGCCATACACATAATTTCTTTCTCTCTTTTTTTTTTTTTTTTTTACATGTATAACACACATAACAGTCTAACTGGGGATTTGGTTTGACTACCGCATCCCAGTGAGGTTCCAGGACGCATTCTTGTCCTGTGGCTGGGGAACTCACTACTGACTAAGTATAGTCCTTCAAGTAGTCTGGAGCTTTCCTAGCTCGCTGAGATCTTCTCACGGCGGGTGAGCCAACTGCAGGTGAAGACTCAGACTGCTCCACTGTTTCGGCTGCTGCAGTGCTGCCCGTAGAATCTGCAGAGACGGTTACCTCAGGTTTCACCTGAAGTGGTGGTTCATTGATGCTCTCCTCAGGAGGGGTGTCAGACAACACCTCGGGTGCCATCGGCAGGGGAATGGAGCTCCTACCACGAACTTGGTCGATGTGTCGCCTCACCACTTGTCCATGACCTAATGTCACCTTGAATGACACAGGGCCTGTCTTTTCTGTTATTTCTCCTGGTACCCAGGCTGGTCCTGAGCCAAAGTTGCGGGTGTAGACCACGTCTCCTTCTCTCAGTATTCTCTCTCTAGCATGCATGTCATGATAACCTTTTTGTTTCTCTTGTTTATCATGCACTTTGTTTCTGAAGTCTGGATGTATTAAGTCAAATGTTGACCTCAACTTCCTTCCACACAACAGCTCAGCTGGTGACTTGCCAGTTGTAGATTGGGGTGTTATTCGATAGCTGAATAGAGCTCTCGACATTCGGGTTTCAATAGAGTCTCCTGTCATCTTTGTCATGAGTGACTTGAACGTCTGCACGGCCCTCTCGGCTAAGCCGTTAGAAGAAGGATGGTATGGCGCAGTCGTGATGTGACGTATGCCATTCTTTTCAGAAAACTCTTGGAACTGTTCACTCGTAAAACATGTACCGTTATCTGATACTATGATTTCAGGTAGCCCATGTTGGCTGAAACTCTTTCTAAGACATTCAATGGTAACAGTAGAAGTAGAGCTACTCACAGAATATGCATCGATCCACTTTGAGTATGCGTCAACTATGATCAGGAACATTCTTCCCATCCATGGACCTGCGTAGTCAATGTGAATTCTTCTCCATGGTTTATCTGGAACTTCCCAGGGATGTAGTGGGGCTGCTGGAGGACTGTTCCTGTTCTCCTGGCATGCCGCACATGACTTCACAAGCGCCTCCACCTCTGCATCCATGTTGGGCCACCACATGTAACTCCTCGCCAACGCTTTCATGCGAGTGATGCCAGGGTGTGCTTGGTGTAGTTGTTGCAGTAAGGCATTCCTACCAGGTGGTGGAACAACCACGCGTCCTCCCCACAGGATACAACCTTCCTGGGTGCTGAGCTCATCCTGTCGTCGGGCATAGGGAATGAACTCAGGACTGTTCATCTTCGGCCATCCTCTCAAGATGTATTCTCGCACTCTTGCTAGAACAGGGTCTTTGTCTGTCCACTTCTTTATTTGTTGTGCGTTCACCAGGGGCACGCCGATATCTTCAAACAATAGCACTCTCTCCTCCTCCTCAGGCGTGCTGTCTCTTCCTCCATCCAAGGGTAGCCTACTCATCGCGTCAGCATTCGCATGGTCCCGTCCGGCTTTGTAAACGATGGTGTACTCATACGCTGCTAATGTAACGGCCCATCTCTGAATTCTCTGAGATGTCATCTGGGGTATGGCTCTCATTTCACTGAACAGTGAAATTAGTGGCTTGTGGTCAGTCACTATAGCGAACTGTCTCCCGTACAGGTATTTGTGGAATTTTTTTTACACCAAATACTACTGCAAGGCCCTCCTTGTCTAGCTGGGAGTAGTTTTTCTCAGCTGCACTAAGAGTTCTTGAGACGAACCCTATGGGTCTCTCTGAGCCATCCTCCATATGATGAGAGAGTACAGCACCCACACCGTAGGGTGATGCGTCACACGCCAGGATGAGTGGTTTGTTTGAATCATAGTGCACTAACACACTACAGGACTGAAGTAGCGCTTTGGACTCTTCAAACGCCTTCTGCTGCTTGACCCCCCATGACCATTTTTCTTCCTTCTTAAGTAAGGTATGTAGTGGTGCCAGCAGCGTGGAGAGCTTTGGGAGGAACCTATGGTAATAGTTCAACAAGCCCAGGTAGGCTTTTAACTCAGTAACATTTTGTGGCTCAGGCGCCTCCGCAATGGCTTCCACTTTGTCTGTTAGAGGGTGTAGACCACTGGCGTTGATCTTGTGGCCTAGGAACACCACCTCTTTTCCCATGAACTCACACTTGCTTCTTTTCAACCTCAGACCGCTTTTCTCCAACCGTTGAAGCACTTCCTCCAGCGTTTTCAGATGTTCTTGTTCATTTGGTCCTGTACAAAGGATGTCATCCAAATAAATGGCAACATTCGGAATTCCACCTAGGATGCCCTCCATAGTTCTCTGGAATATAGCAGGACTGGAAGCTACTCCAAATGGTAAGCGTGTGTAGGTATATAAGCCTTTGTGTGTATTGATGGTTACATACTTTCTTGATTCTTCTTCCAGGACTACTTGTTGGTAGGCGTGACTCATGTCTAATTTCGTGAAGTGTCGGCCGCCGTTCAGCTGTGCGAAGAGGTCCTCCACTTTAGGAATTGGATACTGATCCACCCGTGATGCTCGATTGACAGTGAGTTTGTAATCTCCACATATTCTAATGGAGCCATCCGGCTTTCTCACTGGGACTATGGGCGCCGCCCATTCTGCAACCTGCACTGGCTCAATGATCTTGTCATCCAGCAGCCTCTGTAGCTCGCTTTCAACCAGTGGCTTGACTGCATAGGGTACCGGTCGGGGTTTGCAGAATCGTGGTTGGGCCTCCTTGTCCACATTAATCTTTGCAGTGACACCTTTTAGCTGTCCTAAGCCTTCTTTGAACACCTCAGCGTGTCTTTCGAGGATCTCCTCCAGCTGCAATTTGGGCTGAGATTCCACTTTATTCACCAACTGATCCATCATGGCCAGTTCTTGTAGCCAACTTCGCCCTAGTAGATTTGGTCCTTCGCTCCCAACTACTACTACAGGTAAGTCCTTTTCTTTGTTTTCGTGCTGCACCTTCACTTGTGCCATGCCTAGCACGTCTAGCTTCTCTCCTGTGTATGTTTTTAATTTTAATGAACAGGGATTTAATTCTGCTGTGTCTGTTTTCTTCCACAGTTGTGTATATTGCTGTTTACTTAATATGGTTACTCCACAGCCTGTATCAACTTCAAATGTTACTTTAATTCCATTAACATTCATGGTACGCGTGATGGGCGCTACCTTGGTCAGCTCCTCTGACGTGTTGTAAATTGTGTGAAAACCCATGTCTTCTGTATCACTTTCTCCCTCCCCTCTCAGTTGATTCGCTCGCTGTTCCTTTCCTGGGCCCTTGTTTTCATACTTTTGCCCATTAACTGTCGCTTTCAGCACCTGTGCGCTGTCCACCTTTATTCTACATGCTTTCTTAATGTGCCCTCGCTTGCCACAATTATGACACAGCTCAGTGGCAAATTTGCACTCGGCGGCATTGTGCTGGCCTTTGCAGCGATAACAACTGGGGAATTTGTGCTGAGTTTTGTCAGTCAACACTTTGTGGACACCTACTTGGGTCTTAGGCACACGAACATGCGTTGCTGTGTCCTCTGTTAGCTTCCCTTGCATCTCTCTCACATCTTTAGATGCTGTTTCCATCGCTTGGCATAATTCCAAAGCCTTTGCAAAAGTGAGTTTTGTTTCAGATAAAAGTCGCCGTTGCATTCGGTCATCATTCACTCCACACACAAGTCTGTCTCTTAACATTTCTTCCAATGAGTCTTTGTAATCACAGTGCAGTGTTAATTTCCTCAATTCTGCCACATACTCTGCTATGGACTCAGTGTTCCTCCTTATGCGTGAATTAAATTTGAATCGTTGCACGATTTCACTCGGTTTGGGGCTGAAGTGCTTCTGAAGCTCAGCAGTAAGCTGGTCGTATGTTTTATCTTTCGGTAATGCAGGGCTTATTAAATTTCTCAACAAGCTGTAAGTAGTTGCACCAACTCCACTCAACAGTACAGCCTTCCTTTTGTCTGGCTCCTCAATGTCATTAGCTTGGAAGAAAAAGTCCAACATTTCACTATATTCTTCCCATGACTGAGTCGAGTTATCAAAAGGGGTTACCGTTCCGATTACAGCCGCCATTGCTCGTCGTGGTGGGGAAACCTCGTTTTTCCTCCTCTGAACTTGCACTCGAACTACTGGAGTCACTTGAGTTCGCCACACTTGCAATGTTCTCTGTTTCTCGCCGCTGATTTTTTTCTTTTAATCCTCGTCGCCAATTGTGTGATATCCTACCGTGTAGCAATGATCACACTTGAGTTATTTCTTTGGCTAACTCTGCCGTTTATTCTGCAACACACATAATAGACTGAACATGGATTCTGCGCGGGGTTTTCACACTCTTATTCTAATATGTCCCCTTAATAGTAGTGCTGAACAATACAGGTAGTTCCCCCTAGAGGCATGTGCCAGTAATGTTTTGAATTAGACTTGCAGTCTACCACAGTTGGTCCTACTACTGAATGAATATAATGACAAACACAATAATGACAATCACATGTAGATCATTTCCTCTCAAAAAACTGTCGAAGGTATAAACCAGATGGCCACACATTTTTTTCAAGCAACTTCTTGCTGCAACTGGCAGGACATGTAATCTTAAAAGAGGCATAACCATCATACTTGGTTTCTAGTTGCTCAATCTTGAGATTGTCATTTAATTTAACATGAGTTTTGATGTAGGAGCGTACATGATGGGGTCTGGTGGTGGGGTCGAGTCGACTGATGAAGACTTGGTGCTTCTTATGACCTTGACCCTGATGTCCGCCAGACCTCCTGCCAGACTTTGGTACAACGTGTAACTGTGAGTGGGGGCATGTCTTGTTGACAACCTGTAGCTGGTTCGTGGTCTGCTTGGCAGTCGGTTGGTTGTCAGACGATTGGAGTGCATTGGCGTAGGACTTCTTCTTCTTCTTGGAACGGCGACTCTCAACTTCCTCAAACTCAAACTCGCGTTCTTCAGCAATTACAGCAACTTTGGCAGCTTTGGCAACCCCAGAAGGGCTGCTGCCGACAGCGTCGTCAGTACAGGCCTCTGTAGAGTTGGCGGCCACGTCCGCATTCTCACCGTCAGCCGTGGCGGTAGGTGGAGGACCACGGGCTGCATTGGAGACCGAGGCGTGGTCGACAGCTGCTACCACGGTCTCCTCATCGCTGGTGATGTTGACAGCACTCTGAGTACTGCCAGCCTCATCCTCACCTTCCTCGACCAGGACGTCAGCTGGAGGGGGTGTGTCGCCGAATTTGGACCTTATTGCTGCCACGTCGTCCTGGATAGCAGATATCGTTTTGAACACGGTAGCAATGCTCTCTCCAAGGGACATCACACGGCACACATCATTAGACAGCCTGGCAAGGTCAAATGACTCCAACGAAGCTGGTGGCAAATTCTTGAGGTTCTGGGCAACGTATTGTGGCGCCTGCTGACCAACCTCATTCAGCTTGTGGTAAATGTCGGTGATGTTGTCTCTCTTCCGGTTGGGGCCGATCCTCTTCTTCGTCCGCGATGTTCCCTCTGGACACTGCTCGAACAGCAACTTCTTTGCTCCTTCAACCTGGTTCTCATCGTAGAAGTCGCTAACCCATTTCACAAGATAGTCCATCGAGACAACACCCATCTTGTTCTGCATAAAGCACAGCAGCTCACAGACGGACATCTGACGTGGGAGTGCTGTAGTTGGCCCATGCAGGGGAGGGTTGTCACCATGGTTGTCACCAGCCATATCTGGCGTTAGTCCATTTAGTCCAGAAGACATTTCTGACAGTTATCTAACAAGATACTGATATGTATTTAGCACACCAAGATAGGTTTAACGAGATAGCTTTGAAGCCCAACAGGAGTAACGTTCAGCGAGGCTGATCATTAGATTGGCGGGGCTAACGTTAGCTTAGCATTAGCGTTAGCTTAGCATTAGCGTGATAGAGTCTGTAATTGCGCTTTTGTGTGAATTAATACACACGCGCTCTTGGTTCCACCACACTGCTGATCATTTCGCCTTCCGGGGAATAACGGTAGACGACACCAGTATCTACTTCATCACACGCAAATGACCATTCGCCCGTCTAGTGGTTACCTTCTCACTGCAGCTGTTTATCTGGGATAGCAGCAGAGACGAATTATTTATTCTCAGACTTGTTTATGCTGCCAGCTGGTCTCCCACTTTTCTAGTGCACTCCCCCTGAAACCTTTGACCTCTGTTGCTTGGAAAGATGACATCAAGAGCTATGCTGATGTAAAGGTTTACAGGAGCAGTTCATCATATTTCATATCTACTGTGAACTTATCAAACATTTATTCAGTGCATCTGTTAATCACGCGAAACATATCTTTATGTTTGTAATCACACCCATTTGCTATCTGGCTTATTTAACTTCTATGTGCAATGTCTCTTGGCTATCGCTGGTTAGCCTGGAGAGCATCGCATAGCGTAGCTATCGTCTTTACTTATGTCTCTTATCAAAAATTTACCCATTCCAAATAACACTGCATACTGGAGTGGTGGCCTAGCTGGTAGAGCATCCACCCCCCAACCGGGAGGTTGTGGGTTCAAATCCTGGCCAGGTCATACCAAAGACCATATAAAAATGGCACTTTCTGCCTTCTTGCTTGGTGCTCAGCATAATAGAATGGGGAAAGGAAAGTTAATGCACAGAGCTATTAGAGGACTCACCGCCCCACTGTAGCTTTCACTACTTACAGTAGCTGTGTGGCCTAGGGTCAGTGAAATGGAGAGGTGCTGCCCCTATATACCACATGGTATCCCACATGCTGTGGAAGGGATTAACTTAACTAAATAACTGCATTGTGGCGGGTTGACTCAACCCCCCCACAACACACAGGACAGTCAGCTCTTTTCTCTTGGTTTTTCCCGCTGCACTACTGAGATGTAATGTGCCATTCATGTATTGTGATGCAATTTGCCCTGCATGTATTGTGATGCAATGTGCCCTGCATGTATCATGATGTAATGTGCCATTCATGTATAGTGTTCATGCGTCCTGTCCTTGCTGTGACCTAGAAACAGTTCAATATGTAGATGTGCCTTGTAACCTCTTTGTTCCGCAAGCTGGAGCAGAGGCTGCATCTGCCTATTGTTATGTAGGTCTTACAAATGCAAATGTCTCATGCCTGTTCTGCAGTCCCTTTGATCAGACCAACTGCTGTGAATCTGCTTTGATGTATTGTTTGAGTTGGGTACAAATACTGCACAGGTTCTGTAACTCATCCTTTCTCTGACTCACTTCAACTGCTGCTGCAGACACGCACTTTGTGTCTCTTCTCTGAGAGCCTGAGGATCCCGCTCCAGCCTGCACACACTTGGGCCGGAGCGGGGATCCTGTGACGGCGGTATGATAATAAACTCTACTTAAAACCTTCAACAACGCCGCCTTATTTCATCCCGCCGCACTGGTGACCCAACGAACACGCTGCTGGCGAACGCAGCACCCGGCCGGGATTCTCCGACGACAAGCGAACGCAACAGCTCCCTTCTGCTTCAGGGAGATTTCGACGCAGAGTTTCCAGGTGAAACTCTCCGGAGACCACCCACGACCAGGAAAGCCGCAGCAAACTTCATGGTGAGATCTGCACGCCTAGATCGGCACATCCACGCTGGACCAGCCGCGCTCGCAGCTCCTCCACATGAGAGCGCATTCACCTTGTCCTTTCTCCGCGACGGCGACTCCCATGGCCGACGGAGCACACGTGGACCTGAACGCACCATGACCGAGCGAGTGACAAGAGCATCTACTTCCCTTCACCGCTCCAACACATTGAACAGGGATGATTAAGCTCCCTGACCCTGTCTCCTCTCCAGCTGGCCCAACAACGCATGGAGAATTACGCGGACGGCGCACCACGCACGGGATGCATATGGATCTACAGACCCCCATCCTCCTTCGCCGCTGCACACAGAGCCTTCAGAGCTGCCCTCACACCTGAAGCACGCACGCAGCATGCACGAAGGATTTGTCAATGGTCTCAGCCACGGCGCACATGGGAATTCAGCGGTTTTGCGGTTCCCGACGGCTTTTAAGGTTGTGCCCGCACCTAAAGTCAACACGCCAGTTCCCCTGCTTTTATGTTTCTCTTACAGCCGCTCCTGCTTTTCTTCACGGCCACTATTAATCCTTGCAGGACTTAATCGCAGGAGGAGCCAGTGACTAATTTTTCTTCTTGTGGACCTCTGCACGTTCAACGGGACAGCCCCTCGACGTCGCGGAGCAGCAAGCAATTTTTGCGCAGCTCGGACGATTTCACCGCCCCTGCCGGCACACACTACCCCTCCCCTCCCTCCACCTCCGCCTGCAGCGAGCTTCTCCCACAGCTCGCTCCCATAAATGGATTATTGAGGTCTCGGCCCCCTGCTGTGCCCTCTGGGGGGGGAGCGTGTGTGGCGGGTTGACTCAACCCCCCCACAACACACAGGACAGTCAGCTCTTTTCTCTTGGTTTTTCCCGCTGCACTACTGAGATGTAATGTGCCATTCATGTATTGTGATGCAATTTGCCCTGCATGTATTGTGATGCAATGTGCCCTGCATGTATCATGATGTAATGTGCCCTGCATGTATCATGATGTAATGTGCCATTCATGTATAGTGTTCATGCGTCCTGTCCTTGCTGTGACCTAGAAACAGTTCAATATGTAGATGTGCCTTGTAACCTCTTTGTTCCGCAAGCTGGAGCAGAGGCTGCATCTGCCTATTGTTATGTAGGTCTTACAAATGCAAATGTCTCATGCCTGTTCTGCAGTCCCTTTGATCAGACCAACTGCTGTGAATCTGCTTTGATGTATTGTTTGAGTTGGGTACAAATACTGCACAGGTTCTGTAACTCATCCTCTCTCTGACTCACTTCAACTGCTGCTGCAGACACGCACTTTGTGTCTCTTCTCTGAGAGCCTGAGGATCCCGCTCCAGCCTGCACACACTTGGGCCGGAGCGGGGATCCTGTGACAGCGGTATGATAATAAACGCTACTTAAAACCTTCAACAACGCCGCCTTATTTCATCCCGCCGCATGCATGACTAAATGACCTGTGAATCACTAAAACATACCTTTCTCCCAGCTGTGATCTAGGCTAGTTTAATAACTTATATACAGCATATCACGGCTATTGCCATTATCATGCTTAGAAGAGCCTAGCCATCATGTTGTTTCTGACATTTACCCATTCCAGCAATGCATGGGTTCTAATGCACTTGTGAAACCAACCATATTGATATTCATGTGTTAAGACCTGGTTTCTGCTCTCAAACAATAACAAAAGCCTAATCCAATTCCATCGTAATAATGCTGCTCATCAAGGCATTTTAGCTAGTGATAGTCTTGATGAATCCGAAGCTCTGGAGTATGTGTCAAAAAAACCAGCAGTTGTTCAGAAACAACTGTGCTGAGAGAAGAAGTGTGTTGGAGCGGAGCCGGCGTTGTGTTATGTTAATGTACCACACAATCCTTTGTTAAACAACAAAGGATTGTGTTTAACAAAGGATTGTGTGAGGCTTGATTCGTTTGGCCAGAGTCACGTGATCAATGACTCAATGGTTTTAAAGGGGACCTGTGGTGGTCGTCTAAACGCATTCAACTTGAAAACATTAGGCAACGTATTCGTTATTTGGTTAAATAATTATTGCCAGCCATCTACCACCAGAGAAATATGCAAATAAGACCGCCGGCATGGCCAGCCAATGAAAACTATGTGTGCAGCCATGACACATGCGGATGTGACGTCACGTCGTTGCCACTGAAAAGTCAATACTCAGCCTTTACCAGTGACTAGGGTGCTTTTGTCAGTATTTTTGTTCTATTATGGCTGAATTGTCGGACTCTGAGGAAGAATTCGGCCAACATGGCTACAGGTTTGAGCCAGAAAGGTCTTCTGAGGGTGAAAGTGACGAAGTGGTCCTCACACACAACGGAATTTCGTCCGAAAGGAAACGTCTGTGCCCTGTTCCGAGATTGCGCAACCACTTTTCCACGACGATCTTCCGACAAGGTGAGCTGGGTTTGGGTACACAAAAGAAGTGTTTATCTTTGTTTTTTCGCTTATTATTGAGATTATAAGGCTTTACATTCCGCCATGTTGCGATATCCATATCGCATTGTATGTTTTTGTTGTTACAAGAGCGCCGAGTGTCTGCTGATCTGTATATACTTTTATTTATTTATTTATTTTCTACTCGTTTTAGTTCTGCATTTAATATGAACCCTGAGTTTGAAATAAACGTTTGAATTTGAATATCCCGATAGCCACTGCTCATCCGGGCACTCCAGGCTCAGCCAATATTGATCCAGATCGTGGTATCCACGCTACTACGTCACAGGAAGCGTCCTGGCAGGCCATGTAGCCGCCAGTATGGCTGTGCGCATGTTTTGCTGACATAGCTGAACCAGCACATCAGCAATGGATTTATATCACATTGCTTTGAACTTAAACTTGAACTTAAACTTGAACTAGAACGTGAGACAGGGGCTCAATATAATATCTTTTTTTTTCCACGACCACCACAGGTCCCCTTTAAGGAAGTGAAGTATTGGCAGGATTTGTGGAGTGTTTTGGTGGAGATTTTGTGTGAGAGACGTGGAGCCAGCAAGGAACAGAGGACGTTCTGCCATGTGGCAATATTTTGAATTGATTTCAGTCAATCAGGTAGGTTTGGTAGCTTTCTATTTGTTATGTCCATAACAGGGAACCAATTTACATTTACAAGATGAACATATATACAAACAGGTTATACCTTCAATCATGAATTCAACACATAGCTTAATCATTATTCACATAAACACCATGCCCTGAACGCCTTAGTATAATCACTATATAACCTGGACAACTGTCACAGCACCCTCATGCATTAAACACATTGATACAATCCCTATGTAGCCTGGGCAATCCACATACTAACATTGTAGCTTAAACATTTTGCCCCCCCACTACCGTTCAGTCCCATTGGAGAAATCACCCCCCAGGAACCCGTCTGGCAGGTCCTGTCCAGAGCTCCTCCTTCTCTTCGCACCCAGAGATGACCCATGTTGGAGCCCCGACACCAACTTCTCCTCATTGGCACACCACAGCTCGTTGGGGTGTCTCCATGAGCCATCAGACAGCTGACGGTATCCATCCTCCCCAACAGCCACCACCTGTAGCCGCCCCTGGTCTTCCTGTCGTTTCCGCTTGCCACAAACCCCTCTCAGCTGAGCCTCCTCTCTGGGTCGGACCACATCAGTGACCCCCTGAGGAGATCAACTTGGCTTCCAGTGTTCCTGAGTGGCACGTCGGTTCACCATGCCAGCCGGACCTGCCCTGCTCGCTTTCATTTTCAACGGCGGCAAAGCCGTCGTAGCCCCTTGCTTCTCGGTACCTCCCAGCCGAATTCCGGAAACAAAGTGGGCTATCCACTCGGCTCCACCCACCGTCACGGGCATCTCACTGTGCCACCCAGTTCCCTCAGCTAGGATAACTTGAGCCCTGGCACCGGAACCCTCCCACGATGGCCCTGGGTGGGGTTGGTCCTGTTCATCCTCCAGAAAACTAGGCCAAGATTCATCCCATACTGCATCATCCACCACTCGCGGAACCGGCCGGTCCCGCAAACCGCGGCCTGACCACTCTTCTCCAACACCGCTGGTGATCGTGAAATCCAGTCTGTAAAAAATGTCACAGCCCATAATATTGGCACCACTGGCGGTCACCACAAACTGCAGATTGCATACCTCCACTGATTTGTACCTCGCCGTCAGTTCTAGCAATCCCACAATGGACAGTCTGTTTCCTCCATATCCACAAAATGGCACTGAAAGACCTTTCACTCAGTAGTATGGGAAAAAAACTCCTCACAGTAGGCCAATTCAACACGGACCTCACAGCGCCCGTGTCAATCAGCAACGGCACCTCCACGCCGTCCAATTGCACCATACAGTACGTACAGCATTCTGTGCTCGGAGAGACAGTGTGAATAACCGTAGGAGTTGTGGCGGGGGGGTCCACTTTGTGTCGCCGTTCCCCTCGCTGAAATTTCTTACAGGCCCTAGCAAAATGATGTAGGAGTCCACACTTGCCACAGCGTTTACCTCTTGCAGGACACTCTCTAGTCTTGTACCGGTGCTTAATGGACCCACAATCCAAACACCTGGGTTATCCTGGGGTGGACCTTATTTTCACAGCTGTAGCGTATTCCTCCCCATTTTCCACGCTATTGTCGCTGCCCGGGTCCACAGCCTGCGCCTCTAACTGTGATTCTGATTGGCGGAGCATAGTTCTCTCACCGAGGTCGCGCTGTAGCCACACATATGTGACCTGCTTTGTGACTGATGTAAGGCCTCACATTTTAGATAAGAACAAAGACAGAGTTTCCTTGGAGATAACAGGAAGCTGTGAAGGTGTTAGCTTTGGTATGCAGGGCCTGAGACTGTGGGGGTGATATTAGAGGATTAAAGAGGAGATGCATTGTTACTGGCGATTATAATGCAATGTGACTTGTGATGCAATGTGACTTGTGAACTGTGAGAGTCCTGGTATTTAAGGACAAGAGTTTCCTGTGATGTTCTTTTTCTTCTTTGAGATGTTGGTGAATGTGAATAAAGCTGCCTTGAGAGAAATCTGTCTCATCAATTGCACATTCCCACACTGGTGACCCAAGACGTAGCATGCAGCAAGAGGAGAATTCCCCAGGGCCAGCCTCGTCAGGAGCCCCCAGCCAAACGAATGCCGCTACGGTCCAGCTACCGGACTTTTGGCAGAACAATCCGCGCTCCTGGTTCCACGCGGTTGAGGCACAGTTCAACCTCCTGGGGATATCGGTAGATGACACAAAATTCTACCATGTGGTCGCAAAACTGGATAACCACACGGCTCAGCATGTGGACAGCCTTATCGAGCAGCCGCCAGACAGCGACAAATATGGCGCGTTGAAGGCTGCACTCATCCGGCACTTCACTCCCTCGGTGGAGGAGAGGGCAGAATGACTCCTGGCGCTTACCGAGTTGGGAGATGGCACACCCGTTGACCTTATGGAGAAGACGTTGAGGTTGAAAGGCTCAGACGATGACCACTTCATCTTTACCCACCTCTTCCTCAGGACCCTACCGTCACCGACGAAAGCGACCCTGGCCAGTTCGCCGTTGTTGGCCCAGCGGGACTACCGCGCACTGGCCCGGGAGGGGCATCGAATTGTCAACGCCAGCAAACAGCGCGCGGCCACGGCAGCAGCAGCGGGACTCAGCGCAACGGCCGGAGATGGCAGGGGGCCAGAAGCAGCGGTAGCAGAACCACCGACGACGGCAGCGGCGGGGCCCAGGGAACGCGGAGGACACACCCTTTGTTTCTACCACCGCCGCTTCGCAGAGAGGGCACGCAAATGTGTACCACCGTGCCAGTTCAAGCGTTCGGGAAACGCCAAGACCGGGGATCGGTAGCAGCCGCGACCCTCGGGGAGGAGAACAAGCTGCTCTACTTGTTGGACGCACGCTCGGGGAGGCATTTCCTCGTGGACACAGGCTCCCAGTTGAGTTTCATCACAACTTCCTACGCGGACAGGCTAGCAGGTTCCAGAGGTCCCGGGGTGGCAGCAGCGAACGGCTCGGAGATTAAGACCTTTGGTGAGAGGACTCTACTCCTGTCTATACACGGCCATACATTTGAGTGGACTTTTGTTATAGCAGCAGTGAATTTCAATATGTTGGGGGCTGATTTTTTGTGCTCACATGGTTTGTTGGTTGATCTCGCTAACAGGCGCCTGGTTAATGCATTTTCTTTTGATTCTATTCCCTGTACAGCGCGAGTGGCCCCACCAACAGCACAAGCCAATGTCACAGCTGCAAGCGGTAAGCTCCACACACTGCTCACTCAGTTCCCAGCACTCAGGGTCCCTACATTTTCGGCAACCGTCGCTAAACACGGGGTGGAACATTTTATTATCACTACCGGACCGCCCGTTTTTGCAAAAGCTCGGCGCTTGGACGCAGCTAAACTGGCCAATAGCGCGCGAGGAGTTCGCCAACCTGGAGAGGTTGGGCATCATCAGGCGTTCGAACAGCCCATGGGCCTCCCCGCTACACATGGTCCCGAAGGCTGACGGCTCGTGGCGACCTTACGGGGATTTCCGCAGGTTAAACAATGCAACAGCGCATGACCGCTACCCAATCCCGCATATCCAAGATTTTTCTGTCCATTTGGCAGGGGCGCGTGTTTTTTCTAAGATAGATTTGGTCCGCGGTTACCACCAAGTCCCAGTGCGCGCTGAGGACATACCCAAAACAGCGGTAATAACTCCATTTGGCCTATTCGAGTTTTTGCGCATGCCATTCGGGCTTAAAGGGGCTGCACAGACGTTCCATCGCATGATGGACGTGGTGCTGCGCAATCTCCCTTTCGTGTTTGTCTACTTGGACGATATTTTGGTAGCCAGCGCGTCCGAAGACGAACACGAAAACCACCTAGCCACAGTTTTTCGGAGGTTGGGAGATCACGGGTTAATAATCAACCCAGCGAAGTGTCAGTTCGGGGTGGCGCAGATCGATTTTTTAGGACACCGCGTCTCCCCCGAAGGAGCAGTTCCGCTTCCTGACAAAGTGCGCGCGGTAGCAAATTTTCCCCGGCCGCAGACGGTCAGGGCGTTACAAGAGTTTTTGGGAATGGTGAATTTTTATAACCGTTTTCTCCCCTGCGCGGCGCAACTCATGCAACCGCTGTATGCCGTGCTCAAAAAACAGAAACCCGCGAATAAGGTCGAGTGGTCCCTTGAGCGGGAGCGAGCGTTCTCGGAGGTAAAAGCGGCCTTGGCAAATGCTGCGTTGTTGGCACACCCAGACCCAACGGCCCGCATAGCGCTCACTACTGACGCGTCAGATGTGGCCATAGGGGCGGTCGTGGAGCAGCATGTAGCCGGGGTTTGGCAGCCCCTCGCCTTTTTCAGCAGGACCTTGCGCGATAGTGAATGTAAATACAGCGCGTTCAACATGGAGCTGCTGGCTCTCCGTTTGGCCATCCGCCACTTTCAGTTCTGGCTGGAAGGACGCTGTTTCACAGCGTTCGTTGACCACAAGCCGCTAACATTCGCGATGGCCAAGGTTTCCAAACCGTGGTCAGGCCGGCAACAGAGACAGCTGGCCGCGATCTCAGAGTTTACCACTGATATTCAGCATGTGGCGGGCAAACTGAATGTAGTGGCAGATTGCCTCTCGCGCGCCGTGACGGCCCCAGTCAGCGTAGGAATAGATTACGCAGCCATGGCCGCGGAGCAGGCTAGTGACGCGGATGTGCGCGCGCTACAGTCTGGACCAACAGGGTTAAGGCTGGAGAACAGGGTGCTGCAAGATGGTATGCCCCCCCTAATCTGCGATGTCTCCACTCGACGGCCGCGTCCAGTGGTACCGGCTGCGTGGCGCTGCCGCGTTTTTGACTCGATTCATTCTTTGGCGCACCCGGGAGTGCGCGCTCGGTCAAAATGGTAGGAGAGAAATTTGTGTGGCCGAATCTTCGCAAACAAGTTAAAGAGTGGGCAGCAGCCTGCACGGTGTGTCAACGAGCCAAAGTACACAGGCACACGAGGGCTCCTTTGGAGCCGTTTCACATCCCGGCCAAGAGGTTCGATCACGTGCATGTGGACCTCGTGGGCCCCCTTCCGCCGTCACAGGGGTGCACACACCTTCTGACAATGGTGGACCACACCACGCGCTGGCCTGAAGTGGTTCCGCTGGCGTCAACCACGGCCGAGGAGGTGGCACGCGCGTTTTTAACAGCATGGGTGGAGTGTTTCGGAGTTCCGTCGGACATTACGTCCGACAGAGGCCCTCAATTTGTGTCCGAACTTTGGTCGACAATGGCCCGCAACTTGGGTGTCACAATTCACCGCACAACCGCGTACAATCCGCAGGCCAATGGGTTATGCGAACGTTTTCATACGTCATTGAAAGCGGCTCTCAGAGCGTCACTGACTGATGCAAATTGGGATGGGTCGTGGGTGGATCGTGGGTTGTGGGACCCACAATTGGATCGTGGGTTCGATCCCAGCCCCCGACCAACAGTGATCTGTGTGGAGTTTGCATGTTCTCCCCGTGTATGCGTGGGTTTACCCCGGGATTTCTCCGGTTTCCTCCCACATGCCAAAAACATGCAGGTTAGGTTAATTGGAGACTCTAAAGTGGCCCTAGGTGTGAATGTGTGTGTGAATGGTTCAGGGATAGCGCCGTATCGTGGCTGCTTCATCCATCCAGGTGGTGGATGACCCTCAATTTCCCCTCTGGGGATCAATAAAGTATACTAAAATCTAAAAAAATAAAAAAAATTGGGTAGACAAGTTACCGTGGATTTTATTGGGGTTGCGTTCTGCGCCTAAAGAGGACTTAGAAGCCTCCCCAGCGGAGCTCGTGTTTGCGCAACCACTTTGGCTGCCTGGGGAGTTTCTCCCAGATAACCCTGCGCCGGACAGCTCCCCATCTCAGCTGTTGCGGAGTAGCATAGAATCAAGCACGCTGCCCGGCCCCGTGCACCACAGTTTTCCGCGCGTTTTTGTGCCTAAAGCTTTGAAGAACGCAGAGTTTGTTTTTGTCAGACACGATGCACATCGACCCCCACTGCAACCACCTTATGACGGACCGTTCAGAGTGTTGGAAACAGGGGACAAGCAGTTTTTGCTAGATTTGGGGGGTAGGAAAGAAAAAGTTGGCATAAACAGACTCAAACCCGCTTTTGTGGTGGCGGATGAGCAAGTGCTGTTGGCAAGGGCCCCGCGGCGAGGTAGACCCCCACGGGGAGCTTCACAGAGTAATGTTTCCCCAGAACACCCGCAGGGACTGACAAAAGGTTTTCACCCCCAGACGTCAACCCCCCAGCATGACAGCGCCGCGGAGACGTTGAATCCTGGCTACAGCAGATACGGCAGGAGACTGAAGCCTAGACAGCATGCAGACTGATGTGTATCGATTCTATCACGGCATGCATACTGTTATTCTCTTGTTCATTCTAAAATGTTTGGGGGGAGTGGTGTGGCCACACATATGTGACCTGCTTTGTGACTGATGTAAGGCCTCACATTTTAGATAAGAACAAAGACAGAGTTTCCTTGGAGATAACAGGAAGCTGTGAAGGTGTTAGCTTTGGTATGCAGGGCCTGAGACTGTGGGGGTGATATTAGAGGATTAAAGAGGAGATGGATTGTTACTGGCGATTATAATGCAATGTGACTTGTGATGCAATGTGACTTGTGAACTGTGAGAGTCCTGGTATTTAAGGACGAGAGTTTCCTGTGATGTTCTTTTTCTTCTTTGAGATGTTGGTGAATGTGAATAAAGCTGCCTTGAGAGAAATCTGTCTCATCAATTGCACATTCCCACAGCGCAATAGTTTATCTGCTGCTTCATACTGCTGAGCGATGTCAACAGCCATGGTGAATGTCAATTCACCGGACTGTGTGAGGAGCCTTGATTGTGCTGCCGAACAAAACGTGTGCTCCACCAACTGATCGCCGGCCATCTCTTCCTCCAGAGCCCCAAACTGGCAGTCTCCAGCCAGCTGACGCAGATCCGCAACGTACCGTTGCACCGACTCCCCCATCCGCTGGCGGCGCTGTCCAAACTGGATCCTCCTGATGATGATGTTCTCAGGAGCGTGAAAATAATGCACCATTAGCTCAACCATGTCCTCAAAACTATCGCTATCACCCAAGGTGCTGAGAATATGTTGTCCTTCCATGCCTAGATTATGAACTAACGCTGCTCGTGCTCGCAGTTTTTCCAGTTCACCAAGATTCAATGCCACCAAATAATTTTGGAATGTGGCGAACCGCCTCAGGAACTGGCGGCTCGCCAGGAAGCTCCAAAAATGGCCGAATGCCAGAAACTCCTGTATCCATGTTTTTATCCTTGTCACCAAATGTTATGTCCACAACAGGGAACCAATAATGAGGCTGGAAGTGCAGCAGAACATGACTTTATTGATAGACTACTTATAGTCCGGGTGGCGGCGGAACCAGAAAGGTGGAGCCACCACCCGTGTCACACAATAATGTCTTATGAGCAATATGAACAACACTACACTATTGTTTGTTTTTGTTATCTGAAAAAATATTCTCTCTCTCTCATATATACAGTGGGGTAAAAAAGTATTTAGTCAGCCACCAATTGTGCAAGTTCTCCCACTTAAAAGATGAGAGGGGTCTCCAATTTTCATCATAGGTATACCTCATCTATGAGAGACAAAATGAGGAAAAAAAAAAAATCCAGAAAATCACATTGAAGGATTTTTAATGAATTAACTGGTAAATTCCTCGGTAAAATAAGTATTTGGTCAATAACAAAAGTTCATCTCAATACTTTGTTATATACCCTTTGTTGGCAATGACAAAGGTCAAACATTTTCTGTAAGCTTTCACAAGGTTTTCACACACCGTTGTTGGTATTTTGGCCCATTCCTCCATGCAGATCTCCTCTAGAGCAGTGACGTTTTGGGGCTGTCGCTGGGCAACACGGACTTTCAACTCCCTCCAAAGATTTTCTATGGGGTTGAGATCTGGAGACTGGCTACGCCACTCCAGGACCTTGAAATGCTTCTTACGAAGCCACTCCTTCGTTGCCCGGGCGGTGTGTTTGGGATCATTGTCATGCTGAAAGACCCAGCCACGTTTCATCTTCAATGCCCTTGCTGGTGGAAGGAGGTTTTCACTCAAAATCTCACGATACATGGCCCCATTCATTCTTTCCTTTACACAGATCAGTCGTCCTGGTCCCTTTGCAGAAAAACAGCCCCAGAGTATGATGTTTACACCCCCATGCTTCACAGTAGGTATGGTGTTCTTTCTCCTCCAAACACGACAAGTTGAGTTTTTACCAAAAAGTTCTATTTTGGTTTCATCTGACCATATGACATTCTCCCAGTCCTCTTCTGGATCATCCAAATGCTCTCTAGCAAACTTCAGACGGACCTGGACATGTACTGGCTTAAGCAGGGGGACACGTCTGGCACTGCAGGATTTGAGTCCCTGGCGGCGTAGTGTGCTTCTGATGTAGCCTTTGTTACTTTGGTCCCAGCTCTCTGCAAGTCATTCACTAGGTCCCCCCATGTGGTTCTGGGATTTTTGCTCACCGTTCTCGTGATCATTTTGACCCCACGGGGTGAGATCTTGCGTGGAGCCCCAGATCGAGGGAGCTTATCAGTGGTCTTGTATGTCTTCCATTTTCTAATAATTGCTCCCACAGTTGATTTCTTCACACCAAGCTGCTTACCTATTGCAAATTCAGTCTTCCCAGCCTGGTGTTGGTCTACAATTTTGATTCTGGTGTCCTTTGACAGCTTTTTGGTCTTGGCCATAGTGGAGTTTGGAGTCTGACTCTTTGAGGTTGTGGACAGGTGTCTTTTATACTGATAACGAGTTCAAACAGGTGCCATTAATACAGGTAACGAGTGGAGGACAGAGGAGCCTCTTAAAGAAGAAGTTACATGTCTGTGAGAGCAAGAAATCTTGTTTGTTTGTAGGTGACCAAATACTTATTTTACTGAGGAATTTACCAATTAATTCATTAAAAATCCTTCAATGTGATTTTCTGGATTTTTTTTTCTCATTTTGTCTCTCATAGTTGAGGTATACATATGATGAAAATTGGAGACCTCTCTCATCTTTTAAGTGGGAGAACTTGCACAATTGGTGGCTGACTAAATACTTTTTTGCCCCACTGTATAGGTGAGCACATTACAAGGCCACACAGGGCTGTACACAGTTGTGACGTGCAAATTGGTCTCTGCCAAGAATTAACGAACTGACGTAGCACAGGAATGAGGATCCACTCCACTTCTGCGCAATGAGGAAGACTGTATAATACATCTGTATAAACTTGCACTGCAGTTTCTATGCACTCCTGCATCATCAGTTCCATGTGAGAGGATTTTCTCTAAGGCAGGAGAAATCATCTCCAAGAGAAGCAGACACAGCCCACGCAGTGTGGAACAAATCCTTTTCTTGAATAAAAACCAAACCAGATAACCATATTTGCATTATGTGTTCATATTATCAATTCATAAGCATTTACACTGTCCAGTTCATAAGCACTTCTACCCCTAGGTCAAAAAAAAAAAACCCCAAAAACCTCTACCTATAAGTTACTGTATATAAAAATGTACCTGTCTACTGGTTAATTACATAAGCATATGGGAGGCTGGGACCTTACAGTACAAGCATACTCCCAAGCTATTCTAAGCTTGTGCTGTACATTAATATGTTTTATTGTTTACAAACATCAAAGGGAGCTCACACCATGACACGTTTAACCAAGGACAGATTATTCATCAAAATTATCTACCATTATTTCTAGATAAAAAAAAGTTCAAAGTTCCACGACGAAAGCCCGATATCAGACAGAATTGTCACTCAATAATAAACAGAAGCGCTCGAGAGTGGGAAACCATAAAGCAGTTCACTTTTGGCCACCAGATGGTACCAAAGAGGACTGTGTTGAAAAGCTTCAACTAATGAACCTTTTTCAGATACAAGCTTCAGTGCTTGAGAAAGCTTCATTTGTCCATCACTAATTTTTAGCGCCAACACATGCTGCAGGTCAAGAGGATGGTCAGCATCCACTGGCTAATCGATATCTGAGCATTATAATTTTAGCATTAAAGTTCTAAACACCTGATTTTTATTTTATTCATTTGACGTTCAGGCTCAAATTTATAAGGCGTCAAAACAATGAGAAAAAAAATGTTAAATTTAGCAAAGAAAAATCGTGGGGAAAAAAATTACAAATTTACCAGAAAATGGAAACATTTCTAGAAAAATAAGGCAAAATTTTATTTTAAATAAAACATTTTGTTAAGAAAAATGTGTCAAATTTACGAGGAAAAAAATACTGAAAACCTAAGAAAAGCCTTTTAATTGTTGGCTTTATTTCCTTTTCTTTGTTAAATACAATTGAAATCCACAATTTAATATCATCGATTCACACATAAACCTTCATATCCTTGCAAAGGTGGGGGGGGGGGGGGGGTGAAATGGCATTTTCGTCTAAAACTGCCCGTTAAACCACACATTTTACACCTGTTAAATGCCCCAACACTTTGACATTGTAATAGAATCAACACGTCAACACAAACTGCCTCTTTATCCCGCTCACTCACCTTCCCCTTTCTGCTGATTTCGCCGCCCATCTCACCCACTAATCGACCAACGCACGCATTCCATGCCAAAATGAGTAAAAGTCAGCAAATCCAGCGTTTGTTGTTGTAAATTCTCCATTACCGAAACATAGAGCCTCGCTCGTCCATTACTGCTGCGCCGCACGACCACGTGTTTGTGTTTTTGCAGCACGATTCCGCTCCAGTTAAAGCAGTCACATCAGCAGTCGATCAAAACACAGATACACCAATGAGGAGCCACGTTTTTATTCACGATAACAAGCTGATAGAAATAATAATAAAAAAAAAAAACAATACAATTTATCGCCAACACGATCCATTCGTCTGAAATGTGGCTGGAAATATTAAGCTTTTAGCTGCAGGTATACAACACAAATGTGATTACAAAAATATCAAAATATTTCTAATAAAAAGTGCTTTAGTCTTCAAATTACAAAACATACACTCTGTAAGAGAGCTGCAACATCTACTGTACTTTAGCCACAATACCACCAAACACATCCACATGTTTCTGTTCGTATTGCACTGAGGTGAGGTACAGAAAGACACTGAGCCGCAGGATTCTGACAGTCTTAGAATTAAAATAAAAAATGGCATCTTCTGTTGGGGAAAAACAGGCCTTCCTGTCAGTGACACTCATACAGCCATGGTTTCCATTAAGATTAAATTGATAAAATATGTTCTGATATATTCTCAAATTATTACAGATAACCAACCTCTTTAAAGGTGCTTTAAATGTTACTTATGATAGCAGGAGATATATGTGGTTCAGTGTGTGTTCCTGAGCCAGCAGGAAAATGTGCCAGAAGTCTTGAATTTGCAGAAGCAGAAGGAAACGGTGACCCCGGTTACATGGTCACGAGTAAACCGATTACTGGAGTAAACTGATAAAGGTAATAAATGGCTTATGGGGTTTACATGCACCGAGTAAACTGTTTATTGGGCAAATAAACTAGGTGTGTTAATCCGTTTTCTCATAAACTGATAATGGCCTTTAACTTATAATCGGATTACTCTGTTTACATGACAATTTGAATAATCAGGTAACTCCAGAAAGTTGATTATAATCAGTTTACTCGTGACCATGTAAACATGGTCAGTGCCATTGAAAAGACAGCTATATACTCTTAATGCTCATGCTACACCTTTGGTGCATTGAGATGTGTCCCTGCTTTGGTCGAGGCCAGTGCGCACACGGTTGTGTATATACTTCATTTTTTTAAATCTACCAGGCCAAGCAGTTGACGCATGTGCACAACTGCCATTTGTAATTTCACCCCAGCCCTATAGGTTGCACAAATGCGCAAACATGCCAGTTTGTTCACCGGCTATATTAAAGTGAAGAAATGCAAGAGCGACGCACATTTTTTGTAGCAGCAACAATGGCACCGTTTCAAAGAAGAGGAGGAATTACGATTTTTCAATGCTCTTCTCAAGTTGCTGCTGCTGCAAAATGATTCATGTATGTTTATTCTCATCTTCCTCGTCTTCTTTGTCTACTTTGACTTTGTATGCCATGTCGGTAGCGCCACATCTTGAATGGGAGATTCTCTCTTGCGCATGCGCGGTCAACACGCCCAGGCAACGTGGTCACAAAATTTGGGCTGCATGCGGTCAACCGCGGAGGGGTCCGCGGAGCCTAGCAGACTGGAGATGATGATGTAATTTTCACCATACAAGCCTCGCGGTCGAGCGGACGCGGACAGCAGAGGTGCAACACGAGCCCAGCTTTAAGGTTCCTGCAACCAAAGCAGTAATTATTGCTAAAGTTACACTGAAATTATAATGGCACAGAAACTAACAAGATCATTTATAGTTGGTCACAATGCCACCCTGGTAATCCTGGAGCACTTCAACTCTGAGTCACACCAGGAGAAAACAAGTTCAGCAGGCTCATGTGAAACAGTAAGACATCCTCTAAATCTACCTGAAATGCTCTACCACATCCCCTTTTCACAACCAAAGTGATACTCAGACCCCAAACACCCATCACATTTTCCCTGCAGCTTCTGTAGTGAATCATCCTGTCCTGAGCCTCTCACTTGCGTCGACTGAAGATGCTCTTCTTGCTGGAGCTCTTGTCCACAGTGCTGAGGCCAATGAGGAGTCGTGCTTTCTCATCTTCCTCCTGCTGCTGCAGGCTGTTGTCCGACTTCCCTTCAGATGTTTTCCCCCGCAGGTCTGTGACCGAAGCTGGCTTCAAACGCAGCTTCTCTTTTATCATCTGAACAGGGGCAAAAAGGATATGGATGGCTGATCATATCTGAGTAAACATATGGATTTTCTGCCTCTTATTATTCTCATCAGTTGTAATTAATAGAATATTGCAGAGGAAGACAGATTTAAAAGGAAGTCAAATTTTGGCTACCTGTGCAACAAGTGCTTTCCGACTGTCTCTTTTCACTGCCATGGCAAAGTCCAGCCAAGTCCACGTGTTGTTGTGGTACTCCAAACAAGGAAGAACCAGGTTCAGGTCCTTCCAGTCCACACTGTTCTTTTCTCCCTGAGGAAAGCAACATCTCACAGTCAAACATAATTACAGTAGCATCACCCTGGACATGAAGAACACTCATCGTTTTGTTAATTTACAGAAAGACTTCTTTAGAAGCTCACCTTATAGCTCACACATAATGGCACTTGTGGGATCTTAATGTAGATGAAAGAATTGTTCATAGCAGCTCGCTCCTTCATCTTATCAATGTCATCGACAGGATGCTGAGGGAGGAAACCATGTAATGGAATTTAGTCATGCAAGGTTTTTTGTTTTTTTTTTGCTTCATCTGCGAATAAACACAATATGCAGCCCTACCTCTGGAGTTTTTCTGAATGACCTCCTGACCCCGGCTGTGCGGTTCAGGCCCTGGGTGACACCTTTGCTAGGACCCATAGCACCCATGGTATCCTCTGACGAGGGCCGAGGCTTGACAGGGATACCTGTGACACAGACAGCATTAGCATCAGCACCGTTACCTCTGGGTGACTCTGCACCATACACCTTATACTCTCACACACGGACACAAACACACACGGCGAGGTCACATCCAAAGAGGCACAGGCTTTTCATAGCTCACATAACACATGGGTAACACAACACCACACGTGTCTGGTAGAGAAAATGGAAGCTATTATTGATCTGGTGGTTGATATAAATAACAGGCTCAGAGAGACTGGAGACGGCGTGCTTCTCATCTTACAGCAGTCACACAATGGCTGTTGAGAAAAACATACCAGTAGTAACCAATCTAAATTTGTCTTCCTCATCTGTGACCTCCTCTTCTTCAACATTTCTCCCTGGGAAGAAAAATCCCATCATTCGTTTGAAGAACTGGTACATCAGCTGGATGGTCAGGGGCACCACGTTCACCTGATCAGGGAAATAAAGGTAGGAAAAATTCTATTAAAAATGTGTCAGTTTAAAAAAAAAAAGATTGGCATTTAAGAGATAAATTCTTTACCTCAAAGTGCTCCTTCACAGAAATTCCTCCCACAGGGGGGCGTACTTTGCTGAAGATTCGCAAAGCAAACTGTCGTCCTGACTGACAAGGACTCTGCGGGCGCAGGACAACCTAGCGAAGAAGTAGATGTTAACATCACAGAAAAACAAACATGGTTTTATTTGCACTTTGATGTAATTTCACCACCACACACCTTGACATTAAACAGCACATATTAAGTGATGACATGAACAGGGGCCGACAACACCGTATGGTGGAGTGAATTTTGTAACGGGGGTCACACATGGTTCAATAAGTCCTTGAGTGAGCATGCAACACAGAATACAAAACTTCTTGTCACTGAACCAGCAGAGTACGTACCCTCACACGCTGCACAGAGGAAACCGGCAACAAACAGGTTAACACCCATCAACAGAGAGTTTTCAAAATGTGATTGTGAAAGGGGGACAGTAGTCAAAAGTCCTCGCAAAATAAATATTGCTACTCAAATCTGGTGTTAAATATGACCCAAAGCAGAAAAAGAAAATAGAATAGTGTGTATTTAAACTTATTCACCTTATATGCAGCGTTTGGCAGCAGGTTATTCATAGTGAACCATCCAAGCTCCAGAAGATGCTCTGCTGTGTCATCAGACTTGTTCAGCTGTGGGATGCAAGTTTTCATACAAGTTAACATCTGTTATCTAGGAGGAAAGTAAAAGTTTAATATAATGTGCATATACAGTGAAGTTAACCACTTCTTTGCTGATCATCAGGTTGGACTCACCTTGCTGTACATGAACCTCTGCAGCTCCAACTCAGCGATGCCAAGCTGTCCGTCCTCTTCGGTCAAACACCAGCGGGCCTGTGCGAAGTAGATCTCCGTTCTCCTCACCACGCTCACGTCCTCTGGGGGCTTACGCAGCTCCAGCTTGTTTGCCCGCTGCAGCTGGAAATCCTTGAAACATCTGTAAAATAGATGCTACAATTACTCTGTTCAGTGGTGACACTTCCTCACAGGACTGGATGTGAATCTGTGCCGACGTGAGACCTGATGAGGATGTTGAGCTCTTCGCTCTTCATCTGCATGTCATTCTTCTCTTGGTTCAGCTGGTTTTGCAGTCGAGTGTTGATCTCATTCAGCTCATCGCCACTCAGATCCTCAAGTTGGGCCTGCAGGATGAAGGAAGAAATAATGGCTTTAATCACCCAATGCATGTTAACCAGAAAAATTTGAAACTGCTTGACTTATGCCCCCTTTACACAGGGTTGGAGATAACAGAGATCCTTGAGAGATCTGGCCAGTTTTTGATCTATCAATGATCTCCTCAAAGTTCTGACTCAGTCCAAAGCACTCAAGAATCTCCCAAATGATCCCAAAGATTAAAAATGGGCCCAATCTCTCAACGATTGCCATGTTGTGTAAAGGGGCCCTTAGTCAAAGATTCAGGAGTGGTTTTCTAGTACCCACTCTGTCATTGTTCAGCAGATGTTGTGCACTACAGAGTTCCTGCTAGCTTGCAGCAGACATCAAGATTTTCCATTGTTTTCAAACTTGTGAATCTAACGGGTACACACACAGAAGTCAGAGTACTTCAGTAGATACACTTCAGCGTATTATACACTGCTGTGCAAAACCACAGGTCTTTACCACAAGTAAATAAGTTAGCAATTAGATTTTACTACTGAAAATAGATGGATGCTGTTTGACTGGAGCTTCATCATTGTTTTATAGATACAGTATATCCATTAAAATGATGATGACAAAGGGCTGATTTTGTTTTGAAACATGCCTTTTGTCATTGTACCCATTAATGTTTGCATATTTCAGTTGTTTTAAAATTTAAAAAAAATGTCTCAACAGTTCTAGGTATATCTATATGAGTGGGTATGTACATACAGCTGGGAAAATAAGTATTGAACACGTCAATATTTTTCTCACTACACATATTTCTGATGGAGTCACTGACCTGAGATTTTCACCAGATATCAGTAATAACCCAAGTAATCCATACATACAAAGAAATCAAGGCAAATGTGTTCACAAAACAAGTTATATTCAATAAAGTGAAATGACACAGGGAATAAGTACTGAACACATGGAGGAAAAAGAGGTGCAAAAAGGCATAGAAAGCCGAGAAACCAGCTGAAATCCATCAGAATTTAGGGAGCCATCTCATCCCCCATCAGTGCAAATTAATTTCAGCTGGTTAAGTCCTGACTGATAGCCTTTAAAAAGGTCTGTGAATATCAGATTGTCACACCACAAAGAACTCATGATGGGTAGAAGCAAAGAGCTCCCGCTAGACCTTTGCAACCTTATTGTTGCAAAACATAATGATAGCATTGGTTACAGGCATATTTCCAAACTGCTGAATGTTCCAGTGAGCACTGTTGGAGCCATCATTTGGAAGTGGAAAGAACATCATTTACCATAAACTGGCCATGACTAGGAGCTTCTTGCAAGATTTCTGACAGAGGAGTCAAAAGAATTATCGACTTCCGGGAAGATGGCGGAGAGACATAACGCTTAAACAGAGAGCTCTCCCTAGCCGGATTAAAAATCATCGGTAAATGGCCAACTCGACATAAGCGGATCAATAAACTAAGGGATGAAAACACGAAGGAGCCGGGCACAAGGACAAAAGCAGAGTAAAATTAAAGAATTCCTCTTCAACAACGCAGGAGAAACCGCTGAACACGGGGCCCAAAAAAACGAGGTGACCGCAGCAGAGAAAATGGAAGACACAAAACTCGATACCATGAACACCGGCATCGCCAGTTTGGGAAAAGAGTTGAGAGACTTCAAACGGCAGCTACAACAGGATTTAGCGGCTCTTAAGGAGGAGCTGAAAAAAGAGATTAAGGAAGAAATTATGGGCCTCCGAAGAGAAATGGAGCGCAAGCTAGCAGAAAACATGGAGGAGCTGCGCTCCCAGCGGGCGTGTATGACAGAAGCGCAGGCCCGAATATCAGAGCTGGAAGACTGGAATAGCGAGGCAAGCGAACAGCTGCAGACCCTGACGGCACAAATGCAGAGGATGCAGGAGAAAGTAACCGACTTGGAGAGCAGGTCCAGACGGGGCAATATACGCATCTTCGGGATCCCGGAGGGCAATGAAGGCAACTCGATGACGAAATTCATGGATCAGTTCTTAAAAAAAGAGCTGGAACTGCCCAGCGAAGCGGATCTGCAGATTCAACGAGCGCACAGAGCCTCGGCACAGAACCCGAACCCACGCTCTACACCCAGGTCAGTTGTGGTAAACTTTCTGAAATATGATGTAAAGGAAAGAATCCTGACACGAGCGTGGAAAAAAAAGATACGAATCGGCGACAAGCAGATATTCTTTGATCATGACTACCCGGCGGAAATTGTGCAGCAGCGGAAGAAATATGCCAACATTAAAAAAACGCTGAAAGAAAAAAAAATTAGATTCCAAACGCCGCTAACGAAGATGAGGATTCATTGGGAGAACGGCGTAAGAACCTACAACACAGCCAGAGAGGCAGCGCAGGACATGATGGAGCGGGGCCTTGAGGTGTACGTGCCGGAGGAAACGGTAGGAGCAGCGGAGGCCCTGAACGCATCACGACAGCCGGAGTGGAGGCGAGTGAACGGCAAAAGACGGGGGGAGACGTGGCGCAGCGGGCCCAGGAAAGACTACAAGGCTTTCAACTGAAAGCCTAGATTATAACAAAGATTAAGAAAGACACAGAAGAAATGAAGGCCAAGAAGACAAGGTAAAAGAGAAACAGACGGCTAGGAGAGGTTTAAGTGATATTTGTTGGACATTTCTAGACTAATGATTATTACTTGGATAATAAATACAGGTCTAGGGAGGGCCCTACACTCGGTGAGGACAATCCCTCCACCCACCAACAGGGACCAGTGGGCAGAAGAAAGGCCCAAAGTACGGAGGTCGAGATTTTTTAATGTGTTTTTATATAAATATGTGTTATTTTTGTTGTTAAAGGGGCTAGGAGCACAAGTTAAAAAAATGGAAAAACATGAATATGGGTAAAAATCTTAAGATAATAACACTAAACGTGAATGGTCTGAACTCACCTGTTAAAAGGGAAAGAATAATAAGAAAATTCAAGAAAGAAAAAGCCGAAATTATATTTATGCAAGAGACACATTTGAGCAAGACAGAACATGTGAAACTAAAGAGATTTGGCTATAAGAACTCCTACTACAGTTCATTTAAGGGAGGAACTAAAAGGGGGGTTATGATACTAATCTCAAATAAAATACAATTTGAATGTGAACAGGAAATCCAGGATAAAGAAGGCAGGTATGTAATAATAAAGGGTAGAATAGATGGAATGCAGATCACATTAGTGAACATCTATGCCCCACCAGAAAGTGACAAGGGTTTTTTTCAACATCTGTTTGATCTCATAGCAACACACAGTGAAGGAGTCCTAATTTGTGGAGGAGACTTAAATGCTGTCATGGATCATGAAATTGACACAACAAGTGTTAAGAAGACAAAAAAACATGTAACAAAATTCATAAGAACCTCACTGGCAGAAATGGGTATGGTAGACATTTGGAGGGACCTGCACCCACTCGAAAAAGACTATACACATTATTCAGCAGTCCATAAAGTACACTCTAGAATAGATTACTTCCTTATGAATGAAGGTGACAGACACAGGGTGAGAAATTGTTGGATTGGAGGGGCAGAAATATCAGATCATAATCCTATATACATGGAAATAAATTTAAACAATAGAAAACGACAAACAACATGGAAACTTAATGTAGGACTGTTAAATGATGATAAAATGAAAGAAAGAATAAAAGTAAACATAAATGAATATATCCAAGAGAATGACAATGAAGAAGTGGACCCAACAATACTATGGGATGCACTAAAAGCCGTGTTAAGAGGTAAATTAATTGTTGAAACAGGAAAAGCAAATAAGACTAAACTGGAAGCATATGAACAAAGATGTGAGAGACTGAGGGAACTAGAACGTAAACATCAAAGCACAAATGACCCAAAAATATATCAAGAAATTAAAGAAGAAAAAATAAAGATAAAAGAAACACAAATGGATGAAATTGAAAGGAAAAATAGATATCTAAAGCAAAAATATTATGAAACGGGACCAAAAGCCACAAAACTGCTGGCAAAACGGTTAAGAAAACAACAAACAATGAATAATGTATATAAGATTAAAGACCCCACCACAAATAAAACCACAGTTAACCCAGAAAACATCGAAGAAATATTCCATAATTTCTACCAAGAACTATACTCGCAACCTGAAGAAACAAATACTAAAGATATTAAAAAATTTCTATGCACATTGGACTTGCCATCAATAGGAAATCAACAAAATGAAAAGCTAACAGCCGAAATAACAACACAAGAGATTAGAGATGTGATTAAGTCACTTAAAAACGGTAAATCACCAGGTAGTGATGGATACCCTTCTGAGTTTTATAAACTGTTTATAGAAGAACTCACGCCACAGCTTCTAAAGTCATTTAATTGGACGTTGAACAACAACAAAATACCTCCATCATGGAACGAAGCCATTATTTCAGTCATTTTAAAGCCAGGGAAAGATAGAGAACAATGCGGAAACTATAGGCCAATCTCTTTATTAAATGTGGATTATAAAATATATACAACAATTATATGTAAAAGAATAAAGACATTCTTGACGGAATTGATAGAAGATGATCAAACTGGTTTCATAGAGGGACGCCAAACACATGACAATATCAGGAGAACAATACATATAATTAATCAAATACATAAAGAAAAGAAAAGCGCAGTAATAATGAGTTTAGACGCAGAAAAAGCATTTGACAGGGTTAACTGGAAATTCCTATATAGTGTGCTGGAACGCTTTGGATTTAACGAAAAATCAGTACAATGCATAAGGACGCTGTATCAAGAACCTGTGGCAAGAATCAAGATAAACGGTAGCTTAACAGACAAAGTAAATATACAAAGATCAACTAGGCAGGGATGCTGCTTATCGCCCACCTTGTTTGCTCTGTTCATAGAGCCACTGGCTCAAGCGATACGACAAAATAAGAAATTAAAAGGTGTAACAATAAAGGGGGCGGAACACAAGATTGGGCTATTTGCAGACGATATTATAGTTTACCTTGAACAACCAGATGAATCAATAATGGAAATGATGAACTTGATAGAAAATTTTGGAAAATTATCAGGATACAAGATAAACATAACAAAAACACAAATACTGACATTCCACTATAACCCTCTAAACCAGATAACTGATAAGATCAAACTAAACTGGAAACAAAAAGAAATAAAATACCTTGGAGTGAACATACCTAAAGATCTAAGCAAAATCTATAAAGCAAACTATGATAGGTTGGAACAAGAAATAAAAAAAGATATTGATAGATGGTCAATCTTAAATATGGATCTGAATTCAAAAATTGAGACAGTCAAAATCAGCATACAACCTAGATTACTTTACCTCTTCCAGGCTCTACCAACAGAGATTCCAGATGCCCAATTCTCAAAGTGGGACAGGATGATATCGAGATTTGTTTGGGGAGGTAAAAAACCAAGAGTGAAATATAAAACTCTCCAGTTACCAAAAGAGAAAGGAGGCATGGGCCTACCGAGTCTAAAGGAATATTACTACTCAGCACAAATAAGATATATCATATGTTGGTGCGACGAGGGATATGAGGCAAAATGGAAAGAAATGGAAAAGGAAATTGAGGGACTCCCAGTACAAAGCATAATAGGAGATAAAGATGCATATAAGCAAATCAAACAAATAGACCCAATCACTAAATTTACTTTAGAACTGTGGTATAAAATAGTACAAAAGTATAATATAAAGGAAGACATAAAACTATTGAAATGGGTAGCATTTGACAGTCAGTTTGAACCGGCAAAACAAGATAGGGGATACAAAAATCTGGTGAACAAGGGAATCACAGCATGGGGCAATATCGGAAAAAAAGATCTCGGGAGCTTTGTAAACATCAGGAGAAAATTTAAACTAGAAAGATCGGAATTCTTCAGATATCTGCAGATGAGAGACTATTATATGAAGAAGATTAGGCATAACCTCCAAACAGATGTGAGCGAGATTATACAATTCATTTTAAGCTCATATACAGGAAATAAAACAAGAATTATTTCAAAGATATATCAGAAACTTATGGCAAACAATCATTCAAGTAACTATATAAAGGAGAAATGGGAGAAAGAGCTCAATTTAAACATAACAGAAGAAAGCTGGCAGGAAATATGGAAAACACAACACACGTCAACAAATTCAAGAACATGGAGGGAATTTGGATGGAAAAACCTGATTCGCTTTTTCATTACACCACAGATTCAAGGAAAGTATACAAATACCCAATCTATATGCTGGAGGGGATGTGGGGCTCAAAATGCAGACCACTCGCATATGTTTTGGAAATGCTGCAAAATCCCATCATTCTGGAAATCTATACATGTGACAATACAGAGGATATTAGGATATAATATACCAATGAACTGTAACTTGATGTACCTATGTGATCTTAAAAGAGACAATGTTATACAGGCTGAGGACAGATATCTAGTTAAAATCTTGTTGATTGCATGTAAAAAAACAATCACAAAAAAATGGCGATCAGAAGTTCTTCCTGACCAAGAGCAATGGACTGACATTATTGAGGACATACGTATGATGGAAAAACTAACATATCGACAAAGAATGCAAGGAGGACTATGGGGAAAAAAATGGCGGAAATGGACACACTACAAAGTGCAACAACGAGACAAATATTGAAAGAATAACCAAAGACGCTGGAAAAACCAGAAGAATTAAGAGATGGAAACTAAAAACTTGATGCTCCAACATTTGTCCCCCCCCCCTTTTTTTTTTTTCTCCTTTTTCTTTTTTACTCTAGCCCCTTTGTTTTTTTTAAATGTAGACTGTGATCTGAATGCAATATATATAATGAAAAATGAATAAAAATCTTAAGTTACAAAAAAAAAGAATTATCAAAAGAGTTATCCAAGAGTCAAACACCACTCGTGGAGAGCTCCAGAAAGACCTGGAGTTAGCAGGTACTGCTGTTTCAAAGAAAACAATAAGTAATGCACTTAGCCAACATGGGCTCTATGCCCGCTCACCTTGCAAGACTCCATTGCTGAAGAAAAAGCATGATGAAGCTCGTTTAAAGTTTGCTGCACAACATTTGGGCAAGCCAGTAAAATACTGGGAGAATATAGTCTGGTCAGATGAAACCAAAATTGAACTTTTTGGATACCACAACACACAGCATATTTGGAAAAGAAATGGCACTGCACATAAGCCCAAAAACACCATACAGTGAAGTTTGGAGGTGGGAGCATCATGGTGTGAGGGTGTTTTTCAGCACATGGTACAGGCAGACTTCATATAATTGAAGGAAAGATGAATGAACAAATATACAGAGACATCCTTGATAAGAATCTGTTGCCATCTCCCAAGATGCTGAAGATGAAACAAGGGCGGACATTTCAACAAGACAATGATCCCAAACGCACAGCCAAGGAACCTCTCAACTGGCTCCAGAGAAGGAAAATAAAGCTGCTTGAATGGCCGTCAGTCACCTGACCTGAATCCAATTGAAAATCTATGGAATGAACTGAAGATCTGAGTTCATAGAAGACACCCACAGAACCTTCAAGATTTGAAGACCATTTGTATGGAAGAATGGGCTAAAATCCCTCCTGAGCAATGCCTGCACATAGTTTCTCCATACAGGAGGCATCTGGAAGCTGTTATTACCAACAAAGGCTTTTCTACTAAATACTAAATGAATTTCACCAAGTGTGTTCAACACTTATTCCTCGTGTCATTCCACTTTATTAAATATAACTTGTTTTGTGAACACAGTTGCCTTGATTTCTGTGTATGTATGGATTACTTGGGTTATTACTTATATTTGGTGAAAATCTCAGGTCAATGGCTCCATCAGAAATACGTTTAATGAGGAAAAACGTTAACGTATTCAATACTTATTTTCCCAGCTGTATATGTTTGTGTGTGTGTGTGTGTGTGTGTGTGTGTGTGTGTGGTAATCCTAGGCTAGCCTAGCCTCGACGCAACGCTGCATATGTCGTATCTGTACAAATGTTGTTCTACTTTTATGTTGTATGAATAGTATGTCACTTCTTTTTAAAAATCTTTTCTCTCTCCCCTCACCCCAACCAGTCGTGGCAGAAGACTGCCCCTCCCTGAGCCTGGTTCTGCCGGAGGTTTCTTCCTATAAGAAAGTTTTTCCTTCCCACTGTCGCCTAGTGCTTGCCTATAGGGGATTGTTTGATTGTTGGGGTCTTTTCTGATTTAATTATCATTTGTGGCTTGTGTACCTAATGTTTACCTTTTATGTCTGTATTTTTGTGTTAATATATCTGTTGCAAAGAAAAATAATAAAATGAATTAAAAAATACAAATGTTCAAAAAACACTAAATTAATGTTAAAGAATACTGTAAAATCACTTTTTCTAAATTGTCCAAATACAGTGGGGAAAAAAGTATTTAGTCAGCCACCAATTGTGCAAGTTCTCCCACTTAAAAGATGAGAGAGGGCTGCACGGTGGCGCAGTGGTTAGCACTGCGGCAGCACAGTTTACCCTTGGCCGGGGGATTGTGGGGATCGTGGGATCGTGGGTTCGATCCCAGCCCCCGACCAACAGTGATCTGTGTGGAGTTTGCATGTTCTCCCCGTGTTGCGTGGGTTTACTCCGGGATTTCTCCGGTTTCCTCCCACATGCCAAAAACATGCATGTTAGGTTAATTGGCTGTTCTAAATTGTCCCTAGATATTTGTTTCCTATAGGCCCTTAGAATAGAGGGTTAGTATTAATGAAAGCGCTTTGAGTGGTCTTTGTGACTAGAAAAGCGCTATATAAGTGCAGGTTAGTTAGTTAGTAGAGAGGTCTCCAATTTTCATCATAGGTATACCTCACCTATGAGAGACAAAATGAGAAAAAAAAAATCCAGAAAATCACAATGAAGGATTTTTAATGAATTAACTGGTAAATTCCTCGGTAAAATACGTATTTGGTCACCTGCAAACAAGCAAGATTTCTGGCTCTCACAGACCTGTAACTTCTTCTTTAAGAGGCTCCTCTGTCCTCCACTCATTACCTGTATTAATGGCACCTGTTTGAACTCGTTATCAGTATAAAAGACACCTGTCCACAACCTCAAACAGTCAGACTCCAAACTCCACTATGGCCAAGACCAAAGAGCTGTCAAAGGACACCAGAAACAAAATTGTAGACCTGCACCAGGCTGGGAAGACTGAATCTGCAATAGGTAAGCAGCTTGGTGTGAAGAAATCAACTGTGGGAGCAATTATTAGAAAATGGAAGACATGCAAGACCACTGATAATCTCCCTCGAATTGGGGCTCCACGCAAGATCTCACCCCGTGGGGTCAAAATGATCACGAGAACGGTGAGCAAAAATCCCAGAACCACACGGGGGGACCTAGTGAATGACCTGCAGAGAGCTGGGACCAAAGTAACAAAGGCTACCATCAGTAACACACTACGCCGCCAGGGACTCAAATCCTGCAGTGCCAGACGTGTCCCCCTGCTTAAGCCAGTACATGTCCAGGCCCGTCTGAAGTTTGCTAGAGAGCATTTGGATGATCCAGAAGAGGATTGGGACAATGTCATATGGTCAGATGAAACCAAAATAGAACTTTTTGGTAAAAACTCAACTTGTCGTGTTCGGAGGAGAAAGAATGAAGAGTTGCATCCAAAGAACACCATACCTACTGTGAAGCATGGGGGTGGAAACGTCATGCTTTGGGGCTGTTTTTTCTGCAAAGGGACCAGGACGACTGATCCCTGTAAAGGAAAGAATGAATGGGGCCATGTAGCGTGAGATTTTGAGTGAAAACCTCCTTCCATCAGCAAGGGCATTGAAGATGAAACGTGGCTGAGTCTTTCAGCATGACAATGATCCCAAACACACTGCCCGGGCAACGAAGGAGTGGCTTCGTAAGAAGCATTTCAAGGTCCTGAAGTGGCCTAGCCAGTCTCCAGATCTCAACCCCATAGAAAATCTTTGGAGGGAGTTGAAAGTCTGTGTTGCCCAGCGACAGCCCCAAAACATCACTGCTCTAGAGGAGATCTGCATGGAGGAATGGGCCAAAATACCAGCAACAGTGTATGAAAACCTTGTGAAGACTTACAGAAAACGTCTGACCTCTGTCATTGCCAAAGGGTGTATAACAAAGTATTGAGATGAACTTTTGTTATTGACCAAATACTTATTTTACCGAGGAATTTACCAATTAATTCATTAAAATGCCTTCAATGTGATTTTCTGGATTTTTTTTTCCTCATTTTGTCTCTCATAGTTGAGGTATACCTATGATGAAGATTGGAGACCTCTCTCATCTTTTAAGTGGGAGAACTTGCACAATTGGTGGCTGACTAAATACTTTTTTGCCCCACTGTAAATTTTCAGATTTCAAAGTCCTGTACTGTAAATTTTCCATGGATTAATTATAATTTTTGACATCCTCAAGGACATGCATAACATATGAAGTTTTTAAAATCAGTCCCTCCAGGATTTCGCGGGATATTTTTATGATTGTTGAGGCCCAAAATGCCTGAATTCGCAGGAGCTTTTTTAAAAAGTTGCGATAAAAGTTGGGATGTTTTGAGGGGTTTTTTTGCACTAAAAGTTGTGGGAAGAATTCCAAATTTTAAAGCAGATGGTTTTTTCCAGTTTACTGCACTGATATTCTATATAACAATACAAGAAAAGCACCCTGTCAAGGATTGTCAAAAATTTCCTATTAAACAGTGATTTGTAAATTAAACAGAAACTTTTCCTACACAGAAAAACTTTTGTGCAACAGCAAATAGAGACTTTAACACAATATCCATTACAACAGCTAAATTGCATTGAATGAATGTTAACGAGTAGAAATTTGGAAATTATTGGCAGCACCTTCATTTGAAAACCCCCTTCGATCCCCAACCACTTGGTACAGAGTGGAGAGGGAAAAAAAATAAAAAAATAATTCTGTTAGTCTGTATTGTCTATTGGAGTCTGTGTTTTTCTGAAAAAAAAAAAAAAAAAAAAATTACAGACAATATTCTCTCTTTCCGTGCTTACCGGGGGACGGGGGTGCATGTCCAGACCAGAGATTCACAGTTTTGAAGCTCATTGACAAGCTGTAGTAATGATTTTACCTAAAGATGTATAAAATGTTCAAACACTGGCTGTAGTGTTAGATTTGCTCATTTGTTAGTGCTTTTGTGGCATTTCTCTTCACGCATGCTCCCATGACGGGGTGTTTTGGGGGCAGGCGGACATTTTTCAACACAAATCCAGCACTTCGTACACACAGTCAGAATGGAGACGTGGCTAGATGTCCACCAGCAGGCTGGGGGAGATGGAGGAAGGGATGGTGTTGGAAACTTCGTGGGTTAGTGTTTTTTTTAAAATCACACACCGTTTTTACTGATGTGTTCCGTTAATACTCACTGTAAACGCAGAAGTGAAAGCGGTGCAGCGACGCATTTGACTGGTTAGATTGAGCATTTGAGCGCCACTCAGGGACATATTTGATTGGTGAAAATGACAGAACTTGATGAGGACTGGCCAAAATTGTGGGAAAGTTGCGGTGATTGGACAAGGTTGCAAGGTCGTGCAATAGTCTCGTTGACTGGCTGATTTCGTGTGAATTGATATGATCGCAACATCGTAAAATCCTGGAGGGACTGTTTAATATTTTAACTGTACACATGAGCCATGGTTATATTTTATTAGGTTAAAACCCATAAAACCCCATTTTGCACAATATGTAACCTTTAAATATTAGTGTTAATTACAGCTCTGGAAAAAATTAAGAGACCAAACAGACCACAGCAAAATTATCACTTTATCTGGTTTGACTGTGTCGATGCATATGTTTGAGTAAAATGAACAATTTTGTTTTATTCTCTAACTTACTGAAAACAACTCACCTAAATTCCAAGTCACAATATCATTATTTAGGGCATTTATTTACAGAAAATGACAACCGGCCAAAACAACAAAAAAGACATTACTTGTAGATGTGCTATTAGATCAAATAATGTGAAGAAACCAAATTCACGTTCATTCTTAAACATTACAATACTTAAGTATATATTGTATTGTATAAGTATACAATAAGTTTTAACTTAGGAAGAACTCAGAAATCTGTGTTTGTGTAATAACTCTGATTTGTATTCACAGCTTTCATGCTTAGATGATCACCTAATCAGTACCTCCTTAAGTAGATTGAGGTGTCCTTGTGTTGTAATTCAACAGACACTCAAAATGAATGGCTGCCATACATGTAGAGATGATAATTTAGGAAAGATTTTGTCGTGGTCTCTTATTTTTTTCTGGAGCTGCATATTGTAAATCACAGCTAAGTAAGACACTGTATGGCTCACCCTGATGTTGGAATAAATTTGTTTCTCAAGGAATCTAATCTGAGTGAGATGTTGCCTAACAGCCTCCTGCAGGTGGAGGATGCTGCTACGCTGCTCCTCCGGGTTACTGGAAATCTCCAGCTGAAAACGCACTCGCTGCTTCTTCTCGCTGTGCTCCTGGACACACCACATGCATTATAAAATTTACAGTAAGCAGAGAGAAACACCGGTAAGGACATGGATTTACTGCTCAAGACACTCCATACTTTGCGCCTGGGCTCCACGTGCAACAACAGGTTGTTGACAATGTCCAGGATCATAGCGTACTGAACAGGGTTTGTGGAGATCTCAAGGTCCTGGTGGATGAGAGTGAAGGTGTCCACAGCTCCTAGAGAAACAATACCATACTGAAAGTTCAGCCACAAAACCCTTTTGTGTACTTAAGGTTTATTTTTTTTCCTCTACGATCAGCCATACCAGCCTGTTTTTTCAACAGGTCCTCTTTCTCGCTGTTGTTTCTCAGCTCTGGTGGTTTGATCTGAGTGGCCAGCTCTGGGTTGATGTCATGACTGTAACTGATGTAATGCATTCGACAGTTGCAGCGCGAGATGATACGCTGGACCTGCTGAGCCTCGTTAACCTGCGCAGGATGGTTCCAATCTGCACCCATTAAAAAAATAAATAAATAAATTGTAAATCAGAACTCCTCATGTCTCATTTAAAAATAAAAACACAACAACAATCAGATAAAGGCAAACAGGAGCCTTGCTCCAACTGTAAAATACTGCAACCCTCAGCAGAAGAACTTCTTCAGGAACTATATTCTTTCTTGCTGCATTTCCACCAAGGTGAAGAGATGTTTGATGATGTAATCAAATAACTAATAGTGCTGGACCCAAATTTTGGGTTCTTCATTTCTTAGGATGGTATTTGGCTGACTATATCTTTTTAATGAGGGCAATAATGGCAGAATCTTAACATGGTTTTGCCAATATGTTCTTGTATTACAGTTACTATGCAAGTTTTGATTTGCTGTCTTAAAAAAACAGGGAAAAGAAAGGCAGTATTGGCTCTTTGATCCTGACACTTAATGTCTGTCCCTGAAGGCAGTGAAAGTTGCCCAACATTAGTTCACCTTGACTTCTGAACAGAAGACGGCATGACTAGCCTCAGCTGTGTGAGAACACTTTTAGTGAGTGACTCTTTTTACTTATTTATAGATAACCTAATGACTCTTTAAACACTGTGTTTAACAAACACCCCAATCGCCACCCAACAGTCCTCGGGGAGACCCATCGAGACCGAGATCGCTTCAGTGCAAAGGTGGTGCCGGAGTGCACTGGAGCATCCAATCAGCTCCCTGGTGGAGAGGTGGGGTACAGGTGCTACAGGGGAAGAATGGAAGATCTGCCCAAGCTTGGCAAGAGACTCTCAGTAGGCGACTAGTAATGAAAGCGTGGAGACCAGCTGCCTGGTGCAAGGAAGTGGTGCCACACAACATCAGCAGGTTCCATTATGGTAGTAGCAACAGGTGATGTGTACACTTAGGTGCATGTTAAATAGCAAACAGCAATGTTAGCAGTGCGTGCATTTACATGTGTGTGTACACCCCCTCACGCCACCAACAAAGATCCAACTTTTAAAAAAAAATGAGGATCAACTATTCGGACGTTAAAAACTGGTATTCAAGACAGTCCTAATAAGTACAACATTGCGCAAAAGTGACACAATCAGTAAACAACCTGAACAAGATGGAGTCCAAAGTTATCACAGCAGTGTTTTATGCTCTTACACAAGGCAAGAAGACAGAAAGCTATGGGACTGCCTGCTCTTTAGTAGGAATTAAAATGCTAAAATGGATTTTTGTGGACTATAACTTTTGATGATGCAATATACAGTATGTACTGTGCATTGTTCATGTTCAATAAACTTAATGACAACAAAAGAGGAACTACCATCAGATAGTCCCTGGTACTGAGAAGATTCCTGTGGCTTGAAAGTGGTTATGTTGAGAGCTTGTGTTCTGCAGGAAGTTCCCCACCTGTAGTGGTGCTAACCATTCCTCCCACAGCCTGGCCACTCTCCATCAGTTCCAGCACAGAGTCCAGGTTACGCTGCCTGTGCTCCTCAATGTTTTTGACCTGAAAAAATACAAAGAAAAAAAGAAAATTTGTGTCAGCTTGTGACATCAAGTAGGGCTGGGCGATTAACTGAAAGTTGACTGAAACCAATATTCATAAACTCAAACAATGCAATTTTGCTCAAGTCAGTTAGCTTGTTTTTTCCCTCTTCACTCTATGTCTTCATGTACTATCCCCTTATACGGGGGGGGGGGGGGGGGGGGGCTGAAAAGTTCATAGTGGTCAAATTTGACCAAATGTGGTTTATTTTTCAACTGCAGGGATCCAAGCACTGCAACACCGATGGAAGAAGTGTGTGGACTGAAGGGGAAACTATGCTGAAAAATAAACCACATTTGGTCAAATTTGACCACGATGAACTTTTCAGCCCCCCTCGTATATGTGCACCTAAATAAATGCTTTATTAAATTCAGTAAGAATTATTACACAACGGAGCAAAAATCTTATACAATTTTATTTAATGTATTGAACAAGTCACTGCAAAAAGCCACAAAAGTTGTTTAAAGCTCACCTCACTTTTTCGTTAGCTTTACCTTGCTAAAAATGTTAAAACTAATGCTACACTAGCAGAAGAACACTTCACAATCATTTATTTTTATAAAAGATCACCAATGTACTTTATATTGTAGTATACTGCTATACTACAACTGAAGTTGCAAACCTCAAATCAAATCACATAAAAAGAAAAATGAACTGGTAAAATTTACATATGGGAAAATGCTATGCTACCAACAAGCATTAGGACGCTTTGATAGGTCGAACTACAAAGCTGGATTGGAACCCACCTCCAGCCACAGCTGCTGATCCTCCTGCTCAGACAGATTGGTCTCCATCGTGGCAAAGTACTGCATACCATTCAGCATGCAGGTCCAGGTGGTCTTCTGCTTCAGGGTGTCATTGTACCAGGCAGGGTGGTGCTCGCACTGCAGCAGCTGAGCCTCCGCTGCAGACACCAGCACACAGCCTGCGGTCTCTGTGCCACGCAGCATCATCTGGGTGAAGCAAAAACAATAATATGAAAATAACTGAGCAGTATACAATAAATATGTTTGTGAAATAACCACCAGAGTTTAATCAGACGTGACTGTACTCAACAGATTCCAAATTGAAAAACTGAGCCAAAATGTACACAGACATTTCTTATTAGTGAATAGCAGTAGGAAATAACAAAGCAAAGGTGACACAAAGTTGATATCAATGCAGTTACCTGACAGTTGACCAATTCGATAAGCCAGTTGTGGTTATAAACATCGTCAGTCTGACAGGCTGCAATGCCACAGAGCTGATCACTGACGCCCGAGTCCTCCTCAGAAAACACAACAAATTTGTCATTCTCCTCGATCAGCTTCTGCAGCATCGATGTCCCTAAAAAAGGAAAAATTTATCATTTAGTGGACATCAAAACAATGATGATAAACAGCTGTTCTGTTGCAATGAAGCAGTTCCCTTACCTTCATTGTGATTTTTTTCTGATCTACTGACAGTGGACACAACTGGCGTGATAGGAGCTGTGGTGGGAGAGTAGTTGGAGGGAGAGCGTTTGAGCTTTTTGGTCTGAAGCTGCATGTCGATCCTCAGACTCTTCAGGGCTTCCGTGGAGAGATTTCTCTTCAGCACAGATGCCTTTTTGTAACCGTCATACAGCCCAAAGGCTATGTTCCTGTTTGTTGTTGTCCAGGATGCCCGCAGATCCACCAGACGCAGTTTGTGAGTGTAAAAGGCATTCGCCTCGTCCTTCGGGTCCATTTCCTGTCAAGACACAGTGAAAAATATTTAAGAAAGTCGCAGTGAAACATCAGTTTCATAACCAGCTGTTCTACGATTTTTACCTCCTCCATCCGGTTGCTCTGTCTCTGGTAGCTCAGTGACGACAGGCTGAGCAGGTGAGTCTTTTTCACCTGAGCATTCATCTGGTGGTCTGCTGTCTCATCCCAGGTGGAGGCCATGAGGTGAACCGTCACCTGAGAGAGCTCACTGACCATCTGAGTCACGTTCCATTCAGAGATCAGTCTTCTCATCACAGTGCCCGCTGAGGAACCACACAAACAAACAAACAGAAGCCACAGGGGATGTTGCAGTTTAAACCACAATAAAGCAGTTAGTTTTACTGAATCCTATCATGATTTACCCTGTGGGATAAGTCTCTGTGTCCCACGTGTAAAGATATGGCCTTTGTTACACTCTACTTGGATTCCTCTCTGCTGGGCAAAGGAGGCCCAGTAATGCACCTAAAAGATACACACCAGGTAGGACAAGCAAATGAAGAAGTCTAGGGAAACAGTAAAGGACACAAATAGAGATGTGCGCCTTTACCATGTACAGACTTGTAAACGCAGAACAAATTCAGCAGACTGTTGTGGAGAGAAGCTGGAAAAAAAATGCAAAACAATTACTTGTAGTTGTGGAAAGGAAGCTGTGTAGGACATCTGTTTGTAGTGCTGACCAAGCTTCTTGCGGACTGGCTTGAGGCTATGGAAGAGCTTGCCTCTGCAGATTGGCCGTGATACACTTGTCCAGGTGGCCCAGAAATTCTGCATCCAGCGGAGCGTGCTGCTGTACAGCAGGATTCTGGGCCTGGAGGCTTCTGTAAAAAAGGGTTAGTAATAAACTTCTATAATACAAGCCAGGGCTTGATATTAGCACTGGCCTAAACAAGTGCCAAATTCAAAATGGAATAAACACCCACAAATTTGCAAGACTGCCTATCCAAATTCACAAAGAAAGTTATAAAAGTATGATAAAACAAAGATATAAATAAATTTACAATAAATCACAGATCTCCTAATAGCAAGTTACAAATAGGGCGGCAATGATTAGTCGACATCATCGACGATGTTGATCATAAAAATTTGTCAACACAGATTTTTACTGTCAACTAATCGTTTAATTTTAAAGTTTATATGCATGCCGTGGAAATGTTCAGTTTAACTGTTCCAGCGAAGAAGAAGAGGGGCGCATCATGGCGACACAGAAGAGAGAAAATCACGGAGGCCAAAATTTTCCAACGTATGGGAGCCTTTACCCAAAATAAACAAATGAAACAAGTTAAATGTAAACTCTATAAAGCAGAGTTGTCATATCGCAGCAGCACTACAGTGACGCATCCATCCTCCTCTCCGTACACCGGCTCAGTCGCCTGTCAGCGGGCTTCTGCTGTGCTCTGCCCTGGTGATGAATGATTGCAGTTGGGCCACTTATAAACACCACACTGGTAATGTTAGCGAGTAAAGTTAGCGCTTCTTATTTTCAATGACCAACTGTCTCAGCTTGAGAAAACTTATTAAACTGTTAGCATGTGCCGTTTATTTTACCTGTCGGACAATAATTTCTCTTCGATGATGGTTGCTGACGCCTGAGCCGTTTCAGTTCTGCTGGCTAACGGGTAAAGTGCACCAAATTAGTGAATTACAGGAGTGGCTTACGCTCTTATTTTCCCTCTTTTTGTCGTGGCAATCATAGCCCTCATTCTGAATATATAAAAACTGTAACCATAATCATCAAAACTAAATTAAAACGGCTTAAATGTTTCACTGTATGTGTAGTGAAGGCTGAAATTCCTGCACTGTAACTTAAAGCATCTGCAAACTGTTATTTTGGACTGAAAGAAGTTCTTTTAATTTTCATCGTAAGCCTAACTGAACTTTTAATTTTCCAGACCCAGAAAGGTTTTAATAATACTAGTGCATTGCACATAGAACACAAGTATTCCTGTCTGAAACAGGTATCCCATTTAGGCTTTACAGGCCCAAATGTAGGCTGTGTTTGAAAGGGGAATACAAAGAGGTGTAGCCTATATGTAGGCAATCACATTAGACTTTGACAAATATAAAAGGGACTAAATGGCACTAAGATTTATTTGATTGTGTGACTATTAATTACATAATACCTAATTACTGAAAATGAATGGGACATCCAATATTAGTGACTGTTTCAGATCCCTTGTTTATTTGTTTGTCAGATCACTTATTTATATCACTGTTCAGTGATGGAGTTCAGTATAATACTGAGTTTCTTCTGTATATCATCAATAAACTCATGCAGTACTATAACAGGACATGTTTACAAATATTTGAGACCCACTGTAGTGCATCATTTTATATGGTAGCAACATTTTGTTATTAAAAGGTTTTTAAAACTTAACCAAATTAACTACAAAACAGCCAACATTATTATACACAGCAGAAGGACCCATTTAACTGCAACCGTTGCATCAGTGTTGCCCATCTGTCAATAAATATTTAACTAAAAATGATTTATTTTGTTATTTGGGTGTTTTTGTGTCCTGCATTTGGTTGTCACTCTGGCCATTCCGCTCCACAATTATGGCAATATTATTATTAAGTTTTTACTTTTTAAATACTTGTGCAGGAGTGGGGAGTCATGGTCCTGCAAAGTACAGTGGTACCACGCAGGTGAAGCAGCAGCCTGGGCAAGATGGGCGTGTCTCCCCGCAAAGGACTGTGGTCTACCCAGTCGGGCCACTGCTTCTCCCCGCATGTGTTAGATACACCGGTGTTCTTTGTGAGACCCAGGTGCCCGCTGACACTGTACCCAGTCTGCTCACGCGCCTCGTGCTCTCCACATATGCCAGATTATCCTTTAGACCCATGTAATCACGGCAACTTTAAGGTATAATTGTTTAAGCATAAAATATTATCTTTTTTCTAGTCAAATTTGTCACTTTTGGATTCCTTGTTTTGCTCAGGAAGCACTGTAGTTACTGATGCCGTGATCCTGCATATTATCCAATCAGGACGGAATCAATCCGAAACCCCGCCCACACTTCGAGAAGCCAGAGCAGACACAGTGGTGGCTAAACTTTTATTTATAAAAATTACATATTTTGATTGAACAACTCCATACTCGAGGATGCACACCCTCGTAACCTCAGCAAAGTGCTTATAAAATCTGACGTCAGTCTGACAAACGGTTTGAGAGATATGTGAGGAACACACACACACACACAGAGATTTTGCGCATTTATAGATAGATGGACTAGTTTTGTTTTGTTTTTTTTACTTTTATAGATTTTAATGTTACTCTAGTTTGAACATGCAGAGTTACAACAGCTTTCCATGCTGCAGCAGAAGCTGCTATTTGAGTTTTTGCACTTTACTTTTGGGTTCAAAGACTGCATTTTAATTGCTGTTATTTAATTGTGTTGTTCCAAACACTTCTACTTTGACTCTAAATATGCTCAATGTGTCAAAAATTCTAGATGAGCTGACTGTCCTTCACAGTCAGGCCATGAAGGAAAAGGACAGACTGGAATTTATAGTCCAAAAGATGGGAAAAAAAAAAAAAAAAAAGAGTGCCTTGAGATGCAGAAGAAATCAGAACCCTTGAAAGAACCCGAGACAGATGAAGAAAGAGCAGTAGTAGTGTGGGGCACCCCCACAACAGACTGGGACAAGCAGAGCGCTCGGCTAGAGCAATTAACATAACAGTGAAATGTGTGTATTAATGTCAACAGGTAGCCTCGCTTCGTCTGGCTCTTTCCTGCTCAGTACTGTGATGTTAATGTGCCATTCATGCATTGTGTTCAAGCTTCCTGCTCTTACTCTGATGCAAATGTCCCATGTCTTTCATGTATTGTCTGTAACTGGGTATATAAGCTGACTGAAATTCATGTTCAGTCTCTCTCTGACTACTGCTGCTGACACACGCATTCTGTCTCCTCACAAGAGCCTGAGGACCCGCTCCAGCCCGCCTGCACAGGGCTGGGGTGAGTCTAATGATGGCGGGATGAATGACAATAAACTCTCTCAAAAACTCTCAGTTCGCCTCTTTATTATTCTGCCGCCACATTGGTGACCCCGAGAATGCACACGCTTTGTGCAACGCAACCTTCTGGTCTGGACAGCTACACTGGTGACCCCGAAGAAAGCACACGCTTTGTGCAACGCAACCTTCTGGTCTGGACAGCCACGCTGGTGACCCGACGACGAACAAACGTAGCACCCGGCGGTGATTCTCCGACGACAAGCGAACGCAGTAGCCTGACGCAAATGGACTGCCCTCCCTTCGGCTACAGGGAGACCTCGACGCAGAGCCACCACCAGGCAAACTCTCCGGAGATCATCCACGACTGGGAATGCTGCAGAAAGCGTCACGGTGCGACCCTCGCCTGAGATCGGGACATCCACGCTGGACCGGCCGAGGGACACAGAACGTCTTCTCCCTCTCACAGCTCCTCCTCCCTCTCACCGCTCCAACGCATCTGCACAAGCCCGAAGGACAAAGATCGTCTATTTCCTCGCACCGCTCCAACGCACCACGAGCGAACGACGCAACACACTGAACAGGGATGATTATCAGCGCCGACTACGCTGATCTCCAGCAAGCTCCCTGACCCTGACTCGCCTCTACAGCGGACCCACCCACGCACCGAACCCCTGCACACGCACCGGGGGGTTATGAGGACAGCGCACCACGCACGGGACATACCGGCTCTACACAGACCGCCAGCGTCCTTCGCCGCTGCACACGGAACCTTCAGGGCTGCTCACACACCTGAAGCATCACACGCAGCTCGCTCACAGGATTTTGTATGGGTCTTAGCCATGGCGCACAAAGGGAATTCAGCCATCAGCGGTTCCCGAGGGCTTTAGGGCTGCGCCCGCACCTAAAGTCAACACGCCAAGTCCCTCTGCTTTTGTTTTTTTCTCACAGCCGCTACGCAGCCTCGCAGCTCCTGTTTTTCTTCATGGCCGCTATTAATCCTTGCAGGACTTAACCGCGAGAGGAGTCAGTGACTAATTTTTTTCTTCTTACAGCTGCTGTGGACCTCCGCACATTCAACGGGACAGCCCCCCAACATCGCGGATCCACAGGCAATTTTTGCGCGGCCCAGACAATTTCGCCATCCCAGGCCGGCACTTGCTACCCCCACCCCCCTCCCTCCACCGCCGCCTGCAGCGAGCCTCCCCCGCAGCTCGCTCCCAAAGCTGGACTATCGAGGCCTCAGCTTCCCGCTGGGCCCTCTGGGGGGGGGGGGGGCACCCCCACAACAGACTGGGACAAGCAGAGCGCTCGGCTAGAGCAATTAACATAACAGTGAAATGTGTGTATTAATGTCAACAGGCAGCCTCGCTTCGTCTGGCTCTTTCCTGCTCAGTACTGCTCAGTTCCTGCTCTTACTCTGATGCAAATGTCCCATGCCTTTCATGTATTGTCTGTAACTGGGTATATAAGCTGACTGAAATTCATGTTCAGTCTCTCTCTGACTACTGCTGCTGACACACGCATTCTGTGTCTCCTCACGAGAGCCTGAGGACCCGCTCCAGCCCACCTGCACAGGGCTGGGGTGAGTTCAATGATGGCGGGATGAATGATAATAAACTCACTCAAAAACTCTCAGTTCGCCTCTTTATTATTCTGCCGCCAAAGTAGCATATTATCATAGGCTCCTTATTGCTGCAGAGGGCAACAATAAAAAGTTTCATGAGGAGCTGTCTAAATTAAAGGGCAACAATGAAAAACAGTTAGCTGAAAGGGACAGACCTATGTAATAAGAAAAATAATCCGCCCCCACCAAAAAAGGGCAGCACAGTAAAACAGTGATTAGCACTGTTCCCTCACAGTTAGAAGGTTCCTGGTTTGAACCCCCAGGCTGACGGTGATAGGAGCCCTTCTGTGAGCAGTTTGCATGTTCTCGCTGTGCTTTGTTTTTTTTGTTTGTTTTTTTTTAACACACGTGGACAAAATTGTTGGTACCCCTCTGTTAATGAAAGAAAAACCCACAATGGTCACAGAAATAACTTGAATCTGACAAAAGTGGTAATAAATAAAAATTCTATGAAAATTAACCAATGAAAATCAGACAGTGCTTTTCCAATAGTGGTTCAACAGAATTATTTAAAAAAAAAAAAAACCTGACGACTTCCGGTCTGGACGCCATGGCGACTGCAGCTTAACACTGAAGTTCTCAGACCCAATCCAGGATAACACCTTGAAAATCAAACTTAACGGATTTTTGGAGGAGTGAAAATCAAAAGACAAAATCATCATGTCTAAAGGAAAACAGAAGAAACTGAAATTCTCCAGGCCAGGACACGTATCGGCCGGAGAATCCGAACTGGAAGATCTCCGTTCAGAAGACGAGGAACTGGTGATAGCTAACAAAAGGGTTAGCCTGAAATCACTATTTGAGGAGCTACGACGATTTCGCCGAGATGTTACGGCCGAATTTCGGGAATTCAGAGAAGAATTGAAAAGGACAAACAGCAGAGTGGACCAGGCCGAGAACCGAATCTTGGAAACAGAGGATCGAATAAAAGTGCTCGAAGATTCTGTGCTAGACCTACGCAAAAGACAAGCAGCTATAGAGGCTAAGCTAACCGACCAAGAAGGAAAACAAAGAAGAGACAACATAAGAATTCATGGTCTGATAGAAGGAACCGAAAATGGTTTTAACTCAATGGCAGAATGCGTGGAATCCTTACTAAGAGAGAAATTGGATATTCCACAAACCACCGACTTGAAGATAGAAAAGGCACATCGTTCATTAGCCGCTAGGCCGGCGGCGGAAGCGCCCCCCACGTTCGGTGTTGGTAAGATTTTCCAATTTCAAAATAAAACAAGAGGTTGTAAGACTGGCCTGGCAGAAAAAAAGGATTTATGCACCAGGAGAGAAAAGTCTACGTGGAACACGATTACGCCCCGGAGGTCCTTAAAAAGCGCAGGGAATACAATGACGCGGAAAAAGGTGTTAAGAGAGAAGAAATTGCGCTTTCAGACACCATTTCCTGCGAAGTTAAGGGTCTTCTACGGCGATGAAACGTGTCTCTATAATTCGGCGGAAGAAGCAACAGCTGACATGGCGAAAAGAGGCCTCCCGGTAACGGTATTTAAACCCGCAGCAGACCCGAGTGAGAAGATCAAAGCGCAAACATGGACAACACAAAGACCTTCAAAATCCACGGACCAGCAGCGGGAAACCCAGCACCAGAGCGTCGCGGATAAACTATCCGTTTTCAGGTTGGAATAGCGACCTTTTTTTTTTTTTTTTTCCTTTCTCTTGAATCAATCCGCACATCCAACCCCCCTCATACAAGGTAACAAACATTAAAGGAGATGCATATTCAGCATGTGGTAAAACATTTCATGGAACAATCATATTATTTGAAACAAATAAGTCTTTGTAATTAAAAAAAAAAAAAAAAAAAAAAAAAAAAACTTGTTAAAATAGAAATGTGACAATAATCCACATGTTCTCCTCATACTAACAAATACTGTTTTTGCGTGAATGTTTGATGTGATGGGGGTGGGAGGGTGCACACAATTTCACAGGGTTTAGGCATAAAAGGAAAAAAAAAAAAAAAAAAATCATTACAAGTTTGGATTGGGTTCTGAAACTCACGTTAAAAGCATGGGACTACTTTCAGTGGTAAGAGAGGGCCCTCAACACGTAACAGAGTTGAGGAATTTCCCTCAGAGCCTTCACTCCATCAAGGCTCTTACAGGGTCTTTAAAAAGACCTCAGCTCAGGAAGTTCTTATGACAGCTTTTTGTTTTAAAGTTTTTTACACTATGTTCTTAATGTTTTTCTTGTTTTTAATGTTCTTTCAGTTTCTGAGTAGCACAAAAAGAGGGCCACCACACAGTTATACTAAACAAAACAACACAATGGAGAAACAGGGTGTAACCAAAATAATTTCATATAATGTAAAAGGAATCCTGAATCCAGTTAAAAGATCCAAGATTCTAGGCAAAATGAAAAAAGACAAAGCAGGAATAATACTTTTACAAGAAACCCACCTAACAGACGTGGAACACAATAAACTCAGTAGACAAGGGTTTAAAATGATCTCTTCATCTTCATATAAATCAGGGAGGAGGAGGGGAGTAGCGACATTGATATCAACCAAAATTACATTTGAAAAAAAATCAGAACACAAAGATAAAGAAGGGAGATACAGTTTGGTAACTGGGCGGCTAGAGGGAGAAGATATCACCCTGCTGAATGTGTATGCTCCCCCAGGGGCTAACTGGAAATTTTATAAAAATGTATTCGACCTAATGATAACTAAAGCTCAAGGTTTAGTGATATGTGGTGGGGACTTCAATCTTAGACTGAATCCATACTGGGATGCTTCTGGTAATTCCCACATCAAAATAACACCCAAAACAGGAAGACTCGGATGCTACTAAAAGAATTGGGAATCTGTGACGTGTGGAGGGAACTCAACCCCAGTGTAAAAGACTATACATTTTACTCAACTCCACATTCATCTTACTCAAGGATTGACTATTTTTTTATGTTTAATAGAGACATTGGAAGAGTAAAAACATGTAAAATAGGACTGATGGATCTCTCCGACCACAGTCCGATCTACATGGACTTAAATATCCAAAAATACACAAATAATACATTTTCTTGGAGGTTAAATTCAAATGTCCTGAAAGGACCATTGAAAGATGAATTGGAATCAGATATTCTCAGATATTTGGAAGATAACGATAATGGAGAAGTATCCCCTTTAATACTGTGGGATGCATGTAAAGCTGTAATAAGAGGAAAGATTATTGCAAAACTGGCAACCCAAAAGAAACTAAGACAAGAAAAACTATCCACATTAGAGTCAGAACTTAGGAACCTAGAAAAAGAACACAAAGGCAACACTCATTCTACTGACTCGCTCAAGATTAAAGAAATTAAAAACCAAATAAATTCTTGTTATTCCAGTACCTACAAGACATTCTCACGTATTGATTATTTTTTGATTTCCACAGAATTAAGGTCCAAGATTCAAAACTGCTTTTATGATAACATCGTGATCTCTGATCATGCACCCTGTTGTCTAATATATGTAGATAAAAAATTGACAAAGGAATCAGGTAGATGGCAATTTCAGCATAAATGGCTTCAGGATGAGGAATTTGTCAAGTATATAGAAAAACAGATAGACGAGTTCTTTGACATCAATACTACACAAACATCAGCATGTGTAAAGTGGGAGGCTTTCAAAGCTTTTATTAGGGGACATATTATTAGTTATACAGGATCAAAATCTAAGAAGACTCGAGAGGAGAGAGCTAAATTGGAACATAAAATAAAAAGTCTTCAGGAAAAAGTGTATGCAGGAAGTGACCCAAGGTTGGAGAATGAATTACTGATTTTGAGAGCTGAATACGACAAAAAATCAGCGAATAGAGCTGCCTCGAGTCTTCTAAGATTGTTTCAATCTTTTTATGAACAAGGTGAAAAATCAGGAAAATTATTAGCATGGCAGATTAAACAATTAGAAATTAAAACACCAATTACCAGTATTATAAGTAACGGACAGGTAGTTATAGATCCTTTAGAAATTAATAGAGCCTTTAGAGATTACTATGAAAAATTATATGATACCAAAAATGAACCTGATTTAACAAAACTAAATGGGTTTTTGAACGAACTATCTATACCGTGTATTCCAAATGAAAACAGGGAGATATTGGAGTCTAAAATTAGTCAAGAAGAAGTTGGGCTAGCCATTGATAATATGAAATCAGGAAAAAGTGCAGGACCAGATGGTCTTCCAGTTGACCTTTATAAAAAATTTAAGAATAAATTAATAAAACCTTTTTTGGAAATGGTTTTAGAAGCATTTCAAAATAATAATTTACCATCATACATAAATAATGCCTTAATTATACTGCTGCCAAAACCAGGTAAGCCCTCTAATAAATGTGAAAATATGAGACCAATAAGCCTATTAAATGCCGACCTTAAGATAATCTGTAAAATTTTAGCAAGACGAATACAAGAAATTTTACCAAATATTATTAATCGAGATCAGAATGGCTTTATAAAGGGTAGACAAGGCTTCCATAATGTAAGAAGACTATTTAATATTATTTATTTTAATAAAGAAGCACCGGATACAGCTCTCCTATCACTGGACGCCGAAAAGGCCTTTGATAGAGTTGAATGGCCCTTTCTTTTTGAAGTCCTACAAAGGTTTGGACTTGGAAATAATTTCATAAAATGGGTTCAAATAATATACAATAATGCTACAGCAGAAATCCTAACAAATAACAATATTTCAAAACCAATAAAAATCAATAGAGGATGTCGACAAGGCTGTCCACTTTCACCTTTACTGTTTACTATGGCAATTGAACCTTTAGCGATAGCGATACGTTTACATTCACAAATATATGGAATTAAAGTTGGACCAACAGAACATAAAATCTCCCTGTACGCCGATGGACATAATTTTGTTTATGTCGAATCTTAAAAAATCAATTCCAACCTTGTTGAATTTAATAAAGAATTTTGGGGGAAATATCAGGATATAAAATAAATAAAACTAAATCTTCAATATTAATGCTAAATGAGACCCAGAGAAATTACCCAGCCCCTGAGGTAAATCAATTCAATGTTGTAAATCAGTTTAAATATTTAGGAATCCAAATTGTGCCTAAGCTAGAATCAGTCGCCAGTGTCAACTATGAAGCCTTAATGTCAGATATCAATGAGTTAACTCAGAGATGGATGTCACTACCAATGTCGATGATCGGGAGAATCAATATACTTAAAAGTAATATTTTACCTAAAATACTTTATTTATTTCAATACATTCCCTTATCACCACCTTTAGATCTATTCTCAAGAATAAAAAAAAAGTTAGTGGAATTTATATGGAACAACAGGAGGGCTAGATTACGTTTGTCTTTATTATATTTACCATTTGATCGTGGAGGTCTGAAATGTCCAAATTTTATGTTGTATTATTGGTCGGCACAACTGAGGTCTATGACATATTATTTTTCATCAAATGATCTCCCTCACTGGACTGAAATGGAATCATACAATTTACCTTTACCTCTTCCCATATTCATATACTCAGATTCGGCAAAAAAATTACAAAAACAAGTTAAAAATCCATTTGTAAAGCATATGATCAAAATATGGTGTGAAGCTAAAAACTATTTAAAAGAACCACAGTTATTGTCACAATTAGTCCAATATGGGTAATCAATATTTTAAACCAGGGAGAGCGGACGCTGTATTTAAAGTATGGAATTTAAAAGGGATACAAAAGATTCAGGATTTATATTTGCCATGTGCAGATAACATAATGTCTTTTGAAGAGCTGAGGATCAAATTTAATCTCAATAGAACACATTTTTTTAAATATCTTCAACTTAGAAACTTTATTCGATCAAATCAAAATAAAGCTCTCACTCGACCTATTTATTCATCCTTGGAAAAAATGTTGATGAAAGATAGTAAAAGAAAGGGTATTATTTCAGAGTTTTATAACTCACTGACACTATTTTCAAGTGAAAATTCACTGAAAAGATTAAACTACTGGAAAGAAGATCTGCAAACTGAAATTTCAGAGGAACAATGGGAATTGGCTTGTACAGAAGCTCAAACCAAATCAATAAATGCACGCCTTAAATTGATACATTTCAAATGGTTAATGCGGATGTATGTTACACCGGAGGAGTTAAATAGATATAACAAAAATATACCAGATACATGCACAAAATGCATGGAAAGTAAAGGAACCCTATTTCATTGTTTATGGGAATGTAGATTAATAAGAATGTTTTGGGAAGAGGTGAGGGTAACAATTGAAAAAATAATCTCAAAACAAATCATATTGAATCCTAAACTGTTTTTGTTGGGTCTGTACCCAGAAAAGCATAATTTTAATAAAAGTGAAAGAACATTCATAGACCTCAGTTTGCTTAATGCCAAAAAATGTATTGCACTATTATGGAAAAAGACTCATAGACCAGATGTGACTCAGTGGTTAAGACAGATGTTAACAAACCTTCCATTAGAAAGAATAACATATATACTGAAATCAAAGGAAATTGTGTTTGAGAATATATGGAGACCTTTTATTGATTATGTAAAAAATTTAAACATAACTCTTGAAGAAGAAGGTGAATGATGTGTGTGGACCTTGTAAATTCCAAACTGGTGAACATAATATGTATACTTATGTATTGGATTGTCTAGACTAAACAGAGGAGCATTGTTGAAGACTTGATTTTGTTGGTGGTTGTTGGTGTTTTTAGTGCATTTTTTTTTTGTAGTACTTTAGTGTTAGTGTTTGATTGTTTGTATCATGTTTGTTAAAAAAAAAAAAAAAAGGTTCAATAAAGATATTGTGGAAAAAAAAAAAAAAACCAAATAAATGAGATCTACACAATAGAAATCCAGAAGAAACTTACATTTCTGAAACAAAAATACTATGAAGCAGGCAGTAAATCGGCAAAATTGCTAGCCTATAAATTGAGGAAACATCAAACAGAAAGAGCAATCTACAAAATCAGAGACCCAGTATCAAAGGAAATAAAATTCAGAATTCAGGATATTCTTAAAAACTTCGAGAATTACTATAAGAACTTATACTCCCACAAAAAACATAAAAACGCATCCAAGGCATTCCTAAACACATTAAACCTTCCCCAACTTACGGAGTCACAAAATAAAACACTACTGTCAGAAATACATCCTAAAGAATTGGAAAAAAGCAATTATGAAACTTAAAGCTAACAAATCCCCAGGAGCTGATGGCTATACAGCAGAGTGGTACAAAACCTTTAAACAGCAACTATCTCCTCTCCTCCTGAAAACATTTAATTATGTCCTCCACACAGGGGAAATCCCCCCCTCCTGGAGAGAAGGGGTCATTGCAGTTATACCTAAACCTGAAAAGGATAAACTAGAGTGCTCCAACTACAGACCAATCAGTGTACTAAATCAGGACTATAAGCTTTTTACCATTATCCTTGCCAAAAGGTTAGAAAATATACTGACAGACCTAATTCATTTAGACCAAACAGGTTTTATAAGACAAAGACAGACACAAGACAACATTCGACGCACTTTACACATAATTCATCATATAAAAAAATATAACTTAAATGCAGTCATATTGGGATTAGATGCTGAAAAAGCATTCGATTCGGTTGACTGGTCTTTTCTATATAGAATCTTATCCAGTTTCAATTTTCATAACAACTTCATTAGAACTATACAGGCATTATATAAAAAACCAACAGCTAAAATAAGGATTAACGGTAATTTATCATCATCTTTTGAACTGGAAAGAGGATGTCGTCAGGGCTGCCCCCTGTCTCCACTGCTCTTTGCAATCTTCATAGAACCTCTGAGCCAATGGATAAGACAAAACCAAAAAATTCAAGGTATTACACTTGGTCAGAAGGAACATAAAATAGCACTCTTTGCTGATGACATTTTAATATACCTAGGGCAGCCGGACACTTCTTTACCAGAACTAACCTCAGTTTTTTCAGAGTATGGAGATTTATCGGGGTACAAATTAAATATGCATAAAACCCAAGTTTTAACATTCAACTATGACCCAAATCATTATTCACTAAGCAAACTCAAAACTAACTGGGAGTCGGAATCTATGAAATATCTGGGGGTCAATATCCCGAAACAACTCAACAAAATTATATCACTAAACTATGATCCACTGGTGACAAAAATAAAATCTGACCTAGCAAGATGGAATATGATACCATTCTTGGGTACTGCACAAAGAATTGAAGCAGTCAAAATGAATATACTTCCACGTCTTCTATACCTTTTCCAAACAATACCGGTAGAAACCTCCCAAAAAAACATGGCAGGAGCTGGACAGAAGGATCTCAAGATTCATATGGCAGGGCAAGAGACCTAGAATCAGATATAGAACCCTACAGCTAAACAAAGACAAAGGTGGGCTCGCGCTGCCAAATATCAGGGACTACTTTAAAGCCGCACAAATTAAAACTTTAGTAGAGATATGTAACCCAGTCTACACTGCACAATGGAAGGAGATCGAATGCCAAATAACAAGTGACATCCCCCTACAGGCGATAATAGGGAACAATGTCTTACCTAAGCTTTTGAATAACACTAACCCGTGGATAGAGACCCCGCTAAAAATTTGGTTTAAGATAGTCAGAGAGAATCAAACTAAAGAGCCCCATCGACTTCTGCAATGGATCGCCTATGATCAGGACTTTACTCCTAATAAAACAGACACCAGATTTAAAAAGTGGAAGGAGAAAGGGCTGATAAAATATTACGATTTTTTTAAAGGGCAAATCTTAAGAAGTTTTGAAGATTTGAAAAAACAAGGCCTAATAAATCAAGACCTTTACAGGTTCTTCCAGCTTAGACACCACATAAACAATATACTTAAAAAGGAGGTTTTGGAAAGGGCCCAGTCAGGTGTTCTGAAGGTCTTCTTAATGGCATATAAAGGGATCCCAGGGATCAGATACATTTCTAAAATATACCAAGGTCTTCAAGACTTAAAAGGAGACAACACATCTTATATAAAAAAGAGATGGGAAAAAGAGGGGAATTTCACTTTACAACTGGAAATATGGGAAAAGCTAAATAAACAGCAATGGAAAAGTACCTCATCCCTGCAGTGGAGAGAATTTGGATGGAAAAACTTGGCAAGATTTTTCAGAACACCTGCACAAAACAAATTTACCCATAAGGGATTGAACTGTTGGCGCTTGTGTGGTGAAAAGACTGCAAATCATTTTCATGTGTTTTGGTCATGCCCAGTTATCCACCAATATTGGACCAAGGTACAGACAATATTGGGGAAAATATTCAAAATTACAGTTCCCTTTTCTTTTGTAACTTTGTATTTGGGTTTACTACCGGACTCACTGGAAAGACGAGGAGAAAAATACTTATTCAATGTTTTAATATTGGCAAGCAAAAAAGCTCTAACTAAAAAATGGATGTTGGACTGTCCTACACCTGAAGATTGGACTAACGTGATCCAAGACATTTACTCGATGGAAAAGTTGACATTCGCACTGAGACAGGACATGGATGTGTTCATGAACTTTTGGCAACCCTGGACCGCATATGTGTCTTCCATTAGATCTAATCTTTGACAAATACCATTTCAATAATGGTTCCGCTCTTTGTTCCAACACTACTCAGATACTCTTTTATCTTTATTTACTTACTTTTTCTTTTTGTTTGTTTTTTACTGGTTTGTTTGTTTGTTTTTGTTATTTGTTTTGTTTTTTTTTCTCTTTAATTTCACTTTTTCTTTCACTTTAAAAAAAAAAAAAAAAAGGGGTGTTGTAAGAATTAATCTTCCAATGTTGTCAGATATCAGAAATAAGGGAACATGTGATGAAAATGTAAACACTGCATTGCTGTAACGACCTGTATACCCTTTACAAAAACTTAAATAAATTTAAAAAAAAAAAAAAAAAAAAAAAAAAAAACCCTCATGAAACAGGCCTGAACAAAAATGATGGTACCCCTAGAAAAGATTGAAAATAATGTGACCATAGGGACATGTTCAACCAAGATGTGTCCTCTAATTAACATCACAGGTGTCTACAAACTTGTAATCAGTCAGTCGGTCTATTTAAAGGGTGACAAGTAGTCACTGTGCTGTTTGGTGACATGGTGTGTACCACACTAAACATGGACCAGAGGAAGCAAAGGAGAGAGTTGTCTCAGGAGATTAGAAAGAAAATTATAGACAAGCATGTTAAAGGTAAAGGCTATAAGACCATCTCCAAGCAGCTTGATGTTCCTGTGACTACAGTTGCACATATTATTCAGAAATTTAAGATCCACGGGACTGTAGCCAACCTCCCTGGACGTGGCCGCAGGAGGAGACAGATAATACGAATGGTAACGAAAGAACCCAGAACAACCTCTAAACACATTCATGGTGAACACCAAGGTCAAGGTACATCAGTGTCAGATCACACCATCCATCGTTGTTTGAGCCAAAGTGGACTTCATGGGAGATGACCAAGGAAGACACCACTGTTGAAAACAAATCATAAAAAAGCCAGACTGGAATTTGCCAAACTGCATGTTGACAAGCCACAAAGCTTCTGGGAGAATGTCCTATGGACAGACGAGACAAAACTGCAACTTTTTGGCAAGGCACATCAGCTCTATGTTCACAGAATCAAAAATGAAGCATACGAAGAAAAGAACACTGCCCCTACTGTGAAACATGGAGGAGGTTCTGTTATGTTCTGGGGCTGCTTTGCTGCATCTGGCACAGGGTGTCTTGAATCTGTGCAGGGTACAATGAAATCTCAAGACTATCAAGGTATTCTAGAGAGAAATGTGCTGCCCAGTGTCAGACAACTTGGTCTCAGTCGCAGGTCATGGGTCTTGCAACAGGATAATGACCCAAAACACACAGCTAAAAACACCCAAGAATGGCTAAGAGCGAAACATTGGACTATTCTAAAGTGGCCTTCTATGAGCCCTGATCTAAATCCTATTGAACAGCTGTGGAAGGAGCTGAAACATGCCGTCTGGAGAAGGCACCCTTCAAACCTGAGACAACTGGAGCAGTTTGCTCATGAGGAGTGGGCCAAAATACCTGCTGAGAGGTGCAGAAGTCTCACTGACAGTTACAGAAATCCTTTGATTGCAGTGATTGCCTCAAAAGGTTGTGCAACAAAATATTAAGTTAAGGGTACTATCATTTTTGTCCAGGCCTGTTTCATGTGTTTGTTTTTTAAAATAATTCTGTTGAATCACAATTCAAAAGCATTGTCTGATTTTCATTGGTTAATTTTCATAGAATTTTTATTTATTACCACTTTTGTCAGATTCAAGTTATTTCTGTGACCATTGTGGGTTTTCTTTCATTAACAGAGGGGTACCAACAATTTTGTCCACGTGTGTATGGCAGTCTGGTTCCCACCTACAATCCAAAAACATGCATGTTAGGTTAACCCAGGGGTCGGCAACCTGCAGCCCTTCAGCCCCCATGCCACGGCTCCCTGCAGTTATATCTCAAAACACATGGAAATTAATAAAGCTCATTTTAATTATTTTATTTTTTTATATTATTGTTTATTGCAATTGGATACACTTCTCAGCCTGGTGCCGGTCTACAATTTTGTTTCTGGTGTCCTTTGACAGCCCTTTGGTCTTGGCCATAGTGGCACTTGGAGTCTGACTGTTTGAGGTTGTGGACAGGTGTCTTTTATACTGATAACGAGTTCAAACAGGTGCCATTAATACAGGTAACGAGTGGAGGACAGAGGAGCCTCTTAAAGAAGAAGTTACAGGTCTGTGAGAGCCAGAAATCTTGCTTGTTTGTAAGTGACCAAATACTTATTTTCCACCATAATTTGCAAATAAATTCTTTAAAAATCAGACAATGTGATTTTCTGAATTTTTTTTCCTCATTTTGTCTCTCATAGTTGAGGTATACCTATGATGAAAATTGGAGACCTCTCTCATCTTTTAAGTGGGAGAACTTGCACAATTGGTGGCTGACTAAATACTTTTTTGCCCCACTGTATACCAGGTTTGGTGGCCCTAGCTTTACTTGTTTGATAGTAAAAGTAAATGCAGCATTTACCATAGCGCAACTGCAATGTTTACCTTGAACCTTTGACCCCCTTGACCCCAAACCCATAGTTAGGTAAGGGTGTAAGCTGTCCAAGATGTGTATTAGATACAACTACTGTATCAATTTGAAAAGCCTACATTATTTGTTTCAGTAGTTACTGTATTTACAAAATTTAAGGAAAAATCTGACCTGACCTTTGACCTGAAGGTCATCCGATGAGAGTGAAATTGCAATATCTGCATCATCAGAGAATATCAAACCATGGTATCAAGTTTCAAAACAATCGGAAGAAAACTGCAGGAGTTGATTTCACAAGACAGTTATACTACTACTACTACTGTCTATGAAGTGAGGTGAAACAAGAGGTAGCAGGTCAGGGGCTACAATTGCCGCAAAAATCTTTTGATTAATCGAAAAAATAGTTGTTAGATTAGTTCATTCATTCATTCATCTTCTTCCGCTTAGTCCTTTTCGGGTCGCGGGGGGGATGGAGCCTATCCCAGCATCTTTTGGGCGAGAGGCAGGATTAGTTGACTACCAAAAGAACCGTTAGTTGCAGCCCTACTATGAACAGATGTATGCATCTGCAGTCTGCATCCATTTCATCGGTGCGGACTCAATGAATCCAGCCTTAATGTTATGTCCCAAGATATACAACACAAACATGCTGCTTTTCAAGTGCATTACGATGCGTTTTGCAAGAAAGAGCATCTAGCAGATTTGCACCCACCTGTGCCACAATGCTGGTTAAGGTCCATGGTGATGGAGAGGTTGAGGTTTTCAGAACGAAAGGCTCTAAAGGAGTCATGAGGCTGTCCTGAGGTCATGTCTGCAATGTTCTCTGTGCTGCAGAGCATCACAGCATGGTGGTCATGGGGGTTGCCATGGCAGAGCCACTGGAGGTCAAGGGTCATACACAGGTTTGGTAGGTGTAGGAAACAGATATCATCATACCTAGAATGAAAGAATGAACTTTATTACTGAACTGTTTTCTGCAAGTACTGCTATATGACAATATTATTTCTAGTCTACTTACTTTGATGCTGTTCTGACATTTACATCCAAGTCCCCTTTAAAAACAAACTGTCCAGGGTTCCAGTCAAAGTTCAGCTTATTCCATTCCCAGTGCAAGTTTTCTGTAGTATTATAGGGGTCCTAAAAAAGACAGACTTAAGGTAAAATAACTGAAAGAATCTGCTATGTATTCAGTTAACCAAAAAATAACAATACCATGAAAAGCAGTGAATGAGACAAACCACACATTAACAAGAGCACATTATACAGCCATCTATAGCCGTTATCAATAGTGCAAAAGTAGCACACCTGCAACCAAAAAAGTTGAGTACAAATGCAGGACATCTGTACTCAACTCATACTCTAGATCAGTGAAAAACTAATAACCATGTTATTGCAAGGAGTGTAAGCAAAGAATCTACAATTCAAAGTGGAACAAATTTTGAGAAAATAAATTAACCCCCTACAATAAGCACACCTTTAATACATGTACAAACACTGTGTGAAATGAAAATGTCCTAGCTTAAAAACTGTAGGAGTTAGCCGGACAAACCACGTAATCTCTATTGAAACTTCAAAGGAAAAAAATGTTTTAAAACCTGTAATTTTCACAAAAAATTATCCAAAAATCAAAATCCTATTAATCTACACATCTTCAATACATATTCAAACAGTGTGTAAAATAAAAAAAAAAAAAGTCCTAGCTTAAAAACTGTGGAAGGAGTTAGCCGGCCAAAAGTCGTACGGACGGATGGACAGACGGACATCATAACATACAGTATGTCCCGTAGATGAGCAAATAAAGAAATTGCACTTTTCAGAAGGACAATTTTACAAAGCCTTTTACTACATATAAAAACACCACAACAGAGTAAGCTGACTAAACAGCATCTCACCTCTGTAGCTAGCTGATGAAGATTGGCCTGATCAATGTCCATAACCCAACGTCCATGAAGCAGCAGACGACTTTTGTCCCACCAGGCCAGAGGAGGTGAGGGATCAGCTGTGGGTTTGGTCAGCAGGTCAACTGACTGCCCAATCAAAGTCCAGGCTGGGTCCCAACACGGCCCCCACACAATAGTGTACAGAGAGATGTTGGCTACAAAAAGAGTATTACTTTCAAAATGAGTAAAGCTCATATCACAAGAAACTCTGCAAAATCATGACTACACCCAAGATCATAATTTTTGCACTTAAATGCAGAATATGGCATTGTATTTAGAATCATTGTTTGGCTTCATGAACGAAAATGTCTTCACTTAATCCCAAATGCTGCAACAAATATAGGCAGAGAACATTTGTAATATGTATGATCATTATAGCTCTTTTATTACACTGACAGATTCCAGTTTCTGCTTTGGCTCCAGTTCTAGTCACTAAAAGTATTCAAAACAGTGATTGAGCAGGCATGACGAGAAACTAAATACACCCCAGCTCCAATCACATTTTGAGGTTGGACAGTGAAAAATATTCAACACATAACTTACATTTGAAATCATAGTAGAACTTGAGTGATGGAATATTTCTTTGGACTGTGACATCTCCCCACGGTGCACCAAGTTGGACTGTTTCTTTGCGGCGACCTCTCGCCTGGCCATCCTGCTCTGTCCCAATCAGACGCCCTGACAGTGCCCATTCCCGGATCTCAAATAGGTAGCGTGGGTAGTCCCGAATCCTCACTGGTGCACAGCAACAGTGGCAAAGAATAAGCCATTTACTGCTCTTAATAATGATTTTTGACAGTTTTCCCATTTTAATCTTTCTTACCCAAAAATGCAGCTAGTTTAAACTTGACTGCACGACACCACTGGACCACCAGAGGGAGACCATCTCTTGGGAAGGGACTAATCCCGTCAATGTCCCTCAGCTGCTCTCTCACTCTTTCTGGGCCATGAAGAGACTCATCAGCCAGGGCTACGAGCTCCAAATCTGACACAGTCCAGGTCAGCAGTGACTTCCTCATCGGTGTGTTTGCGTACAGACGGCGTGAGCGCTGGATGTAGATCTCGATGTGCTTTTTCTCCAGTGAGCTATACAGCTCTTCTATCTTTCTGGCGGGCAGAAGTTCACCATGCTGCTTTCGTAAATCTGCCACCTTCCTATCCAGAAGTTGCAGACGTTTTGCACTCTCTTTACTCTCATCCTTCATCAGCTCGTAGTTGTCTCGTAGCTTGATTTCAAAGACATCATCCAGGAAGACAAATGAGAACTGGCTGATTTTAAACACAAGGTCAGGAGGCAGACGTTGGGGGGCTGAGGCCTGGCTCGGGGAGAGATGAAGACTCTTTAGCCACTTCTGCACACTAATAGTCTTGTCAAAAGTGTCAGAGAAATTGTACTGGTAGGGGAATTCAACTGCTAAGGAAGGACAAGTGAAGATCCAGGCACGGTTGTGAGGAGTGATGAGGAAGGGAAAAGTGTCTCTGTGCAGCTCAGTGTGTGTCTCTATGTCTAGGCCATTAAAGGAGACGATATTGTTGCCGTCAAAGTTGAAGATCAGCAAAGGAGAGTGTATGTGCATGGAGCCAGGATGTTTTGATACTGAGAGGGCATCTGTGTGCAGCAGGATATAATTCTGCTCACTAACATGAGCTGTTACACGAGTGCAGCCCAGTTCAAAACAAAGACAGAGGCCCCTGCCGTGAGCTGATCCATCTTCACTGTCCACAGCACTGACTTGCTGGGCCTCTCCTTTCTCCCCACAAAGCATAAACCAACAAGCCTGAGCTTCAGTCATGTGCTGGTATAAAACCATGTGATCTGATGGTGCCCATTCCACAGTGAGGGCCTCTTCACACTGAACCTGATGAAGTGGAGAATTGTTTAATAAAATTAGAATCTCAGGAGAGAAATTAAAATCAACCAGATCTGCTTACCTGTATGGTGCGAGTGGTGACGTGGTACCAGACGGTTATGGAGGCGAGTCTGACCACAGGGTTGATGGTTTGGGAGGCGGGGTAACATATTTCCATGGTCTCTGTGACTGCTTTGACAACAGACAGGCTCACCCCCCTGTAGAGACACCCAGAGCTCTCAGCAGAGCTCAGAAGTTTGACGGTGTCCATCGCAAAGACACGGCTCCTGCAGAGAACACAAAAGAAGCCAGCCACATAACAGTCATATTCTAGATATTAAAACTGGAATCATGACTTGTTTTTCAGCGTAAAATCATGCATTTCCCCTAAGCACACAAATATTTTTAGTAAAAGTCATTTTACCTGCCACATTAGAAAGTGTGAACACATTAACATCCTCCAGAGAACAGTCCATCTTAAAAAGCAGGTTCAGCTGCGAGTTAGAGGCGAGTTGGGCTGCAGCATCACTAGGAGACACTGCAGCCACATCTGGCAACTGTGACTTTGAGTCACAAGGAATATGAATGAGGGACAGCAGGCGAGACAGACACAGTGCACAGGTCTCTGAAAGCTCCACCTGAAGCCCTTTCAGACTGGACTCTATGCTCAGACTTGGACACTGACTGCTAGATTCCACACGGGGTCGGTTCAAACTCCCCTTGAGGGACAAAAGATAAAAGGTTGATAAAAGCTAGTGTTAAAAGAAAGGTATCTTCTTAAGTATCACTACAAATCCTACAACTAAAAAAAAAATAATAATTCTGAAAGCTCTGTGACTTGTGCTCCTACCTGAAGAGTGAATGAGTCCAGAATCAATGCCTCTCCCCAGACATGTTTACCAGGTGGGTGGGGTGCTTGTTGGATATGTGACCCCTGACCCACCCTCCACCAGAAGTTGTCCAGTGACAAAGAGGCACGCTGGTGCACATTCTGGGACTCTGGGTTCTCACTGTCAACTTTAATGTCAAGAATATGTTGCAGTTCTACAAAAAAAAAAAAAAAAAAAAAAAAAAGAGAGAGAGAAACCCAACATACAGTGGGGTAAAAAAGTATTTAGTCAGCCACCAATTGTGCAAGTTCTCCCACTTAAAAGATGAGAGGTCTCCAATTTTCATCATAGGTATACCTCAACTATGAGAGACATAAGAAAAAAAAAATCCAGAAAATCACATTGAAGGATTTTTAATGAATTAATTGGTAAATTCCTCGGTAAAATAAGTATTTGGTCAATAACAAAAGTTCATCTCAATACTTTGTTATATACCCTTTGTTGGCAATGACAGAGGTCAAACGTTTTCTGTAAGTTTTCACAAGGTTTTCACACACTGTTGCTGGTATTTTGGCCCATTCCTCCATGCAGATCTCCTCTAGAGCAGTGATGTTTTGGGGCTGTCGCTGGGCAACACGGACTTTCAACTCCCTCCAAAGATTTTCTATGGGGTTGAGATCTGGAGACTGGCTAGGCCACTCCAGGACCTTGAAATGCTTCTTACGAAGCCACTCCTTCATTGCCCGGGCAGTGTGTTTGGGATCACTGTCATGCTGAAAGACCCAGCCATGTTTCATCTTCAATGCCCTTGCTGGTGGAAGGAGGTTTTCACTCAAAATCTCACGATACATGGCTCCATTCATTCTTTCCTTTACACGGATCAGTTGTCCTGGTCCCTTTGCAGAAAAACAGTCCCAAAGTATGATGTTTCCACCCCCATGCTTCACAGTAGGTATGGTGTTCTTTCTCCTCCAAACACGACAAGTTGAGTTTTTACCAAAAAGTTCTATTTTGGTTTCATCTGACCATATGACATTCTCCCAATCCTCTTCTGGATCATCCAAATGCTCTCTAGCAAACTTCAGATGGGCCTGGACATGTACTGGCTTAAGCAGGGGGACATGTCTGGCACTGCAGGATTTGAGTCCCTGGCGGCGTAGTGTGTTTCTGATGGTAGCCTTTGTTACTTGGTCCCAGCTCTCTGCAGGTCATTCACTAGGCCCCCCCATGTGGTTCTGGGATTTTTGCTCACCGTTCTCGTGATCATTTTGACCCCACGGGGTGAGATCTTGCGTGGAGCCCCAGATCGAGGGAGATTATCAGTGGTCTTGTATGTCTTCCATTTTCTAATAATTGCTCCCACAGTTGATTTCTTCACACCAAGCTGCTTACCTATTGCAGATTCAGTCTTCCCAGCCTGGTGCAGGTCTACAATTTTGTTTCTGGTGTCCTTTGACAGCTCTTTGGTCTTGGCCATAGTGGAGTTTGGAGTCTGACTGTTTGAGGTTATGGACAGGTGTCTTTTATACTGATAACGAGTTCAAACAGGTGCCATTAATACAGGTAACGAGTGGAGGACAGAGGAGCCTCTTGAAGAAGTTACAGGTCTGTGAGAGCCAGAAATCTTGCTTGTTTGTAGGTGACCAAATACTTATTTTACTGAGGAATTTACCAATTAATTCATTAAAAATCCTTCAATGTGATTTTCTGGATTCTTTTTTTCTCATTTTGTCTCTCATAGTTGAGGTATACCTATGATGAAAATTGGAGACCTCTCATCTTTTAAGTGGGAGAACTTGCACAATTGGTGGCTGACTAAATACTTTTTTGCCCCACTGTAACTGTGGTTAAAATTCATTATAGGTAAAACACTGAGAAGTAAATGGAGACTATGTTAATGTGCAACATTTCAAGAGGAACATTGAGAAAGGCTTTGATCAAGTGGAGCATGTGTGAAAAAGTTATCCAAACCTACCTACTGAATGTGTATCATAGAAAGAAACTGCATGCTACGTACAATGCAACCACATGACAAAATCAGTAATATGTAGCACAGCTGCTCCCCATAGTGTGTGGAAGTTAAAGCAGCACAGGCCTCATTCAGCAAAAAGGAAACATCACCTGATATCCACCTGCCTCCCTAGCTCTCAATGTGCACACGTGCAGTTCGTACCTCCATTAGCAGAGAGGAAGCCTAGCGCAAAAGGCGTGGTGTCTCCCAGCTGAACAGACACATTGATGTTGGACACAGAGGAGGTGATCATCACCGGGGCATCCAGTTGAGGAAGGCGCCTGAGGAAAAGGAGGGTGGGCAAATAACTGATAGGACTACACAACACAATGTGGTAATGGGAAACCAACAGAAAGAGTGATGCATAAATGCAAACATGGATGGGAAGAATGAAAGGAATTACAAAATTAGTCACAGGAAAGGTCATACAATCATCATAACTGTGAAGTTTTTAATTTTATAACTTGCTTTTTCCTGTGTGTCTCCTTCCTGTGGATTAGCTGTTGCCATGGAAAGAGATTTAGCCAATGGGAGAACTCCTGGTGGCGGTAGTGAACGATGCAAGTGTTGACTGTGAATGACCCCAAAATGTCAATGGCTGTAACCTGAATTTATGACAAAAACACAAGAGTCATAGTAATAAATGTGAGTAATATGTCCTGAAAAGTTTGACCAGAGAATGGGACCACAAAGCATCTTCACCTGCAGCGAAGTCTTCAGAGTGTTCACACAAAGGATCCTTTGCCTACTTTGAGAGAGAAGAAGTCCATCTGCCAAAAAAAAAAAAAAAAAGAACAAGAACATGCTATTTTTAGTTTGTTCTTCCATCCAACTGTTTCTGCAGTGCGTTTACAGCCCAACTGTCCACTTACCCTCAAGAAGCAGCTCCACGCTGCTCTGTGGAAAACTGAACTCAGGAGTAAAGCTCTTGAGGGGAAGCTGTTCATTGCCCCGTCCGTAGCTAACCTTCAGAGATTTTAAAGTCCAGTTCAGATGTCTGTTCAGAAGGGGAAAAAATTCATATAGATTATTTACTGACAACCTGAGACACAACACCTTCTTGCATATTAAACAAATATCATATATACCCTAACAGAAAAACGTTGACTCACCGTTTCTGGCTGTGCATGGACAGAGTTACATTGGTATTATCAAATTCCACATTGACTGTGTGAGGAACCAGCCGATGAAACTTTTCCACTGTCTCCGTCTGGATGAACTCATCATTTTCACAATCTAAAAAGAAAAAAAAACATCATTATAAATAACATTACAAAAAAAAAAACCACACATATAGTCATAGCACACTACTTGGCTTTAGAGTGAACCAAACAAAAAACCCTCCACAGAATACTGGCAGCTACCAGTGGTACCCCTCAGTCCGTTTTTGAGATGTAGTTTATATGCATTTTGATCTTTGACCTTGCAATCCAAAACCTAGTCAGAGGTCACAGTAAGAGGTTGAACCTGTGTACAAACTTTGGTGACTCTAGCTTTACTCATTCTACAGGTAACAGGGCACAGGGAAAGCTAATCATGACTTTTTGAGCCCAAACCCACAGTTAGAGGTCAGGGTCTCAGGGTGAACCTGTGTACCAAGTTTAGTGACACTAGCTTTACTTGTTCTATAGCAATAGTGCAAAGGGAATGTTAACATTGAACTTTGACCTTTTGAACCCAAACCCATAGTCAGAGGTCAGCGTCTAAGCCAGGGGTCACCAATTAAAACTCACGAGGTCTGATAAGTCCAGTCCTCCTCCCCAACTGAGGTCTGAAATAGGACTGGTAGCTTTTAGGCACCTCACAATATAGTTATGATTCAGGGTCTCCGATTTGATTCTAAAACAATTCCTCAGAGCATTTTTGTTTTGTCCATACTACACCTGCGGCTGTGGCACAGGTGTAGTATGGCCGACTACTGATCAGAGGGTCAGGGGTTCAATTCCCGCTCTGTCTGCAGTCTGCATGTCGAAGTGTCCTTGAGCAAGACACTGAATCCCCCAGTTGCTCCTGGTGGGTCAGGCCAGCACCAGTGTATAGCTGCTCCGCCACCATCAGTGTGTGAATGGGTGGAAAGCAGGGATCTGTCAAGTGCTTTGGTCATCTAGAGATGAGAAAAGGCGCGATATACTGTAAGTGAAACGCCATCTGGGGGTTTTTTCAGGATTTTTTTCCTCTTACTGTGTGACAGCTCGGTACTTTTAAAGCCAAGTGTTTGCAATGACCCATGAATTTACTCCTAACACCTTTTAATTAAAACACACAAGAAGAGAAATGTGATAAGTCACATGGACAAATTTATCTGAAAATGTGCTGTTAAGAACTGTCATCCTTTCATGGACATTCTTTCAGAAGACCACAGCTGTCTCCAGCAGACCAATATCATTTGCTTTTACACATTATTTTATTAAGCAGATGTTTTAGCTGCTTTTAGCTTTGTATTTTTTTTTTTTTAACAAAAAAAAATCAAATAAATTCGGGGAAACACTAAATGTGTTTTCTGACCTCAAATAAATAGCTCCAAAATTTTAAAATCTACAACTTGAATCCTAAAAATGTAACATTTACTGGAGAACACAAACTAAATTACATACATTTTAAAAAGATTAATATCTAAAGAACAAAATCTCACACAAAAGTCCACCTCTAAACTGTATTTTCAGAAATAAAAAAAAATGTTTTCAAACTATAAGCCTAAAAAGGGACAGAAAATATAATTCCACACTACAGAACTCCAGAGTTTTTTGTTTTTTTTAATGTCAGTGTTTTATCTTTTTAACCATCATCTGTGTCTGTTTGGGTAACACTCTGTCACATGGAGACAGGAGGTGGATGTGTGCAGCGCTTTTCATGTTCAGTGACACACAGAGCAAATTACTGTTTTTACGTGATATCGGAGGGTCATGGAAATGACCTCCATAACCAACAGTTTATGCTGGGTCCAATGGGGACGCGGTCCCGGGGAAGATGTGGAGAAGGTGCGGGGACATTCCATCAACAGACCCCCGGGTGGGCACGTACCATCAGAGGCAGCCAGAGTGGCAGTGGATATACAATTGCTTCATTCCGTGGGTACACACCAGGAAGGAATCGTGGCTGTCCACCTCATATGACGGCCGCAGCAAATGGTGATTTTGCCTCCAGCTTCATCCCCGCTCTGCGGAGAACGTCCAAGATCTTATGCCATAAAATGTCCGGGTGGCCGCCAATACAGCGTTTCAGTTCCACTTCTTTGTTTGGTTAAAAACAAAACAGTGTAATTTTCCCCAAAATTATATTAAAAGGCTTCGGGGTCCGGACGGTGGACTCTTGGGGTCTGGATCCGGCCCAGAGTCCGCCAGTGGGTGACCTCTGGTCTAAACCATCCAAGTCTTGTCTTAGACATGATATCAATTTGAAAAGGCTACATCATTCCTTTGTTTAGTTATTGTGTTATAAGATGTAGGGAAAACTGACCTCGACTTCAAGGTCAGAGGCCCCCTAAATTCAAACTTGTCAGAGTTTTCATCAATATACCCATGGTATCAATTTGAAAAGGCCACATCATTTCTTTCTCTACACTGCATTACAAATTATTATGCAAATGATATTTGTCTCCGATTTTCCTAAATAGTCGATGCAAATGACAATCAGTATAATTTTCAAATCATCAGGTTCAGGTTACTTTATTTGTACCCGTAGGTAGATTTGTTTTGCAGTCTGGTGACATCCATATTTACAAGCCACTAATTACATTCAACATAGACACAAACACAGGCACACATTGAAGCTGACTATAAACATGATAAAACATGATAAAAATACTCAAGGCTCCATCAATCAGGGTATAAAAAGACAAAGAGATGAGGGAGAAACCAGAGGTAAGAAGAGAAAGGTCATATTAAAAGTTAAAAACTAGTCAGAGGTTAAAAAACTCAAAAGGTCTAAAACCCAATAAAATATTTAGAACCCAAGTGACATCCTACAAAAATAAGTAAATATAAATGAAGTTAATAAATAGGTACCTAAATTATGTACAATATATTTTACAACTTGTTCAAACTCTTTGATAGCAGGCAGGAACAAAGCTGTTTTTGTAGCGCTGGGTTCTACTTTTTTGGGACAGCAAACCTCGTCTTGAGGGAAGAAGCTGAAAGTTGCAGTGCAAAGGGTGGGAGTTGTGGCTTATATTAATCATATATTCCATACCTACATATGTATAGACATATTAGAATGTTTAGTGATTACATATGTGGAAGGACCTCACGCCTCAGAACAGGACAAGAGGGTCTCAAACCGCCAGCGAGGATCAAAGAGCAGACGGAGTCGCAGCGGTGAAGACCGGATCGATCTCCCTGACCACCCAGGGTCAGGTGGAGGAGACGGAGGACAATGGAGGGGGGATTATGTTAATGCGGGATGTCGGCTTTGATATGCAATGTGTTTTGTTAAGTGTGGGTATAAGTATGAAGGTCTGACTGCGCTCGACCTCTTATTCTGCTTCTGCACCGAGATGAGACTTGTTAGGGAAGTGAAGCTGATATTAAACTTTGATTTATAAAATCACATGGCTTCATCATTTCTAAGCTCCCTACACTGGTGACCAGACGTCAGGATGGAACAGAGACGTTCTCCCGCGATTAACTCATCAGAGGCGACCCAGGCAAGCGCCGGCGCCCATGCAGACAGGGGAACGGATGGAAGACGTTCCCCCACGGCAGAATCTTCAGAGATGGCTCAGCCGAGCACCATCCCCAGCTCTGCCGTGAGAGCAGAAGAAAGGCGCTCTCACCCGGCGGACACATCAGGGACGGCCCACACAAGCGCCGTCACCGTCAAGCTGCCAGAATTCTGGCAAGACGACCCTAGCTCGTGGTTCCAGCAAGCTGAGGCTCAGTTTGCACTGGCGGGCATAACGGCGGACGAGACGAAATTTTATCACATCGTCGCCAAACTCGACGCTGCCACGTCAAGATGTGCGCGGAGCATAATCCAACAACCGCCCGCCCATGACAAATACAGAGAACTTAAGGCGACCATCGTTGAGAATTTCGTCCCCTCAGCCGAGGAGAGAGCAGAGAAGATCCTGGCGATCTACGGCCACAGAGGATGCAGACCCAAGGCCCTCATGGAGGACATGCTGCAACTTAAGGAAGAGGACAACGACAACTTCCTCTTCCAACATATCTTCCTCAGCACTCTGCCGCCACACATGAGAGGGACACTGGTCAACATGCGGTGCAGCACCCAGCAGGACTTCCGCGCGCTGGCCCGAGAAGCGCAGCGGCTCATCAATGCCTGCGGAGAACAGATGGCCACAGCAGCATCTGCAGATCTCAGCGCGGAAGCCCAGAGCAGCGGAGAACCACAGACAACCGAGCAGAGCCCGCCCACCATGGCGGCAACACGACCAAGGCGCAGCAGACGGAACGACCTCTGCCATTACCACCACCGTTTCGCCGAGAGGGCGTACAAATGCGTGCCCCCCTGCAAATTCAAAAATTCGGGAACGCCAAAGCCGAGAACCGTTAACAGCTGCGGCTCTCGGCGAGACAAATAAGCTGCTTTATGTGACTGACGGACACACCGGGAGACAGTTCCTTATCGACACCGGAGCTCAGCTGAGTTTTATCACCCCTTCCCACGCAGACCGGGCCATGGGTCCCCGGGGGAAATGGAGCGATGGCAGCCAACGGCTCGATCATCGACACTTTCGGTGAAAGGAACCTGCCTCTTTGCATCCACGGCCGCAACTATAGATGGATATTTATTTGTAGCGGCGGTGAGTTTTAACTTGTTGGGCGCTGATTTTTTGTGCGCACATGGGTTGTTAGTCGATCTAGCAAATAGACGCTTGGTTAATGCACTGTCATTTTATTCTATCCCCTGCTCAGCTCGAGTTTCTCCACCACCCGTGCAGGCCAGCGTCACAACAGCAGCAGGTAAGTTTGACCAACTCCTCACCCAATTTCCAGCACTCACAGTTCCCAAATTTTCAGCAACAGTAGCGAAACACGGGGTTGAACACTCCATCCCCACAGCAGGCCCACCCGTGTTTGCCAAAGCTCGGCGCTTAGACGCGACCAAGCTCGCCATAGCACGGGACGAGTTTACCACCCTGGAAAAATTAGGCATTATTAGGTGCTCGAAAAGCCCCTGGGCATCGCCACTCCACATGGTCCCGAAATCCGACAGTTCTTGGAGACCTTGCGGCGATTACCGCAGATTAAACAATGCGACAGCGCATGACCGCTACCCAATTCCTCACATCCAAGATTTTTCACTACATCTGGCGGAGGGTGCGCGCATTTTTTCTAAAATAGACCTGGTCCGCGGCTATCACCAAGTCCCCGTTCGAGCGGAAGACATTCCTAAAACGGCTGTAATAACCCCTTTCGGTCTTTTTGAATTTTTGCGGATGCCGTTCGGCCTCAAAGGCGCTGCTCAAACCTTTCAGCGTATGATGGACGCGGTATTACGCGACCTCCCCTTTGTGTTCGTCTACCTCGACGATATGCTGGTAGCCAGCCCGTCAGAGGAAGAACACGAACAACACCTCACTACAGTTTTTCAGAGACTAGAAGAGCCACGGGTTAATAATCAACCCAGCGCAAATGCAAATTCGGCGTGTCACAAATTGATTTTTTGGGACACAGAGTTTCAACCGAAGGGGGCAGTCCCATGGCCAGACAAAGTCCGCGCGATGAAATGATTTCCATTTTCCAAACGACCACAACACGGTCAGATCGCTGCAAGAATTTTGGGAAGGGGAATTTTTACAACCGTTTCCTCCCCCGCGCAGCTCAACTCATGCAGCCCCTGTATGCCGCGCTCAGAAAACAAAGCCTTTCCAACGCGGTCGAATGGACCCCGGAGCGGCGAACGCGCCTTCGCGGAAGTAAAAAGTGCTCTAGCGAATGCCACATTGTTGGTTCACCCCCGATCCCTCGGGCCCGCATAGCGTTAACCACAGACGCTTCAGAGACCTGGCCATAGGGGCAGTCGTGGAACAACATGTTGGCGGAACCTGGCAACCTTTAGCCATTTTATTAGCAAATCTTAAACCAAACCGAGCGTAAATACAGCACTTTTGACAGGGAGCTGCTAGCGCTTCATTTATCCATCCGCCACTTCCAGTTCTGGTTAGAAGGGTGGCGTTCTCACGGCTTTTGTAGACCACAAACCGCTCACTTTTTGCGATGGCTAAAATTCAGAACCATGGTCAGGCAGGCAACAAAGACAGCTAGCTGCAATTTCAGAGTTCACCACAGACATTCGACATGTGGCAGGCAAACTTAACGTGGTAGCAGACTGCCTCTCTCGCGCTGTGACATTGCCAGAGCACGAGGAGACAGATTATACTACCTCAGCCGCAGAACTCTTCGCCAACGCGGACGCGGCCCCAAATTCACGTAGGGATAGATTACGCAGCCATGCAGAGGAACAAAGCAGTGACGCGGACGTGCGCGCACTCCTGTCTGGACCAACAGGGTTAAGACTGGAGGAAAGGGGTTTACGTGACAGTGTACCCCCCCTAATCTGCGACATGTCAACCGGCCGACCTCGCCCGGTAGTCCCAGCTGCATGGCGCCGCCGCATTTTTCGACTTGTTCACCTCCCTCGCCCTCGGTTAAAATGGTCACGGAAAAGTTTGTTTTGGCCGGGACTGCGCAAAAATGTAAAGGAATGGGCAAAAACTTGCATATCTTGTCAGCGCGCCAAAATTCACAAACACACAAAAGCTCCTCTAGAGCCTTTTCCGAATCCCAGCCAGAAGGTTCGACCACGTTCATGTCAACCTCGTGGACCACTACCTTCGTCTCAAGGTTTCACACACCTGTTAACAATGATAGACCTTACTACGCGCTGGCCGGAAGGCAGTCCCTTTTGGCGTCAACCACAGCTGCAGAAGTCGCTCGTGTTTTTTTTAACACACTGGGTGGCACATTTTCGGCGTCCCATCGGACATCACGTCCTATAGGGGGGCCTCAATTGTCTCAGAGCTTTGGTCAGCCATGGCCAGCAGCTTAGGGGCGACAATTCACCGCACCACTGCATATCACCCTCAGGCTAATGGGTTATGCGAAGCGTTTTCACAGATCTTTAAAGGCCGCCCTCAGGGCCTCACTAACGGATACAAATTGGGTGAATAAACTTCCTGGGTTTTATTGGGGTTGCGTTCTTCTGCGCCTAAAGAGGATCTAGATGCCTCCCCAGCAGAATTAGTTTTTGCACAACCTCTCAGGCCTCCCAGGTGAGTTTTTACCCAGAGCATCCAGAGCCTGGGCATCTTCCAGCCCTGAGGCCTTTAGGCAGCACCGGACCGGATTCCGCTCCCCGGACCGGCACATCACTCTTTTCCACGGGTTTTTGTCCCCCAAGCTTTAAAAAACGCCGAGTTCGTTTTTGTTAGACACGAAGCTTTAAAATCAACCCTCCGTCCACCATACAACGGACCATTCAGAGTGCTGGAACCTGGTGATAAGCATTTTGTGCTTGATTTCGGGGACAGAAAAGAAACAGTCAGCATTGACAGACTTAAGCCTGCCTTCTTGTTGAGAGATGAACCTGCACGGGTGGCGAGAGCACCTCGGCGGGGTAGACCCCCCAAGAGAAAAAACTCAGCCCCCTTGCAGGGAACAAATAACCACTCTCCTCCCCAAGCTGCAGATTCCTTACAGGAGGGTCCCACCAGGACGCCAAAGCGGACCTACAGCAGATTCAGGAGAAGATTAAAACCCAGACGGCACAGGGACTGATGCAAATTGACCCAGAGTTGTTAACTATGTTATCAGATTGTGCCGTGACAGTTTTAAGGCTGATTTGTGATATTACTATACTGTTGTGGTTACCACTGAATTCTCTACAGGAGCATGACTGCGGGAAAGATTTTTTCCTTGTTTTCCCTGTCAAGAGGTTTAACAGTATAATGTCATAGAGATTATCTTAAACTGTAAACTTAATTTGATTGTCCTTTTCTTAGTCGTTAGGGGGGGCTGTGGCTTATAATAATCATATATTCCATACCTACATATGTATAGACATATTAGAATGTTTAGTGATTACATATGTGGAAGGACCTCACGCCTCAGAACAGGACAAGAGGTCTCAACCGCCAGCGAGGATCAAAGAGCAGACGGAGTCGCAGCGGTGGAGACCGGATCGATCTCCCTGACCACCCAGGGTCAGGTGGAGGAGACAGAGGACAATGGAGGGGGGATTATGTTAATGCGGGATGTCGGCTTTGATATGCAATGTCTTTTGTTGAGTGTGGGTATAAGTATGAAGGTCTGACTGCGCTTGACCTCTTATTCTGCTTCTGCACCGAGATGAGACTTGTTAGGGAAGTGAAGCTGATATTAAACTTTGATTTATAAAATCACATCGCTTCATCATTTCTAAGCTCCCTACAGGAGTCATCATTTAAAATGGAGGTAGCCATCCTCTGTACTTGTCTGGTGTACAGGGATGTCAGGCTCAGCTGTGACTCAACAAGCAAACGACTGGACCATCTAACTACTTGATCCAAGGATTTCCTCTGTTTCAGTTTTATCTGACCAAAACATGACACTAAAGAAAAGGATAAAACAGATTCAATAAAAGCCCGATAAAACATTGTCATTATGGTTCGGTCAATTTGGAAGCGTGCAAGTTTCCTCAAACAATGCAAATGTTAGAGCATAATTTAAATTTTACTGAACAAACCTCCCAAGGATAACTATTTTTTTGCAAAAATAAAAGAAAGATCAAAATGCACTGTTCCAAATTATTATGCACAACCGAGCTTCAAAACATTTTATGGTTGTAAAGAACTGAAAATGGTCATTTGTTGAATTTGCAGCATTAGGTCATATTTACTGAAATCAAAAGCTATTTCAATCAAAAACATCTTAACAGGCCCAGTTACATGTTAACATAGGACCCCTTCTTTGATATAACCTTCACAATTCTTGCATCCACTGAACTTGTGAGTTTTTGTAGAGTTTCTGCTTGAATTTCTTTGCAAGATGTCAGACTAGCCTCCCACAGCTGCTGTTTTGATGTGAACTGCCTCCCACCCTCATAGATCTTTTGCTTGAGGATGCTCCAAAGGTTCTCAATAGAGCTGAAGTCAGGGGAGGATGGGGGCAACACCATGAGCTTCTCTCCTTTTATGCCCATAGCAAACAATGACACAGAGGTATTCTTTGCAGCATGAGATGGCACATTGTCATGCATGAAGATAATTTTGCAACAGAAGGTACGGTTCTTCTTTTTGTACCATGGAAGAAAGTGGTCAGTCAGAAACTATATACTTTGCTTAGGTCATTTTCACACCTTCAGGCACCCTAAAGGGGCCTACCAGCTCTCTCCTCATGATTTGGGCCCAAAACATGACTCCGCCACCTCCTTGCTGATGTCACAGCGTTGATGGGACATGGTAACTATCCACCAACCATCCACTACTCCATCCATCTGGACCATCCAGGGTTTCACGGCACTCATCAGTAAACAAAACTGTTTGAAAATTAGTCTTCATGTACAGTGGTGTGAAAAAGTGATTGCCCTCTTCCTGATTTCTCATTTTTTTTGTATGTTTATCACACTTAAATGTTTCAGATCAAACAAATTTAAATATTAGGCAAATATAACACAAATAAACACAAAATGCAGCTTTTAAATTAAAGTGTTTTATTATTAAGGGAGGGGGTCGAAACCTATATGGCCCTGTGTGGAAAAAGTGATTGCCCCCTAAACCTAATAACTGGTTGGGCCACCCTTAGCAGCAACAATTGCAATCAAGCATTTGCGATAACTGGCAATGAGTCTTTTACAGTGCTGTGGAGGAATTCTGGCCCACTCATCTTTGCAGAATTGTTGTAATTCAGCCACACTGGAGGGTTTTCGAGCATGAACCGCCTTTTTAAGGTCATGCCACAGCATCTCAATCGGATTCAGGTCAGGACTTTGACTAGGCCACTCCAAAGTCTTCATTTTGTTTTTCTTAAGCCATTCAGAGGTGGACTTGCTGGTGTGTTTTGGATCATCGTCCTGCTGCAGAACCCATTCAGCTTGAGGTCACGAACAGATGGCCGAACATTCTCCTTCAGGATTTTTTGGTAGACAGCAGAATTCATGGTTCCATTTACCACAGCAAGTCTTCTAGGTCCCGAAGCAGCAAAACAGCCCCAGACCATCACACTACCACCACCAATATTTTACTCTTGGTATGATGTTCCTTTTCTGTAATGCTGTGTTACTTTTATGCCATATGTAATGGGACACACACCTTCCAAAAAGTTCAACTTTTGTCTCGTCAGTCCACAGAGTATTTTCCCAAAAGTCTTGGGGATCATCAAGATGTTTTCTGGCAAAACTGAGACAAGCCTTTATGTTCTTTTTGCTCAGCAGTGGTTTTCATCTTGGAACTCTGCCATGCAGGCCATTTTTGTCCAGTCTCTTATGGTAACGTCATGAACACTGACCTTAACTGAGACAAGTGAGGCCTGCAGTTCTTTGGATGTTGTTGTGGGGTCTTTTGTGACCTCTTAGATGAGCCATTGCTGCGCTTTTGGAGTAATTTTGGTCAGCTGGCCACTCCTGGGAAGGTTCACCACTGTTCCATGTTTTTGCAATTTGTGGATAATGGCTCTCACTGTGGTTCGCTGGAGTCCCAAAGCTTTAGAAATGGCTTTATAACCTTTTCCAGACTGACAGATTTCAATTACTTCGTTTCTCATTTGTTCCTGAATTTCTTTGGATTGCACCATGATGTCTAGCTTTTGAGGATCTTCTGGTCCATTTCACTTTGTCAGGCAGGTCCTATTTAAGTGATTTCTTGATTGAGAACAGGTGTGGCAGTAATCAGGCCTGGGTGTGGCTAGAGAAACTGAACTCAGCTTTCCAAAGATGTGATAAACCAGTTAATTTATGTTTTACCGGGGGGCAGGAGGGTCATTTTTTCACACAGGGCCATGCAGGTTTGGATTTTTTTTTTTACCCTTAATAATAAAGACTTTCATTTAAAAACTGCATTTTGTGTTTACTTGTGTTATCTTTGTCTAATATTTAAATTAGTCTGATGATCTGAAACATTTAAGTGTGACAAACATACAAAAAAAAGAAACCAGGAAGGAGGCAAACACTTTTTCACACCACTGTATTTCTGGGCCCACTGCAACTGTTTCTGCTTGTGAGCATTGGTTAGGGGTGGCCAATTAGTAGGTTTATGCACAACTGCAAGTTTCTGGAGGATCCTACAACTGAATCGGTGAATTCAAAAGGGGCCCAAGTCCCCTTTGAAAAAGTGTGGACTTGGGCCCTTTTTGAATTCACCGATTCAATTTGAGGTTCATGGGACTCCAGAGGCACCAACAGCTTCAAATACCGGTTTGCTGCTTTGTAATGTCATTTTTGCAGCTGCTCTCTTAATCCGATGAATCTGTCTGGCAGAAACCTTCCTCATTCCACCTTTATCTGCACGAACCCATCTGTGCTCTGAATCAGCCACCAATTTCTTCACAGCATGATGATCACGCTTAAGTTTTCGTGAAATATCTAATGTTTTCATACCTTGTCCAAGGCATTGCACTAGTTGACGCTTTTCGGCAGCAGAGAGATCCTTTCTCTTTCCCATATTGCTTGAAACCTGTGGCATGCTTAATAATGTGGAACATCCTTCCTTCTTCAATAGTTTTCCTTTAACTGGGCTCACCTGGCAAACTAATTATGATAGGTGTCTGAGATTGATATCAGTGATCCAAAGCGTCCCGAAACACAATACCATGCATGCGTTTAACTGAAAAACAAAAAAAAGTGAATATTTATGACACTGAAATCCTATTTGCATAATAATTTGGAATGTGGTGTAGTTATCGTGTTCACAAGATTTGGGGAAAATGGACCTCTGACCTGGACCTAAAAGTCAGAGGTCACCCAAATTTGAACTTGTCCAAGATTTTTCATAGATACACCCATGGTATCTCATGGTATTCTCTAGTTACCATGTTCACAAGATAGGTGTTGATGCTGCAGCTGTTCATCTGCCTGGCAGGGTAACAAGAATACCCTTTCAGCCTTTAGAAGTTGAGGGGGGAAAAAAAAGGCAAGAAATGCATGCAGTAATTTGCTTTAGTTAACATGTTTTATATTGTACAGGATATGGGCCAATACCTTTTGCCCCCCCCAAAAAAATTTAAAAAAAAAATCAATTTCTGCCCGTCTGTACAGAAGCAACTTGTGAATTATGTGGCAGATGCCCTCACTACACTTCAAAGAATTAACAGAATGATTACACTTTGAATTTCATGTTACACTTTATAATGTCTATACACAGTGTGACATGCCATTTCCTTTTTTTTTTTTTTTTTTACTTCCTATGGCTGTTAGTTGATGCTAACGTTAACAAAACTGCCAGTCAAAGCTATGTCCGTTTTTCACTGATTTTCCACTTTCACCCCAGATTTTCTCTAAGTTTTCCTTTCAGCGTTTTGTGTTCTAAGACTTCAAAATTCATTCTAAAAAAGTGGAAAACCATTTTTATGTTTAATTACCACACGACACATTTTCTCCATTTTAATAATTTTGTACTAATTATATCAATTGACTATAGAGCCTAAAAACCCATTTGAAGAACTTACAAATGCCAGTTAACTGCTATGATACTACCTCAGACACATTTGCAGTTGATCAGCTGAACAGCTAAAAATATCATAGATGATGGAAATTATCTAGGGAATTTAGAAGATGAAAATTATCAAACGTAATGAGAGTGGAAAATGAGTGCAAAGGGCAGTTAGTAGTGACTGTTTTGCAGATTTACAACAGTGGAGCTTGATGATGTAACATCTTTGCAAGATAGGCACTTTGTTAAGGCTCCACAGCCTTGATGGCTGCTCCCTTTATATCATGTGGTGGTAAAAGTAAAAGATGACTGTAAGACAAACACCAACTGCCCATTCGTCATTTTGAGAGTCTTCTCACCTGTTGCATCAGACTCTTGCTCTTTGTGGGATGTGGGGAGCAGCTCAAGTTGGCTGAGGAACAGCCCCTCGTGCAACTCTGCCATAAGAGTCCTCACGCTCAATGACAGGAATCCTGGCTTCAGCTCTGGCAAACTCACATCTCCAGAGAGAAGCACACTCAGGGCCACTTCAGCCAAACATATGTCCTAAAACAGAGAGCATGTCAGTCACACACACACATCTAATGACAGATTTCTTTTTCAGAGCGGTTGTAGAGCTCACCAGTTGACTGCTTTTAAGCACTTTGCTGCTTAGCTGCCGAACCGAGAAGTCCCATGCCAACCTGAAAAACAAAACAAAATGTTAAAAATTCATGTCTTTGGAGGGTTTAATCAAATTAATGGCCTGATCAGATTAGCTTGAAGAAGTAAGAAAAAAAAGCATCATTACCTTTTATTTTGATGGTCAAGTAATAAGGTGATATCTGCTATAGTCATGTGCCATAGCGACTCAGACAGTGCAAGGTTTAGCACCATGACATTGACTGAGCTGATGTGAAATGACAGCAGCTAAAAAAACAAGACATGATCTGAGACACTGCGCTATAAATCTGCATTAAAAAGATAACACTGCCATGCTGTGCATCTTCATACTTGTGACAGAAACCGTAGTGTTTGGGGGCTGACTGAATGACTCCCAGAGTTTTTTCCATGGTTCCTCTTCACCAAAGGTCTCGATGCTGCTTGCCGATCAAACCTGATTCTGGTTTCACCGACACACAATGCCAGGTATCTCCTGAAACATAAAGATTGCAAACATCTCTTGGTAATTTGTCTTACTGCAAAAAATCATGACAATACGTACACAGCAACTTACGGCAAGTCCTGATTTAGAAGTTTACTTGAAATCCATATTCTGTCAATTTCCTGTGATAAAGACAGTTACAGTCACGGCATACTAGGTCAAACAAGCACACACTTGGCAGATTCTGAGAAAAGTGACCATATTGTACTCCGAATTTGGGAGTGGCCACAGTCTAGCTGACTACAGAAATGTCATGTAAATAGCAGCGTGTCTTACCACAGTATGCTGGGGGTGAAACTGGATACTGACTCCTCTGACAGAAAACAGTCCTACTGATTTGATCTTGAGATCAGCATTCAGTGCTGTCTGGAAGAACCGCACAGCCAGGGAGTATATGAGCCACCTAAAAACAGAAGAGCTGTTGTCTTACATCAAGTCCAAACATAAAAAGCCTCACTACTGTTGTCAGTGCTGCAGAATAGAGAATTTGCAGACTTTTTTTTTTTTTTTTACCTGAAAATGACACATAGCAAGATCCCAAATATAAAAATGAGCAGACAGGACATCAGGAGGAGAGACATCGTGTCCCGAGCTGTTCACAGTCACACCCAAATCGTAGACATGGGTCTGGCTGCTCCTTATCGGTGATCAGCTGCTGTCAAACACGAAGAGATGCACGACACAATCAGGTATCTCTGACAGGTGACCAGTTTCATACAAAGCCTCATCTATAAATTCACCATAAGCTGAGGTCAGCATTTGCCGTGCAAAATAAAGAACCTTTAGTTGTTTTTAAATAGCCTCACACTGTTAATAATGCTAACAAACTCAGAAAAATAGCACGTAGCTAAAACTTTATCTCCTCAGCTAGCAGTGTGCAAAACTGTTACCTACATCCAATTTCCGTCCACTAGCACCAAAGGGGAAACAGTGACTGTTAATAATAAGCACTAACTTTACCCCAAAGTAACCAAGCACGAAACAGTTAACGACTTTTGTCGCCGCGTCACCTACAAAAATCATAGCAAATCTGCGCTAGCACTGTAGCATGCTAACGCTAAAGCTAACTTAGCGCAGCACACAAGTTACCACTCGTAGCTGCGCGGTGATATCTTCGGGAGCTTAAGAAACTCACCCTGACATGGTTAAATCTCTGGGTTGTCACATCACAGCACAGGGCCACAAAGAGCAGTTTCATCTGCCATTTGATCAGTAAACGGCGTGCTGTGGTCCGCCCTGCTGCTCAGCTGGCAGCTCGTCTGACTGGTGGTGGTGGGAGCAGAGCTGAGAAACTAGCTGTCAAAGCAGGATTAATGTTCAACTAAACACAAGGGTTAGTCACCTTAACACGTCCACTGGGGCTAGACTAATTGTCAACCAAAAAGTTGCCCATAGTGTTTTCTATAAAACGTTTATTTCAAAATAATAACTCACATTATGGCTATTATACAAAGATATTTATAAAGTGTTGCCAACTCTCACTCTTTTGGAGTGAGTTCCACTCTTTTGCCCTCTCACTCCACAAACCCTATTTCCCACTCCAAAATGAGGAAATTACTGTCAGTATTATGGTGCAAGATCAGTATCTAGTCCACGATGTTGACACAAATACCAGATACGGCAATGCACAGACCTACTAGTGTTTACAAATGAGGACAATATGATTGATAATTTGCAGACCATTGTACCACCAGGTAATGAATGACCATGTTGGGATTGCCTTCAGTGTTTCCTCTGGCTTAAAGATGTTGGCGCAGTGGCAACATATTTTTCGGGGGGGGGCAGAAAACACATGACACGATTGTAAACAGAATATGTTAATTTTACACTATTTGTTTTTATTTTTTTAAATTTTGCACAGGCAAATTGCCTCTGATAGGGTCACCCAAGACAAACTGGTCCGGGGTGAAGGGCCAGACTAAGAACGATCCAACAGACTCTCATGATAAATTCTATAGTGTAGCGAACTCAATATGAGCACCCTACTTGGCTTGCCAAGTGGGTTGACCCTATTGGCGACACAGGTAGGGTGCGGGACTCCGGAGCGGGAGGCGTGAGTTCGAATCTCCCGGTGGGACGTCGCCATGTCGAGCAGCACGTTACACTGGTGTCAGAAGTGGGATATGGAGCGAGATGAGGATCCAGGCGGAGGTACAGCGGCCGGAGCGATTCATCGCTCAGCCGGGAACGGAGTGTAGAGCTGAGACGCCGGCCCCTGGAGAGCTTCGCCGCGATGGACGGAGCAGAGCAAACCAGCCCCGCTTCCCGCCCTTTTCAGGGCAGGACGGGCTGGCGATTCCAGAGCGACTAGGAGCGGCAATCGACCGGGAGATGACAGTCTCATCCATTCAGCAGCGGGCCAAGATTCCCCGCTACAACGGCGAGAACCTGTTGGATGACCACCTGGCCCAGGTCGAGCTGGCTGCCGCGCTGATCATCAGAGGAAACCACCGTGCTGAGAGCGAGTGGAGGAGGAGCTACGGCAGATCACAGCAGCGCGTGCACGAAGGAGACAGCCGTGGCGACGCGAGGAAGGACGGCTTCCGCTGCACAGAGCCAGGGTACATGGCATGGTACTGCCCCGCACACAGCGCACGACAAACTGGCCCCTCGCCGACGCTAAATTAGAGCGAGGTGGCATGGACGGGAAAAAAAGCCGCCTCCTGCAGATGCTTCCCCCGGCAGATGACGTCACAGAGGCACAGGAGCGACGCAGCGGAGCGAGCAGGACGAAGATGCGGCCACTTTCCAGGCGCGGCAAAAGCTGGACGCATGGATGCGGGCCAGCGGCCGCCTGGGAGAACTGGCAGCGGTGGGAGTTGGCCGGAGCGGGCCTGGGACTCCCGCTGCCAGGGAAGGGACTGTGCGTAGTCCTACAGAGGCTGTCAGATGTGTCCATCCGCCCGCTGATGGCCAAACCGGAACCCTACCCCAACCAGATGCTCTGACCGAGACTCAGATGGCCCGTGCATGCCGCCCTGGCACCGGGCTGACTCGCGTTGGATTTCTGAAAGTGGACTTTGAATTTTCTGGGGACAGAAACCAGTCCGGGGGGGGCAGTGTAACGTCGGGGCCATTTTAAGGGAGCCAGGGATTTCCCAGCATGCTTTGCCAGTTTGAAACGTTACTGTGTGTGTGTTAAATGTGTTACTTCTGAGTTATACTGCTGTGTCATTATAACTGCATTATAATGGCCCAGCAGTGTTTAGCAGGATTAGGGCAAGATGTATCATGTGTGTGTAACCGTGATGTAAACAGAGGTCTGTGAGAATGACCTCCGCTCCTGTCTGTGCTGAGAAGCAGGTTGGGGGTCGGGGTGTGTGTAAAATAAATCAGGTTGATCACAGCCATCTGCTCCATTGTCTTTTTGTGTGAACCCCTGCAAACGTCACAATATCAAGGATTCAGTGTACCCCGCCTGATATGGGGTTACCAGGGCCCCACCCTGGAGCCAGGCCTGGGGGAGGGGCTCGAAGGCTAGCGTCTGGTGGCCGGGTTTCCACCCATGGGACCCGGCCGGGCTCAGCCCGAAGGAGTTACATGGGTCCGCCCTCCAGTGGGCTCACCACCTGCAGGAGGGATCATGGGGGTCCGGTGCTATGTGGATTAGGTGGCGGTCAAAGGTGGAGACCTTGGCAGCTCTTCAATCCCACTGATATGCCTTCCACAGAGGAAGCAGGGTTTGGGGACGAGGGGGATAACTCGCCTATCACAGGGGCTGAGGTCACCAAGGTGGTTAAAAATCTCCTTGGTGGCTGGGCCCCGGGGGTGGACGAGATTCGCCCTGAGTACCTCAAGGCCCTGGATGTTGTAGGGCTGTCATGGTTGACACGCCTCTGCAACATTGCGTGGAGGTTGGGGGCAGTGCCTTTGGCATGGCAAACCGGGGTGGTGGTTCCTCTCTTCAAAAAAGGGGACCGGAGGGTGTGCTCCAACTTTAGAGGGATCACACTCCTCAGCCTCCCTGGGAAGGTCTATGCCAAGGTACTGGAGAGGAGAGTCCGGCCGTTGGTCGAACCTCGGATTCAGGAGGAGCAATGTGGTTTTTGTCCTGGCCGTGGCACATCGAACCAGCTCTTTACCCTCTCGAGAATTCTCGAGGGTTCGTGGGAGTTTGCCCAACCAGTTTACATGTGTTTTGTGGACTTGGAGAAGGCATTTGACCGCGTCCCTCATGGTTTTTTGTGGGGGGTGCTTCGGGAGTATGGGGTATCGGGCTTGTTGTTACGAGCTAGTCGGTCTCTGTACGACCGTTGTGAGAGTTTGGTTCGTATTGCCAACACTCGGTCGGAGTCATTCCCAGTGAGAGTTGAACTCCGCCAGGGCTGCCCTTTGTCACCGATCCTGTTCATAATTTTTATGGACAGGATTTCTAGGCGCAGCCAGGGAATGGAGGGTGTCATGCTTGGTGACCACAGGATCTCATCTCTGTTGTTTGCAGATGATGTTGTCCTGTTGGCTTCATCCAGCAATGACCTACAGCTCTTGCTGGGACGGTTTGCTGCTGAGTGTGAAGCGGCTGGGATGAGAATCAGCACCTCCAAGTCCGAGTCCATGGTCCTCAGCCAGAAAAAGGTGGATTGTCCTCTCTGGGTTGGAGACAGACTCCTGCCCCAAGTGGAGGAGTTTAAGTATCTTAGGGTCTTGTTCACGAGTGAGGGGAAAATGGAGCGAGAGATTGACAGACGGATTGGAGCAGCATCTGCAGTGATGCGGACGTTGTACCGGTCTGTTGTGGTGAAGAGGGAGCTGAGTTCTAAGGCAAAGCTGTCGATTTACCAGTCAATCTACGTTCCTACTCTCACCTATGGTCACGAGCTTTGGGTAATGACCGAAAGAACAAGATCGCGGATACAAGCGGCTGAAATGAGCTTTCTCCATAGGATTGCTGGACTCACCCTCAGAGATAGGGTGAGGAGCTCAGTCATCTCGGAGAGGCTCAGAGTAGAACCGCTGCTCCTCCACATTGAAAGGAGTCAGTTGACGTGGTATGGGCATCTGATTAGGATGCCTCCTGGACGCCTCCCACTTGAGGTGTTTCAGGCACGTCCCACTGGGAGGAGACCCCGGGGCAGACCCAGGACTCGATGGGGAGACTAATATGTCTCCCAGCTGGTCTGGGAACACCTTGGTATCCTCTCTGAAGAGCTGGAGCAGGTGGCTGGGGAGAGGGAAGTTTGGGCTTCTCTACTTGAACTGCTGCCTCTGCGACCCGGACCTCCGGAAAAGCGGTAGAAGATGGATGGATGGATGGATGGATGGATGGACAGTAATATTGCATAATGGAACTTACCATTTGAAGTATTGTACAACCAAGGTTTGAATATTAGAATATTGGGCCAGTTGGGGTCCCACCCAGACGTCCTGTGTTTGGATTTTTTACTGGTGTCATCCTTCTCTCCTTCCTCTGCTCTCACCTCTCCTGGACCCTCTGCCTGAACACTTTCTTCTCCTTGGTTCTTCTCTTCTGTCTCACCTTTCCCTGTCTGAGCCCTGTCTAATTCAGGTTCTCTTTCTGTCTATGATGGTATACAAACAGTTAGAAAATACCAAGTGTCATGTTTTGTCCTGCAGGTTTTTTTTTTTCCTGGTTTACATAAATAACCAAAATGTGTATTTTTATTCATGTTTCTTTTTTTCCATTGATGAAGAGTAGGAAAGGGAAGGGAAAAAAACATTCATAATAGTAGTTTACTCATTCATGCTTAAATTATATGATCAGAGATGGGTATAGTAGCCAGAAATTCTACTCATGTAAAAGTAGTACTATGAAATTAATAATTAAAAGTAGACAACCAAATATTTCTAGTTGAGTTAAGGGTACAAAGAGCACCCACTTAAAAACTTGAGTAATGACTTCATTCTTGAGGGTTTGATGTTTTTCTCCAAAATTTATAACAATTTTCTTATAGTTTTCTACTTTTCTCTGTAAATTTATCTAAATTTGCAACACTTTTCCTCAAATTTGTAATTTTCTCTTGTAAAATTATGACTTTTCTTGTACATTTGAGACTATTGTAAATGTGGATTATTTTATGGCTATTTTTTTATCTTTTTTTAATCCAATCCAATTTTATTTATAAAGCTTTTTAAAAACGACAGTTGACACAAGGTGCTGTATATCAAAGATGAATAAAATATAAAATTAATAAAATACAGCTTAAGTACAAAACAGCACAAACAAAACAATAGTCATACAATAGAGACAATAAGAACAAATAAAATCAGTGTCTCAAACTGGGTCAAAAGGCAGAGAATAAAAATGGGTTTTAAGAGGAGTTTTAAAACTGGACAGTGAAGAGGCCTGTCTGATGGACAAAGGCAGATTATTATAATATTACTGTTTTTCTAATAAATTTGAAACAGAATGTGGCAAAATTTTTACTTTTTTCCTCATACAATTTAAACTTTTGACCATAATTTTGTAGAGCCAGAACAATAACTTTAACTCTGAAGTCAAAGAAATGTAATTATTAAAATTATATTTAAGATAAGATAAGATAAGATAAGATAAGCCTTTATTAGTCCCACAACGGGGAAATTCCAGGATTGCAACAGCACAGGGATAGCAACACTCAGAGCAACAATCAGAAGGCAAGAAAAAAAAAACAAGCAAGCAAGAGCAGCTAATAAACATATGTACGTATTACTATAAAATATATATATATACACACACACACAGACACACAGTGCAGAGCATTGTAGCTGGATGGAATAATATATGAATATATGAACACACAGTGCAGAGCATTGTAGCTAGATGGAATAAATATGTAAATATATAAACACCCACAGTACGGAGCATTGCAGCTAGGTGGAATAAATATGCAAGTATATAAACACACACAGTGCGGAGCAATGTAGCTAGATGGAATAACATGTAGATATATAAATATATAAACACCCACAGTACGGAGCATTGCAGCTAGACGGAACAAATATGCAAATATATAAACACACACAGTGCAGAGCATTGCCGCTAGATGGAATGAAACAGCATAACCGTCTACCCAGCTATCCTGCATGGTATGATTATGTGCCCATACACACTCTCACCCTCCATAGCGACCGGCATGCTCCTAGTTGTATGCCGGAGAGGACCACTGTGTAAGTCTATTGCATCTTCTGCATTCAAAAAACTATTAGTTTGTTACGTCTTTTTTGCTATCTCTGCGAGCAGCCCTGCTTAGGTTGTACAGTCTGACAGCCGTTGGTAGGAAGGACCTACGAAACCTCTCGGTTGTGCACCTGGGATGATGTAGTCTGCTGCTAAATGAGCTCCTCAGTGCATTCAGTATGTCCTGCATAGGGTGGAACTCGGACTCCAGCAGAGATGACAGTTTAGCCACCGTCCTTCTCTCTCCTATCTCCTCCATCGGATCAAGGCGCTGCCCCAGGACAGAGCTAGCTTTCTTAATCAGTTTGTTCAGTCTCTTCCTATCGGCTGCAGTAATGCCACTGCCCCAGCAGACCACTCCAAAAGTGATGGCTGATGCCACCACCGTGTCATAGAATGACTTCAGCAGCGCCCCTTGTACACCAAAAGACCTGAGTCTCCTCAGCAGGAACAGCCTGCGCTGTCCCTTCTTGTAGAGTGCATCAGTATTGTGTGACCAGTCTAGTTTATTGTTCAGATGAATACCCAGGTACTTATAGGATGTCACCATCTCGATGTCTGTTCCCTGTATATTTACTGGTACTGTGAGGGGCTGCCCATGCCTGCGGCAGTCCACCACCAGCTCCTTAGTTTTCCTCGCGTTGATCTGGAGGCAGTTCCGATGGCACCAGTCCACGAAGTCCTGGATAAGCCCTCTGTACTCAGCTTCATCTCCATTGGAGATGAGGCCAACGATCGCAGAGTCATCAGAGAACTTCTGTAGATGGCAGTGTGTTGTGTTGTGTGAGAAGTCCGCAGTATAAAGAGTGAACAGGAAGGGAGCCAGCACCGTTCCCTGGGGGGCCCCCGTGCTACTGATGATCGTGTCGGACACACAGTCCCGGGTTCTCACAAACTGAGGCCGGTTCGTGAGGTAGTCCAGGATCCATGATGACAGGTGCTGGTCCACCCCTGCGCGCAGCAGCTTGTCCTTCAGGATCATCGGTTGGATGGTGTTGAAAGCACTGGAGAAGTCAAAGAACATGATCCTCACCATATTCCCGGGCTTCTCCAGGTGGGACAGAGAACGGTGAAGGAGGAAGATCACCGCATCCTCCACCCCAATGCCATGCTGGTAGGCGAACTGGAGTGGATCCATCGCTGGTTCCACCAGGGGGCGGAGGTGAGCAAGGAGCAGTCTCTCCAGGGTCTTCATCAAGTGGGACGTCAAGGCCACCGGTCTGTAGCTGTTCAGGTCTTTGGGGTGGGAAGTTTTTGGTACAGGTACCACACAAGATGTTTTCCACAGCTGTGGTACCCTCCCCAGTTTCAGGCTCATGTTGAAGATATACGTCACAATCCCACACAGCTGGTCTGCACAGGACTTGAGGAGCTTTGCGCTGATGCCGTCCGGTCCCGGCGCCTTCCTCGCCTTGATCTTCCTCAGCTCCGTCCTCACCTGGGTCCTGGTCAGGGTCAGGATGGGGGGCTGTGTGTTGGGAGTGGGGGGGTGTTGGTAGAGTGGGGAGTGGGCAGCAGGACTTGATTTCTTTAGAGGCAGCAGTGGTTGTTGTGCAGTCAGGGGGGAGGGCGGTTGGTCAAATCTATTGAAAAACAGATTCAGGTTGTTCGCCCACTCCCTGCCCCCTGTGGCCTGGGGGGAGGTATTCTGGAGCCCCGAGATGGTTTTGAGGTTTCTCCAGACCCCGCTGATGTCGCTCTGTTGCAGCTTGTCCTCCATCTTCTTCCTGAAGCTGTCCTTGCCTTCTCTGATCTTTCTCCTCAGCTCCCTCTGTACGGACTTCAGCATCTCCCTGTTCCCTGACCTGAAGATCCTCTTCTTCTCTCTCAGAAGTGTTTTAATCTCAGGGTTGATCCAGGGTTTGTTGTTTGAGTGACGCCGTATGGTCTTGGTGGGAACGGATTTGTCCACACAGAAGCTGAGGTAGCCCGTGAAGGTGTGAATGAGGCCATCGATGTCCTCACCATGTGGATCGCAGAGCTGCTTCCAGGCGGTGGCTTCAAAACAGCCCTTTAGGGTGTCCATTGTCTCCTCAGACCATAACTCCACAGTGTGCATGGCCGGAGGTTGTCTGTGCACTAGGGGTTTGTACACCGGCCGGAGATGAACCAAGTTGTGATCCGATCTCCCGAGTGGGGGTAGTTGTGATGAGGTGTACGCCTCCTTAGTGTTTGCGTAGAATAAATCCAGTGTTTTATTGTCTCTAGTGTGGCATGTGACATACTGGGTGAACGTGGGTAGAATGGGAGACAGTGAAACATGGTTGAAATCGCCTGAGATGAGGAGAAGAGCATCTGGGTGTTCTGTCTGCAGCCTGCTGGTTACTGAATGGATGACGTCACGTGCTGTCCCAGCGTTCGCCGTCGGATTTGCATAAACAACAATGCAGATCACGTGTGAGTGTTCTCTCGGGAGATATGTAGGCCTCATGCTAACAGCTAGCAACTCAATGTCTTTGCTGCAGTGTCGTTGTTTAACAGTGATATGTCCCGGTCTGCACCAGTTGTTGTTAACATACATGATCACTCCACCGCCCCTAGCCTTGCCACTGTCTGGTGTTCGGTCAGCTCGTATCATGTGAAAACCCTCCAGCTCAATGTTAGCATCTGCTGCTAGTTCAGTTAGCCACGTCTCAGTAAACAAAAGGAGAGAGCACTCCCGGTATGTGCTATCATAACGGGAGATAGCCGCTAGCTCATCTAACTTTCCCAGTATCGACCGTACATTTCCCATGACAACAGATGGAAGGGAGGGTCTGTACCTTATATTTTTTGTCCTCCGCCTTACTCCAGCCCGGCAGCCGCGGCGTTTTCGCCTCAGTTCTCTCGGTATGTCGAGTATTTCCAATGGGACCGGGTGGCGGTTGAATGCTAGCAGCTGTTCTCTGCTGTATCGTATCCTGCTATAGACAGTGGCTCCGTCCACCGGCTCAGGAGACATTTAGGACGATCTGTGTGTCCGTGATATAAGTGGGGTGAAAAAAAAAGACGGATCAAAAGAGAGAGGAAGGGAAAAAGACTCGGAATCGAGCCGCTGTTGCAAAAGGCAGCCGACTCGTGTGGCGCCCCTAGTGTATATATTTAAAGGAATAAATTAACTTAAATGACCAAAATATGCAGTTATTTCTGTTAGTTAGTTTAGAAATCTCCTCACCAACCCGACAGCAGGAAAAACCTCCCTCATTCTGAAATCCAAATGTTGGAACGTTTAGTTTGTCTGAAGGCTGCTGATGGATTAAAGTCATTGACTTCATGAATTTCGGTCATCTTAACTTGCCAAGTACATAATAGAGAACATAACTTAATATTGTAGTGGCTGGTGAAATATATACTTGTAGCGGGTTGAATTCAACCCCCCCCCCCCCCGCCCCCACAACACACAGAGACAGTCAGCTCGCACTCCTGGGTTTTTTCCGCTGCATGCTGCGTTTACAGCTGTGAGGTTAAAGTGTCATCCGTGCATTGTGTTCATGCATCCTGTCTGTACCTCTGATATGCAAATGCCCAGATTGACTGCTGTGAATGTCTTTGATGTATTGCCTGAGCTGAGTACATAAGCTGTCTGATTTTCATGTTCATTCTCTCATTCACTGACTCCTTCAACTGCTGCAGACACGCACTTTGTGTCTCCTCTCTGAGAGCCTGAGGACATCACCTCAGCCCGCAGCACGAGGGCTGGGGAGGTGTTCCGATGAAGGCGGTATGATTTAATAAACTCTACTTAAAAACTCCATCGCTGCCTTTATTATATCATGCCGCTTCACTGGTGACCCCGAACATGCACACGCTTTGTGCAACGCAACCTTCTGGTCTGGACAGCCACGCTGGCGACCCGACGCTGAAGAAAATGAGCTGCCGGCGAACGCAGCACCAGGCAGTGATGCTCCGCCGACGAGCGAACGCAGCAGCCTGACTGATCTGCCCTCCCTGCGGCTTCAGGGAGGCCTCAACGCAGAGCCCACGGCAGGCGAGTTACTCTCCGGACATCGCCCAAGACCAGGTAAATGGCAGTAAACGTCATGGCGTGACCCTCGCCGAGATCGGGGCGTCCATGCGGGACAGCCTGAGGGACAAAGATCGTCTATCTCCCCTCAACGCTCCAACGCACCATGACTAATCTGCAGCCACGGCTCATCATAGATGTTTTTCGGCACCGACTGCGCCGATCTCCACCAAGTTTCCGACCCTGGTTTCCTCTCCAGCGGACCCACCCACGCAAGGAGCCCCGGCACACGCACCGGGGGTGACGAGGACGGCGCAATACGCACGGAACAAGAATGGCTCCAGAGACCGCCATCGTCCTGCGCAGCTGCACGCAGAACCTTCAGGGCTGAGCGCTCACCTGAAGCAAGCACGCGCGCAGCGCGCTCACAGGATTCACTGATGGTTTCAGCCACGGCGCACAAAGGATTCAGCCGTCTGCTTTTCCCGAGGGCTTTAAGGCTGCGCACGCACCTAAAGTCAACACACCAAGTTCCTCTGCGTTTGTTTACGCAACCTCGCCACTCCTGTTTTTCTTCATGGCCACGAGAGGAGTCAGAGACTAATTTTTCTTCTGGTGATCTCCACAAGTTCAACGGGACAGCCCCTCGACATCACGGAGCAGCAAACAATTTTTGGCGCGGCCCGAACGATTTCACCGCGCCCGGTCAGCACGTACTACCCCCCTTCCCCCTCCCCCTCTACCTGCACAGAGCTTTTCCCTGCTCGCTGCCCAAACTGCAACATCGAGGTCTCGGCCGCCTGCCGTGCCCTCTGGGGGGAGCGGTGTAGCGGGTTGAATTCAACCCCCCCACAACACACAGAGACAGTCAGCTCGCACTCCTGGGTTTTTTCCGCTGCATGCTGCGTTTACAGCTGTGAGGTTAAAGTGTCATCCATGCATTGTGTTCATGCATCCTGTCTGTACCTCTGATATGCAAATGCCCAGTTGACTGCTGTGAATGTCTTTGATGTATTGTCTGAGCTGAGTATATAAGCTGTCTGATTTTCATGTTCATTCTCTCATTCACTGACTCCTTCAACTGCTGCAGACACGCACTTTGTGTCTCCTCTCTGAGAGCCTGAGGACATCACCTCAGCCCGCAGCACGAGGGCTGGGGAGGTGTTCCGATGAAGGCTGTATGATTTAATAAACTCTACTTAAAAACTCCATCCCTGCCTTTATTATATCATGCCGCTTCACACTGTACTCAGCAATTCATCAGTCCCCTTTGCCTTTCCCTTCATATGAAACTGGCTACATATGAATTTTAACCACATCTCTTAGCTAAGTGACTCTTCCATTATTGCTCCCAGTTCCAGCAGGTTAAAACCATGATAAAAGCCTCCAGTGCTTACATACCTCTTCTGATTTTTTCCGCATTTAAAGTACTTTAATAAACTCATGTTTCTGTCGGACAGTCACGCTAGCGAGACACTCTGCCTGACTGCAAAGCTTGCGTGGGTGGGGAGCTTCTAAACTCTGCACGGATGATGGCCACACGCATTGTTCGTATGCGCGCTTGCGGAAAGTCATTGCTTCATATATTTTTCTTAAATTCATATCTCCTCATTAGCATGGCAGTAATTTTTCTGGCAAGGCGGGCCATCACCCAGAAATGTTACCAGAGGAAACACTGACCTTTGAACTGTTGATCTCAAGCAAAGCTAATGGCCAAGAAGCAAAAAGTCCAAGAAGAAACTACAGGAAAGCCAACTATGAGACTCTGCGGTATTAGGAAATATTGACTGGGACAGTATCCTGAGGGATACAACAGTTGAAGACTCATGGGAAATCTTCAAGGAAACTCTTATTGAAGTCACTGACAAGGTGGTACTCAGAAATTTACCAAAGAAGAAGATTTTAAGTAAGCCTTGGATAAGTACAGCCATGAGGTAGAAAATTAAGAAGAAGCATAAGTTGTGGGAGAATTACAGTATGTGAGGACCAGGAGGTTACTAGATCATCATAAGTACACAAGTTTGAGGATTGAGATCTGCAAGGAGTGGAGAGCAGCTAGAAGGCAGTATGAAAAGAAGCTATAAATATCTTCAGAAGAAAACCTAAAATATTCTATGTGAGAGACCAGCAAAGAGTAAAAGTGTCAGTGACTCAGGTGGACAAGGGAGATGGAACCAGAACTGTGAATGACCAGGAAACTGCTCAGGAACTGTGTAAGTTCTTTAAATCAGTGTACATTGCGGATGAAGATCATAATATGCCAACTTTTGACAACCAAACCAGTGAAACTATATGTGGTGTATGTAACGGCACGACGCACTACGCTGCGGGAGCACGCACGCACAACGTCAGGACGCCTCAGGGTATATTAGGCGACTGCCCAGCACCATTCGGCCTCTTTCCTGCTCTTTGCCTCTCTTCCAGCACACCCTGCACTGTGTACTCCTGCTGAGACGTTCAATAAATCTAACCTCAACACGTGGTCATGTCCGTCATTATTTCCAGACATAATATTGGCAATGACAGGGATGGCAACAGGAAATTCTGATTTCAGGTGAAATCTAATTTGGTCGATTGACTTATGGGGGGGCCGGGGGGGCACAGCCCCCCTGAAGCTGAGAGGTTTTCAGTAAAACAGAAGTAATTTAGACTGAAAAAAATGATTAAAAAAATGAAATACTATACTAGACTTAGATAAATCATTAAATTTAATGAAAAGTTAACTTACTTTTTCTTCAGTGTTGTCTCACTGTCTTTAGTCCCACATATTTAACAGTTCTGTAAGAGTTTATTACACTATAAACTTTCTTCCTTTTGGCAGCAAGCTGTGTCAGTCTCTGAACTTTGAACTTCATCTCCTTTTCTGGTTTCTTCAGAAACTGTCCGAGTGTTTCTGTTACCTCGTCGAACTTTGAGCCAATTTTCACCTTTACCGTCACTTTTCTCTCAAGCCAATTCCATCAGAATTTATTTTTGACACTTTTGTCTATTTCTAGCACTGATGACTCCTGATCCTTCGATAAAAATCTCATAATTCCGCTGAAAACGATACCAAAAGCTCAGAATTCCAACACGAACCAGGGATGTGATTTGGGGTTGGGGAAGTTATCTGAAAATTTAGTAGGAGGTCTGGGGGATGTAGTCCCCCAGCAGGGTCCGGGGCAGAGCCCCCCAGTGGGGGGGCAAGGGGGGCGAAGCCCCCCGAAGCTCCTGGGCTTTTATGATTTTTAAGTACCAGAACTGTGCTTAAATGACATAAAACAAACAGCTGAATGCCACTTATTACTGTATAATATTGACTTATGTTCCAAGAAGATAGCATTCCTAAAATATTCCAACAAGCATTATCCATCACATGCTTTAACACTTGATCAAATCAAAATCAGTTAATTTTATCTATTCCATAATAGAAATAAAATTCATTCATTCCATTACTTTTTATAATTTCAGCATTCATTTCAGATCACCAGTTTCAATCTCCATTGAGTCTTGAGCAGTTCATTTTGCACAATCACTGATGTAGCTAAGTCTTGGAAATATTCAAAAGTTATGAGTCAATGTCCACTGTGCACTGTCAATTTCAAACTGTTTGGAATCATAAAAGTAATGTAACTAAATTGTTTTGCTATTTTTTTTCTCCTCAACATCAATGTCAGGGCGCTGCGGGAGTTTTTGGGGATGGTTAACTTTTATAACCGTTTCCTCCCCCGCGCAGCCCAGCTCATACAGCCATTGTACGCCGCACTCAAGAAACGGAAACCGGCGGACAGAGTCGACTGGACTCGTGAGCGGGAGCAGGCGTTCTCTGAGGTTAAAACAGCTCTGGCAAACGCCGCACTACTGGCGCACCCAGACCCGGTGGCTCGGATAGTACTCACTACCGACGCCTCGGACATGGCCATAGCGGCCGTCGTGGAGCAATGCGTTGGTGGTTCTTGGCAGCCACTCACCTTTTTTAGCAGGTCTTTGCACGACAGTGAGCGTAAATACAGCGTGTTCGACAGAGAGTTACTGGCTCTCCACCTGGCCATACGGCACTTCCAGTTCTGGCTGAAAGGGCGCACCTTCACTGCGTTCGTGGACCACAAGCCGCTAGCGTACTTAACATACTTTATCTTCCTGGAAGATAAAAAAAAGCAGAATTTGGCGAATTAGCGGAAAAATCACATCCCTGAGAACACGCCGCCATGAATTTTTGACAAAGCATACAACGAGCCATTTCATTGGTCCAATCGTTTGCAACTATCCAATCGCAGGGCTGTTTACAATACAGCAGTAGCTTGAGTACAAAACATCCGGGTTATCACAGGAGACTTGACCCGGGGAAGCGCCGAGCACTTATGTAATCGTGTTGATTTTCGCTAAAATCGGTAACAATAAGGTACCTTACCCCCCCTAAAATTTTCTCAACGGATTTAGACGATTCACAGAAATGATCAGTTTGAAAATAAATCGGCGGAAATCCGCAGATCGGCGGAAAATTGCCATCCCTGCAATGAGGATGACCCATACAACATCGAGAATGGAGACTTTAATTAAACCGCCACCGAAGTTCCTCGATGAGTCTGGTGAGCCACCTATCCCCTGGTCCTGCTGGTATGAATCGTTTGAAACCTTCATATCCACCTCCAACCTAGCTAATGTTAGCAAGGCTAGGTGAAGGATCTTACTACTTCATGGGCTTGGCACTGAGGGACAGCACATCTTTCAATCACTTGGGCCCGTAGACACCTACAAGTGTATAGCTTTGTTGACCGGACATTTCACTGCTCCACAGAGCGTAATGGCCTGAAGATTTATGTTTTACCAATGCCAACAGTGACTGGACGAGTCAGTCCCACAGTACATGGCAGCCCTCCACTGTTTGGCTAGCACGTGTGAGTTCGGACACTTGGAAGACAGGTTGATGTGAGGACAGTTGAAGGTGTGCACCACAGATTTGGTGATACTGTAGAAGATGCCTTACAAACGAGACTGAGTTTATTTCTCAGGAAAGCTTTATTGGAAGTCACATCTTCTATCATCAAAGTTCTCAACAGAAAAGAGACAGAACCAACTTTCCTCACAGCTTTTATACCCCCGAGATACTAAACCCCCACATCAAGTATCTCACACCTTCACCCCACAGAAGTTCAGTAAACACATGAACCCACAGTCACATATAGCCTCCGAGACTTGCTGGCGCCTCTGTTCCCTTCTCCACCTCGGGGCTCCCGTTGGGACATTGTCTCTGACCTCCGTCTTCCTCAGCACCCACCTCCTAGCCGAGGTCCCTGCTGGGGCATTGTTCCTTTGGACGTTTGATCTGTAGGGTCTGCACCGTCATGCCTACTGTATGCCTGTGGGGGAGAATGCGTACCATACAAGCATGCCATATATGTGCCTTAAATATGCACCATATAACCCCCCCAAACGTTCAAATAAGGACAAGTTACACTTCAAATGCATAGAATCATGACACCCCACACAGAACAAGAGAGAATAAAAACTTGGCACAACAGATCACATTTCCCACTGCTTGGGCTTCAACTCTCTGCCATATCTGCTGTGAGCAGGTCTCACTCTGCCTGTGGCTGTCTGCTGCATCTGTGAAGTAGAATCATTAACACATCGTCGTGAAAGCTTAGCAGAGCGTCTCCCGGGTGGCCTGCCGTGGCGGGGGGCTCTGGCCAACTGTACTGGGTCGTCAGCTAACACAAAAGCGGGTTTGAGCCTGTTAATGCAGACTAAGTCCCTCCTGTCTCCCAAATCGAGCAAAAAATGCTTTTCCCCGGTTTCTAACACTCTGAACGGTCCATCGTAAGGTGGCTTTAAACCTAACCTCTGTGCGTCGTGTCTAACAAAGACAAATTCTGCATTCTTTAAGGCTTTGGGCACAAAAACACGTGGAAAACTGTGATGAACGGGACCGGGGAGGGTGTGTGACCCCGCGTCGCTCTGCAGCAGCTGAGCGGGGAGGTGCTCCGGAGCAGGATTCTCAGGGAGGAAATCTCCCGGTAACCGGAGGGGTTGGGCGAAGACGAGTTCGGCCGGAGAGGCTTGCAAATCCTCTTTAGGTGCTGAACGCAACCCTAATAAAACCCATGGGAGCTTATCAACCCAATTTGTGTCCGTGAGAGCCGCTCTGAGGGCTGCTTTCAATGACCGATGGAAGCGCTCGCACAAACCGTTGGCCTGGGGGTTATACGCGGTCGTGCGATGAATTTTCACCCCCAGGCTGAGTGCCATGGACGACCAGAGCTCGGAAACAAACTGGGGTCCTCTGTCAGACGTTATGTCTGACGGGATACCAAAACGTGTGACCCAAGCTGTTAAAAAGGCACGTGCAACATCTGCCGCTGTGGTTGCCGCCAGAGGGACCGCCTCTGGCCAGCGCGTGGTGCGGTCTACCATGGTTAAAAGGTGTGTGAACCCCTGGGACAGCGGAAGAGGTCCTACTAAGTCGATATGCACATGATCGAAGCGTTTGGCTGGGATGTGAAAAGGTTCTAGAGGGGCTCGTGTGTGTTTGTGTACCTTTGCTCTTTGACACGCAGCGCAGGCTGCAGCCCACTCTTTGACTTGTTTACGCAGCCCCGGCCAAACAAACTTCTCTCCTACCATTTTGATAGACGCGCGGATGCCCGGGTGTGCCAGCGAATGTATTAAGTCAAAAACACGGCGACGCCACGCAGCTGGGACCACGGGACGGGGACGCCCCGTGGAGGTATCGCAGATTAGGGAGGGCATGCCTCTTTGAAGCACCCTGTGCTCCAGCCTTAGCCCTGTTGGCCCAGACTGGAGCGCGCGCACGTCCGCGTCGCCAACCTGTTCAGCGGCCATGGCTGCATAATCTAACCCGACGCAGACCGGAGCTGTGAGCGCTTCCGCGCCGCAAGCCTGACCTAGGTCTGCAGCCGCCGAATCTGCCCCCTGGGGGCCTGTCGCTGCAACTGCACGCGAGAGGCAATCTGCCACTACATTGTGTTTACCCGCCACGTGTTGAATGTCAGTGGTAAACTCCGAAATTGCAGCCAGCTGCCTCTGTTGTCGGCCCGACCAAGGCTCTGAAACTTTAGCCATTGCAAAAGTTAAGGGTTTATGGTCCACGAACGCGGTAAAACGGCGCCCTTCCAACCAGAACTGGAAGTGGCGGATGGCCAAATGCAGGGCTAAAAGCTCCCTGTCAAACGCGTTGTATTTACGCTCGCTATCGCACAATGTTTTGCTGAAAAACGCGAGTGGTTGCCAGCATCCTGCCACCAGTTGCTCGACAACCGCTCCCACTGCCACGTCGGAGGCGTCTGTGGTTAGCGCCATGCGAGCTGCCGGCACCGGGTGTGCCAATAACGCAGCGTTCGCGAGGGCTGATTTGACCTGTGAAAAAGCGCGCTCCCGATCCGGGGACCACTCGACCTTAGATGCAGGTTTTTGCTTCTTTAATGCCGCGTACAATGGGTGCATGAGCCGTGCCACGTTTGGGAGGAAACGGTTATAAAAATTGACCATCCCCAAAAATTCCTGCAGCGCTTTAACCGTCTGCGGTTGGGGGAAATCCGTTATCGCGCGCACTTTATCCGGCAGCGGGACCGCGCCTTCTGGCGACACGCGGTGTCCCAAAAAATCGATTTTCGCTACCCCGAATTGGCACTTCGCTGGGTTAATGATCAGCCCGTGTTCTGTGAGCCTCTGAAAAACGGCTGTGAGGTGGCTTTCGTGCTCGGTTTCGGACGCGCTGGCTACCAAAATATCATCCAAATAAGCGAACACGAAAGGGAGGTCGCGCAGCACTGCATCCATCATGCGTTGGAACGTCTGCGCGGCGCCCTTGAGGCTGAAAGGCATGCGCAAAAACTCAAAAAGCCCGAAAGGGGTTATAACTGCCGTTTTGGGTATGTCCTGCGCACGGACTGGAACTTGGTGATAACCACGCACCAAATCTATTTTGGAAAAGATGCGCGCCCCCGCTAAATGCGCCGAAAAATCCTGGATGTGCGGAATCGGATAGCGGTCGTGGGCTGAAGCATTATTTAATCTGCGGAAATCACCGCAAGGGCGCCACGAGCCGTCAGCCTTGGGTACCATGTGCAGGGGTGACGACCAGGCGCTGTTCGAACGCCGGACTATGCCCAGTTTTTCCAAGTTGGCGAATTCCTCGCGCGCGATGGCCAGTTTAGCTGGGTCCAACCGCCGAGCTTTTGCAAAAACAGGGGGGCCCGAAGTACTTATGAAATGCTCGACCCCGTGTTTGGCAACTGACGCTGAAAATGTAGGGACCGTGAGTGCTGGAAACTGGTTGAGTAATACATGAAACTTACCACCCACAGCTGTGACATTGGAATGTGCAGAAGGCAGGGCCACCCGAGCTGTGCAGGAGATAGAGTAGAAAGACAGTGCATTTACAATACGTCTATTAGCAAGGTCAACTAACAAACTGTTTGAGCACAAAAAGTCAGCACCTAGCATGTTGTTGTTAACTGTAGCAACAACGAAGGTCCACTCGAAGGTGCGCCCGTGGAGGGACAGGCGGAGCGTCTTCTCCCCATAGGTTTTGATCGTGGAGCCGTTCGCCGCTAACACCAGGGGGCCGCTGGCCGGCGCCAGGGTGTCCGCGTAGGTAGGCTTGACAAAACTCAGCTGGGAGCCCGTGTCCACCAGGAATTCTTTCCCAGAATTCGCGTCCGTCACGAAAAGCAGCTTGTTCTTCGTGCCGAGAGTCGCAGCTGCTACCGGCTCCCGGACTTGGCGTTTCCCTGGCGCTGGTACCGGCATGGTGGGACGCATCTGTGGGCTTTCTCGGCGAAACGTCGATGGTAGAAGCAGAGGGCGTTGTCATCTCCGCTTCTCCTGGTCTCTGCCGCTGCTGCCGTCAGTGGATCCGGTGCCGCAGCCTCTGGTCTCCCTCCTTCTCGCGAAGGGGCGGTCATCTCTGCTGCTGCCGTCGTGGCCGCGCGCCGTCTATGGGAGTCGACGAGCCGTTGCGCCACCTGTCCCAGCTCGTGGTAGTCACGGTTGACGAGCGGCTGCGAGCTGGCCAGGGCGACTCTCACTGCTGGCGGGAGCGTTCTGAGGAAGAGGTGGGCGAAGATAAAACTGTCGTCATCTTCGCCTCTCAGGCTCATCATCTTTGCCATCAGATCCGCTGGCCTGTCTGCTTCTCCCTCTGTCAGCGCCAGGAGCTTCTCTGCTCGCTCTTCCCGCGAGGGAGTGAAGGCTCGGATGAGGGCAGCTTTCAGTGTGTCATACTTGTTGTCTTGGGGCGGGTGGTTGGTCAGGCTCTCCACCCGCTGCACTGTGAGGCTGTCCAGCTTCGCGACGACATGGTAGAACCTCGTAGCGTCCGCTGAGATTCCCCGAAGGTGGAATTGCGCCTCCACAGTGGTAAACCAGGAGCGCGGGTTATGTTGCCAGAAGTCGGGCAGCTGTAGTATGGTAGCTGCGTTAACCCGGTTGGCTCCTGAAGGGTCCGGTGCGGAAAGCTCGCCGCCACCGGCCATGGTTAGTCGTAGGTCACCAGTGTAGAAGATGCCTTACAAACGAGACTGAGTTTATTTCTCAGGAAAGCTTTATTGGAAGTCACATCTTCTATCATCAAAGTTCTCAACAGAAAAGAGACAGAACCAACTTTCCTCACAGCTTTTATACCCCCGAGATACTAAACCCCCACATCAAGTATCTCACACCTTCACCCCACAGAAGTTCAGTAAACACATGAACCCACAGTCACATATAGCCTCCGAGACTTGCTGGCGCCTCTGTTCCCTTCTCCACCTCGGGGCTCCCGTTGGGACATTGTCTCTGACCTCCGTCTTCCCCAGCACCCACCTCCTAGCCGAGGTCCCTGCTGGGGCATTGTTCCTTTGGACGTTTGATCTGTAGGGTCTGCACCGTCATGCCTACTGTATGCCTGTGGGGGAGAATGCGTACCATACAAGCATGCCATATATGTGCCTTAAATATGCACCATAATACATGAGTTGCTGCAGACGGCGCCGGACGGCCTGCCATTGGCAGAGATGGTGGAAATGCTACAGGAGTCACTGCTGATGGCGCTGGACATCCTGTCATTGATGGATGCGGTGGAATTACCGTCCCCGCTAGAGTTAATGGCCTACTTAGCATCACAGCTAGTGGGCCCCGACCCACAATCTCCACTTTCAGCTCCGCTGGTACAAGCCCCGGCTGGTGTTACAGTGGATAAAAAATATAATGTCCTGTTTGGATTTAGAAAAAATCAGATACACAGTTCGTGGCTCTGAAAACAAATTCTATAAATTATGGCGCCCATTTCTTGATTTCTTTGAAAGACCCACGATTATAGTTTCTGAGTAGCTCATATCCCCTTTACCCCACCCCCACCTCACACACACAATTTTTCTTTTTTTTTTTTTGTATTTTTTTATTATTGTTTATTTAAAGGTTTTTGTGTTTTGAAGCATCCACATTTGTTAGTTTTAAATTCTAGTTTTGCACTGTTTGGTTAAAAAAAAAATGAAAATTTCTAATACTTTGTATTGTATTGATACTTCAATTAATAATAATAAAAAAGACCTTTGAAAGAAAGAAATGATCTCCCTCACTGGACTGAAATGGAATCATACAATTTACCTTTACCTCTTCCCTTATTCATATACTCAGACTCGGCTAAAAAATTACAGAAACAAGTTAAAAATCCTATTGTAAAGCATATGATCAAAATATGGTGTGAAATCAAAAAATATTTAAAAGAACCACACTTATTGTCACAATTTAGCCCAATATGGGGTAATCAATATTTTACACCAGGGAGAGCAGATGCTGTATTTAAATTATGGAATTTAAAAGGGATTCAAAAGATTCAAGACTTATATTTGTCACGTTCAGATAACGTAATGTCTTTTGAAGAACTGAGGATCAAATTTAATCTTAATAGAACACATTTTTTTAAATATCTTCAGCTTAGGAATTTTATTCGATCAAATCAAAATAATGCTCTCACCCGACCTACTTATTCATCCTTGGAAAAAATTTTGACGAAAGATAGTAAGAGAAAGGGTATTATTTCAGAGTTTTATAATTCATTGACACTATTCTCAAGTGAAAACTCACAGAAAAGAATGAATTATTGGAAAGAAGACCTGCAAACTGAAATTTCAGAGGAACAATGGGAATTGGCTTGCACAGAAGCTCAAACCAAATCAATAAATGTACGTCTTAAATTGATACATTTTAAATGGTTAATGCGGATGTATGTTACACCGGTGGAGTTAAATAGATATAACAAAAACATACCAGATACGTGCACAAAATGTATGGAAAGTAAAGGAACCCTATTTCATTGTTTATGGGAATGTAGAAAAATTAGAATGTTTTGGGAAGAGGTGAGGGTAACAATTGAAAAAATAATTTCAAAACAATTCATATTGAACTCCAAACTGTTTTTGTTGGGTCTGTATCCAGAAAAGCATAACTTTAATAAAGAGTGAAAGAGCATTCATAGACCTCAGTTTGCTTAATGCCAAAAAATGTATTGCACTACTGTGGAAAAAGACTCATAGACCAGATGTGATTCAGTGGTTAAGACAGATGTTAACAAACCTTCTACTAGAAAGAATAACATACATACTGAAAACAAAGGAAAATGTGTTTGAGAATATATGGAGACCTTTCATTGATTATGTAAAGAAATTAAACATAACTTCTGAAGAAGAAGGTGAATGATGTGTGTGGACCTTGTAAATTCCAAATTGGTGAATGTACAATATGTATACTTATGTAATGGATTACCTAGGCTAAACAGAGGAGCATTGTTGATGACTTGCTTTTGTTAATGGTTGTTGGTGTTTTTAGTACATTTTTTTTTATTTTACTTTTAAATTACTTTAGTGTTGGTGTTTGATTGTTTGTGTCATGTTTGTTAAAAAAGGTTCAATAAAAAATACTGTGGAAAAAAAATGTGATTCTTCCCTGTAAATTTTGAGATTTTATTTAATTTGATTTATAGAAAACAGTCATTTTTCCTGTAAATCTATAACTTATTTTGTATAAATTTCTGCCTTTGAAATTTTTTTCACATAAATTTGCAACTTTTTTCTTGCAAATTTAAGGCTTTAGTCTTGCCACTTTAGAAAGTTTTTTTTTCTCTTAAATGTGTTAGTCCAAATAAAATAAAATTTAAACTATCTAAAATATCAACTGACCAATTATTACAGTGATTTCAATGAAAAAAAAAATAGGAATTTACTAAATGACTAAAGATGCAATCATTTCTGGAAACAAATCATTACAGTATAAACAAGAACATTTCAAGTTTTCAAATCACTGAAATCAATTGTTACTCCAAGAATGTGGCTCAGATATAAGGGAGTAAAAATATAATTCTTTCTGGACAGCTCGGTGGAACAGTGGTTAGCACTGTGGCAGCACAGCAAGGTGGTCATGGGATCGATCCCACCCCCAACCATCGGTGACCCTTCTGTGTGGAGTTTGCATGTTCTCCCTCTGTCTGCGTGGGTTTAATCCCACAAGCCAAAAACATGCAGGTTAATTGGCATCAACTGAGGATTCTAAATTGTCCTTAGGTATAAATGTGAGAGTGAATGGTTGTCCGTCTCTCCATGTTGGCCCTGCAATGGACTGGCGATCTGTCCAGGGTGTAACCTGCTTTTCGCCCCAAGATGCTGGGATAGGCCCCAGCCCCCTGTGACCCAAAAAGGATTAAGCAGCAGAAGATGAATGAATAATTCTTTCTTCAAAAATGTACTCAAGTAAGAATAAAAAGTATGCCTCACTAAAACAACTTTGTAAAGCACAATTTTCTGAAAAAGTTGCTTGAGTTCATGTACATAGCCAGTTACTACTCACCTATGGTGAACAAAAAAATGTAGCCTGATCTTATACTTTCGTGTTGTTTTCTTGCTCTTTTTTCAATTATGATTTTTTAAATTTTGTGTTGAAACAAAGACCCATTTGGTACAGATGTGCAAAGGATCACTAACTGGTCCCACAGCAGAGAGCGCCACTGGGAAGGGAAGAAGCTCAAAACAACTACAAAATAGAGGCGTGCTCTGACCGCAGGAACTACTGATAGTTCTTCTTTTTCTCACGTTCATGCCAACTACCAGGAACTATTTTACATTTTCAAAACTCCCTAGAGCTCCTACCCCAGAGTAGTTTACATACTTTCCAAGGAAAGAGTTACCATTGTGTTACACAAATAGCTATGGCTGACTGGGATTATGCATAAGCAGCAACTGTAGCTTGTCAAGGGTTGAAAAATAAACAAGTGGATGACAGCTAAGTACAGGTACTTTTGACTTTTCATTACAGACATCATACAGCAACTACAACTCATTTATGCACAATTACGTCTTCAAATAGTTCTTTTTCTGAGTGGGAATTGAGGGAAAAAAAGCCCTCAAGGCATGCAGTTTCCTGCGAGACCTTCTGTGGCCACAGTTCTATCGAAAAGGATCCGGTTGTTCAGGATGAACCTCATAAAAACAGTCTCTTCATGGCCATTATTTCTTTGGTCTTTTTAAGTGTAATTTTGGCTGGATTGTGCCTCTGTCTAAATTCAGGAATAAGACCAAAGGTCTGAGGACTCTTTGGTCTACTGAGGCTGTGCCTGTTCAGCCCATTCAGCTTACTGGGCATCGTTGAGTCCAGTGTTTTTCAACCACGGTGCCCTGGTACCATTGTTATGCATGGGTGCCTACAGAACCCATGCACAACGGCAAATTATTTGCAATTTTTTGGACCAATTAACAAGTGAAATTAGATAATTTCCCACAGAAACCTGAACATACCAGTGCACCCTGGTTGAAAAACACTGGTTTAGTCATAGGAACAAGTTTTTATAGTATTTTACAGCATAGTATTTGTATCAAAAATATTCACCAAATTAAACCAACAGGTCCAAAGCATCAACTCCTTGTTACTTTCCAGGAAAATACATCTGACCCTGCCAGCCTAAGGAGAAGTGTGTTGACATAATAAGATTTAATCTACAGGTGCCTTGTAGATAATCTCATGAAGCTGAGTGGTGATTGACAGTATCTTCCTCTCATGCGGCGGCCTTCCGCTTGTTGTGTTTGGCAAACCACTCATCACTCTTGTCGTCAGCCATGGCCTGAAAAATTAAAAGCACATCAAGCACGAGCACAGTGAATAACCAGCACATGTTGCATTTTTAATGTGAAAGGTTGAATGCTGGAGCAATGCCAACCTTGTCAAGCAATTCATTTCCTTTGGGATCCACCACGGAAAGCTGCCTGAACGCCTCATCGCCGACAAAACAAATCTCATGGCCGTCCTGAAACAAACATTTCACAATTAATATTTTTTACTAAACTCATTTCACTATGGTTAAAACATTATTAGAGCACTTTACTTACAGGGTCGGCCAAAATAACCACTTCTACTGTAGCTTTTCCAGGAGTGTCCAGGCTGACTAATGGAGTGAGTATTTTCTGGTTTTCCTTTATCATCAAGGCTTCAAGGTCCGGCAACTAGAGAAAATAAACATTATATATTGTATTTATGCTGACAATGAGGCCGCTTCTCCAAAATAAAAGAATTTACAAAGTTGTACCCATAAAAAAAATAATTCACTTGATCTCTTGGGCATGAAAATGCAATTCTCCCAAACGCTGTTCCATGATCCACTTTTCCTCCAATATCACGAAGTTCCAGTTTGCACTGCATAAATACAAAAAAGAACAACAAAAAAAATCTAACCAATACTGAACACATGCATGATTATGACATCTATACAAATATATGATTCAACTTCAAAAGTAAAACAATTCCGAAGTTTTTTTTTAAACCCTCAACTCAGTATTAATTTCGTTGACTCACCTGAGTTTCTGTGAACCCCATCAGCACAGTCTTCTTCTCTTCGTTCTTGTCCATCACTTTCATTCCCAGGAGTGCAGTCCAGTAGTGGACTGATCTGTGGAGGTCTGACACTCCAAGACAAACCTTCTGTACAGGGTCTGGACACAAATAACAGGTCAACACTCCTGGTCTAAATACTGACCTACTGTGTGCAACATTTTTTTATACACAAAGTGTCTCTTCATAGAAATAGTTATGCATCTTTTCTGCACATTTGTCATTTTAAACATTCAGAAACCTTGGCTGTTTCTCTGGTTCATTCACTGCCTCCTTAGAGGTCTGTTTAGGCGCTGGTGTTTCATTTTCTCTATTAAACTGCTTGCATTCATCTCCTCTTAATTTGTTTCTTGGTATCAAAGTTGTAGGCTGGGAAGGTTGGTTGGTTGGTTGAGTGAGTGTTTTAACTGACAATCAATCAGAGAAATGAGCTTTTGGCTCCTTGTACTTTATTTTATTTTTATTTTTTTTTGCCAGTTTACTTCTTCAGGCACCCTTTGAGCCTTTAAAGGCCCTATCACACCTAGACAATTAAGGCAGCTTTTGCCAAACGTATGAAAAATTTGGAGAATATGCTGGTGTACATGGAATCAGTTATGGATAAGTTTTGTATAAGTTAAGAGCACGCTGAAGAATGCTGAAGCACGCTGGTAACCGGCATTGTACTGCGAGCTCCTCTGAAAATTTTCATCATGAACATATCCAGCGTATGGCTAAAACGTCCCCCATAAGCAGGGCATAAGTTGTAGTCAAGTTATACATTCGTTCACACACGTTACTTGTAAGCAACTCACAAGTTACTCATAAGTCAAAATACATTGAGATAAATGTCTAGCATACCCAAAACTTATTTATATGAGTAACGCTCTTTGAACCTATGTGCAACTTACTGAACGGGTTTCTAACTTACAGCTACCCTATAATGGCGTATTTGCAGCACTGGTTCACAGGAAAAACCCGTACAGAGCTGCCACTGCCTGCAGCGCATACACACACACAGAGAGCGAAACACACATACTTTTTCGTACAATGGGCCCTGTCAGGAATGTGTCCTAGCACTTTCAAGCTACAGGACAAAGATCCAAATCGCTGTTTAGCCCTTCTTGTCATGTTTTTTACCTTTGCAGTCTGGGCCATCAGCTGTCCAGTGCTGTTGTGATAGATATGCCAAAATCTCAGAACACTGGAGGAGGAGGGTCCAATCAGCTGATCGCCCAAAGCACAGAGCACAGCTGTTTTCCATGATAAATCACACTTTTCTATCCCTTGGCTGCAGCTCCTTCTTCTTCTTTTAGATTTGATTGGCGGTTGGCAACCAGCTTACTGGTGCATTACTGTCACCTACTCTATCTTAAGACATCACTCTACTCTATTCAGACATCACTCTATATAATTCAAGAAATCTGTGTACGCTTAAAACTCTATAATATCATCACTCTATCTCCTCCCCAACCGGCTACAGCTGCTGGCAAAAGCACACTCCATGCATTATCTTGTTTTTTTTTTTCACTTTATTGAAAATAAACTTTTTTTAATCGCCATCAATTCACGTGCCTTTGAGCCAGGTTGTGACAGCTGTGATCTGACATTCCTAACGTGTCACATCAGCTGTTTTAGGCAGCGTGACCGACCTGATAGATTTCACAGCTCTGCCAGGTTGGTCACGCCCCCCGCCGTGGTCTTTGGAGAGGAGAATCATTTCTGTTGAACAGAGATGATCTCTCACACACCTAGGATTCATGGATCGGGAGGCAATGGCAGTTTGGCATGACCGCGCTATGCAGAAGTTATGCATAAGTTAGAGTATTGTTGGGCATAAGTTGAGAATGTTGGCAACACGCTAAGCATTCGTTGGTTTAAGTTATTTATAAGTTATGGAACTATTCTATATAAGTTACTAATATGTTATGTATACGTCCAACTCGTCACGGATAGGTGATGCATACGGCCAAAAGTGAAAATTTCAGTGTATGCCAGCGTTTTAGACCAATTTTTATATATTTGGTAAACACTGCAGAAAATTGTCAAGGTGTGACAGGGCCTTAATGGGATGGTGTAACGGCTTCTAACCCTTAACCCCATCTAAGTCTTGCTAGTTATTATTTCTAGAGGCTGGCCATGAGGTTGCACCTTTAGAGACAGCGAGGTATAGGTTACAGAATGGCTGTGGATCCTTGTGTTAGCCGTGTTCTTGAACTCTGGTTTATAGCTCATTCACATAAATTTTTTATGTTTTTGCCATATGCTAAAATCATTTATGAACAATTTATCACCCTAACAATCTTAACTTGTATTATGTAAACACTATTCTACCTCTTTTATCTTACGCTGGATTTCTAAGAAATTATTTATAAGTTAATAACATGTTAGGGCAAGATTTTTATTTCAGTATTCCTTCTTCAGAGCGACTGTTCGACATAAAATAATAAAGCAATTAAATTTTTATAATTAACATTTTATTGTCTTTTCAGTATATACACACAACTTATGTAGAAGTAACATATATTACTTTCAAAGTGTGTCATATACAAAAGAGAAAAAAACAACAATCACGACATACATAGAAACTCATATATAAGAACACAACATTCTGCCATACCCAGCGATGTCTGCTCATATGGTCTAAATGCAGTGACCAATAATGCGTGAGATTTAGAGGCAGGTACTTACACAGTCACCTCAGTCCTCTCCGGTGTGGCCAGTGTGTGAGCCTTGAATACTTGATAAGCATCTCCCCCATTTCAAAGAATAAATCTCAACTTTGTCTCAAAGCCTATATGAGAGACTTTCCAATGCGGCTAGCCTGCCCAAGTGATTATGCCAAGTTATAATAAAGCAATTAATAACTGCAGCATTTCCCCTTTTATAACTAGTTGTCTACTGTGCCCACAAGACCCTTGAGTACAACTGATCAATGATCTCAAAACGCACATCTTTCACAGCAACCATTTTTAATAACAAATAGTAGGAGACACAGTGATATCAATAATAATGCTGATGAAGGCTTTGTGCAAAACCAGAAGCCCTCCTTATTGTGGATAGTAATACTTGTGTTTCTGTATGCCAAAATGGCTGGTGTGAAATATGTCTATCTGACAGACTGAAACACTGGTGACATGATGAAGAATTGTGAGTAAGTGATGTGAGAAAGTAATCTTTGTAATAGCCTGACAGTGATACATTACCTTAATTCTTTTAACACCCTGTATATGCTTGTTTCTCCTTTTACTGTTTGCCAACACACATTTGCTTATAAGATTCCACTCAAAACAAAGAAGACATTGTCTTATAAGAAAATAAAAAGACGTATGCAGTCCAAGGCTCTCACCAGTAGAAGGTTGTTCTTTGTCCACCAGATAGAAAGGATAGCCTCCAGGAGCCTGAGTCAGATACAGAGCATCTCCCACCTCAGTGAGAGGCCACCCTAGACATTTAGCGTTGCTTACAGCTTGACTTGACTGCAGAGTGAGTCCCTAAGGTGAAAACACATAAAGTTAAAAAAAAAAAAATCACCTCAAACTCCTCAGCTTTTTATTGATATGATTCTGTGCACAATAGAAACCCTCACCCACCAAGAAGTCATTGCCAAGCTGATATTCTCCCACCCCATAGTTGTATGTCAGTTCTGCAACAAAGTTGTCATCTTCTGGACCAAAGCCAACCATTGTCTTGCTCCATTTCCCATCGTAGGGTCTGTGTGGACACAGGATGACTGTAGGGTTAGTGTAATATTTACAGCTGTATATATATGTTTGGCTGAGTGCAAGGTTCAGCTATGGTAAGATGTTCTTTATCTACCCATTACAGGTTGCTTTGCAGCCTTCCTCAAACTCTTCGTGTCGTAAAACCTGAATTGGATAAGAATAAATAAATAAAATTAAGAATAAAAATGTTAAAACGCTGTGATTCCATAAACACGAGGTTACACAACACCGGCTGAGATTATCCCACGAACATAAAGCTGCAGGTGATGGGGGTTGATAGTTCTGTGATCTCCTGGATTACTGACTACCTGACAGACAGGCCACAGTTTGTCAGGCTGGGCAGTGTTTTGTCTGATGTGGTGGTTAGTGATATGGGGGCTCCACAGGGGACTGTGCTCTCTCCTTTTCTCTTCACCTTATACACCACTGACTTTCAGTACAACACCGAGTAATGCCACCTGCAGAAATTCTCTGATGACTCAGTTGTTGTTGGGTGTATAAGAGGGGAAGAGGAGGGGGAGTACAGGGCATTGGTACAGATTTGTGGACTGGACAGAGCAGAATCACCTGAGACTGAACGTCAGCAAGACCAGAGAGATGGTGATTGACTTCACGAAGAAGAGGAACACTTCACAGCCATTGTGGATTGGGGGGAGGTTGTGGGGGTAGTGGAGGACTACAAATACGTGGGTGTCGAGATCAGCAGCGGACTGGACTGGAAATCTAACACTGATGCTGTGTACAAGAAGGGGATGAGCAGACTATACTTTCTGAGGAAGTTGAGCTCCTTCAACGTGTGCAACAAGATGTTGGAGCTTTTCTTCCAGGCCGTTGTTGCTAGCACCATCTTCTTTGCTGCTGTCTGTTGGGGTAGCAGTATCAGAGCCAGTGACACCAACAGACTTGGCAAGATTATCAAAAAGGCTGGCTCTGTAATTGGTCTCAGGCTGGAGACCTTTGAATCTGTGGTGGAGAGGAGGACACTGAACAAACTGTGATCCATCATGGACAATCCTGATCACCCCCTCCACCACACACTGGACAGACAGCGGAGCACTTTCTCCAGCAGGCTGCTACAGCTTCGTTGCCGAACGGTTAGGTACAGGAAATCTTTCCTGCCACATGCCATTTCACTGTACAATAACTCACTCTGATGTTGAATTTGGTCATAACAATGCTGCCATACTGCACCTTACAGTATAACTGGTACATCGTATCTCACCCTGTGCCTTATAATCCTTCTCTGTACAGTCAGTACTATCCATTGACTCATAAGGATCATCATCTATTTAACCTATTAGTAGCCTATGTTGTATATAAAGTTATCTAAGCATTTTTACTTTACTTCCCTAGGTAACTCCTTTTCTATTATGCTGTGTGTATTTCTGTTGGTTGGGTTGTCCGTGTCATGCTGCTGTTACACTGTAATTTCCCAGTTTGGGATCAATAAAGTACATCTATCTTTCTACAAACTAGGTAGGCTAATGGGTGGCTGTAGCTACTCACGCATTACATTTAAATGCAGCTCGGATAAATTACCTTCATGCCCAGAATATCTCGGTAAAATGTGGCAGTTTTGGCCCTGTCACCAACTTTGAAGACAAAATGCAGCGCTCGTCTCAGAGACATGTTGACAGATGTGTGAGAATACTCGTCTCATCGATCGAATTCTTCTTCTACTTCTTCCTCTTCTTCTTCGTCGTCTTCCTTCTTCTTCTTCTCGTTTTACGGCAGTTGGCAGCCAGCTTACTGGTCCATTACCGCCCCCTACTGTTCCAGAGGGGGGGGGGGCATGGGCAGGTTCACAGACTGATATCCGAAAAAAACATCTCTTCCTTTCATCCTTTATCTCAACCAACTTTCCTCTACTTTTACCTATTTATATCCTATTATAAACTCCCGTGTCCCTTAAAAAGTCCACCAAAACCTTAACCTCTCCCCCTTAATGGGATTTGAAATTGTACTCTTAAATTGTTTTCTGTGTACCGTCTCTCATATCTTTTTACCTTTTAAACTTACTCCCTGCTTGTTTCGGGGTCAACAGTTTCTGAAACCGGACCTGAATTTCCTTCTATATGTGCAGTTTTTCTTTTAATATCTTCCTGCCTGCCTCTGGGACTACAGATGGAAATTAGTGAGAAAGCTGTTATCTGGTACAGAGCATCTTTACCCTGTGTTTAATGTTGTTTTTTGTTTGTTTGTTTGTTTTTTTCTGTACATGGTCCCTGACAAATAAACCACTAAACTAAACTAAAACCTGTACGTCGATCGATTTTTCTGTCATCGATTGATAAAAGGTAGAAACCACAGACGGTACAAGGGAGAATCCAACGATACAACTGCAGAAAACTAAAAGTGTAGACCAATTTAGTCCAATATGGGGTAATCAATATTTTAAACCAGGGAGAGCGGACGCTGTATTTAAAGTATGGAATTTAAAAGGGATACAAAAGATTCAGGATTTATATTTGCCATGTGCAGACAACATAATGTCTTTTGAAGAGCTGAGGATCAAATTTAATCTCAATAGAACACATTTTTTTAAATATCTTCAACTTAGAAACTTTATTCGATCAAATCAAAATAAAGCTCTCACTCGACCTATTTATTCATCCTTGGAAAAAATGATGATGAAAGATAGTAAAAGAAAGGGTATTATTTCAGAGTTTTATAACTCATTGACACTATCTTCAAGTGAAAATTCACTGAAAAGATTAAACTACTGGAAAGAAGATCTGCAAACTGAAATTTCAGAGGAACAATGGGAATTGGCTTGTACAGAAGCTCAAACCAAATCAATAAATGCACGCCTTAAATTGATACATTTCAAATGGTTAATGCGGATGTATGTTACACCGGAGGAGTTAAATAGATATAACAAAAATATACCAGATACATGCACAAAATGCATGGAAAGTAAAGGAACCCTATTTCATTGTTTATGGGAATGTAGATTAATAAGAATGTTTTGGGAAGAGGTGAGGGTAACAATTGAAAAAATAATCTCAAAACAAATCATATTGAATCCTAAACTGTTTTTGTTGGGTCTGTACCCAGAAAAGCATAATTTTAATAAAAGTGAAAGAACATTCATAGACCTCAGTTTGCTTAATGCCAAAAAATGTATTGCACTATTATGGAAAAAGACTCATAGACCAGATGTGACTCAGTGGTTAAGACAGATGTTAACAAACCTTCCATTAGAAAGAATAACATATATACTGAAATCAAAGGAAATTGTGTTTGAGAATATATGGAGACCTTTTATTGATTATGTAAAAAATTTAAACATAACTCTTGAAGAAGAAGGTGAATGATGTGTGTGGACCTTGTAAATTCCAAACTGGTGAACATAATATGTATACTTATGTATTGGATTGTCTAGACTAAACAGAGGAGCATTGTTAAAGACTTGATTTTGTTGGTGGTTGTTGGTGTTTTTAGTGCATTTTTTTCTTTTTTTGTAGTACTTTAGTGTTAGTGTTTGATTGTTTGTATCATGTTTGTTAAAAAAAAAAAAAAAGGTTCAATAAAGATATTGTGGAAAAAAAAAAGTGTAGACCAAGAAAATTTCATTGAAATTATATTACATCGTTTTATGTTTACATTTGTGGTAATGTGTCGATTACAATGCACGTAGTTTAACTGGACAATAAAGTAAAATATATTATTTTCTTCCACCCCTGAGTTTATCAGGTAAGTGGTATTGTCTACCTGGCCACCTTCGTGTTGAAAGCAAAAAAAAAAAAAGTTTAATTTTACTTCGTAATAATAAAATAAATTCAAAAAATGTTTACTGATAGACACATAAGGTAAATTGTCTAATGTACAAAAAAAATTTTATTTTAAAAGTGTAAGTAACCACCTTATTCCTGGGGGTGCTACTGTAGGAACGATTATGGGCGGAGCTTCCGGTTTCAGCTGCCCTAGTGTTAAATCAGCCAGTAAGAGTGGAGTAGCAGGGGCATTAAAAGTTTTTCAAATTCATTTTAATGTACAGTATAGTCCACATACGTGTTTTGCACTCAAGTGGCAGCTAATTTCAGCTCTTCTAGTTCTTGTATTTTTTTGTTTTGGCGCAGTTCTGGTACTTGCTGGTGTTCGTAGTTACTAACTAACTAACTAACCTGCACTTATATAGCGCTTTTCTAGTCACAAAGACCACTCAAAACGCTTTCATTAATACTAACCCTCTATTCTAAGGGCCTATAGGAAACAGATATCTAGGGACAATTTAGAACAGCCAATTAACCTAACATGCATGTTTTTGGCATGTGGGAGGAAACCGGAGAAATCCCGGAGTAAACCCACGCAACACGGGGAGAACATGCAAACTCCACACAGATCACTGTTGGTCGGGGGCTGGGATCGAACCCACGATCCCACCAATCCCCCGGCCAAGGGTAAACTGTGCTGCCGCAGTGCTAACCACTGCGCCACCGTAGTGCCAATAGATTGGATAAATGGAGGCTTCTCACCACATGGTGACAGACAACATCCAAGCACGGTGTTGTGGCGTACGTCTGCTCTAAGGTAGATCTGATTATGTCCAACATATTTTAACAAAATGCAGCCGACTTTATTGCGATGGAGACGTGCTGGTCTGAATATGCTGGTCGTTATGAGTACAGGCAAGGAGAAGTCATAAATCATAACTCTTTCTTTGTTTGGTAGCGGCAAAGTCCTGGGAAAACCCCATGAGTGCCTGGTATCATTGGAAAGCTTAGAAATCGTACTTTCAGAAAATATCTTTGATTTTTGCAGAAGACGTAACTCCCGACCAATCGAACGCAAGTTTTCAACCTAGCTAAAATATAAACAAATCATCTTTTTCTGGGTCAGTTTTCGCGCACTTCCTACAAGTTAAATATCATTTTGAAGGTCTTTCAATACAGAATATGGAAGTAACGTTACATCAGTTTTGAAAATGTCCTCAAAGTGACTCATTTTGCCAACACAGGTCATTTGTTTACAGCGTTACCATCTTAGCAGCGGCACTAACTAACGGAGCTACTATCTATGAGGCCACTTTTTAAGGTCATCTTCCCATCCCTTGATAGTCGTGGGAAATGGTATGATTATATTACTGTTTTGAGGTACAAGAGACCGTGTTCCCGCATTTCTGATGCCAAAGTCATTGTTTTTGAACAAGGAAAAGTGTCCTGTTTCAGTGACAACCATATGTTCTAAACTAGTACCTAAGCTACTCTTCGTCTTTCCAATCAAAGAAGAAGATTTTGCAGTTGGGCGATAGTGACGCTCGGAGAAGGACGGCGGACGCGGAAGAGGTCTTTGGCAGTAGGATTGAATAAGTTTCTGGCGGATTAATATAAACTGTACTCATGTCTGACTGCAGTATCATGCCAACTAGTTCTGGTGGAGAGAATGGGGAGGATATGGAGTGGTTGGTATCAATGAATGCTAAAAAGAAAAGGGCAATGAAAGAAAGGGCGAGGCTCGCAAGAGCAAGAAGCTGGTCTGAAGGGAGCGATGCAGGTGGCGGTGGCAAGAAATCTAGAACTGGCCAGGGTGACAGTCTGATATTTTAGAATGAAACGCAAGAAAATCAATGGAAAGTAATAACTCAGTTTAATCAAGATGGAGGGCATTTTCACCCAATCAAACTTACTAAAGCAAGTGAGCAAGAGATTGGTAAAATTAAATTTGCTAGGTACATGAATAATAAACAAGTGCTAATCCATGCTGTCAGTGGACAGCAGCAGGAAAAGATTCTGAGAATGTCATCTCTTGGTGGGGAAAGGATGAAATCCTATGTCCCAGGAGCACTATCTAAGATAAGAGGAGTAATATCTGGAGTTCCTCTGAATGTGTTGATGTCTGATATCCAAAATGAAACTAAAGGAGGAAAAGTAACTGATGCAGCAAGGCTCAAAAGTAAGAGAGATGGCTCTTTGAAAGAAACCCATTCATTCATTTTCATTCATCTTCTTCCGCTTAATCCTTTTCGGGTTGCAGGGGGGCTGGAGCCTATCCCAGCATCTTTGGGCGAGAGGCAGGGTACACCCTGGACAGATCACCAGTCCATCGCAGGGCCAACACAGAGAGACAGACAACCATTCACTCTCACAGCCATACCTAAGGACAATTTTTCAGTTTGATGCCAATTAACCTAACTTGCATGTTTTTGGCATGTGGGAGGAAACCGGAGAAATCCTGGAGTAAACCCACGCAGACACAGGGAGAACATGCAAACTCCACACAGATCACTGTTGGTCGGGGGCTGGGATCGAACCCAGGATCCCCCAGCCAAGGGTCAGTTGCTGTGCTGCAGCAGTGCTAACCACTCCGCCACTGTGCCGCCCCAGTCGGTGGTAACTCAGTCTGAGAAAACTCTTCCCAAATCAGTACAGATAGGCTATATAAACTACAATGTGAGAGAATTTATTCCCAGTCCCCTGAGATGTTATACATGTCAAAGAATGGGGCATGCAACACAACAATGTAAAGGAAAACCAGGATGTGCAAGATGTGCAGGCAAGCATGAATATGGGAAATGTAATAAAGATGCCAAGATTAAGTGCTGCAACTGTGGTGGTGATCACAGCACTGCATATGGAGGTTGTATGATACAGAAAGAAGCAAGAGAAGCCCAAAGAGTCAAGATTATGAACAAAATCTCATATGCTGAAGCTCTAAAGAAAGTCAGGGAAGACAGAACAACCCCATTCAGTGCTGTGAAAGTGGCCCAAAGAGGTACAGCTGTCAGGGGTGACATTGCAACAGGAAATCAGACCCAAACTATAAACCCAATGGCAATTCAGAAAGCATGCATTCACAATTGTAAGCATAAAGATGATTCTCTGGTAGCGGGCAAAGCAAAGTTTGTGGCCTTCATTTGTCATACCATAAATGTTACATCGCAACTAAAAAAGAAAAGCGATAGAATTAGAACAATTGCTGAAGCAGCAGTAAAATCCCTGGACATAAAAGACATCAAAGCACACCAGATACATGCATTACTTACAGCAACTGAAGGAAATGTGCATGGTGAGGATTAGGACTCTCATTATGGTTTTACACATATTACAGTGGAACACATGAAGCCTAGATCTATAAGATGTGACAGAAGTAACAATCAAACTGGGGGAGGGTGTGCTACCTTTATTAAAGAAGGTTTGGCATATAGGGTGGTTCTTGGTCCTGGTAATGTAGAGTGTGTCATAATTGAAATCTGCAGTCCTGGAAAAGATATAAATACTAAAATAATTAATTTTTACAACCCAGGTAGGTTGCTAACTATGGACATGCTAAAAGAGATAGTGGGTAACGCGTCACATAGAAAGGTAATATGTTGTGGAGACTTCAACGCACACAGCAGTTTATGGGGTAGTGTTTCATGAAATGGTCAGTCAGAAAGCAACTCATACCGGCTCGGATGTCGCCCGGGTTAACAAGGTCAGGAGTTCCTGGCAGCAGAAGGCAAAGGACAGAGCTGCATGGAGGAATCTGATCAGACCTAAATGAAACAGTCATTGTCACCCCGACAGACTGCTATGATGATGATCACACTGACAGTAATGGGGATATAGTAGAAGAAATGTTGGATGAAAGATCCTTGGTTTGTCTTAATGATGGTCAGGGTACAAGAATAGACGTGCACAGAGGCAAGGTGTGATGCTTGGATCTCACATTAGACAACATGGTGAATGCATGTGAATGGTGTGTTTTAAAAGAGTCTGCTGTAGGCAGTGATCATTACCTGGTACTCACCAAAGTTAACAAAACTGTATATAGACAGGATCAGTGTATTTTCACTAGATAGCGTTTTGATAAAGCAGATTGGGGGTTGTTTAGAGCTTGTTGTGAGGAGTCAGTACAATTAGTATCACTTACTGGGAGCATAGAGGAATGTACACACCAAGTCACAAATCATATTCTAAATGCTGCAGCTGTGAGCATCCCAAAAAGAACAACTTTTGGAAAAAAGAAAGTGGTGCCATGGTGGAATAAGGAATGTAGCAGAGCTATCAAAGAGCAAAACAAAGCATTAGGAGTGTTAAAGAAGATAAGATAAGATAAGATAAGATAAGATAAGCCTTTATTAGTCCCACATTGGGGAAATTCCAGGATTGCAACAGCACAGGGATAGCAACACTCAGAGCAACAATCAGAAGGCAAGAAAAAAACAAGAGCAGCGAGTATACATATGTACATATAAACATAAATATGTAGACACAAAGTGCGGAGCATTGTAGCTAGATGGAATAAATATATAAAGAGATAATAAGAAATGCTTATCACAAGAAAATCTTATAGATTACCAGAGGAAAAGGGCTGTGGCAAGGATATGAGGATAGTCAAAAACTTGAAAAGGCAATCATGGAGAGATTTTTGTTCAGCAATTGGCAGAGAAGTAAAGTTAGGAGACATATGTTCCATGTTTTTGTTTTTTTTTTGTTACTTATTTGTACCCGTAGGTAGACTTGGTTTGCAGGCTGGTGACGAGCCACCGGCTGCTGGTCGCTGCGTGCGCGAGCGCCCTAAACCTACATGTTTTTGGTGTGCGGGAGGAAACCGGAGAAATCCCGGAGTAAACCCGCGCAACACGGGGAGAACATGCAAACTCCACACAGCTCACTGTTGGTCGGGGGCTGGGATCGAACCCACAATCTCATGATCCCTGCGATCCCCCGGCCGAGGGTAAAACTGTGCTGCCACAGTGCTAAACCACTGTGCCACCGTGCAGCCATGTTTAAACAACCATGTTTAAACAAATGTCTGGGAAAAGGAAGTCATCTTCTATTCCAGCACTAGTTGATGGTGAGACACTTGCAGTGACAGATAAGGAGAAGGCCACTCTATTAGGGAGGGCTTTTGCTGCAGTGCATAGTGGTGACCACCTGCATGACACACATAGGCAAAAGAAAGAGTGTATGCTCAGAGAGAATAAAAATGTAAGGGAGAAGCAGGGGGAGGACTTGACAACTTTAAATATGGACTTCTCAATGTCAGAGCTTAAAATAGCATTACAAGGTACAGGATTTTCAGCCCCAGGGGAGGACCAGTTATGCTTCACAATGTTCAGACAACTACTTGTTGAATCACTTAAGCTTTTTCTTTTATTATTTAATAATATATGGCAGAATGGAAAACTGCCAAAGTGCTGGAAAAGAGCAATCATTCTCCCATTCAACAAGCCAGGAAAGGACCCAGCTTACCCAGGTAGCTATAGGTCCATCGCTTTGACATCTCATCTATGGAAATTGTGGTAGACTGCAAGTCTAATTTAAAACATTACTGGCACATGCCTCTAGGGGGAACTACCTGTATTGTTCAGCACTACTAGTAAGGGGACACATTAGAACAAGAGTGTGAAAACCCCGCGCAGAATCCATGTTCAGTCATATATTATGTGTGTTGCAGAATAAACGGCAGAGTTAGCCAAAGAAATAACTCAAGTGTGATCATTGCTACACGGTAGGATATCACACAATTGGCGACGAGGATTAAAAGAAAAAAATCAGCGGCGAGAAACAGAGAACATTGCAAGTGTGGCGAACTCAAGTGACTCCAGTAGTTCGAGTGCAAGTTCAGAGGAGGAAAAACGAGGTTTCCCCACCACGACGAGCAATGGCGGCTGTAATCGGAACGGTAACCCCTTTTGATAACTCGACTCAGTCATGGGAAGAATATAGTGAAATGTTGGACTTTTTCTTCCAAGCTAATGACATTGAGGAGCCAGACAAAAGGAAGGCTGTACTGTTGAGTGGAGTTGGTGCAACTACTTACAGCTTGTTGAGAAATTTAATAAGCCCTGCATTACCGAAAGATAAAACGTACGACCAGCTTACTGCTGAGCTTCAGAAGCACTTCAGCCCCAAACCGAGTGAAATCGTGCAACGATTCAAATTTAATTCACGCATAAGGAGGAACACTGAGTCCATAGCAGAGTATGTGGCAGAATTGAAGAAATTAGCACTGCACTGTGATTACAAAGACTCATTGGAAGAAATGTTAAGAGACAGACTTGTGTGTGGAGTGAAAGATGACCGAATGCAACGGCGACTTTTATCTGAAACAAAACTCACTTTTGCAAAGGCTTTGGAATTATGCCAAGCGATGGAAACAGCATCTAAAGATGTGAGAGAGATGCAAGGGAAGCTAACAGAGGACACAGCAACGCATGTTCGTGTGCCTAAGACCCAAGTAGGTGTCCACAAAGTGTTGACTGACAAAACTCAGCACAAATTCCCCAGTTGTTATCGCTGCAAAGGCCAGCACAATGCCGCCGAGTGCAAATTTGCCACTGAGCTGTGTCATAATTGTGGCAAGCGAGGGCACATTAAGAAAGCATGTAGAATAAAGGTGGACAGCGCACAGGTGCTGAAAGCGACAGTTAATGGGCAAAAGTATGAAAACAAGGGCCCAGGAAAGGAACAGCAAGCGAATCAACTGAGAGGGGAGGGAGAAAGTGATACAGAAGACATGGGTTTTCACACAATTTACAACACGTCAGAGGAGCTGACCAAGGTAGCGCCCATCACGCGTACCATGAATGTTAATGGAATGAAAGTAACATTTGAAGTTGATACAGGCTGTGGAGTAACCATATTAAGTAAACAGCAATATACACAACTGTGGAAGAAAACAGACACAGCAGAATTAAATCCCTGTTCATTAAAATTAAAAACATACACAGGAGAGAAGCTAGACGTGCTAGGCATGGCACAAGTGAAGGTGCAGCACGAAAACAAAGAAAAGGACTTACCTGTAGTAGTAGTTGGGAGCGAAGGACCAAATCTACTAGGGCGAAGTTGGCTACAAGAACTGGCCATGATTGATCAGTTGGTGAATAAAGTGGAATCTCAGCCCAAATTGCAGCTGGAGGAGATCCTCGAAAGACACGCTGAGGTGTTCAAAGAAGGCGTAGGACAGCTAAAAGGTGTCACTGCAAAGATTAATGTGGACAAGGAGGCCCAACCACGATTCTGCAAACCCCGACCGGTACCCTATGCAGTCAAGCCACTGGTCGAAAGCGAGCTACAGAGGCTGCTGGATGACAAGATCATTGAGCCAGTGCAGGTTGCAGAATGGGCGGCGCCCATAGTCCCAGTGAGAAAGCCGGATGGCTCCATTAGAATATGTGGAGATTACAAACTCACTGTCAATCGAGCATCACGGGTGGATCAGTATCCAATTCCTAAAGTGGAGGACCTCTTCGCACAGCTGAATGGCGGCCGACACTTCACGAAATTAGACATGAGTCACGCCTACCAACAAGTAGTCCTGGAAGAAGAATCAAGAAAGTATGTAACCATCAATACACACAAAGGCTTATATACCTACACACGCTTACCATTTGGAGTAGCTTCCAGTCCTGCTATATTCCAGAGAACTATGGAGGGCATCCTAGGTGGAATTCCGAATGTTGCCGTTTATTTGGATGACATCCTTTGTACAGGACCAAATGAACAAGAACATCTGAAAACGCTGAAGGAAGTGCTTCAACGGTTGGAGAAAAGCGGTCTGAGGTTGAAAAGAAGCAAGTGTGAGTTCATGGGAAAAGAGGTGGTGTTCCTAGGCCACAAGATCAACGCCAGTGGTCTACACCCTCTAACAGACAAAGTGGAAGCCATTGCGGAGGCGCCTGAGCCACAAAATGTTACTGAGTTAAAAGCCTACCTGGGCTTGTTGAACTATTACCATAGGTTCCTCCCAAAGCTCTCCACGCTGCTGGCACCACTACATACCTTACTTAAGAAGGAAGAAAAATGGTCATGGGGGGTCAAGCAGCAGAAGGCGTTTGAAGAGTCCAAAGCGCTACTTCAGTCCTGTAGTGTGTTAGTGCACTATGATTCAAACAAACCACTCATCCTGGCGTGTGACGCATCACCCTACGGTGTGGGTGCTGTACTCTCTCATCGTATGGAGGATGGCTCAGAGAGACCCATAGGGTTCGTCTCAAGAACTCTTAGTGCAGCTGAGAAAAACTACTCCCAGCTAGACAAGGAGGGCCTTGCAGTAGTATTTGGTGTAAAAAAATTCCACAAATACCTGTACGGGAGACAGTTCGCTATAGTGACTGACCACAAGCCACTAATTTCACTGTTCAGTGAAATGAGAGCCATACCCCAGATGACATCTCAGAGAATTCAGAGATGGGCCGTTACATTAGCAGCGTATGAGTACACCATCGTTTACAAAGCCGGACGGGACCATACGAATGCTGACGCGATGAGTAGGCTACCCTTGGATGGAGGAAGAGACAGCACGCCTGAGGAGGAGGAGAGAGTGCTATTGTTTGAAGATATCGGCGTGCCCCTGGTGAACGCACAACAAATAAAGAAGTGGACAGACAAAGACCCTGTTCTAGCAAGAGTGCGAGAATACATCTTGCGAGGATGGCCGAAGATGAACAGTCCTGAGTTCATTCCCTATGCCCGACGACAGGATGAGCTCAGCACCCAGGAAGGTTGTATCCTGTGGGGAGGACGCGTGGTTGTTCCACCACCTGGTAGGAATGCCTTACTGCAACAACTACACCAAGCACACCCTGGCATCACTCGCATGAAAGCGTTGGCGAGGAGTTACATGTGGTGGCCCAACATGGATGCAGAGGTGGAGGCGCTTGTGAAGTCATGTGCGGCATGCCAGGAGAACAGGAACAGTCCTCCAGCAGCCCCACTACATCCCTGGGAAGTTCCAGATAAACCATGGAGAAGAATTCACATTGACTACGCAGGTCCATGGATGGGAAGAATGTTCCTGATCATAGTTGACGCATACTCAAAGTGGATCGATGCATATTCTGTGAGTAGCTCTGCTTCTACTGTTACCATTGAATGTCTTAGAAAGAGTTTCAGCCAACATGGGCTACCTGAAATCATAGTATCAGATAACGGTACATGTTTTACGAGTGAACAGTTCCAAGAGTTTTCTGAAAAGAATGGCATACGTCACATCACGACTGCGCCATACCATCCTTCTTCTAACGGCTTAGCCGAGAGGGCCGTGCAGACATTCAAGTCACTCATGAAAAAGATGACAGGAGACTCTATTGAAACCCGAATGTCGAGAGCTCTGTTCAGCTATCGAATAACACCCCAATCTACAACTGGCAAGTCACCAGCTGAGCTGTTGTGTGGAAGGAAGTTGAGGTCAACATTTGACTTAATACATCCAGACTTCAGAAACAAAGTGCATGATAAACAAGAGAAACAAAAAGGTTATCATGACATGCATGCTAGAGAGAGAATACTGAGAGAAGGAGACGTGGTCTACACCCGCAACTTTGGCTCAGGACCAGCCTGGGTACCAGGAGAAATAACAGAAAAGACAGGCCCTGTGTCATTCAAGGTGACATTAGGTCATGGACAAGTGGTGAGACGACACATCGACCAAGTTCGTGGTAGGAGCTCCATTCCCCTGCCGATGGCACCAGAGGTGTTGTCTGACACCCATCCTGAGGAGAGCATCAACGAACCACCACTTCAGGTGAAACCTGAGGTAACCGTCTCTGCAGATTCTACGGGCAGCACTGCAGCAGCCGAAACAGTGGAGCAGTCTGAGTCTTCACCTGCAGTTGGCTCACCCGCCGTGAGAAGATCTCAGCGAGCTAGGAAAGCTCCAGACTACTTGAAGGACTATACTTAGTCAGTAGTGAGTTCCCCAGCCACAGGACAAGAATGCGTCCTGGAACCTCACTGGGATGCGGTAGTCAAACCAAATCCCCAGTTAGACTGTTATGTGTGTTATACATGTAAAAAAAAAAAAAAAAAAAAAGAGAAAGAAATTATGTGTATGGCACATGTGTTTAAGAAGTTAAAAGTAACTGTGATTGTTTAGGGTTAAATGGGAGTTCCAGGATGTCTAGCATAATTGGCTAGTGTAATTAAAAGTAGTTTAATCTAGAGGGGAGGGATGTGGTAGACTGCAAGTCTAATTTAAAACATTACTGGCACATGCCTCTAGGGGGAACTACCTGTATTGTTCAGCACTACTAGTAAGGGGACACATTAGAACAAGAGTGTGAAAACCCCGCGCAGAATCCATGTTCAGTCATATATTATGTGTGTTGCAGAATAAACGGCAGAGTTAGCCAAAGAAATAACTCAAGTGTGATCATTGCTACACGGTAGGATATCACAGAAATGCATGGAGGAATTAATCATTTCCAGACTTTCACATGTATTGGAGCAAAGATGTTTAGTGAGTAGCTATCAGAACGGATTTTGTAAAGGAAGATCTACAATAGATGCCTTAGTTCGAGTTAGCAATGAGGTGGAAAAGGCCCTGAAAATGAAAGAGCTGATGGCAATTGTTTATTTCGACAGAAAAAGCATATGATTCTATGTGGAGAGAAGGGCTACTTATTCAGTTAAGCAGACTGAATATAGGTGGCAGAACTTATAATTGGATCATGGACTTCTTAACTGACAGGATAATCAGAATCAAGATTGTGTCAGAGACTTCTAAAGAGTTTAAAATAGAAAATGGTACACCACAAGGGAGTGCAATTAGTCCATTGTTATTTAATATCATCATAAATGACATTTTTGCTAATCTAGGTGCTAGCATCAGATCAGCATTATATGCGGACAATGGGGCCATATGGAATTGGGGAAGGAATGAGTCATATGTGCTAGAAAATTTAAAGAAAGCAATAACAAAAGTAGAGAAATGGTCAGTTGAGTGGGGATTCAAACTCTCAAACAGGAAGTCTTGTTATATGATTTTTACAAACAGGCACAAGACTGGCATTGACAAGCTGACACTATATGGTCAGCCACTGGAGAGGGTGACTCAATTTAAATACCTGGGACTATGGTTAGATAGTAAATATACATGGAAAGTTCATATTACAAAGTTGGAAGAAAAATGCAAAAAAGTCATCAATCTGCTACGGGCTGTTGCGGGCTACAACTGGGGTGCAGATAAACGATCACTTATGAGTATCTTCAGAGCAGTAATGAGATCAGCCATTGACTATGGATGCATTGTGTATGGGGTAGCAGCAAAGACTCTATTGCTAAAGGTGGACAGAGTCCAGTATAGACCTTTGCAAATTTGTATTGGAGTTGTTAAATCTACTCCTATAAAAGTAGTGTTGATAGAAGCTGGGGAAATATTGCTTCAACTGAGAAGAGAGAAGCTTGCACTGGCATACTGACTAAAGCTAAAAGGAAATGGGGAGGAAAATCCAACAGCAAAGTCTGTTCAGGAATGCTGGGAATACTCAAAGTTCAAGGGGAGGGGATTTGGCTGGACAATTAATAATAAAGCTAGAGCATATGGTATGGAGACCATAAAGTTCACCAAGTCTACCCCAGTGAGCAGTGTTCCCCCATGGTTATTTCCAGAAATTAAGATAGATTTAAGTATCCAAGAAAAGGAAAGAAATTGGCAATTGACTGAAATAGGTTTTGAAACAAGACTGTATTTAAGAAATAATTTTTACAATTATCTGGAAGTATACACAGATGGCTCTAAGAATGAGCAAGATCATGTGGGAATAGATGTCTTTATCCCTGATTTTAAAATAATGATATCCAAGCGACTTTCAAACCAGCTTTCATTGTATGCAGCAGAAATGTTGGCTGTTATTATGGCTCTGCAGTGGGTGGAGGAAGTCAGACCTGACAGGGTGGTGATCTGCTCTGATTCTCTCGCTGTGTTAGAAAGCATTCAAACAAAAAGTTCATGCAGAGAAGATTTTTTTAATTGAACTTAACTGCAGCTTGGTGAGGCTCCACCAGTGTGGTATAGACATACAGTTTTGCTGGGTGCTGGCACACAAGGGGGTAAAAGAAAACGAATATGCAGATAAACTTGCCAAAACAGCTCTGAGGAAAGATATAACAGTAACTGTGCCACTTGGAAAGGGAGATGGTAAAACCATTATCAAGAAGACTGGAATGAAGGTTTGGCAGGAGATGTGGGAGAAGGGTCAGAAAGGAAGGGCCTATTTTACAATTCAAAAATCTGTTTCAACAATGAACTATAAAGAAAGAACTAGAAGGGAGGAGGTCATCATGACAAGACTCTGAGTGGATCACACTAACTTAAATAGTACATTATTTCTTATAGAAAAAGGGAATGATGATAACTGTGCACACTGTGGCTGCAAAGAAAATGTCAGTCATAGTATTCTTTTTAACTGCTCATTATATTCAGCTGAACGAGAAGCACTACAGGAGAGGATCTGTGAGACTGGACGGGACTGGAATTTAGGGGGGGTTCTGGGATTAGACGGAGAGGAAGTAAGAGCAGCCAGGAAGGCTCTATTTAGATTTATAAATGATACTGGGCTTGTAAGAAGAATATACAGTAGCTTTCACAGGAACTCGGATAACGTGGCATGAAGCTGCACACTCTTGTACAGTAGGTGGCGGCATGCACCTGTAAGCTGTTTTCAATCCGCCAGTAAACCAAGAGAAGAAGAAGAAGGTTTAGGGGTAAGATGGCAGCTTACTTGAGGAACGTGATATGTCTGTGTTCCACAGAGCGGTGTACCCTTTTGGCATATAGAACCGGTATCATTGCGGAGTCAAAACGCTATGTACGCGGGTTAAGACGGAAACCCGTCCAAGTGTTGTATCCGAAGGAAGAGACAGGTCAAATAATAAAGTCGGCAGAGACAAATACGCAGAGGGAGCCGAGGGGGAAACCCGCACCCACAACAGAGCGTTATGAGTTGAGAAAGTCTGTCACGACAAAGAAGGACGTGCAGTCAGCTGTAATGGCTGCTGGCCACGGCACCGTTGGAAATGATGAAGCTGAAGGACTGCGCTTCGAGCGGGCTTTCCCCGGAGATAAAAGACTGGCGTAAGTGTCGCTGTTGTAGTGGTTTGCACTGTTGCCTCACGGTAAGAAGGACGTCGTGGGTTCAGATTCACCAACCAACAGAACAGTAGAGCCGAGATCGACAATCGGCCTCTCCACACGCTTCAGTGGGTTTCCTCCCACATTACCGAAAATATGCAAGTGAAGTGGCGCTCGGTGTGGCCGGTGAAGGGGTTGGCGCCGCACCGCGGGTGCGCTTGAATTTCCCTCTTGGATTAATACCGAAACAAGCAATCAAACCAAAGATTTTGTTAATCATGTGCATGATAAATGTACTTACTTAGTGATACATAATTAGATATAATTAGAGTAAGACAAAATTACATCGAAAGTAAATTATTCTATACTTTCCGACACCGGTTTTCTTCCATTTTGACGTTTCTCCCGGTAAATTCCAGTAATTTTATGCCCTTCAAACTTTATTAATTTTCTTACAACCGTCTGCCATTCTACAGCTGTTGTGGAAATGTCATGAGAGGATGGTGTTCAGCTGGGGAAAGCAAATGACTGAATGAATAAATACATTAGCCTGTTTAAGCAGGAATGGGCTGAACAGTTTAATTTTTAACAGGCACCAGCCTTTTGTTGATTTCCACTTGCTGGCTGGTGGGTAAAATGACGGTCGCCCCTAGTCCCACCCTGACCAACCATTCCCTGGAAAAAAAAAAAAAAGGCAAACCAAAAAACTCAGTTATTTGAAACCCCAGTGTAGGTATGTAATAAATATTGGGAACTGGAGGAAATTGAAAAGCTTATTTTTATTACTTTACATGAAAATTGAATTTGAGTTGTATATATAACTAGTGAGTACAAACAACTTTTTTCTGTTGATCTTTTTTGAATGTGTCTGAGAGAAATTTAGCAGAATATCAAAAATGACTACGATTACAGAAAAAGCAACTGCCACATCATAAATAGTAATGCATGCACAAGTGGGGTTAATGTAATTTTTTGAAGTGATGTAAATAACTTTTAGGTGTGTTGGGCTTTTAGATACTGTACATATTTATCTTTTTTTCTGTCTTTCTACAGTGGTAGTTTCTGAAAAGATAATATTTCAGTAAGCATATTATGAAGACAGGATAATTTAGATTCCCATAATTATATAATTAGGAAAGACAGGGTAGATTGTATGTGTTGCAGTGAGGTGGAGGTAGGACTGGGTGATATGGCCTAAATTTAAAGGCCCCAATTTGCCCCTTCCCCGCCATCCCATGGCACATTTGTTGTGTAGAAGACAAGGAATTATTTCAAATATTTTTTCCCCCAAACTTGATTCTCTATTGGGAATAAATTGCAAAGCTGGCTTTCACTAAGCCATACATTTATAATAAAGTTTTGATCAAGCCCAGCCCTAGGTAACAGTGATAATAATCATGTTATTGTAACATTTATCTTGCCTTTTTTTCCCCCTCTATCTACACATCTGTGCTGCAGGAGGTTAGTGAGTGTTGCACGTTCCAGGACCTTCCGAGAGCATCAGGGTAAAATCCTCCTGGAGGGCAGGCGATTAATATGTGACGCTCTGGATGCTGGTGCCATTCCCCAGACTGTGTTCTTCAGTACAGTAGATCGGCTCAGAGAGCTGCCGTTAGAGAAGCTGAGAAGGGCCACACTTGTCAAAGTCAAGTTTGAGGAGATCAAGATTTGGTCCGACCTTGTGGCTCCACAAGGGGTGATTGGTAAGAGAGACACATTTCATTTTGGTTTCTTTTGAAGCTCAGCTGACTCTGAGTAGTTTCTAATAATGTCCTCTTCTCCTGAAGCTATATTTTCTCGCCCTGACCCATCACGGTTGAACTTTGCAAGCAAAGGTTGCTCACTGCCGTTATCCCTGATATGTGACAACATCCGAGATCCTGGCAATCTTGGAACAATGCTTCGATGCGCTGCTGCTGCTGGCTGCCATAATGCCCTCCTTACTAAAGGTGTGGCTGTCACGTAAGCTCACCCTTAAAACTGTGTCATAAATGGTAAAAGTTATTTATTAAAATGTGTCAATCTTTTTTAATAACAGGCTGCGTTGATGCTTGGGAGCCTAAAGTTCTTCGAGCAGCAATGGGCGCCCATTTCCGCCTTCCCATCTACCCCAACATGGACTGGAAATGCATTGAAAACCATCTCCCTAACCCCGTGACGGTCCATGTGGCTGACAGCTGCTGCAGCGCCGACACAAGTTTGGAAACAGAAGCTAATGTGTCACATAAGCCATCAAAAGCAGGAGACTATGGCTGGGTCAGCACAAGGCCTAATCAAAAGAACATGCGCTACGAGGAGTCTGATTCTGACTCAGAATCAGACTCGGATGATGAGGGTCTTTCACTTTCCAGTGTGGACACTAAACTGTACCATGACAGCTGGACTCAGAGTCCGAGTCCCACTGCTCTTGTGATAGGTGGTGAGACACATGGCTTGAGTTTACAAGCACTACAGTTAGCAGAGAAGACTAACGGCTACAGACTCTTTATACCCATCGCTCCTGGTGTGGAAAGCTTGAATTCAGCTATGGCAGCTAGTATTCTTTTGTTTGAGGGAAGGAAACAACTGTTAAAACTACCGCAAACATCCAGTAAAAAACTGCAGACTAAACCTGGCAGACAGTCGTCATAATTTCTGTAAATATTAGACTGAGTTGAAGAACTTAAAGTTGACATATGATGAAAATTTAGTTTTTCAGAACTTTTGTGCATTATTTTGGGTATCTGGTGTGGCTACTAATGGAAAAACTCTGAAAATACACTCCTGTCACTTTGTTAGGTTCCATCTTTGTCCTATTTCCTCTCATTAAATGGAGGGTTTTGATTTAACTGTGTTTGGGACTGAGAACCGGAGCTCACTGGTATGATACCACCTTCCAGCTTTATCACCACCCATTTTAATGATGTTTCCCAGTGGTCATCCACACCCACATACCAACAGTACTGCTAGTGAGTTAGCGCAGCAGTGCAACTGGGGCTTTTATGGCACTTCACTATAAAGTCTATTCGTCTCACTTGATATCCAGGTTCCCAGCATGCTCTTTAGTCCACAGTTGATTATATAGCTTGTATCATTCTTGCTTTTTTTTTTAAATGTATTTTTATTCAACATCAATAATACAGAGAATACAAATATTAGAAGTCAGAAATATTCAGAGAATAGTGCTCATGTATTATTAGCACATTTTTCAGTCCCTTTTTAACCCCCCACCCAGAACAGACAAGACACCTTGCAAAGAAAAAAAAACATGCATCGGCTTACCATTGTTGTGCACTGTGCTCTATGGTTCATATGGGCACATATCACAAGTTTTAAGTGTAAGAGGGCTGCTAAGTCGGTACAGTTAAGTTTGTTCAAGTATCTCAGCACTGGATCCCAGACAGAAAAGAATTTGTCCCTGGACCCCCTGAGAATGTATTTTATTTTCTCTAATTGTATAAATTGTGTTCGGTCACTAAACCACGGAGACACATTAGGTGTTTTTTAGATTTCCATTGTAATAATATTCTTCTCTGTGCAAGTAGCGTTGTAAAAGCAGTGATCTTTTTATATCTTTTCCTTATCGTTGAATATCCTCTATCTGCAATACCAAATATGGCCATTGCTGCACTGGATTGGAGATTTGATATCGAGTGCCTCTGACAGTGTTTTAAAGATCACAGACGAGTACTGTATTAAAGCTGGGCATGACCAAAACGTATGGATTAAATCGCCAGGAGTGTTTTGACACCTGTCACAACTTGCATCTGTGTTGGGGTATATTTTTGCCAGTCTTGCTTTGGAGTATTGGATGTGGTACATGACCTTGAATTATTCATTCATTCATTCATCCATCTTCTTCCGCTTAATCCTTTTCGGGTCGCGGGGGGGCTGGAGCCTATCCCAGCATCTTTGGGTGAGAGGCAGGGTACACCCTGGACAGATCGCCAGTCCATCGCAGGGCCAACACAGAGAGACAGACAACCATTCACTCTCACAGTCATACCTAAGGACAATTTAGAATCCCCAGTTTGATGTCAATTAACCTAACTTGCATGTTTTTTGGCATGTGGGAGGAAACCGGAGAAATCCCGGAGTAAACCCACGCAGACACGGGGAGAACATGCAAACTCCACACAGATCACTGTTGGTCGGGGGCTGGGATTGAACCCAGGATCCCCCGGCCAAGGGTGAGTTGCTGTGCTGCCGCAGTGCTAACCACTCCGCCACCGCGCCACCACCTTGAATTATATTATGCTTAATTTGGCACAAGAAGTGCTGTCATTTACCCTTTGTAGAGCACTACTCCAGACGTCGTCCTCCAGGTCCTCCCCCAACTCCTCCACCCAGTCTGTCCTAATCTTTTCAAGAGTTGTATTTTTAAAGGGGATTATGCAGTTATTAATTCCTGAAATAAGTCTTTCGGAGTTGAACAAGATTTCTAACAAATCGTCCAAACTGGAATGTGATGGTATGTGTGGAAAGTTGGGGTCTTGATGCTGAAGGAAGTGGTGGATTTGGAAGTATCAAAATAAGCTAGATTGAGGGAGACCAAATTTGTGAGATAATTCATCAACGCTTGCAAAAATGTAATTTATGTACATATCTTTAAATTTATAAATGCCTTGTCTTTGCCAGAGAATAAATTCAGAGTCTAATCTAGCCGGGGGGGGGGGGATGATTATTGTGTATGTGATTTAAGATGGAGAAGATTTTTAAACCCAAAGTTTTGTCTAAATTGGAACCATATTTTGAGGGTGTTTATGACAATTGGATTATGGGTATACTGTGAGGGGGAGACTGGAGTTGACCAGGGCTCCAAGGGATGTTGACAAGTACAGGATGTGGCTTCCAGGTGACACCAGTCTCTATCAGGAGATTGGAGCCAGTACAGGATTTCTTTTAAATATTTGAAGCTCAATAATAAAAAAAATGGAAGAGCTAAACCACTTTGCATTTTGGGTCTCTGTAGTAGTTCTAGCCATGCTCTGGGTTTCTTCCCGCCCCATATGATTGAAATAAAGACTTTATTGATAGATTTGAAGAAAGATTTGGGGAGATAAAGTAGGATACACTGAAACAGATACAGGATGCAATTTACTTTTCCTGCCAAGGATAAGTGAAGTTTCCCACTTTTTCAGGTCTAATTTGACTTTCTCAAATAGTGGATAGAAGTTTTCCCGGTAAAGCCCTTGCATATCCTTTATGTCAATACCCAAATATTTAGTTATTTCTAGACATTTGGAATGGCAGAGCATTATCCTGCATTTGAAGAGCCAGGTCATTAACAGGATAACATTTACTTTTGCTAAGGTTCAGTTTGTAGCCAGAGAATCTGCCAAATCTCCTCAGAGCGTGGTTAATGTAAGAGGCCCTTGAAACAGGATCTTATACGTGTATTAATAAATCATCTGCATATAGAAATACTCTGTGCTCCCTCTGGACACTACTTATTGATGGCAGTTAAGCGTAATGTATAAGGGCTCTATGGCCAGAGCGAATAGTAGTGGACTTATTGGACATCCCTGACGGGTGCCCCTTAATAGCTGGAAATATTGTGAGCGCCTGTGGCGTAACATTATGTAGCTCACATATTCCTTGGCAGAGACCCAGACATGAGGGAACTTGGAGCTCGCAGTTTGTATTGACATCACGCCTCAAACGGACATTGAGTCTGGACCCCCTGCGGACTGGTGAAGAAGTGAGAAGATCTGAGAGTGGACCTGAAGAGACTGTCTGACTCCTGGGGTCAGACAGAGAAGCCGAGAGGACAATGGGAGGATTAGATGTGAATGGAATTCTGTGTTTGATGTGAATGTGATTTGTGTCTGATGTAAGAGTATAAAGGTATGTGGTTTACCGCAGCTCGATCTCTTCATTCCCTGATTGAGAGAGGAGCTGTAGGACGTGAGATGAAATAAACCAATACTGAAAAATCATTCAGTCTCTTCATTTCAAGGTTCCTACACGCCTACCGTTTGTAATTACTGAGGCTTTGGGTGAGATATGAGTTTAATCCATGAAATAAAGCTAGGGCCATATCCAAATTTTTCTAAACATGAAAATATATATCCCCATTCTGCCCTATCAAAAGTTTTCTCTGCATCAAGTGCGATGACCACCTCGGGAACTGCACAGGACCCAGGAGAATGAATAACATTCAGGAGCTGGCAGATGTTTGTAAATGAATGGTGCCCTAAAATGAAACCAGTCTGGTCAGCTGAGATCATGTCACACATTGTAGCTTCTAGGCGTAGGGTCAGGGCTTTGGCTAGGATCTTCACATCGCTGTTTAAAAGGGATAAGATAATCTTTGGAATTCCGGAGGGCATTGAAGGCAACTCGATGACAAAATTCATGGATCAGTTCTTAAAAAAAGAACTGGAAATACCCGGAGAAACGGATCTGCAGATTCAACGGGCGCACAGAACCCCGGCACAGAACCCGAAAACAAACTCTCCACCCAGGTCAGTTGTGGTAAACTTTGTGAAATATGACATAAAGGAAAGAATCCTGACGCAAGCATGGAAAAAAAAGATACGAATCGGCGACAAACAGGTATTTTTTGACCATGACTACCCGACAGAAATCGTGCAGCAGCGGAAGAAATATGCCAATATTAAAAAAACGCTGAAAGAGAAAAAAATTAGATTCCAAACGCCGCTAACGAAAATGAGGATTCATTGGGAGGAAGGCACAAGAACCTACAACACGGCCGAAGAGGCAGCGCGGGATATGATGGAGCGGGGCCTTGAGGTGAGCGTGCCGAAGGAGACGGCTGGAGCAGCGGCGGCCCTGAACGCACCACGACAGACGGAGTGGAGACGAGTGAACGGCGGAAGAAGGGGGAGAGACGTAGAGCAGCGGGCCCAGGACAAGCTACAAGGCTTTCAACTGAAAGCCTAGATCATAACAAAGATTAAGAAAGGCACAGAAGAAATGAAGGCCAAGAAGACAAGGTAAAAGAGAAACAGACGGCTAGGAGAGGTTTAAGTGATATTTGTTGGACATTTCTAGACTTATGACTATTACTTTGATAGTAATTAGAAGTCTAGGGAGGGCCCTTCACTCTGTGAAGACAAACCCCCCACCCACCAACAGGGACCAGTGGGCAGAAGAAAGGCCCAAAGTACGGAGGTCGAGTTTTTTTAATGTGTTTTTATATAAATATGTGTTATTTTTGTTGTTAAAGGGGCTAGGAGCACAAGTTAAAAAAATGGAAAAACATGAATATGGGTAAAAATCTTAAGATAATGACACTAAACGTGAATGGTCTGAACTCACCTGTTAAAAGGGAAAGAATAATAAGAAAATTCAAGAAGGAAAAAGCTGAAATTATATTTATGCAAGAGACACATTTGAGCAAGGCAGAACATGTGAAACTAAAGAGATTTGGCTATAAGAACTCCTACTACAGTTCATTTAAGGGAGGAGCTAAAAGGGGGGTTATGATACTAATCTCAAACAAAATACAATTTGAAAGTGAACAGGAAATCCAGGATAAAGAAGGCAGGTATGTAATAATAAAGGGAAGAATAGATGGTATGCAGATTACATTAGTGAACATCTATGCCCCACCAGAAAGTGACAAGGGTTTTTTTCAACATCTGTTTGATCTCATAGCAACACACAGTGAAGGAGTCCTAATTTGTGGAGGAGACTTAAATGCTGTCATGGATCATGAAGTTGACACAACAAGTGTTAAGAAGACAAAAAAACATGTAACAAAGTTCATAAGAACCTCACTGGCAGAAATGGGTATGGTAGACATATGGAGGGACCTACACCCACTCGAAAAAGACTATACACATTATTCAGCAGCCCATAAAGTACACTCTAGAATAGATTACTTCCTTATGAATGAAGGTGACAGACACAGGGTGAGAAATTGTTGGATTGGAGGGGCAGAAATATCAGATCATAATCCTATATACATGGAAATATATTTAAACAATAGAAAACGACAAACAACATGGAAACTTAACATAGGACTGTTAAATGATGAGAAAATGAAAGAAAGAATAAAAATAAACATAAACGAATATATCCAAGAGAATGACAATGAAGAAGTGGACCCAACAATATTATGGGATGCACTAAAAGCCGTGCTAAGGGGTAAATTAATTGTTGAAACAGGAAAAGCAAATAAGACTAAACTGGAAGCGTATGAACAAAGATGTGAGAGACTAAGGGAATTAGAACGTAAACATCAAAGCACAAATGATCCAAAAATATATCAAGAAATTAAAGAAGAAAAAACAAAGATAAAAGAAACACAAATGGATGAAATTGAAAGGAAAAATAGATATCTAAAGCAAAAATATTATGAAACGGGGCCAAAAGCCACAAAACTGCTGGCAAAACGGTTAAGAAAACAACAAACAATGAATAATGTATATAAGATTAAAGACCCCACCACAAATAAAACCACAGTTAACCCAGAAAACATCGAAGAAATTTTCCATAATTTCTACCAAGAACTATACTCGCAACCTGAAGAAACAAATACTAAAGATATCAAAAAATTTCTAGACACATTGGACTTGCCATCAATAGGAAATCAACAAAATGAAAAACTAACAGCAGAAATAACAACACAAGAGATCAGAGATGTGATTAAGTCACTTAAAAATGGTAAATCACCAGGTAGTGATGGATACCCATCTGAGTTTTATAAACTGTTTATAGAAGAACTCATGCCACAACTCCTAAAATCATTTAATTGGACGCTGAACAACAACAAAATACCTCCAACATGGAACGAAGCAATCATTTCAGTTATTTTAAAACCAGGGAAAGATAAAGAACAATGCGGAAACTATAGACCAATCTCTTTATTAAATGTAGATTATAAAATATACACAACAATTATATGTAAACGAATAAAGACATTCTTGACGGAATTGATAGAAGATGATCAAACTGGATTCATAGAGGGACGCCAAACACATGACAATATCAGGAGAACAATACATATAATTAACCAAATACATAAAGAAAAGAAAAGCGCAGTAATAATGAGTTTAGACGCAGAAAAAGCATTTGACAGGGTTAACTGGAAATTCCTATATAGTGTACTGGAGCGCCTTGGATTTAACGAAAAATCAGTACAATGCATAAGGACGCTATATCAAGAACCTGTGGCAAGAATCAAGATAAACGGTAGCTTAACAGACAAAGTAAATATACAAAGATCAACTAGGCAGGGATGCTGCTTATCGCCTGTTGTGTTCGTGTTCGTTGAGGAGAGAAGAGACTTGCAGTTGAACCAACGTAACTTTATTTTAGCGACAGCTCACACAGACACTTTCACATCGGCTCCCATGTTGGCCGTTTCTTGTTCTACTGCGTGCATCATTCCAACAAGCGGTAACAAGGTAGCAGCGACGCCTAGTGGTAAACACTGATCATTACATCCCCCTTTCTTTGAGGTGAATAAACATTAATAAACATTGATGCAAAACAGTGTATATGTATTCAGTATGAATGGGCTAATACAAAACACAAATTTCAGTTCTCCCTGAATCAACATGCCCAAAGAAATTAACATCTGTTACATTTTTCTTATTCTTTGCTTTTTGCTTTTTTTTTTTTTTTTTTTCTTATAAGTCCAACCTATCTGGTTTCTTTATTTCTCGTTTTGATCTTCTCGGTTCATCTTTGTCAGGTGGAACATTTGCTTCACAGTTCATAAGAGGTGTGGTTGTGGGAGATTCTGGGTGAGCATTATTGGGCCCACCAGGTGCTTGTGGAGTCTTGAGGAGACTGCGGCGATTGCGCCTGAGTACCTGTCCATCCTCGGTTCTCACTGTGAATGATCTTGGAGCAACTTCCTGTAATACAACTCCTTTAGTGTTCCAGCCAGATGCATCCTCGATCCTAACTGGGTCGTTGTTGGCCAGTGGAGAGAGTGGTTTGGCTGAAGTGTCATAGAATGTCTTTTGTTTCAGTTTCTGCTTCTCAAGCTTGTTTCTGAGTTTTGTATCTTTCCTTTGTGAAGTAGCATTTGGGTAGCTGGGAAGCGTTGTACGCAGCTTTCTGTTCATTAGTAGCTCAGCAGGTGACAGTCCGCACTGAAGTGGAGAGGCGCGGTAACTGAGTAGAGCCAAGTATGGATCCGAGTTGCTGTCTGCAGCTTTCTTAAGCAGTTGCTTCAGAATGTGGACGCCTTTTTCTGCTTGTCCATTTGATTGTGCATAGTGTGGGCTTGACATCACATGCCGAAATTCATACTGTTCTGCAAACTGCTGCCATTCCCTGCTACTGAAACATGGTCCATTATCTGTCACCACAAGGTGTGGGATGCCATGCCGAGCAAATGTGGATTTGGTATGAGTGATCACACAGGCTGATGTAGTGCTTGAGAGTAGTGCCATTTCTGGAAAGTTGGAAAAGTAATCCATGACTACTAAGTAGTCTTTGCCTTTAAGGTGAAACAGGTCTATCCCTACTTTGTGCCAAGGGGATGCAGGACTTTCAGATATCACCATTGGCTCTTTGCTTTGTTTACTTCGGTGTTTCTGGCACGTTTCACAACTACTCACAAGCGTCTCGATGTCTTTGTTTAGTCCAGGCCAGTACACTGACTCCCTTGCTCTCCTTTTACATTTTTCAATCCCAAGGTGTCCTTCATGTATCCTGTTTAACAAATCTGGTCTTAGAGCCTCAGGGATGACTATTCTTCCTTTCTTCAGTAATAGTCCATCAACAAAACTGAGATCTCCTCTGACATGGTAATAGCGAGGGCAAGATCCTGCAGGCCATCCCTCGTCCATGTTCTGAATGACACGCTGTAGCTCGGTGTCCTGTGATGTCACCTCAGCTATTTGTTTCGACTTTGTGTCAGATACTGGCAGAGCACACGACACCATGTTGATGTGATTTTCAATATCCTCATCTGTGGAACTCAGACACTTTTCAGCAGGTGCTCTGGACAAGGCATCTGCGAGTATCAGGTGCTTTCCCGGTGTGTAAACCAGTTCAAAATCGTACCTTTGCATTTTCATCATTAGGCGTTGGATTCGTGGGGACATTTCGTTAAGATTCTTCTTGATAATGGAGACGAGTGGGCGGTGGTCAGTTTCCACAGTAAAAGACGGCAGTCCATAGACATAACTGTGAAACCGCTCCAGCCCGTAGGAAACGCCTAAACACTCCTTTTCAATCTGGGCATATTTGCATTCAGACTTTGTCATAGCCCTTGACGCATAGGCTACTGGTTTCCAGTACTCTCCTTCTGCCTGTAGGAGCACTGCTCCGATGCCATCTTTGGACGCGTCAGTTGACACTTTGAGCTTTTTTCCGGTGGTCATAGTAGGCTAATGCTGGTGCTCTGGTAAGAGTTTGCTTAAGTCTTTGCCACTCTTGCTCATGTTTTTCAGCCCATTTAAAGTCACAGTCGTTGTGTAAGAGCTCTCGGATGCATGACGTCTTTGCTGTGAGGTTGGGAATAAATTTGCCTATGAAATTTACCATTCCCATGATGCGTAACACGCCCGTTTTGTCTGTTGGTCTTGGCATGTTCAGTATTGCTTTCACTTTATCGCCATCTGGTTGTATGCCTTGAGCTGTGAGTTTGTCTCCGAGGAAGAGAATCTCTTGTACTGCAAACTCACACTTGGCTCTATTGAGTTTCAGCCCGTACTTCTGAATGCGCTCCATCACTTTGTTAAGTCTCTGGTTGTGCTCTTGGAGAGTCGAGCCCCATACAATAATGTCATCTATGTAAACTCTGACTCCCTCTAGGCCTTCAATGATCTGTTCCATCGCTCTGTGGAATATTTCTGGTGCAGATTTTATTCCAAATGGCAGCCTAAGAAAACAGTATCTACCGAAAGGTGTGTTAAAAGTACAGTACTTAGTGCTGCTCTCATCCAGTTTTAACTGCCAGAAACCCTGAGAAGCGTCGAGCTTTGTGAAGTAGTTAGCTCCTGCCATCTCACTGACTATTTCCTCACGTGTGGGGATTTGGTAGTACTCGCGCTTAATGTTCTCATTTAGATCTTTTGGGTCCATGCACATTCTCAACTCACCATTCTTTTTCTTTGTGACGACAATCGAGTTGACCCAGTCTGTGGGCTCCTGCACCTTTTTGATCACGCCCATGTTGGTCATCCTGTCCAGTTCTCGTTTGAGGGCTTCACGCAGTGGAGCTGGGACCCTACGTGGTGCGTGCACAACTGGTTGGGCGCCTTCTTTTAGCTGGATTTTATATGTAAAGGGCAGTGTGCCAAAACCTTTGAACACATCAGAAAAGTTTTGCACAATAGCGTTAGTGTCACACTTGGAATCTGATTCAATGCAGTACACTCTTTTCACTAACCCTAGCTCTTCACAGCTTTTATCACCCAACAGTGATTCACATTTCTCATTCACAACAGAAAAGTTTACATTGTGCACTTTACCTTTAACAACAACATTCAGTTTACAGGTACCAAAACACTGTATGGGTTGCCCATTGTAATCTTTCAACCCTGATTTCTTTCTGTATATGTGTGGCTTAACCTGCATTTCCTTTACATCAGACATGCTAATGAGGTTAGCTTTTGCACCAGTGTCCAGTCTCATAGTGACGATAGTCCCGTTAACCAGCAGAGGAGTGGTCCACTTGTCCTCATTGGTAATGCTGTTGACTTTTTCTTCTTCATTTTCACAGTCAACGATGCCCACAAAGAAAGTGTCACTTAAGTCTGTGTCTTCGACTACATTCACGTTTTTGCCTTTCTTTCCTTCCTTTCTTTTGGTGAAGCATTGCTTGGCAAAATGATTCTTTCCATGGCAGTTGGAGCATACTTTACCAAACGCTGGGCATTGCTTTGGCTTGTGCTGTAATCCGCAACGCTTGCAGAAGAACGTGGGATCCTCGGTCCGCTGTGCAGTCCCGGCCCATGAGCGACGCCTCCCGCTCTGAGATGACACGGCGCCGACCGCTGCTCCTTCACTCGGAGGTGTGGCACCTGGCATGCCGCAGAACGTTTTCATGTGCTTCTGGGACAGTTCGCTTGCCTGGCAGAGTTTAACAGCCATCTCCAGCGTCAACTCCGTCTCACGAAGCAGTCTCTCTCTTAACTTTTTGTCCTCAACACCAAAAACAATTTGATCTCTGATCATTGAGTCCTTCAATGTCCCAAAATTGCAGGATTGTGCTTTCAAACGGAGAGCTGTCAAAAAACTGTCAAAGGGCTCACTCTGTTGCTGCATACGAGATCTAAACATGTATCTTTCATATGTCTCGTTTTTCTTAGGAGTGCAGTGAGCATCAAACTTAGCGAGCACGACATCCAGCTTATTTGGGTCTTCACCCGTTCCGAACACGAACGTGTTGTACACTTCAATGGCCTGTGGCCCTGCTAAGTTCAGCAAAAGTGCTACCTTTCTCAGGTCCGGCTTCGTGTCCAGTCCCATGGCCGTGACATACAAGTTGAACTGCTGCTTGAATGCCCGCCATTTTTCATCCACGTTACCTGCCAATTTCAGGTTTTCCGGCGGCTTCAACTCCATGACGACTTCTCACATGGTCGCTCAGTTCATGCAGTTTACTCCTGGTACCATGTTGTGTTCGTGTTCGTTGAGGAGAGAAGAGACTTGCAGTTGAACCAACGTAACTTTATTTTAGCGACAGCTCACACAGACACTTTCACATCGGCTCCCATGTTGGCCGTTTCTTGTTCTACTGCGTGCATCATTCCAACAAGCGGTAACAAGGTAGCAGCGACGCCTAGTGGTAAACACTGATCATTACAATCGCCCACCTTGTTTGCTCTGTTCATAGAACCATTGGCTCAAGCGATACGACAAAATAAGAAATTAAAAGGTGTAACAATAAAGGGGGCGGAACACAAGATTGGGCTATTTGCAGACGATATTATAGTTTACCTTGAACAACCAGATAAATCAATAATGGAAATGATGAACTTGATAGAAAATTTTGGAAAATTATCAGGATACAAGATAAACATAACAAAAACACAAGTACTGACATTCCACTATAACCCTCTAAACCAGATAACTGATAAGATCAAACTAAACTGGAAGCAAAAAGAAATAAAATACCTTGGAGTGAACATACCTAAAGACCTAAGCAAAATATATAAAGCAAACTATGATAGGTTGGAACAAGAAATAAAAAAAGATATTGATAGATGGTCAATCTTAAATATGGATCTGAATTCAAAAATTGAGACAGTCAAAATCAGCATACAACCTAGATTACTTTACCTCTTCCAGGCTATACCAACAGAGATTCCAGATGCCCAATTCTCAAAGTGGGACAGGATGATATCGAGATTTGTTTGGGGAGGTAAAAAACCAAGAGTGAAATATAAAACCCTCCAATTACCAAAAGAGAAAGGAGGCATGGGCCTACCGAGTCTAAAGGAATATTACTACTCAGCACAAATAAGATATATCATATGTTGGTGCGACGAGGGATATGAGGCAAAATGGAAAGAAATGGAAAAGGAAATTGAGGGACTCCCAGTACAAAGCATAATAGGGGATAAAGATGCATATAAGCAAATCAAACAAATAGACCCAATCACTAAATTTACTTTAGAACTGTGGTATAAAATAGTACAAAAATATAATACAAGGGAAGACATAAAACTATTGAAATGGGTAGCATTTGACAGTCAGTTTGAACCGGCAAAACAAGATAGGGGATACAAAAATCTGGTGAACAAGGGAATCACAGCATGGGGCAATATCGGAAAAAAAGATCTCGGGAGCTTTGTAAATATCAGGAGAAAATTTAAATTAGAAAGATCGGAATTTTTCAGATATCTGCAGATGAGAGATTACTATATGAAGAAGATTAGGCATAACCTCCAAACAGATGTGAACGAGATTATACAACTTATTTTAAGCTCATATGCAGGAAATAAAATAAGAATTATTTCAAAACTATATCAGAAACTTATGACAAACAATCATACAAGTAACTATATAAAGGAGAAATGGGAGAAAGAGCTCAATTTAAACATAACAGAAGAAAGCTGGCAGGAAATATGGAAAACACAACACACATCAACAAATTCAAGGGCATGGAGGGAATTTGGATGGAAAAACCTGATTCGCTTTTTCATTACACCACAGATTCAAGGAAAATATACAAATACCCAATCTTTATGCTGGAGGGGATGTGGGGCTCAAAATGCAGACCACTCACATATGTTTTGGAAATGCTACAAAATATCATCATTTTGGAAATCTATGCATGTGACAATACAGAGGATATTAGGATATAATATACCAATGAACTGTAACCTGATGTACTTATGTGATCTTAAAAAAGACAGTGTTATACAGGCTGAGGACAGATATCTAGTTAAAATCTTGTTGATTGCATGTAAAAAAACTATCACAAAAAAATGGCGATCAGAAGTTCTTCCTGACCAAGAACAATGGACTGACATTGTTGAGGACATACGTATGATGGAAAAACTAACATATCGACGAAGAATGCAAGAAGGAATATGGGAGAAAAAATGGCGGAAATGGACACACTACAAAGTGCAACAACGAGGCAGAAATTGAAAGAATAACCAAAGACACTGAAAAAACCAGAAGAATTAAGAGATGGAAACTAAAAACTTGATGCTCCAACATTTGTCCCCCCCCCCTTTTATTTTTTATTTTTTTTTATTTTTTATTTTTATTTTGTTTATTTTTTTTTTTATTTTTCCCTACCCTAACCCCTTTGTTTTTTAAATGTAGAATGTGATCTGAATGCATTATATATGATGAAAAATGAATAAAAATCTAAGTTACAAAAAAAAAAAAGGGATAAGATAAGTCTTTAGAGAGATGGTGATTGACTTGAGAAGAAGAGGATGCCTTCACAGACATTGCGGATTAGGGAGGAGGATGTGGAGGTAGTGGAGGACTACAAACACCTGGGTGTCATGATCAGCAATGGAATAGACTGGAAATCTTAACACCAATGCTGTGTACAAAAAGGGGATGAGCAGACTCTAATTTCTAAGGAAGCTGAGATCCTTCAACATGTGCAACAAGATGTTGGAGCTTTTGTACCAGGCCGTTATCGCCAGCGCCATCTTCTTTGCTGCTGTCTGTTGGGGTAGCAGTATCAGAGCCAGCGACACCAACAGACTTGACAAGATTATCAAAAAGACTGGGTCTGTAATTGGTCTCAGGCTGGAGACCTTTGAGACTGGTGGGGAGGAGGATACTGAACAAGCTGCTAGCCACATGAGCAATCCTGATCACCCCTTCCACCACACCCTCGACAGAGTGGATTACTTTCTCCAGCAGACTGCTACAGCTTCACTGCCGAACGGTTAGATAGAGGAAATCTTTCCTGCCACATGTCATTTCACTGTACAATAATTCACTGTAATGTTGAATTCTGGTCATAACTATGCTGCCATACTGCACCTTACAGTCTAACTGGTACCTCACATTGCACCCTGCGCCTGATAGTCCTGCATTGTACAGCGAGTATGATTCATGTATCTATACGGGACATCTATTCATCTGCAATGTACAGTATATAAGTTATTTAGGCAGTTTTACTTTCCATGGGTAGTCCCTTTTTTTGTTGTGTGTTTCTGTCATTTTGTTTGTCTACCATCATGCTGCTGTTACACTGTAACAGCAGTGAAACAGCAGCTGTTACATCTATTAGTCCTACAGTGGTGAAATTACAGGATTGCAGCAGCACTGGAATAGCAGCACCCAGCAATAGCAAATAAGATAAGAATAGGTTAGCCAAAGCAGTAAATACATATACATACTGTATGTACACAGTGTTATGTCTGTAAATACCTTGTACAATGATGAGGCCAGGTGAATGTGTGAACTCAGCTTTATTAAAGTACTGGACTCAGAACTGGACACAGAACAGCCACCAGGCAGGGGCACCAGTCAAGAGACTGTGTAGCAGGGGTGTCAAACTTATTCCATGGAGGGCCAAGACCCTGCATGTTTTACTTCCACCCAGTGTCTTCAGCAGGTGTTTTCACTGATCAGCAATCAGTGGGAAGAAATTCAATGAAACCACCTGTTGAAGACACTGGGTGGAAGTAAAACCTGCATGGTCTTGGCCCTTCATGGAATGAGTTTGGCACCCCTATGGATGCCCTCTGCTATTTATAGGGCGGTGCAGTGGTGGAACCGGAAGTGGCAGCCACTACACTGCACTTCACAATAAGGGCATAAGATCCCAACACTACAATTCCTCCCCCCTTTAGAAAGTCCAGAACCACTCACTCAATTAAAACCCTCCTCAATTTAGGACCCAAATCACGCACTAACAAAACAGAAACTGATACCACTAAATGGTCTAAGACATTCATACAACAGAACCTAAAATAGGGAGGACGGGTGGACTACCGTCCTGCCCCACACGGCAAGGTGGATTATTCTGCCACCTGTTAGTCTAAACTCAGTCCATTGATAACTTAAAAGTATTGCCGTGTTCCTAAACTAATAAAACACCCAGAACAATATTTTTTTTTTTTTTTTGCATGCACAAACATATGAACATTAGAACTAGTTAACACAATTTACATTACTGTCCCTTGGGCAGGAAAGGGTAGGATCAGCTTGGGGGGGGGGGGGGGGGGGTCTCAGCAGACATGCCCCTGGAAACAGCAGGCCCCCAGAATAGTGGCTGACCTCGTGGATGAAAGCGCCTCTCCTCATCGTCACCAACTGTCGCTCTCATCCAACCCCACCACCAGAAGCCTCTTCCCAGATACGCCACAACTCATTGGCGTGTCTTGCCGAGCCGTCCGACAGCTGGAAGAAGCTGTGCCCAGCTTAGCCACGATGCGCAGATGCTCCCGTTGTTTCACAGGTTGTCGTCTGGCCCATATTCACCGTGTATGTTCCTCTCCTCAAACCTGGACTAAGTCCATAACCTTTCACCTTCCTTCAGCCTTTCACTTCCGCCCTCCCAAGAGAGCAGACGCTTTTTTCTTCTCTCCTGCTGATTTTTTCCTCCCCTCCTACTGGATCCCAGCTTGCTGTTGTTTGTCTGCGTCTGACTGCGACCGCCGAAAAGAAATTATGGAGTTAATAAGCTGGGCTTTGAACACAATTGACACTATTTTTTCAACAAGGAAAAGTGCTCCGGGGGAAGCTGTTTGCCCCGCTGGAACGGCTCCAGTGGGCTATCTATGTGACACAGGTATTTGGAAAATGCTGTGTCTCTCTAATCTCTCTATCGAAGATATTGAAGATTTGTTTATCTTCGTAATCTTGGTGATTGGGATAATTCTGATTGGGACGGGAATTGTCTTGGTTTACCGCAAATTGCTGAAGATGGATTCAACCTATCAAAATGCTGGCCAGGCGAGGTGCATCCAACAAATTGAGAAACTGGAGAAGACCCTGATAGCGACTACTGGAGAACTGTCTCGTAAGGTGGATTACATCATGGGTTCGCTCAGGTCTTTCCACGACGAGTTCAAAGCTGCGCAATGAAGGATTAATGTACTGAATCTACAGAAGAAATACAAGTCTTCTCTGTGATCAGTCCTATTTGGCATTATTATTCCCCATGAAAATTCCTCCTGGCTGTCTGCAGACTGTGTTTTTTTTCAAAATCATGAGCACAAGGCCTTGGACAGCCAGCTGCAGCGCCAGATAAGACTGGGCGCCAGACAGACAAAACATCTTCTGCCAAGGGTCCTTGGGTCTCTCTTATTATCATCAACACTGCTCAACACCGCACACACATTGATTCATGAACTGATTAAAGATATACTGTACACTGCTCTCTTGTGTCTCGTGAATTCTGAGTTGTTGCTCTGTGCTATTGAGAGATTTTTTTTCATTGTAATCACAATCTGCTTAAAAATAAGCTGTATTTTGATAACGAAGTTTTTTTTCTCCTCCCCCCTTGTGTCGTTCCCTCCCTTCCCCTCCCTTTCTTATCTATCTCTGTTTGATGAGGCGCCTTTATGGCTGCCGTGTCGTTGTGTCGCGCGCATGCGCACCAATGTCAAGTCAAGTTCCTCGTGTGTTTTTTTACATGCTTGGCAATAAAGTTTATTCTGATTCTGATTCTGATTCTGATTCTAACCCCAAGAGGGGCTCTGTTGGGCCTGAAATGGTGTTGCTTGGCATGCAGTTTCACCGTGCCAGTCGGTCTGGCCCCGACCTCTTCTAAAGCCATTGCAGTGGTCGCCATCGTTGCTGAAGATCCTCCAGCCCTCTGCGGCCAAGCTCTGGAGGAATCTGGGGCTAGTACATTGGCGTCACTCGCCGACACAGGCATCTCGTCGCCACGCTCGGTACCCCCTCCTACTATTCCCCGAGTGCTGGCACTGAGACCCTCCTGCATCAAACCTGAGTGAGGCTGGTCCTGCTTGACCGCCATGGTGTCTGTTAGGTCTTTGTCCCACACAGCACCATCCTCCACCACCACTGGCCACAACCAGACCATTCTTCCCCAGTGTCATGTTTAATGGCGAAACCCAGTCCGTAAAACAAGTCACAGCCCATGATGTTATTGCTTCAGGCCGTAGCGTGGAATGTGAAGTCAGCCATCACCGCCGACTTGTACCGAACTGTTAACTCCAACATTCCAACCGTGCACAGCCTGCCACCTCCATAAGCATAAAGTGGCGCTGGGTTACCTCTCATCCTGTAGTGGGGGAAAAACTTATTCACTGTGGTCCAATTCAGCAGTGACCCCTCCGCCCCCGTGTCGAGCAGCAGCGGCACCTCCATGCTGTCCAGTGTTACCTTGCAAAACGTGTACCCGTTGGAACTCGGGGACACCGTGTGGATAGTTGTCGGGGGCAGGTGGAGTGATTTCTTTCGTGGGCTCTCTGTTTCAGATACACGGCACACTCTAGCATAATGGTTCAAACATCCACACTTGCCACAATGCTTCCCTCTAGCTGGGCAGTCCCTACCCTTGTATTGGTGCTTCACGGACCCACAACCCATGCACAGGGGTTTTCCTGGGGCAGACCTTCGGCTGGTAGCGTTGGTTTCCATAACGTCATTGTCCATGCTATCCTCGCTATTCGGGTCCACTACCAGTGCCGCGGTGGAAGGCTCCAGCTGCCATTGTGACTGTCGCCAATTTAGCTCCGAGGCTAGCTTGTCCGTGGTCTCCATTTGGAGAGCTAGATCAACAGCCCTGGCTAGCATTAGGTCACCTGGCGCCGTGAGTAGCTTTGCTCATATAGCGGTGCTGTTTGTGTGCTCCGCCAGCTGGTCGTGTACCATCTCTTCCTTCAGTGGCCCATAATGACACTCACTAGCTAGCTGCCTCAAGTCGGTGACAAAGTGGTGCATAGCCTCACCCGCACGTTGGTGTCGCTGCCAGAACCGAATCCTCCGGACAGTCACGTTGTCCGGGGTATGAAAATGGCTTGCTAGCAACTCGATGATGTCCTCATACAAGTCCAAAGTCCTGAGTGTGCACAGGATACGCTGGCCCTCAATTCCCAAATTATGTGCCAGGACCGCACCTGCTCTTAGCTTATCTAGCTCACCCAGGTCGAGCGCGACGATGTAATTTTGGAAGGCCGCAAACCATCTTGGCCAGGGCACAGGTGGCTCGCCCAGGAGCTCCAAGAAGGGGCGAAGTGGTGCAATACACACCTCCATTAATTAATCCTCGATCGCTAAATGTTATGTCTGTAAATACCTTGTGCAATGATGAGGCCAGGTGAACATGCAAACTCAGCTTTATTAAAGTACTGGATACAGAACAGCCACCAGGCAGGGGGACCGATCAAGAGACCGTGTAATGGATGCCCTTGTAGAGGAGCTGGGCAATGAAGAGGCGATTTGGTTTATAAACAAAGTTTTAATGTTCAGCTCTTCTATCAAGTCTCATCTGGTGCAGAGAGCGGCAGAAGGGAAAAAGAGACAGAATCTCGCCGACTCGCTGGTTATATACAAGCACACAACAAAAGACATGCATAACAAAGGCTGACATCCCTCATTATCTTAATCCCCCCATTGTCTTGGTATTTCCTCTCCTCATCTTGGGAGGTGATGGTAATTCTTCTCCTCGCCTTGGGGGGTGAGGGTGGCTCGTCCGGTTTCCCCCGCCATGTCCGGGAACGTCTTTGTTCTTCACTCGGCGGGTGAGATTCCTTTGTCCTTTCAGAGGTGTGAAGTTCCTTACATATGTAATCCCAAACATTTCCACTTGCTCTAACATATGTAGTTATGGAATATATGGTTAATATAGACCACACCCTTGCTATTTATAGGGCGGTGCAGTGGTGGAAGAGGAAGTGGCTGCCACTACACCGCACTTCACAAAAAGGGCACTACACGCAGTGCAGGAGTATTGCAGTTAGATGGTATCAGCAGCATTACAGCTAGTTAAATTACCCTGCAAAATATAAATATCGACCCAGACAGTATATTTCACATTGAATGAACAGTGTTGTTGCCACCCTGGATAATAATTGTAATTGACTTAGTTGTGTATTGGAGGGGACGATTTCTATTGTGCAGAGTTGTGATGTTTAATACGGCTTCTAAGAGCAGTATTTACATTATAAAGTCTGACAGCCGTCGGTAGGAAGGACCTGCGAAATCTCTCCCTCGAGCACGTAAGATGGCACAGTCTACCGCTAAATGAGATCCTCAGTGTGTTCAGCATGTCCCACATGAGGTGAGACATGGACTGCAGCAGAGAAGATAGCTTAGCCACTGCCCTCCTCTTTCCTATCTCCTCCACTGGGTCGAAGGGTCGCCCCAGAACAGAGCTGGCTTTTTTGATCAGCCTGTTCAGTCTCTTCCTGTCGGCTGCTGTGATTCTGCTGCCCCAGCAGACCACTCCATACGTAAAGGTTGACGCCACCACAGAATCATAGATGGTCTGATGGGACGATATGAGCCTCATTCTATGTTAACTTTTCCAGGCTGAAACAGCATAGTGATTGATGCTTCAGTCAGTGTCTGTGGAAGTGACCCATGAGATAGAGAGTCATTAAACATATTGAGTAAAACTGTAGATAATTTGTTGGAAATTTTTTTAATAAAACTCTATAGGGTACCCATCAATGCCAGGTGCTTTGCCATTTTGCATTGCCTTTATTGCATTAATAATTTCTGTACGTCTTAGTGGAAACTCATGATGATGATGATGATGATGATGATGGAAGCTCAGTCTCCGTTCTGAATGTGTTGGATTCATAGAAGGGGCTCGAAGATTATTAAAGAAATGTCCCATGTCGGAACTGTCATTTATCATTTCTGATGTATATAAATTCGAATAGAATGATGTAAATTCATTAATTTCTTCTGGATCAATAGTTCGTTCACCATTATTTTTCTGTATTTGAGGGATCTGTTGGGAAACAGAGCGGCATTTAAGTTGTTGCGCAAGCAAGTGGCTGGCTTTGTCACCATGTTCATAGACATAACCCTGAGATTTTAACAGGAGACACTCTACTTTTTCAGTAGATAATAAATTTTACTGTGTTTGGAGGTCTAGCTTCCTTTTATAGAGTTCAGGGGAGGGAGAGACAGAGGACTGGTCATCCACCATAGATATTGATTTAAGGAGCTCCAACTGTTTAATGCTTTTCATTTTGTTTATTTTAGCAGAATACAGTGCATCCGGAAAGTATTCACAGCAGTTCACTTTTTCCACATTTTACAGGTACATCTCAACAAATTAGAATATCATGAAAAAGTTCAATATTTTTTGTCACTCATTTCAGAAAGCGAAATCCACATATTATATAAATTCATTACACAGAGAGTGATATATTTCAAGGGTTTATTTATTTTAATTTTGATGATTATGGCTTACAGCCCATTAAAACCCCAAATTCAGTTTCTCAAAAAATTAGAATATTACATAAAACTAATTTAAAAAAAATATTTTTTTAATAGAAATGTTGGCCGACTGAAAGGTATGTCCATGTACACATTCAATACTTGGTCAGGGCTCCTTTTGGATTAATTACTGTATCAATGTGACGTGTCATGGAGGTGATCAGCCTGTGGCACTGCTGAGGTGTTATGAAGGTCCACGTTGCTTTGATAGTGGCCTTCAGCTCATCTGCATTGTTGGGTCTGGTGTCTCTCATCTTCCTCTTGACAATACTCCATAGATTCTCTATGGGGTTTAGGTCAGGAGAGTTTGCTGGCCAATCAAACACAGTGATGCCATGGTCATTAAACTAGGTTTTGATACTTTTGGCAGTGTGGGGTGTGTGAAGTCCTGCTGGAAAATGAAATCAGGTTCTCCATAAAGTTTGTCAGCACAGGGAAGCATGAAGTGCTCTAAAACTTCCTGGCAGACGACTGTGCTGACTTTGGTCTTGATAAAACACAGTGGACAAACACCAGCAGATGACCTCTGTTCAGATAAAATTAAATTTTTCATTTCATTTGGAAATCAAAGTCTCAGAGTCTGGAGAAGGAGTGGAGAGGCACAGAATCTAAGTTGTTTGAGGTTTAGTGTGAAGTTTCCACAGTCAGTGATGATTTGAGGAACCATGTCATCTACTGGTGTTTGTCCACTGTGTTTTATCAAGACCAAAGTCAGCGCAGTCATCTACGAGGAAATTTTAGAGCACTTCATGCTTCCCTCTGCTAACAAGCTTTATGGAGAAGCTGATTTCATTTTCCAGCAGGACTTGGCACCCCCCACACTGCCAAAAGTATCAAAAACTGGTTTAATGACCATGGCATCACTGTGCTTGATTGGCCAGCAAACTCTCCTGACTTAAACCCCATAGAGAATCTATGGAGTATTGTCAAGAGGAAGATGAGAGGCACCAGACCCAACAATGCAGACGAGCTGAAGGTCACTCACTATCAAAGCAACCTGGGCCTTCATAACACCTCAGCAGTGCCACAGGCTGATCATCTCCATGCCACGCCACTTTGATACAGTAATTAATCCAAAAGGAGCCCCGACCAAGTATTGAGTGTGTACATGGACATACTTCTAAGTCGGTCCACATTTGTATCAAAAAACTATTTTTTTAAATTAATTTTATGTAATATTCTAATTTTTTGAGAAACTGAATTGGGGGTTTTCATGGGCTGTAAGCCATAATCATCAAAATGAAAATAAATAAACACTTGAAATATTTCACTCTCTGTGTAATGAATCTATATAATATATGGGTTTCACTTTCTGAAATGAGTGACAAAAAATATTGAACTTTTTCATGATATTCTAATTTTTTAAGATGTACCTGTATGTTACAGCCTTATTCCAAAATGGATTAAATCAATTTTTGCCTCAAAATTTTTACACACAATACCCCATAATGACAATGTGAAAAAAAATTGAGATTTTTGCAAATTTATTAAAAATGAAAAACTAATAAATCACATGTACATAAGTATTCACAGCCTTTGCTCCGTACTCTGTTGATGCACTTTTGGCAGCCATTACAGCCTCAAGTCTTTTTGAATATGATGCCACAAGCTTGGCACACCTATCTTTGGGCAGTTTCGCCCATTCTTCTTTGCAGCACCTCTCAAGCTCCATCAGATTGAATGGGAAGTGTCGGTGCACAGCCATTTTCAGATCTCTCCAGAGATGTTCAGTTGGATTCAAGTCTGGGCTCTGGCTGGGCCACTCAAGGACATTCACAGAGTTGTCCTGAAGCCACTCCTTTGATATCTTGGCTGTGTGCTTAGGGTCATTGTCCTGCTGAAAGATGAACCATTGCCCCACTCTGAGGTCAAGAGTGCTCTAGAGCAGGTTTTCATCCAGGATGTCTCTGTACATTGCTGCATTCATCTTTCCCGCTATCCTGACTAGTCTCCCAGTTCCTGCCACTGAAAAACATCCCCAAAATATGATGCTGCCACCACCATGCTTCAGTGTAGGGATGGTACTGGCCTGGTGATGAGCAGTGCCTGGCTTCCTCCAAACATGACGCTTGGCATTCACGCCAAAGATTCAATCTTTGTCTCATCAGACCAGATAATTGTGTTTCTCATGGTCTTACAGTCCTTCAGATGCCTTTTGGCAAACTCCAGGTGGGGTGCCATGTGCCTTTTACTAAAGAGTGGCTTTTGTCTGGCCACTCTACCGTACAGGCAATCAGGCCTGCAATCAGGCCTGCAATCCACCAATCAGGTGGATTGCTGCAGAGATGGTTGTCCTTCTGGAAGGTTCTCCTCTCTCCACAGAGGAATGCTGGAGCTCTGATAAAGTGACCATCGGGTTCTTGGCCACCTCCTTAAGCCCCTTCTCTCCTAATCACTCAGTTTAGATGGCCAGCCATCTCTAGGAAGAGTCCTGGTGGTTCCGAACTTCTTCCATTTATGGATGATGGAGGCCACTGTGCTCATTGGGACCTTCAATGCAGCAGAAATTTTTCTGTACCCTTCCCCAGATTCGAGACAATCCTGTCTCAGAGATCTACAGACAATTCCTTTGATTTCATGCTTGGTTTGTGCTCTGACATGCACTGTCAACAGTGGGACCTTATATAGACAGGTGCGTGCCTTTCCAAGTCATGTCAAATCAATTGAATTTACAACAGGTGGACTCCAGTTAAGGTGTAGAAACATCTCAAGGATGATCAGTGGAAACAGGATGCACCTGAGCTCAATTGTGAGCTTCATGGCAAAGGCTGTGAATACTTATGTGGGTGTGGTTTCTTAGTTTTTTTATTTTTATTAAATTTGCAAAAATTTCAAAAAACTTTTTTCACGTTGTCATTATGGGGTATTGTGTGTAGAATTTTGAGGAAAAACTGAATTTAATCCATTTTAGAATAAGGCTGTAACAAAACAAAATGTGGAAAAAGTGAAGCACTGTGAATACTTTCCAGATGCACCATATGATATACTCTCACTCCTGATTACAGTTTTTAGTGTTTCCCATAGGAGGGAAGGGGAAATGTCTTTTTTGTTAAGTCATCAATTTTTGGGGATATTTCACAAAAAGCCTCGTCATCTAATTTCCAAGAGGGGTGTTCCAGTTAATAAAGAGAAAACATGAGATCTAATAATACAGGGGCATGGGCTGACTTAGTTATAGTTAAATATTCAGCTTTTGTGACAGAGGGAAGGAGGGCCCGATCAGTAAAAAATAGTCTATTCTACTATACGAGTGGTGTACAGAGGAAAAGAAAGAGGATTTACTTTGTGGAAATAACGCCAAGGGTCGATATCTGGTCCATAAAGCCTGACAGTAGCTTATCCTTTTCAGAAAGGTTTGTAGAGTTAGGATTGGAATGGTCTATTGTTGGGTTAATTACACAGTTTAAACCTCCACCAAAGATCAGTTGTTGCGAATTCAAATCTGGAATGAGTGAGATTATTTTCCCCATAGATTTATCATCATCCCAATTTGGTGTGTAATATTAATCAAGACCACTGGTTTATATTGGCTGGTAGAGGAGCCCAAGGACCATTACAAATCATCCTACTGGATCTAAGATGACATTGGTTGCAGTAAACTGATTTTTTTTTTTTTTTTTTTATGAATCAATATGGCTGTTCCACACGTTTTGGAGTTAAGATTGGAATGAAATACATTACCTACCCATCCTTTTTTTAAGTCTGATTTGATCTTTAACCAATTGGTGGGTTTCCTGAAGAAAAGCAACATCACATTTTAAATACTTAAGGTGATTAATTATTCTGGCTCTCTTAACAGGCCCATTTAAAGCTTTTGTGTTCCAACTGATACCGTATAGCAGCTCTCTTTGCATCAGTGCCATCCTCCATATTTAACTAAAAAGAATAAAGTAAGAGAAGAAATAGAAAGGTAAAAGTAGTAATATGAGCAATAACTGTGATAAAGTGCACAGCTTTCACTAAAGTGTACAAAAGTGAACACATGTTGTAAAAATGTAGTGGTGTCCCCATCTCTAACCCTGCTCCCCATCCAAAAACAAAACTAGAACAAAGCCTATACTTGTCCCTCTCTCTGAGGCAAGCTGCAGGTTAAACACTTTTCCCAAAAACCTCTGGTAACACATTCTCTTAACATTACTGCACAGGAAGGCTCCCAGCAATTTGATAGTGTAACGTCGGGGCTGTGATAAGGGGCGGGGGATTCAAAGATTGTTATTATTCTTGTGTTCTGAGTGTTATTGTTGTACCATTATAACTGTGTTATAAGTCCGGCTGTGATAGTGTTGTTTTTCCTGTGTGTGATAGGTTATGTGTCTGCATCACCCTGAGTGAGATGAATGTCTGTGTGAGTGACTTCCCCTCTGTTCTGTGCAATTAGTCACTTGTAGTGACACAACAGGAGATCGCACTCCACCCAGGACTTTGGGGAATTGGGGGAAGGAGGTGAGGGATAGAAATGAAGAGAAGAATGGAGAGGAACCAAGAACGGGCGCCAGAGCGCTAGGGGGTAATAAACCAAATGAAGATGCGCCTTCGCTCCCGGTATGCCAGGTGTGAACCTATTCTTATTGTGTGGAGTGAAAGACGCTGTTCACACCTTGGGTATGCTGGGCGAGAAAGTATTGTGTTGAGTCATGCTCTATTGTCATGTATGTTAATATGTGTACTCCGGGTGCCAAGGGCGGGAATAAAGCTGTAATAAAGAGATTCACTCTGGCACCCAGTTCAGTTCTGTTCTGCTTGTTGGAGGAAATAAATTGTGTGTGTTTAGCTGCTAGTGTCTCATCTGATTCATCCTCCACACTGGTGACCTAGAGATGTGAAAATGTAAAATGGACTGAGCACCTCCGTGGAGACACTCCCGCTGGAGTCTCCCCCCCTGCATGTGCCGTAGCAGTCAAACTCGTAGCCTTTTGGCCCCACGACCCGGCCGCTTGGTTTATCCACATGGAAGCCCAGTTCTCCCTCCGCGAAGTCTCGACAGACGACACAAAGTCCTATCATGTGGTGGCTTCACTGGATGCACACTCCACTCAGCGCGCAATGCACCTACTCCGAGCTCCTCCAGCCCAAAGAAAATATGATGCTCTCAAGCAGTTGCTGCTGTGACGTTACACCCTTTCGGACAGAGAGAGGGCAGAAAATCTTCTCTCCCGCACGGAGTTGGGGAACAGATCAGCTGTGGAATTGATGGAGAGCATGATCGCGCTGATGGGCACGGACGACGGGTCTTTCCTCTTTGCCCACCTCTAGCTCAAGAAGCTCCTAGCATCGGCGCGAGCAATCCTTGCAAATTCACCACTGCTGGCAGCCAAGGATTACTGAGCACTGGCAGAGGAAGTAGACCGCATCATCCTGGCAAACAGGAGTTTCAGTGTCCAGGCAGTGAAACCAGGATCTCCGGAGGAGTCCAACGAGGTTGAGGAGCCAATGGTGGTGGCCAGGACGGCCACGCAGAGACACAGGAACGGGATGGCGTGTTTATGTATATCACCAGCATTTTGGTGCACTATTGGAAGAGATGGCCAACTCTGTGATGAACAATCATGGTTTAAAATGTTTCATTAATCACTGGTTTAAATGTATTGCATGTTTGAAAATGCTTAAACGAACCTTATTCTAATGCATGTTAATTATAGGATAAGTTTATGAAACTGCATGTTTAATGTAGCAAGAATGAAAATTAGTCATGAATCACTGAAGTTAGTTTAGCTTACACAGATAAGGTGAATTTTCATTTTAATCAATGTGTTTCATCCTATTGGAAAAGCTTACACAAGTCATCTGACTGGCTCAGACAATCACCAGCCAGTCTCTGTTGGACAATGCCCCCTTTCATTCTATTGGTCAGTTACAGACAAAGGACTGCTTTCTTATTGAACCAGAGTTCATTCAATTCTCCTGCGACTGGAGACAATTGGTTCCTTTTCATGTCAGTCAAGTTTTTCTCCTAAAAAACTTATTCAGTTTAAGTGAGGAACGCGCTAGTTCAGGCAGTTCTTCGTTCAGGCAGTTGTTCTTTCTGAAAGTTGGTCTAAGTTTGAAAAAGTTGTCTGTGTGTCCTGCCTTGTATTCTCTCTTTCCTTTAAACGTTGTTTAAAGGAAAACTCTGTTTTGAGCTTCAACTTTTCTTTTATATGGAGTGAAACTCCATGTTCTCAGATGTTTTTTGAATTTTATTCTGTTAAACTTTTTCTATTGATTTTCCTTAACTCACCGTGTTTTAAAGTGGACTGATCATTTTTTTCTCACACCTGGAAGCTGTTTTTGCCAATCACCATGACATCTGAAGAATTCTGATTTTGTGGCTTGAATAATTTTTTATTAATTTTGTCTCTCCAATTCTGTGACCTTGATCAGACTGTGAACTATCATCAATTTATTTGGAACTGGGACAGCCGCTGAAAAAAACCCCTCTCATGTTGTCCACATGACATACTGCTTCAGCGGCCAGCAGTCTATCATCATTGTCACCGGATCGCAGCTCCTGAGATCCATGAGGGACTCCAGTGAGGTTGAGGAGCCGTGGTTGGTAGACGGGACGGACACCAGGAACGGGGTGATCTGTTTTTATCATTGCCGCTTTGGCTCGAATGCCCAATGCTGTCTGCCACCATGCCAGTTCAAGAAGCTGGGAAGACGGCACGACCAGCAGTCAGTAGCAGCTGCAACCGCTGGTGACAGGAACAAGCTGCTTTACATCGCGGACACACAATAGCTCAAGTAGGTTCATTTTGTCTTCTTTTAATTATTTATCATTTGTTCTTATTAAAGATAAGAATAGAAAGGAGATGTATTTACCTTCTTAACATGTTTCGACTGTACACTGCAGCCTTCGTCAGAAGAGTCAGCTGATTGCTGCCAGGTGACATTTATCAGCTGATTTTCATAGGCGGGGCCAGCTCAGCAGATCTGTCAGATCCACCGAGTCGGCCCCGCCTTCCGTCGTCAGATGGTCTCTGGAGAATGTGATTCCAGGTGTGGGAAAGCATAAAGGCCCCCTAATCTCGGTTCATGGTGTCTTTTCCCCGCTTCCTGATTTCTATGGCCTCCTTGATCCAGCGTTTGTGTCTGTTGCTCTCTGATCCAATAATTTTTGCGTTGTCCCAGTTCATGATGTGATTATTTCTTTTGCAGTGATCTGATATTGCTGATTTTAATGTTTCTTGTTCTGCCTTTTCTTTTTGTGATCTTGTGAGTCGTCCTTGTGTTTCCTTCTCACATTCCTTCTGGTGTTCTTTTTTTCTTGTGGTGAATGATCTTCCAGTTTCTCCAATGTAGGTTTTGTTGCATGATCTGCATGATATTTCATATATTACATTGCATTTTTTGTCTTGTTCTATTCTGTCCTTGGGGTGTACTAATAACTGTCTTAATTTTTTGTGTGGGCTTAATTTTTTGCGAGGAGCACCTCGCCCATCTCAAGCAAGTTTTCCAATGGTTGGAAGCACTTGGGCTGATTGTTAATCCGGTGAAGTGTCAGTTTGGGCTGCCGGTAATTGACTTCTTGGGCCATTGCATCTTGCCGGAGGGCGCGATCCTGCTGCCGGATAAGGTATGCGCAGTGTCAGATTTTCCGCGTCCGCAGACCATGAGGGTGCTGCAGGGATTTTTGGGGATGGTCAATTTTTATGACTGCTTTCTTTCCCGTGCATCCCAGCTGCTGTAACTGCTGTACGGCGCGTTCAAAAAGAAGAAACCCACGGATAGCATTGACTGACTTTCACAGGCGCCAAAACGGTGCTTGCCAATGCGGCTTTGCTGGCCCACCCGGCCCCGTCAGCGCAGATAGCACTCACCACAGACACATCGGATGTCGCAGTAGGAACCGTGGTGGAGCAGTACGTCTCCGGCTCATGGCAACCCCTCGTCTTTTTCAGCTGCACTTTGCACGACAACAAGTGCAAGTATAGCACTTTTGACAGAGAGTTGTTGGCTCTCCACCTGGCCACGCATCATTTTCAGTTCTGGCTCGAAGGTCATGAGTTTACCGCATTTGTAGATCACAAAGCACTAACCTACGCAATGTCCAAAGTCTCTGAACCGTGGTCGGCTTGGCAGCAATGGCACTTGGCCACAATTTTGGAGTTCACGACCAACATCCAACATGTAGCCAGTAAACTTAACGTTGTGGCAGATTGCCCGTCATGCGTGCTGGTCTCTCCGGTCTACGTGGGTATTGATTTTTCCGGAATGGCTGCCGATCAAACCGGGGGTGCAGACATTTGCACGCTCCAGTCTGCAGGTACCAGATTAAAACTGGAGAGCAGGGCGGTACAAGAAGGGTGCCCCCCCCCCGCTCTGCGACATCTCACCAGTCATCCTCACCCGGTGGTTCTGACCCAGGGTCCAAATTTGTCTGGCCTTGCTTACGCAGGGATGTGAAAGAATAAGCTGCAGTGTGCATTGCGTGCCAACGGGTTAAGGTGCAGAGGCACACCAAAGCCCCCCTCGAGCCTTTTCAAATTCCAGCCAGGAGGTTTGATCACGTACACATAGATTTAATGGGTCCCCTTCCACCGTTGCAGGGGTTCACACACCTCCTGACAATCGTGGACCACACAACGTGTTGGTCAGAGGTGGTTCCACTGAATTCCACTACATCTGCCGAGGTAGCCCACGCGCTTTTGTCATCTTGGGTCGCACGGTTCAGATCCTCATCGGACATCACTTCCGACAGGGGTCTGTAATTCATTTTGGAACTCTGGTCCACTATGGCTGAGAGCCTAGGGGTCAAAATCCACTGCACCACTGCATACAACCCGCAGGCCAACGGTTTGTGCGAGTGGTTTCACAGGTCGCTTAAAGAAGCGCTCAGAGCCTCGCTAACGGACACAAATTGGGTCGACCGCCTGCCTTGGGTCCTACTGGGGTTGCGCTCTGCACCTAAGGAAGATTTGGCAACTTCCCCGCCATAACTCGTTTTTTGTCAGCCGTTGCGGATCCCCAGGGAATTTTTGCCTGAGAGACCTGCACCCGGTTCAGACCTGTCCACGCACCCTTTTTCTGGGGCAGAGGCTGGCAGCTTTCCAGGGCCGGCGCGCCATTGTTTTCCCTGCGCTTTTGTTCCAAAATGTTTGGAAAATGCCAGATTCATTTTCGTTAGGCACAACGCCCAAAGAACACCGCTACAGCCGTCATACCACGGCCCGTTCAGAGTGTTGGAAACGGGGGTGAAACATTTTTTGTTTGACCTTGGGGGGGCGTAAGGAAACCATCTGCATAGACAGGCTGAAGCCCACTTATGTGTTGACAGATGAACAGGTGGTTCTGGCCCAGGCTCCCCAGCATGGACGCCCACTTATGGTGGGTCTGCAGGTTGGTGTTCCCCCTACAGAGAACTGTTTTCAGGAGACTAAATCTTTCCCCTCCCTACCACTTCCCCCTCCAGAAGACTGCTCGCCAGAGGCCGAGTTTTTCTCCTACCCACCTCGACAGCAAGGCACTTCAGCTGGCCCAGCGGCTCCACGTTACAGCTGTTACAGGCGCTTGCTTAAGCCTAAAGGACCAGAGGGTTAAAGCCCCTTCTGGGTGTTGGGGGGACGGGGCTGTGTGGTGACACAACAGGAGATCGCACTCCACCCAGGACTTTGGGGAACTGGGGAAAGGAGGTGAGGGATGGAAATGAGGAGAAGAAGGGAGAGGAACCAAGGACGGGCGCCAGAGCACTAGTGGGTAATAAACCAAATGAACATGTGCCTTCACTCCCGGTATGCCAGACGTGAACCTATTGTATGGGGTGGAATACATTGTTCACACCTTGGGTATGTTGGGCACGAAATTATTGTGTTGAGTCATGCTCTATTGTTGTGCATGTTAATGTGTGTACTCTGGGTGTCAAGGGCGGGAATAAAGCCGTAATAAAGAGATTTGCTCTGGCACCCAGTTCAGTTCTGCTCTGCTTGTTGGAGGAAATAAAGCGTGTGTCTTTAGCTGCTTGTGTCTCGTCTGATTCATCCTCCACACAGCGAAGAATAAATGCCTGTGACATTCCAAATCCTCTCTCATTATTGTGTGAACCCTTGCAATGTCACACTGGTGACAGAAGTGGGATTCTTCAGAGATGGAAGCAAGGATCAAGGCAGAAATTCAGCAGCTCGAGTAGCTCATCGCCCAGATGGAGATGGACAGCAGAGCAGACACGACAGCCCCCAGAGCTGCTTGCCGTGATGGATGGGGAAGTGGACTAGACGGAGCAAGCGTACTCTGTTTTCTGCCTTTTTCTTTCTTTCAAAGGTCTTTTTTTTTTTTTTCCACAATATCTTTATTGAACCTTTTTTTTTTTTTTAACAAACATGATACAAACAATCAAACACTAACACTAAAGTACTACAAAAAAAAAATGCACTAAAAACACCAACAACCACCAACAAAATCAAGTCTTCAACAATGCTCCTCTGTTTAGTCTAGACAATCCAATACATAAGTATACATATTATGTTCACCAGTTTGGAATTTACAAGGTCCACACACATCATTCACCTTCTTCTTCAAGAGTTATGTTTAAATTTTTTACATAATCAATAAAAGGTCTCCATATATTCTCAAACACAGTTTCCTTTGATTTTAGTATATATGTTATTCTTTCTAATGGAAGGTTTGTTAACATCTGTCTTAACCACTGAGTCACATCTGGTCTATGAGTCTTTTTCCATAATAGTGCAATACATTTTTTGGCATTAAGCAAACTGAGGTCTATGAATGTTCTTTCACTTTTATTAAAATTATGCTTTTCTGGGTACAGACCCAACAAAAACAGTTTAGGATTCAATATGATTTGTTTTGAGATTATTTTTTCAATTGTTACCCTCACCTCTTCCCAAAACATTCTTATTAATCTACATTCCCATAAACAATGAAATAGGGTTCCTTTACTTTCCATGCATTTTGTGCATGTATCTGGTATATTTTTGTTATATCTATTTAACTCCTCCGGTGTAACATACATCCGCATTAACCATTTGAAATGTATCAATTTAAGGCGTGCATTTATTGATTTGGTTTGAGCTTCTGTACAAGCCAATTCCCATTGTTCCTCTGAAATTTCAATTTGCAGATCTTCTTTCCAGTAGTTTAATCTTTTCAGTGAATTTTCACTTGAAGATAGTGTCAGTGAGTTATAAAACTCTGAAATAATACCCTTTCTTTTACTATCTTTCATCATCATTTTTTCCAAGGATGAATAAATAGGTCGAGTGAGAGCTTTATTTTGATTTGATCGAATAAAGTTTCTAAGTTGAAGATATTTAAAAAAATGTGTTCTATTGAGATTAAATTTGATCCTCAGCTCTTCAAAAGACATTATGTTGTCTGCACATGGCAAATATAAATCCTGAATCTTTTGTATCCCTTTTAAATTCCATACTTTAAATACAGCGTCCGCTCTCCCTGGTTTAAAATATTGATTACCCCATATTGGACTAAATTGTGACAATAACTGTGGTTCTTTTAAATAGTGATTAGCTTCACACCATATTTTGATCATATGCTTTACAAATGGATTTTTAACTTGTTTTTGTAATTTTTTTGCCGAATCTGAGTATATGAATATGGGAAGAGGTAAAGGTAAATTGTATGATTCCATTTCAGTCCAGTGAGGGAGATCATTTGATGAAAAATAATATGTCATAGACCTCAGTTGTGCCGACCAATAATACAACATAAAATTTGGACATTTCAGACCTCCACGATCAAATGGTAAATATAATAAAGACAAACGTAATCTAGCCCTCCTGTTGTTCCATATAAATTCCACTAACTTTTTTTTTATTCTTGAGAATAGATCTAAAGGTGGTGATAAGGGAATGTATTGAAATAAATAAAGTATTTTAGGTAAAATATTACTTTTAAGTATATTGATTCTCCCGATCATCAACATTGGTAGTGACATCCATCTCTGAGTTAACTCATTGATATCTGACATTAAGGCTTCATAGTTGACACTGGCGACTGATTCTAGCTTAGGCATAATTTGGATTCCTAAATATTTAAACTGATTTACAACATTGAATTGATTTACCTCAGGGGCTGGGTAATTTCTCTGGGTCTCATTTAGCATTAATATTGAAGATTTAGTTTTATTTATTTTATATCCTGATATTTCCCCAAAATTCTTTATTAAATTCAACAAGGTTGGAATTGATTTTTTTAGATTCGACATAAACAAAATTATGTCATCGGCGTACAGGGAGATTTTATGTTCTGTTGGTCCAACTTTAATTCCATATATTTGTGAATGTAAACGTATCGCTATCGCTAAAGGTTCAATTGCCATAGTAAACAGTAAAGGTGAAAGTGGACAGCCTTGTCGACATCCTCTATTGATTTTTATTGGTTTTGAAATATTGTTATTTGTTAGGATTTCTGCTGTAGCATTATTGTATATTATTTGAACCCATTTTATGAAATTATTTCCAAGTCCAAACCTTTGTAGGACTTCAAAAAGAAAGGGCCATTCAACTCTATCAAAGGCCTTTTCGGCGTCCAATGATAGGAGAGCTGTATCCGGTGCTTCTTTATTAAAATAAATAATATTAAATAGTCTTCTTACATTATGGAAGCCTTGTCTACCCTTTATAAAGCCATTCTGATCTCGATTAATAATATTTGGTAAAATTTCTTGTATTCGTCTTGCTAAAATTTTACAGATTATCTTAAGGTCGGCGTTTAATAGGCTTATTGGTCTCATATTTTCACATTTATTAGAGGGCTTACCTGGTTTTGGCAGCAGTATAATTAAGGCATTATTTATGTATGATGGTAAATTATTATTTTGAAATGCTTCTAAAACCATTTCCAAAAAAGGTTTTATTAATTTATTCTTAAATTTTTTATAAAGGTCAACTGGAAGACCATCTGGTCCTGCACTTTTTCCTGATTTCATATTATCAATGGCTAGCCCAACTTCTTCTTGACTAATTTTAGACTCCAATATCTCCCTGTTTTCATTTGGAATACACGGTATAGATAGTTCGTTCAAAAACCCATTTAGTTTTGTTAAATCAGGTTCATTTTTGGTATCATATAATTTTTCATAGTAATCTCTAAAGGCTCTATTAATTTCTAAAGGATCTATAACTACCTGTCCATTACTTATAATACTGGTAATTGGTGTTTTAATTTCCAATTGTTTAATCTGCCATGCTAATAATTTTCCTGATTTTTCACCTTGTTCATAAAAAGATTGTTTCAATCTTAGAAGACTCGAGGCAGCTCTATTCGCTGATTTTTTGTCGTATTCAGCTCTCAAAATCAGTAATTCATTCTCCAACCTTGGGTCACTTCCTGCATACACTTTTTCCTGAAGATTTTTTATTTTATGTTCCAATTTAGCTCTCTCCTCTCGAGTCTTCTTAGATTTTGATCCTGTATAACTAATAATATGTCCCCTAATAAAAGCTTTGAAAGCCTCCCACTTTACACATGCTGATGTTTGTGTAGTATTGATGTCAAAGAACTCGTCTATCTGTTTTTCTATATACTTGACAAATTCCTCATCCTGAAGCCATTTATGCTGAAATTGCCATCTACCTGATTCCTTTGTCAATTTTTTATCTACATATATTAGACAACAGGGTGCATGATCAGAGATCACGATGTTATCATAAAAGCAGTTTTGAATCTTGGACCTTAATTCTGTGGAAATCAAAAAATAATCAATACGTGAGAATGTCTTGTAGGTACTGGAATAACAAGAATAGGCTTTAACTTGTGGTTTCATTTCTCTCCATATATCTAACAATCTCAATTCTTTCATAAAATGATTAATAGTCATCCTACATCCAATGTGCGTACAATCCAGTCCTGTTGATCTATCCACACCTGGATTCAATGTACAATTAAAATCCCCTGCTATTATATGTTGCCCTGTAAGTGATGATAAGATGAGAAATAAATTAGCAAAGAACTTCTGATCATCTATATTGGGACCATATAAGTTCACAAGATTTATATTTTCTAATAGCAAAGAGCCTTGAATGATTACATATCTTCCAAATTTGTCTCCAATTACATTTTTCACTTGAAAAGGAACTGATTTATGTATGAGAGTCATAACTCCCCTGGCTCGGGATGAAAATGAAGAGGTGAATACACTTCCCTGCCATCTGCTCCTAATTCTTTTAACATCCTCCTCTATCAGATGAGTTTCTTGTAAAAACACAATTCTTGAACCCATGTCCTTTATTTTATTCATAACTTGTTTAAGTTTTTTTTAAATTTTGTAGACCTCTGCAATTCCATGAAGTTAAATTAAGATTAACACTTTGGTCCATGATCAATAGAGAGTTTGGGATTACCTTGCAGTGTAAACATGCTCATACAGAGAAGCAAAAACATGAGTGGTTGAACATTCATCCTACAAACTACACACAAACAAATTTCCCCTTCCCACACTTGTGGCAAACCCCCCAAAATCAAAAGAAAAATTCTGTCTCCCGATATAGCCATCGACCGTTCCACACCCACGGGGAACAGCCTAAGCCACTCCTTCTTCATCCTCCCAATCACCCTAACTCTACTGCTTTTAATGACGTAACATTAACTCTCCTCTGTAGTTTTCCAACTTAACTCCAAAATTTTTAACAACTTTGTACATCATAGTTTTTTTTTTTTTTTTTTTTTTTGTTTTTGTTTTGTTTTTTTAATATATAATACAATCTATATTTTGTAAACTTACTATTTACTTCAAGTCAGTCAGATGCCTGTGCAAATGCTTAATTATTCTACCTTATATTTTGTTCATGCTTAGCTCCCACCAGTCTCTTCTTCTTCTTTGATCTTCTTGATGAACTCCTGCGCCTCCTCTGGGGTCTTGAAGATGTGGGTTCTGCCCTCATACGTGGTCAGCAGTCTCGCAGGATAGATTACACCATGACGAATCCCAAGGCTGCGCAGCTCCTTACGTACGGGATCAAACTGCTTCCTCAATTGCTGGATTCCTGTGGCCAAATCTGGGTAGAACCGCACCTGCTGGTCCTGGTGTTTAATCTCTCCTTTAGCACGTGCAGCGTTGAAGATCTTCATCCTGTCTCTGTTGCTAAGAAACTTCATAATTAAGGTCCTCGGCGGTCCCTTATCTCTCCGTGGGCCAATACGATGCGCTTTTTCCAGAACCACTGCTGATTGCAACTCCTCGCTGCCCAGCACCTCCGGAATCCACTTTTCCAGAAAGGAACATACGTCCCGACCTTCTGATTCCTCTGGAAGACCCACCAGCCTCAAATTATTCTGTCTCGACCGAGATTCCAAATCCAAAATATTATCTTCCAGAGATTTATTTTTTTTTTCCAAAGTGCGCACCTTTAATTGAAGACGGGTGACGTCATCTTCAGCACTAGCGAGACGGAGCTCCATCTGCGCCGTTCGTTCTACACAGTCACCCAATTCCTTTCTTATTCCTTCCAGCGCTGTCATAATCCCATCAAATCTAGAGGAAAAGTCCGCTCTCATTGAACTCATGGCAGCCATCAGCGCATCTGCGCCTCTCCCCGCAGAAATCGCAGCGTTGCCAGCCTCCTCCGCCATATATGGAGTTTTGTTTACTGCGTCACAGACCTGAAAGTCCGTTAATTTGGACTGTTTCGGCGGCTCGCTTTTTCCTTTTCCTGGTTTTCCAGCCTTAGGCTTCGCCGACATATCCTCGCCCAAATGCTGGGATACGTTCTGTCCCAAATGAGAGAGTTATTTGCCGATTTTTTTCTCCAGGAGCAGAGCAGAGCGAGACACGTCCGTCCTACGTGGCAGCCATAACCGGAAGTCCTTTCAAAGGTCTTTTTATTATTATTAATTGAAGTATCAATACAATACAAAGTATTAGAAATTTTCATTTTTGTTTTAACCAAACAGTGCAAAACTAGAATTTAAAACTAACAAATGTGGATGCTTCAAAACACAAAAACCTTTAAATAAACAATAATAAAAAAAATACAAAAAAAAAAATTGTGTGTGTGAGGTGGGGGTGGGGTAAAGGGGATATGAGCTACTCAGAAACTATAATCGTGGGTCTTTCAAAGAAATCAAGAAACGGGCGCCATAATTTATAGAATTTGTTTTCAGAGCCACGAATTGTATATCTGATTTTTTCTAAATCCAAACAGGACATTATATCTTTTATCCACTGTAAATGTGAAGGGGGCGAAGAGTCTTTCCACTTCAGTAATACAGCACGTCTAGCCAATAATAATGAAAATTTGAATACTTTTAATTTGGAATTTGGCAAGACAAGTTCTGGAGCCACACCAAAAATGGCGCATAATGGATCAGGTTTAATTTGATATTGCAGGACTTCAGACATGGTAATAAAAACAGAATGCCAAAAATTCATCAATGCAGGGCAGGACCAATACATGTGAAGCAAAGTGCCAGGAGCGCTACCACACTTTTCACAAGTTGGGTCTATATCCGAGTAAATACGTGCTAACTTAACCTTGGACAGGTGCACCCGGTGTACGATCTTAAATTGAATAAGAGCGTGATGAGCACACATTGGTGCAGTATGAACCTGGCCAAGAATAGAGTCCCACAGTTCATCAGTAAAAGTAAAATTAAGATCTTGTTCCCAATTCAATTTAATAGCGGCCAGAGAAGAAGATTGTAAATTTGAAATTAAATTATATAAAACTGATATTACCCCTTTAGAAGTTGGTTTAACTAATAAAAAATCATCTAGAGGATTATCAGAAGGTTTTTGAGGGAACTGTTTTGTCATGGTTTGCACATAATGTCTGACCTGGAGGAAGCAGAAAAAATGTGTAGAAGTGATGTTGAATTTAGTGGAAAGTTGAGAAAAACTTGCAAATTGACCATCAAAATATAAATCCGCAAAAGATTTTAAACCTTTTCTGTGCCATATATGAAATGCACTATCAATAGTTGATGGGGTAAATAAATGATTTGCGGCAGTTGGACTTCTAATGGAGAAAAACTGAAGACCGAAATTTTTCCTGAATTGAGACCAAATTCTAAGAGACTGATGAACTACATTATTATTACCCAGTGTAGACAAAGCAAGGGGAAGTGGTGAACCTAAAATTGCCGGTAGGGAGGTTTGATTGTCCACATGTGACTCCATAAGGATCCAAATGGGTGATTTGGGTTCCAGATAGAAATGTTTCCAATATAACATGCACCTGATATTTGCTACCCAGTAGTAATATTGAAAGTTAGGCAGAGCCATGCCACCCACTGATTTGGGTCTTTGAAGAAAAACTTTCCTCAATCTCGGATGTTTACCATTCCAAATAAATGAGGTAATCAGAGAGTCCAAAGACTTAAAAAAGGATTTTGGAATAAAAATGGGGAGACATTGAAACAAATATAAAAACTTTGGAAGTAACATAATTTTTACAGAATTGATTCTGCCAATTAAGGACAAGGATAATGGGGACCATTTGGAAAGTATTAGCTTGCACTGGTCAAATAAGGGGAGAAAATTATTTTTAAACAAGTAATTAAGTTGTTTAGTGACACATATCACAAGATAATTAAAATGATCAATAACAACCTTGAAAGGAAAATTTTCAAGATCCTGAACTTGAATCTTTTCATTAATCAAAAACAATTCACTCTTATTAAGATTAATTTTATAACCAGAAAACCTACTAAAACTATCCAAAATGTTGAGTATAGCGGGTAATGAAGTAAGTGGGTTGGAAAGAAATAGTAAAAGATCGTCGGAATAGAGTGAAACCCTATGCTCAATGCCACCCCTACGAATGCCTAGAAAGTCCCGGCTCCCACGGATTGCAATAGCTAACGGCTCAATTGCCAAGGCAAAGAGCAATGGGCGCAAAGGACAGCCTTGCCTCGTACCACGGTAAAGTCTAAAATAGTCAGAATAGTGAAAATTAGTTAACACTGAAGCTAAAGGACTAGCATAGAGAAATTTAATCCAGGAACAGAAGGAAGGACCAAAACCGAACCTCTCCAAAGTAAAAAACAAATACTCCCACTCAACCCTATCGAATGCCTTTTCAGCGTCCAAACTAATAAGACATTCAGGTATGTTGTGGTGAGGAGTATAAATAATATTAAACAACCGCCGCAAGTTAAAAAAAGAATGGCGATTTTTAACGAAACCGGTTTGGTCCTGTGAAATTATAAACGGAAGAATCTTTTCCAACCTTGAAGCTAACAACTTTGACAAAACTTTAACATCGGTATTTAACAAGGAAATAGGCCTGTAAGAAGCACAGTCAACAGGATCCTTATCTTTTTTAAGCAACACAGTGATACAGGCCTGATAACATGAAGGAGGAAGTGTGCCGGAGTCAAGCGACTCTGTAAAAACTTGACAAAGGAAAGGGGCAAGGTCGTCAGCGAATTTTTTGAAAAAATCAGCGGAAAACCCATCAGGTCCTGGAGATTTTCCTGATTGCATGGATGATATTGCCAGCTGAATTTCTTCTTTTGTGATGGGAGCTTCTAGAATTTGCCGAGATTCTGAGGAAATCGAAGGGATATCAATAGAATCAAAAAAATTTTGCAAATCCTTTAAGTTTGTTGTATATTCTGAGGTATATAATTTGGAATAAAATGACCTGAAAATATCATTAATCACTTGTTGGTCAGATGTCACCTCTCCTTTATCTGTCCTAACTCCAGTAATAATTTGCTTAGCTCTAATACCACGCAGTTGATTAGCTAGAAGTTTACTGGTTTTTTCGCCATGTTCATAAAATTCACTCTTGTTCCTTATTAAACAACCTTCAATTTGTCGAGTAGAAAGTAAATTAAGTTTAGTTTGTAATGTCATACGTTCCTTGTACAGAGCGGGTGATGGAGATTGAGCATATTGTCTGTCAATGTCCAAGATTTGATCTAAAATAGCCTTCTGTTCCTGTATTATGGATCGTCTTTTAAATGCTGCCAATGAGATAAATTCCCCCCTAAGAAATGCCTTCATGGCCTCCCATATCGTTTTGTTTGGCATACCAGGAGTTTTATTTTCTTTCAAAAAAAAATTAATTTTAGAAGAAATATTCGCAACCAATTTTTCATCTGTAAGTAATAATGGATCCAATCTCCAATGTTTTCTCATGGAGTCACATCCATGGAGGATCATTTTAAGTACAAGAGGGGCATGATCAGAAACCGAGATGCTATCATAACTGCAAGAGCAAAGGTTATTAATTAATAAATTGTCAACAAAAAAATAATCTATTCTGGTATAAGTATGGTGTACGTGAGAGAAAAAAGAATAGTCCCTGCCGTTAGGATGTAAAAAACGCCAAGGGTCTGTAAGGCTATATTCCTCAAGAAAAGACTTAACATAAGTTGCAGATTTATTAAGACTAGCAGGTTTTGAGGATGAGCGGTCTAAGATCGGATCCATATACAAATTAAAGTCACCCCCAAGAATTAGAGAATGAGTATTTAAATGTAGAAGTTGCGAAAAAAGGTTGCGAAAAAAGTGTACATCATCAAAATTCGGCGCATTCAGATTAGCCAAGGTGACATGTTTATTGCCAAGTTTACCTGATACTATTACAAATCGTCCATTTTTATCTAATACAACATTAGAGGGAATAAATGGGATATTTCGATCAATAAGAATAGCAGCGCCCCTGGCCTTAGCTTTAAAATTTGAATGAAAAAATTGTCCTGACTGTGGCTGATATTATTCATATATCCATACCTACATATGTATAGACATAAGTGGAATGTTTATAGATTGCATATGTGGAATGACCTCACGTCTCAGAGCAGGACAAGAGGTCTCGACCACCGGCGAAGATCAAGGAGCAGACGGAGTCGCAGCGGTGGAGACCTGATCAAACTTCCTGACCCCCCAGGGTCAGGTGGAGGAGAGAGAGGACAATGGAGAGGGATTACTCTAATGCGGGATGTCAGCTTTGATATGCAATGTCTTTTGTTGAGTGTGGGTATAAGTATGAAGGTCTGACTGCGCTCAGCCTCTTCATTCTGCTTCTGCATCGAGATGAGACATGTTAGGGACTGGAAGCTGATAATAAAACTTGATTTATAAAATCACATTGCTTCTTCATTTCACGCTCCCTACATTGGTGACCAGACGTGAGGATGGACCAAAGACGTTCTCCCGCTACAAGCTCATCAGAGGCGACCCAGGCAAGCGCCGTCGCCAACGCAGACAGGGGAACGGATGGAAGACGTTCCCCCACAGCAGAATCGTCAGAGAGGGCTCAACCGAGCACCGTCCCCAGCCCCGCCGCGAGAACGGAAGAAAGGCGTTCTTGCCCTGCAGACACATCAGAGACGGCCCAGGCAAGCGCCGTCACCGTCAAACTCCCAAAGTTCTGGCAAAACGACCCGAGCTCGTGGTTCCAACAAGCTGAGGCTCAGTTTGCACTGGCAGGGATAACGGTGGATGAAAAAATTTTACCACATCATCGCCAGACTCGATGCCGCCACATCAAGATGCGCGCGGAGCATGATACAACAACCGCCCGCCCACGACAAGTACAAAGAACTGTAGGCGACCCTCATCGAGAGCTTCGTCCCCTCGGCCGAGGAAAGAGCAGGGAGGATTCTGGCGACTCACGGCCACAGAGGACACAGACCGATGGCCCTCATGGAGGACATGCTGCAGCTGAGGGAGGCAGACAATGACAACTTCCTCTTTCAGCATATCTTCCTCAGCACTCTGCCGTCGCATATGAGAGGGACCCTGGCCAACATGCGGTGCAGCACCCAGCAGGACTTCCGCGCGCTGGCCCGAGAAGCGCAGCGGCTCATCAACTCCTGCGGCGAACAGATGGCCACAGCAGCATCTGCAGATCTCGGCGCGGAAGCCCAGAGCAGCGGAGAACCGCAGACAACAGAGCAGAGCCCGCCCACCATGGCAGCGACGCGACCAAGGCGCAGCAAGCAGAACGACCTCTGCTATTATCATCAACGTTTCGCCAAGAGGGCGTACAAATGCGTGCCCCCCTGCAATTTCAAGAGCTCGGGAAAACGCCAAAGCCGGGAACCGTTAGCAGCTACGGCTCTCGGCGAGACAAACAAGCTACTCTGTGTGACTGATGGACGCTCCGGGAGACAGTTCCTCATCGACACTGGAGCTCAGGTGAGCTTCATCACCCCATCCAACGCAGACCGGGCAATGGGACCCCGTGGAAACGGAGCGATGGCAGCTAACGGCTCGATCATCGACACCTTCGGTGAAAGAAACCTACCTCTGTCCATTCACGGCCGCAACTATAGGTGGACATTTATTATAGCGGCGGTGAGTTTTAACTTGTTGGGGGCTGATTTCTTGTGTGCACATGGGTTGTTAGTCAATTTTGCAAATAGACGCTTGGTTAATGCACTATCATTTTCTTCTATCCCCTGCTCAGCTCGAGTCTCTCCGCCACCCGTGCAGGCCAGCATCACCACAGCAGAAGGTAAGTTTGACCAACTCCTCACCCAATTTCCAGCACTCACAGTTCCCAAATTTTCAGCAACAGTAGCGAAACAAGGGGTTGAACACTTCATCCCCACAACAGGCCCACCTGTTTTTGCCAAAGCTCGGCGCTTAGACGCGACCAAGCTCGCCATAGCACGCGACAAGTTTGCCAGCCTAGAAAAATTGGGCATTATTCGGCGCTCAAAAAGCCCTTGGGCATCACCACTACATATGGTCCCGAAAACCGACGGTTCTTGGAGACCTTGCAGTGATTACCGCAGATTAAACAATGCGACAGCGCATGACCGCTACTCAATCCCTCACATCCAAAATTTTTCACTGCATCTGGCAGGTGCGCGCATTTTCTCAAAAATAGACCTGGTCCGCGGCTACCACCAAGTTCCAGTTCGACCGGAGGACGTTCCCAAAACGGCTGTAATAACCCCTTTTGGTCTTTTTGAATTTTTGCGAATGCCGTTTGGCCTCAAAGGCGCTGCTCAAACTTTTCAGCGTATGATGGACGCGGTATTAAGTGACCTCCCCTTCGTGTTCGTCTACCTTGACGATATCCTGGTAGCCAGCTCGTCAGAGGAAGAACACGAACAACACCTCACTACAGTTTTTCAGAGACTAGAAGAGCACGGGTTAATAATCAACCCAGCCAAATGCCAATTCGGCGTGTCACAAATTGATTTTTTGGGACACAGAGTTTCACCAGAGGGGGCAGTTCCATTGCCGGACAAAGTGCGCGCGGTAGCAAATTTCCCACGACCACAAACGGTCAGATCGCTACAAGAATTTTTAGGAATGGTGAATTTTTACAACCGTTTCCTCCCACGCGCAGCTCAACTCATGCAGCCCCTATATGCCACGCTCAGAAAACAAAAGCCCTCCAACGCGGTCGAATGGACCCCGGAGCGGGAACGCGCCTTCGCGGAAGTAAAAAGTGCACTAGCGAATGCCACATTGTTGGTTCACCCCGATCCCTCGGCCCGCATAGCGTTAACCACAGATGGTTCAGACCTGGCCATAGGGGCAGTCGTGGAACAACATGTTGGCGGAACCTGGCAACCGTTAGCATTTTTTAGTAAATCCTTAAACCAAACCGAGCGCAAATACAGCACTTTTGACAGGGAGCTGCTAGCGCTTCATTTATCCATCCGCCACTTCCAGTTCTGGCTGGAAGGGCGGCGTTTCACGGCTTTTGTAGACCACAAACCACTCACTTTTGCGATGGCTAAAATTTCAGAACCATGGTCAGGCAGGCAACAAAGACAGCTAGCTGCAATTTCAGAGTTCACCACAGATATTCGACATGTGGCAGGCAAGCTTAATGTGGTAGAGACTGCCTCTCCCGCGCTGTGACATCGTCAGAGCGCGAGGAAGCAGATTATACTACCGCAGCCGCAGAACTCATGGCCAACGCGGACGCGTACGCGGCACCAATCCACGTAGGAATAGATTACGCGGCCATGGCAGCGGAACAAAGCAGTGACGCGGACGTGCGCGCGCTCCAGTCTGGACCAACAGGGTTAAGACTGGAGGAAAGGGGTTTGCGTGACGGTGTTCCCCCCCTAATCTGCGACGTGTCAACCGGCCGGCCTCGCCCGGTAGTTCCAGCTGCGTGGCGCCGCCGCATTTTTGACTCGGTTCACTCCCTCGCGCACCCAAGGGTGCGCGCCTCGGTTAAAATGGTCGCGGAGAAGTTTGTTTGGCCGGGCCTGCGTAAAAATGTAAAGGAATGGGCAATGACTTGCATGTCTTGCCAACGCGCCAAAATACACAAACACACAAAAGCTCCTCTAGAACCTTTCCGAATTCCAGCCAGGAGGTTTGACCACGTACACGTCGACCTCGTGGGTCCACTACCGTCGTCGCAAGGGTTCACACACCTGTTAACAATGGTAGACTGTACCACGCGCTGGCCGGAGGCGGTCCCGCTGGCATCAACCACAGCCGCGGAAGTCGCTCGCGTTTTTTTAACAAACTGGGTGGCGTGTTTCGGCGTCCCATCGGACATCACGTCCGATAGGGGGCCTCAATTTGTCTCAGAGCTGTGGTCAGCCATGGCCAGCAGCTTAGGGGCGACAATTCATCGCACCACCGCGTATCACCCTCAGGCTAATGGGTTATGCGAGCGTTTTCATAGGTCTTTAAAGGCCGCCCTCAGGGCCTCACTAACGGATACAGATTGGGTGAATAAACTTCCCTGGGTTTTATTAGGGTTGCGTTCTGTGCCTAAGGAGGATCTAGACGCCTCCCCGGCAGAATTAGTTTTTGCACAACCTCTCAGGCTCCCAGGTGAGTTCTTACCAGAACATCCAGAGCCCGGGCACCAACCAGCCCTGAGGCCCCTAAGCAGCACGGGACCGGACACGCTCCCCGGACCCGTACATCACTCTTTTCCGCGGGTTTTTGTCCCCCAAGCTTTGAAAAACGCCGAGTTCGTTTTTGTTAGACACGAAGCTTTAAAACCAACCCTCCGCCCTCCATACGATGGACCATACAGAGTGCTGGAACCTGGTGATAAGCATTTTGTGCTTGATTTAGGGGACAGAAAAGAAACAGTCAGCATTGACAGACTTAAACCTGCTTTCTTGTTGAGCGACGAGCCTGCACGGGTGGCGAGAGCACCTCGGCGGGGTAGACCCCCCAAGAGAAAAGACTCAGCCCCCCTGCAGGGAACAAATAACCACTCTCCTCCCCAAGCTGCAGATCCCTTACAGGACGGTCCCGCCAGGACGCCAAAGTGGGCCTACAGCAGATTCGGGAGAAGATTAAAACCCAGACGACACATAGACTGATGTAAAATTGACAGAGTTGTTAACTATGTTGTCGGATTGTGCCATTGCAGTTTTAAGGCTGACTTGTGACATTAACTATACTGCTGTTGTTACCACTGAATTTTTAACAGGATCATGCTGCATAACTTGAAGGTTTACATGACTGCTGAAGATATTCTTTCCTTTTTCCTGTTGAGATGTATAACGGTATAATATGTCATGGATGTTATCTTAAGCTGTAAACTTAATTTGATTGTCCTTTTCTTAGACGTTTGGGGGGGGGGCTGTGGCTGATATTATTCATATATCCATACCTACATATGTATAGACATAAGTGGAATGTTTATAGATTGCATATGTGGAATGACCTCACGTCTCAGAGCAGGACAAGAGGTCTCGACCACCGGCGAAGATCAAGGAGCAGACGGAGTCGCAGCGGTGGAGACCTGATCGAACTTCCTGACCCCCCCAGGGTCAGGTGGAGGAGAGAGAGGACAATGGAGAGGGATTACTCTAATGCGGGATGTCAGCTTTGATATGCAATGTCTTTTGTTGAGTGTGGGTATAAGTATGAAGGTCTGACTGCGCTCAGCCTCTTCATTCTGCTTCTGCATCGAGATGAGACATGTTAGGGACTGGAAGCTGATAATAAAACTTGATTTATAAAATCACATCGCTTCTTCATTTCACGCTCCCTACACTGACCAACATTTTGACAAGCGCAAGTGGTCGGAATCCTGCAAATGGGTTTCCTGCAAAAACAGTACCCCAGGCTTAAATTGCTTTAGACGTGACATGACTCTCTTTCGTTTAATTGGATGGTTCAACCCCTTCACATTCCAGCTTACCAAAGTAAGATTACTATTCATTCAAAGAGTAAAATTTATATATTGTGTTGTGTAGCCCAAAAAAGAATAGGGTGAGGTACGGGTAAAAAAAAAAAAAAAAAAAAAAAAAAAAAAAAAGGGAGGGAGTAAGGGGGGTGTAAATAAATCCATAACAACAACAACAACAAAAAAAAAATTCAACAGCCAAACCTATAACAACACTCCAGCCGGTTGCAAAGAACAGCAACCGCTCCATCTTCTGCTCTATTCTCATCCTAACAAAATACTCCCATACAACTGGCTTCAATCCTGCATAGTATGAACATTTTACCCTAAAAAAAAATAAAAATAAAAAAGCGGGTGGCCTCCGAGACGGACACCAGCCGCTGGTTTTTGCCGTCTGGAAGAGTTATCCGGAGCCTAGCGGGGAAGAGAAGAGAAGGACGAAAACCTCTCTTGTACAATTCGGACATAACCTCCTTATATTCAGCTTGTTGCTTCTGAACGTCGGCGTTATAATCCTCGTAGAACTGGAGTTTATGTCCACGATATTCCAAAGTCCCACGGCGTCTCCGCGCTTCTCTCATCACCAAGTCTTTGGTCCGAAACTGGTGGAAACAAATAATGACAGCGTGCGACTTCCCGTTCGGACCTGGCTTGAGCGTGAGGCTGCGGTGGGCTCTATCCAGCTCTGGGGGAGATGGCAAAGTTTGTGTGCCAAAGACGTCCACCAACAGCCGAGAAAAAAATTCAGATGGCCGTGGACCCACATCAAAGGACTCCGGCAGACCCACCAGACGAATATTCAGCCTCCTGCTTCTTCCCTCCAGGTCAGAAAGTTTGTTTTTCAAAAGCTTGTTCTCTTCCTGCATTGACTCACACGTAATTTCAAGCGCCGCTAGGTGCTGGCTGACGTCCTCCGCGTTGCTTTCAAGGTCGCCAATGCGTTGCTCCTGGTTCGCCACATCTGCTTGAATCTTGTCCAGCTTACCATTAATAAGTTCAAATGAAGCTTTAAAGTCAGCAGTTATGGACATTCTGTGTTGCTCAAGCAAGGCAACAAGTGCAGGGTTAAGGCTTATATTAGCATCCTCAGCTAAGCTGGTGTTAGCATTGTTCACTGCTGCCTCCTTTGCAGTCTGCTTTCTTGTTTTGGACATATTTCTCAACTCAAAACAGATTCTGCACGTATTAAATGTCCAAAACGTTGACAGCTTACAGCAAAGTAGGGTTTAAAAAGTAAGACTGAAAAAAAAAATATAGCAGGAGCCAGCAACGCACACACCTACTCCATTGCCAGCACACCTGATGGCAATGGAGTTGATTGATCATCAGTTAATTGATCATCAGATTGATTTAATTTCCCTTACAGAGACTTGGTTAGGACAAGAGGATTATGTTGGTTTAAATGAATCAACCCCCTCTGGTTATTTAAACTGTCAAAATCCCAGAAGTTCTGGTCGTGGAGGAGGAGTAGCAACAATTTACCATTCCAAATTACTAGTTAATGTAAAGCAAAAAACATGTTATAATTCCTTTGAGGGCCTGGTCCTCAGTATTGGGCACTTTAGCAATTTCAGGTTAAACCCAATTTTATTTGCCATTGTTTATCGTCCCCCATCAACCTATTCAGAATTTTTATCCGAATTTGCTGATTTCTTAGCTGATTTAGTGCTGAAATCTGATAGAATAATTATAGTAGGGGACTTTAATATACATGTGGATGTAGATAGTGACTGCCTTAATGTGGCTTTTAATTCAATATTAGACTCGATAGGGTTTTCTCAGAAAGTAGGAAATTCTACTCATTACCTCCACCATACGTTGGACCTTGTTCTGACATATGGCATAGAAATAGAAAATCTTGTAGTGTCTCCTCATAACCCTGTACTGTCAGACCATTGTCTGTTAACCTTTGATTTTACTATTTCTGACTATTTGGCTCCTAAAGAAAAATATTATCACAGTAGATGCCTCTCAGATGATGCTGTTTCCAAATTTATGCAGATTGTTTCCTCTATGCCATGTGTCAACACAACGGAAATAAGCTATAGACAGCTTGCTCCTTCTGTAATTGATAACATGGTGGATAGTGTTTCAGCTTCTCTGCATCAGGCTCTAGACTTGGTGGCCCCCTTAAAAAAGAAAAAGTCTAATCAGAGATTTTTAACTCCTTGGTTCAACACAGAAACTCGTAGCTTAAAACAGAAGACTCGTCAATTAGAAAGAAAATGGCGCTCTACTAATTTAGATGAAATCTATTTAGCTTGGAGAAATCATCTTTTAATTTATAAAAAATCTCTTAGAAAAGCTAGAACGAGTTATTACTCTGCATTAATAGAAGAGAACAAGAATAATCCCAGGTTTCTTTTCAGTACTGTAGCCAAGTTGACAAAGAGTCAGGACTCTGTCAATCCTAGCATCCCCTTAGAGCTTACTAGTCAGGACTTTATGAACTTTTTCAATAATAAAATTTCATCCATCAGAGATAAAATCAATCAGATTCTTCCCACAGTTAACTTAAATACTGTAACTACTACAACTCCTTCTATTGATGTCTGTCTTGATGAGTTTACTCCAATCGACCTTTGTGAGTTAGACAAAGTAGTTTCCTCATCCAAACCTTCAACTTGTCTTTTAGATCCTATTCCTACCAGGTTATTTAAAGAAGTCTTCCCACTTATTGGTAGCTTTATTCTTCATATAATCAATTCTTCATTAACTTTAGGCCATGTACCGCAGGCTTTTAAAACGGCTGTAATTAAACCCTTACTCAAAAAGCCAACGCTAGATCCAGGAGCTTTAGCTAACTATAGACCAATCTCTAATCTCCCTTTCATTTCAAAAATCTTAGAAAGAGTTGTTGCTACGCAATTATTTGACCACCTGCAGGGAAATGGTTTACTTGAAGAGTTTCAATCTGGGTTTAGAATCCATCATAGTACTGAAACAGCCTTAGCGAAGGTCACTAACGACCTCCTCATTGCATCTGATAATGGACTAGTTTCTGTACTTGTCCTTTTAGATCTTAGTGCAGCTTTTGATACTATTGATCATAATATTCTACTTGATAGATTAGAACACTATGTTGGACTTAATGGAACTTCGTTGCAGTGGTTTAGATCTTATTTATCTGATAGGTTCCAGTTTGTTCATGTAAATGATGAGTTTTCTTTCAGCTCAAAGCTTAGTCATGGAGTTCCACAGGGATCTGTGCTAGGCCCTACTCTTTTTAGTTTATATATGCTTCCGTTAGGCAACATTATTAGAAAGCACTGTATACATTTTCATTGTTATGCAGATGACACACAATTATACCTGTCAATGAAGCCAGATGATACTAATCAATTAGCCAAGTTAGAAGCCTGTCTTAAGGAAATCAAAGCTTGGATGACTTGTAATTTCCTGCTATTAAATTCAGATAAGACTGAAGTCATTCTTGTTGGTCCAAAAAACCTTAGAAATTCCTTTCCAAATCAAACTTTCAGTTTGGACGCAGTTACTCTTTCTCTTAATAGCTCTGTGAGGAACCTTGGAGTTATTTTTGATCAGGATTTGTCCTTCAATTCACATATTACATTTGTTTCTAAGACTGCCTTCTATCATTTGCGTAATATTGCCAAGATTAGGAGCATCTTGTCTCAGAGTGATGCTGAGAAGCTGATCCACGCTTTTGTTAGCTCGAGATTAGATTATTGTAATTCTTTATTATCAGGCTGTCCTAAAACATCTTTAAAAAGTCTTCAGCTGATCCAAAATGCTGCAGCAAGAGTTTTAACAGGTACTAGAAAGAGAGATCATATCTCTCCGGTTCTGGCCTCCCTTCATTGGCTTCCCATAGAGTTTAGAATTAAGTTTAAAATCCTTCTTCTCACTTACAAAGCTCTAAACAATCAGGCTCCTTTTTATTTAAAAGATCTGATACTACCGTATTATCCTAACAGAGCACTGCGCTCCCAAAATGCAGGATTACTTGTAATACCTAGAATCTCCAAAAGTACAATGGGAGGCAGAGCCTTCAGTTATCAAGCTCCTCTCCTGTGGAATCAGTTGTCAATCTGGATTCGGGAGTCAGACTCGATCTCTGTTTTTAAGAATAGGGTTAAAACCTACCTTTTTGATCTAGCCTACAATTAGGGAGGGATCATGTGTTTCTGAACCCTCCCTTAGTTATGCTGCTAATAGGTTTAGTCAGCCGGGGGACCTCCAGTAATGCACTGGGCCTCACTCCTTTCCTCACTCTCTATGAAATATTTTTTTTTTGCTGGTCATTAACATTTGTTTGTTCTCTCCCATAGATTGAATCCCCATCGTGCTGTTTGCTCTCTACATGTCTGTTCTTTTCTTCTTCTCTATCCCCTCACCCCCCAGCCAGTCGCAGCAGATGACTGCCCCTCCCTGAGCCTGGTTCTGCTGGAGGTTTCTTCCTGTTAAAAGGGAGTTTTTCCTCTCCACCGTCGCCAAGTGCTTGCTCACAGGGGATCGCCTGATTGCTGGGGTCTTTCTGCAACTGTGGGGGTCCCCCCTACAGTTGATAGTGCTATGAGATGACTGTTGTTGTGAAATGGCGCTATATAAATAAAGTTGACTTGAATTGAATTGAACCTGATGCCAATCCGGGCTTCTGCCTTTTTCAAGGCAGGATGGGGAGCGCCAACGTGTGAACTATGAGCCAGCAGTTCCACTGTGACTGAGGGCAGTGATTGACAGGGAGGCAACCAACCCGCCAATCAGCCAAGGTTCCCTGCTTTGGTGGCAAAACCCTGCTTGACGACTATCTGGTCCAGGTTGAACTGGCCACTGCGCTGAATGGCTGGGCAACTGAAGAGACAGCTGTGCAGGTCGCGCTGGCTCTGGAGGAGGTCTCTGCACGATGTCTGATCTCTGGCCTGAGGAACGGCACAGCTGGCCAGCACTACAAGGAGCGCTCCGAAGGCGGTTTGGGAAGGCGACCCACGCTGATCACACCCGGGAACAGCTGGCCAGCTGCCGGCAAGGCAACCAAGAGAGCCTGAGAGCCTATGCAGTGGACGTATGGCTGCTGACACAGCACGGCTACCCAGATTTTGAGCCGGAGGCAGTGGAGAAGCTTGCCCTACAAAAGTTCGCCCGGCCTGGTCCAGATTGATGCCGCGAGCAGCTGGGAGATGGCTGTGGCAGAAGCGGAGCGGGTGGGGCCAGTGATGGATTATGCAGCTGATGTGTTATCACCAAGGCAGAGAGCTTTCCAGGCCACAGCTGAGAGCAAGGACGAGAAGGAACTATGCCAGGCCACAGCTGTACAGCTGGCGAGAGTACAACGATGGCGGTGCGAGGAGAGACACTTCCGCTGCGGGGCACCAGGACACATTGCGTGTGACTGCCCTGCACCCACCCTGCAACAACCTACCCCCTCACTGGCGTTAAAGAAGAGTGAGGTGGCACAGATGGGAACCTGCATCTCCCTGGTCCGACCCGGGGTGCTTCCTGGTACAGATGAACTCAGACTGCAGGGGTGGGAACCCACCAGGTGCTACATCACAACAACCACCGGTGAGCACGCTAGACTGGGAGGGCAACGAGTCCTTGTGGTGGGAGTTGCCAGTCAGAACACAAACCACTCATTCTGGCTGACTGACATCCAAGACCCCTGCATCATTGGACTAGATCTGCTTGCAGCATGGGGTGCAAAGATTCAACACTGCCAGCTCGTCTCTTCTTCTGGGGGCTAAGACCATCACACTCTGCAGCAAGAGCCAGACGAGGAACCAGGGGGCTTGTGTGATCGAGAGGCTGTCAGCACAGACTGAGCTGAGTGGATCGCTGCCAGAACCGACCATAACAGCACCACCAGCGTGAGCAGAGGGATCGTCATCTTTACCCGAACCAGTTTGGTGCAGCACCAAATTGACAACGGTGAGACCAGGCCGATCCGCCGTCTGCCTTTTCCCTTTCAAGACGGGCAGCAGCAGAACAAAAGATTCAGGAAATGCTAGAGGCAGATGTCACTGAACCCTGGGCAGCCTGGGCAGCCCCTGGGCGGCACCTGTGGTTCTGGTCCAGAAAAAGGATGGTTCATGGTGGTTCTGTGTGGATTACCGGCGCCTGAATGACATCACCTGTAAGGACTCCTACCCCTGTCCCACATCAATGACGTGCTGGATTACATCACCGGCTCCAGTTGGTTCAGCTCGCTCGACCTCCACAGCAGCTACTGGTAGATAGAGCTGTTGCCAGAGGCCCGCCAGAAAACAGATTTCTCCATCGGGCAGGGACTGTGGCAGTTCAAGGTGATGCCGTTTGGACTTTCCAATGCCCTGGCCACCTTTAAATGCCTGATGGAGCGAGTGCTGGCTCGCGTCCCCCAGAGCCGCTGCATCATTTATCTTGATGACTTGGTGGTTCACACAGCTGATTTTGATGGTGCCCTGTCCAACCTCCGGGAAGTGATGGATGCCATCCGCCGAGCTGGGCTGTGGCTGCACCCATGGAAATGCCACTTGTTTCAGTGAGAATCCACCTTCCTGGGCCATGTCGTTAGCACTGCAGGAGTCGCCACTGATCCAGAGAAAGTGGCAGCAGTGAGAAATTGCCCGGTGCCGCGGGATGAAGGAGAGCTATGGAGCTTTCTCAGATTAGCCTCCTATTATAGGAGGTATGTGAAGGATTTTGCCCTCATCGTCAGCCCACTGCATCAGCTGACACACAAGGGCCGCATGTTCGAGTGGAGTGAGGACTGTGCGGCTGCTTTTTCCTGGCTCTGTTTGGTGCTCATTGGAGCCCCCATGCTGCAGTATCCCGACCGGAACCGCCCTTTCATCATGGACACAGATGCCAGCAACCAGGCCATCAGGGCGGTGCTATCCCAGGAGGGAGAACACAGAGAGCAGGCAGTTGTTTTTTTCAGCAACACTCTCAGCAGAGCCGAGAGGAATTATTGTGTCACCCACCAAGAGCTGCAGGCAGTCATCCAAGGGCTCTGCCATTTTCACCCGTACGTGTACGGGGGAGGTTTCAGCTCAGAGTGGACCACGCCTCCCTGACCTGGCTACTGAACTTTAAAGAGCCAGATGGACAGTTAGCAAGATGGCTGGATTTGGTGCAGGATTATGATTTTCAAATTGTGCATCATGCAGGCGCCTCCATGTCAACGCTGATGTACTGTCCCGGTGTCCCTGTGCTGTGGAGACCTGTCAGCACTGCCAACATGCAGAGGATTGTGACCCAGCAGTCTCAAGGACTGCTGCTCTCCAGACCGCTGTGGCCAGGGATAGCGCAGCGGCTCACAGCTCCTCCTCAGATAATCAGCCAGCTCTCCCCACCCATGATGTCATAGAGGCCTTTGGTGCGCAGCAGCTTTGGAGCAAGCAGGATGGAGATCCTGTCATGTCCCGGGTCTGGCAGTGGCTGGACGCGGGCCAACGGCCTGCTTGGGAGGCTGTGTCTGTGCTGGAACAAGAGACCAAGGCCCTACATTCCCAATGATCCAACTTCTGTTGTCATGAGGGTGTTGTTTATCGGTGGTGGCAATCTCCAGCTGGGCAGTGCCACATCTGGCAGCTGCTGGTTCCCCAACAGCTCCACCCCAAGATGCTCCAGTTGGTCCACAGGTCGGTGGGGGTGGGCCACTTTGGGGTGATGAAGACCCTGCAGTGTCTTCGGGCCCGGTTCTACTGGCTGGGGTGTCATCAGGACATGGAGGCCCATGCCCACTGCTGTGACACCTGCACAGCTCAGAAAGGGCCGACTAAGCAATCCCATGCCCCTTTGCAGCAGTACCGGGTAGGGGCACCCATAGAGCATGTGGGAGTGGACATTCTGGGCCCTTTTCCAACCACGGATCAGGGGAGCCGATACGTTCTGGTCGCACTGGATTACTTCACCGAATGGCCAGAGGTGTATGTGGTCCCTGATCAGAGCACCACCACCACCACAGCATCAAAGCTGGTGGATGTTTTGTCAGTTCGGTGCACCAGAGGAGCTGCACATTGACCAGGGATGGAACTTTGAGGCAAAGGTCTGTGGGAAGGTCTACAGGCGGCAGGGCATCCGGAAGACCCGGACCATCCCGCTGCATCCACAGAGTGACGGCCTGGTTGAACGTTTTAACCGGACCCTGACCACTCAGCTCGCTGTCCTAGTGGACCAGTGACAGCAAGACTGGGAGATGCATCTGCCCCTGGTTCTGTGGGCGTACCGGACAGCAGTTCAGGAATCCACCCAGTGCACCCCTGTAGCGCTGATGTTTGGATGCAAGCTGCGCACTCTGGTGGATTTGGTGTTTGGCCCCATCCCTGGAGCTGGAAGGCAAACCGGGGTTGGATTATCTGTTTTGCTTGAGAGAACGTCTTCATACGGTACACCAACTGGCTCGGGAAGTCCTGGCAGCAGCGGGGAGTCAACAGAAGCGAGTGTACGACTCTCACTGCCAGGGGAGAGACTTTGCACCTGGGGATGAAGTCTGGGTTTTCTGCCCGAAGTGAAAAAAGGGACTGTCGCCAAAGCTGGCGAGCCGTGCGTGGTTCTACAGAGACTGTTGGATGTAGTATACAAGTTGTGGCTGCAGAAGAGGAACCGGGTGGTGGTGCTTCACCATGACCGCCTCGCCCCATACCAGCCAGCTGCCCCACGGGTGGCCGAGCCACAGGCTCCATCCTGACCAGATACCCTGGTCGAGGCCCGAAAGGACACTAACGGGCCCACGTGTACCAGCTGCCGCCAATGGCAGATGGCCCAACACCTGGACAGATTCGTATTGGACTTTTGAGTTGGACTTATTATTCTGGGGACAGACACCAGTCCGGGGGGGGGACAGTGTCACGTCACGGCAGTGATAAGGGGCAGGGGATTCTCCTGGCATGCTTTGCGCTGCAGGGGATTCAAAGACTGTTATTATTCTTGTGTTCTGACCGTTACTGTTGTACCATTATAACTGTTATAATTCTGGTTGTGATAGTGTTGTTTTCCCTGTGTGTGACAGATTATGTGTCCGCATCACCCTGAGTGAGATGAGTGTCTGTGTGAATGACCTCCCCTCTGTTCTGTGTAATTAGTCAGTGAAGAATAAATATCTGTGACATTCAAAATCCTCTCTCATTATTGTGTGAACCCTTGAAACGTCACAATATATTGAAACCTATGACATGACCCAAGATGGCGCCCACAGCGGTCGACATGGTGCTTCGCTGCGCTCTTTGTTTGTTTTTGTTTGTCAATTGTGTGTCTGCTTGCACTTATACCCGTGAAGAACTTTTAAATATCAGGACTTTGACCCCCACGGACCTCCTCCCAGTTTTTCTAGCCCCTGCCGCCGATCTGGTTTATTGTTTGGCTCGGAAAGTGAGACGGCGGAAGAGAGGAAGACGAGCGGGCGCTCTCGTGCGACTTCGCAGGAGAGGCTCGCGAACGGCGCTGCCTGGCATATTTCTGTCCAATACCAACTCTCTCTCTAACAAGGTGGATGAACTGAGACTGCTGATGCGTTTTAAGGACCTCGCCTCCTCAGCTGTCCTCTGCTTTACTGAGACCTGGCTCCGGGAAAATATACCGGACAGCGCGCTGCGCCTCGACGGCTTCCAGCTCTTCCGTGCTGATCGTGACACAGAGCTTTCCGGCAAGACCACAGGAGGCGGTGTCTGCTTCTACATCAACTGTAGCTGGTGCTCTGATGTAACGGAAATTTCCAAACACTGTTCTCCTGCCTTGGAATTTCTTGTTATCAACTGCAAGCCTTTTTGGAAGGCTTGCAGTTGGAAGGAGGAACGAGAACACGTATCTTTCCCGTTATTAACCCAGTACTGGCTTCTAGACCTCCACTGCAACTTACTTCGAAAGTCGGAAAACGGCGAATTTCTAAGAATTACCCCGGATCTAGGAATATTGATCACCGCTTGGAAAGGAAAATTCCATCTCCCCAAGGGATTATTGCAATATCCGCACCAGTAACTGCAGCAGTGAGAAGGTATTCTTTACATCTGGCCATCTGGAGCCGAGGAGAGAAGGATTTAAAAGGAGGACGAACCAACCGAGGCGGCGATTGGGAGCTCGGGCGCGGCGTTGGTGAGAGACGGGGGCCACCTGGATCCAGCAGGACAGTGGTCTGAACCGGTGCTCAATTGCGAGGCCCAGCCGAGGAACGACCAGACTGACGGCGGTTGGTGACGGGGCCTAGACGGGGCCCAGCGGAGGAGCCGCCTAGCCAGACGGCGACGAGTGGCTGTGATCGGTGGATTCCGGCTGCGCCGGCGGTGCACGACACAACTGGCCAGGTAGACGGAGGCAGGCGCCGGCGATAGACGGCGGTGATCTGCGGAGCTGAGCAGCGTCACTCGGCGGAGAAGCTGCGCAGGAGCGGCGGGTCCAGTAGTGACCGAGCTAGTTGAGGCCTAGCCGGATTCTCTGCTTATTTCTATCCACAGGTCAGTAAAATGCCACCCAAAAAAGAGGAAATGGAAGAAATTAAAAAAACTCTGAACTTTGTGTTAGATGAACTGGCCAAAGTGACTAGCCAGCAGGACAAAATATTAGACCTAATACAGGAGGTACAAGCCCTACATTCAATAATAAAAGAAAAAGACAAAAAAATTTTGGACCTGGAGCAACACGGGCGTCTTTTGGAGCAACGCGTTGAGGATCTTGAACAAGGTTCTCGCATTGATGACATAGTTATAAGTGGACTAGACATCAGATATCAGTCGTACGCCCATGCCGCTACAGGACTGAGTGGTGAACATGCTTCCATAAGTGAATCAATGTCCTTAGAAAACCAAGTGCTTCAGTTCCTTAATGATAAAGACATTAAGGTAGAAGCCAATGCGATCTCAGCCTGTTATGCTTTACCGAAGAAAGATAACAAAACAAAGAAATTAATTGTGATGCGCTTTGTGAACAGGAGGGTGAAAAATGACATACTGAGGCAGGCCAAAAAACTAAAGGAAACTCAAGTTTACCTAAATGAACACCTGACAAAAAAAAAAACGCTGAATTAGCACGGCAGGCACGGATGCTAAAGAAACATAATAAGATACAGTCAACCTGGACAAGAAATTGTAGAATTTGGATTAAACTAAATGGAACACCTGAGCAAGCAAAAAGTATAATGATCAGAGATGCTACTGACTTAGATAAATACAGATGAACACTGACTATGAAACACAGAGTGAGGAAACTCAAACTCTAAAAATATGCCACTATGCTGAACATAAACCACAAGAGATGGAGAATGATATTGATCCTGATAACCACTTTTTCAATAATATTCATAACCACTGTGAATATTACACTGAAAAGCAATTCAAAAGTCAAGTGCAATTAGATGGTAAACTGTCAATAATACACTTCAATAGCAGAAGTCTTAACAAAAACTTCTCACAGATTCAGGACTATTTAAAACAGCTAAACAGAAAATTCACAGCTATAGCAGTCTCTGAAACCTGGCTTAATGAAGACCAGGCTCCCCTGATGGCAATAGAGGGATATCAGATGTTTAACATTAACAGAACTCAAAAAAAGGGTGGTGGTGTTGCACTGTATATTGATGACCTATATAGATGTAAGCTTGTAAATGAAATGTCCTCAGCACTACCAGGGCTTCTGGAATGTGTTACTGTTGAGATTGACCTAGACAAAACAAAAAATCTAATCATAAGCTGCATATACAGAACGCCGGGAACTTGCATTGAGACATTCAGAGATAAATTAGTCGAGCTGTACAATAATATTACTAGTAAGAAAATGGTAGCAATTTGTGGAGATTTCAATATTGACCTACTTAATCCACATCAACAAAATGTAGTTACAGAGTTCATGAACTCTATGTACAGCATGAGTCTATATCCCACAATAACACATCCCAGTAGAATCACAGCTCACTCTGCTACACTTATTGACAACCTGTTTGTCAATGTTCTCGACAAGAAAATAGAAAGTGGATTATTGATAAATGATATAAGCGACCACTTGCCAATCTTTGCACTTATCCATGGCCACACGGGGCCCAACCCAGAAAAAATCTCAAAATCGTTCAGACACAAATCACCAAACGCAATCAGTTCTTTTAAAGAGGACTTGCTGAAGCAAGACTGGACAGAAGTCTATGTATCAGATGTAAATGAAGCCTATGACGCATTTACAAACATTGTAACCACTCTTTATGAAAAAAACTGCCCATTAGTTAAAAAAAAGCTTAAACACAAATTTACTGACAAACCATGGCTAACCAAAGGACTACAAAAGGCGTGTAAAAAGAAAAATTTATTATATAAAGCTTTCATAAAGAAAAGGACAAAAGAAGCAGAGCAGCGGTATAAAACATACAAAAATAAGTTAACATATATAATAAGATGTAGTAAAAGAGACTATTACAGTAAAGAACTGGAAAAAAACAAAGACAATATTAAAAATACATGGACAATAATCAACAGTATCCTTGGAAATAAAAGCAGAAATACCAGCTACCCAACTAACACTCCAAAAAATAATAAATCGACTCCGAATGTGAATATAGCTTCACCTGCAGATGAATTTAATAATTTTTTTGTTAACATTGGACCTAAACTGGCCCGAGAAATACCCACTACGGTGCCAACAGGTGATTCAATATGCAATAACACTGCTGTAAAAGACACCATCTTCATAAAGAACACAGACGAAAGAGAGGTCATTGAAATTGTTAAATCGTTCAAAAGTAAAACATCTACTGACTGCGATGGTATTGATATGCTACTAGTCAAAACTGTTATCGAATGCATAGTGAAACCACTGACGTATATCTGTAACCTGTCTCTCCAATCAGGTATATTTCCCAATGCAATGAAAATAGCTAAAGTAATTCCGATTTACAAGACAGGCGACAGAGGGGAACTCTCCAACTACAGACCAATTTCACTATTACCGCAATTTTCCAAGATACTTGAAAAAATATTCTATGAGAGAATTGACAACTTCATACTGAAGAATGATTTATTGTGTGAGCAGCAATATGGGTTCAGACACAAAAGGACAACAGCATATGCCTTAATGGAATTTACAGAAAAAATATCAACAGCCATTGAAAATAAAGAGTATTCAGTTGGAGTATTCCTGGATCTTAAAAAAGCATTTGATACAGTAGATCACAATCTATTATTAAAGAAACTACAAAATTGTGGTATCAGAGGGGTAGCACTGTCCTGGTTAAGAAGTTACTTAAAGAATAGATATCAGTTTGTATGTGTTAACAACAAAAACTCAGAGCTACTGAAGGTCACCTGTGGAGTCCCACAGGGTTCAGTTTTGGGACCATTATTATTCAATATGTATATAAATGATATATGTAAAGTTTCAGAAAAAATTGACTTAATATTGTTTGCTGATGACACTAACCTGCTATGCAGTGGAAACAACTTGGAACAACTTCTGGATACACTCGGAAAGGAATTAGGAAAGCTGAAACTGTGGTTTGATTCGAACAAATTAACGCTCAATTTAAGCAAGACAAAATTTATAGTCTTTAACAACCATCACAACTACCCAGTACCCAAACTCAGTGTAAATGGTGTAGAGATTGAAAGGGTATCCGAAACTAAATTCCTTGGAGTAATAATTGATAACAAACTGTGTTGGAAGCCACATATTAATTATATAAAAGGTAAAGTATCCAAATCAATTGCAATATTACACAGAGTGAAAAATTTGCTGAATCAACCCACACTATACACCTTGTATCATTCATTAATACTCCCATACATGACATATTGTAATGAAGTATGGGGAAATACATATAAAACAAACATATATCCACTCTTTATGCTTCAAAAGAGAGCTATTAGAATAATCAACAAAGCAGCTTACAGGGAACCAACAAACCCACTTTTTCTTAAACAAAAAACTCTCAAGTTGAAAGATCTGATCGACTTTAAAACCGCAATAATAATGTTCAAAGTGAAGAATCTATCACTGCCCGCAAATATCCAAAAGTTGTTCCAAACAAGGGAGAAACGATATCACTTCAGAGGAACATGTATATTTCAAAAGCCTACAGTGAGAACAACTACCAAGCAACATTGTATTTCAGTGCAAGGTGTCAGATTATGGAACGATTTTGGACCTGAATTAAAATCATGTACAAAGCTTGGACAATTTAAACAAAAACTAAAGGAAGAAATACTCCAAACATATTTACAAGACGACATGTAAACTCACATAAGGATTGACATTTCCAGCCTGTGTTGTGTTATAGCTTAGTTTTTCTTTTTTCTCTGTGACACTATGTCTTAGATTTGTTTTTGAATAGTAACCGCTTAACTTAGACTAGCTCAGTTTTCTTTTTCTCTCAGTCATATTTTGTCTTAGCCTTGTTTTAAATTGTAATCGCTCTTGTCTTGTTTTCTCTTTTTTCTCCTTTGAATTCTTGGATGGAATATGGGTGGGCAATATAAGCTGCGGCTTCAGCCATCACCCATTTCGGATAACTCACGTGGAATTGTATAGTAGAAGGAGTCTTTGTCTAATTTGACCTTGTTGTTATATTATACAGTTTCTTTTAACCTGTAATGTACTATCCGAAATAAATTCATTCATTCATTCATTCATTCATTCATTTTTATTCCCCACGGGAGTTTGCTTCTTTTATACTGATCGCTGTGTACGCCCCTCCCGACGCGGACACGCGCGAAGCTCAGCGCGTGCTCGCGGATCACATTCAACACACAGAGCGGAGTTTTCCAGACTCGCTGATTATTGTGGCTGGCGACTTTAATCAGTGCAATCTGAGCCACGATCTCCCCCGCTACAAACAGTTTATTAAATGCCCCACCAGAGGATTAAACACACTAGATCACTGTTACACCACAGTGAAAGACGCATATCGCGCTGTCCCTCGAGCTGCGCTGGGATTATCTGATCACGTGATGGTTCACCTCATTCCCACATACAGACAGAGATTGAAGCTCACTAAACCTGTTGTGAGCACTACGAAGATACGGACCAGTGATGCTGAGGAGAAGCTGGAAACGTGCATGGAAATATCTGACTGGGGCATGCTTAAAGGAGCCACGCATGATCTGGATGAGTACACGGACACTGTGAACTCATATATCCACTTTTGTGAAGAGAACATTCTTCCATCACGCACCAGGGTGAGTTACTCTAATGACAAACCCTGGTTCACAGCTAAGCTCAGACAGATCAGGAAGGAGAAGGAAGCAGCGCTGAAAAGTGGAGACAGGGACTGCTACAGGGAGGTTAAATACCGGTTTAACAGAGAGCTGAAGAGGGCTAAATCTGTGTACTCAGAGAGACTCCAGCAGCAGTTCACTGCTAATGATTCGGCTTCCGTGTGGAGAGGACTGAGGCAGATCACCAACTATCGGCCTCAGGCTCCTAAAGGTCAGGATGACAAAGCCCTTTGTCAGAGACTGTCCCAACACTATGCCCGTTTTGACACCTCGTCATCTGTGTCCAACTCCCCCCCTCCCTCCAGCTCCACAGCCTCCACATTCCCTACTTCATTTAAGGCACCCCCCCCACCTCCCCCCCTCCCCTTATCATCAGTGAGCAGGATGTGCTCAAACAGTTCTCCAGACTGAACCCGCGCAAGGCCCCCGGCCCAGACGGCGTGTCTCCCTCCACCCTGAGACTCTGTGCGAAACAGCTGGCTCCTGTATTCACAGACATTTTTAACACCTCCCTTAAGTTATGCCACGTGCCGTCCTGCCTCAAATCCTCCACCATCATCCCTGTCCCCAAGAAGCCACGGATCACTGGACTTAATGACTACAGACCTGTAGCGCTCACCTCTGTAGTCATGAAGTCCTTTGAGCGCCTGGTCCTGTCCCACCTCAAGTCCATCACCACCCCTCTCCTGGACCCGCTGCAGTTTGCCTACCGAGCCAACAGGTCTGTAGACGATGCAGTCAACCTGGCCCTCCACTCCATCCTGCAGCACCTGGACTCCCCGGGAACCTACGCCAGGATCCTGTTTGTGGACTTCAGCTCCGCATTCAACACCATCCGCCCCGCTCTGCTCCGGGACAAGCTGTCCCTGCTCAACGTGCCTGACTCCCTCTGCAGGTGGATCATCGACTTCCTGACGGACCGGAGGCAGCATGTGCGGCTGGGAAAGACTGTCTCAGACTATACTAGCATCAGCACCGGATCACCCCAGGGCTGTGTACTTTCCCCCCTACTCTTCTCCCTTTACACCAACTCCTGCACCTCCAGCCACCAGTCTGTCAAGTTGATCAAGTTTGCGGACGACACCACCCTCATCGGGCTCATCTCCAACGGCGACGAGTCCGCCTACAGGAGAGAGGTGGCCCAGCTGGCGTCCTGGTGCAGCAATAACAACCTGCAGCTGAACGCTCTGAAGACAGTGGAGATGATTGTAGACTTCAGGAAAGTCACTACTCCTCTGCCCCCCCTCACCCTCTCAGGCTCTCCCATCACCACTGCTGATTCCTTCCGCTTCCTAGGCACTACCATCACCAGGGACCTCAAATGGGAGCTGACCATCAGCTCACTCATCAAAAAAGCCCAGCAGAGGATGTTCTTCCTGCGGCAGCTGAGGAAGCTCAAGCTACCCACCAAGATGTTAGTGCAGTTCTACACAGCCATCATCGAGTCCATCCTCACCACCTCCATAACCGTGTGGTACGCAGGAGCCACTGCCAGGGACAGACTAAGGCTGCAGCGCGTCGTGCGCACTGCTGAGAAGGTGATCGGCTGCAAGCTCCCATCTCTCCAGGATCTGTACATCTCCAGGACCCGGAGGCGTGCTGGCCGGATCATAGCCGATCCCTCACACCCTGGTCATGTACTGTTTGCCCCCCTCCCCTCTGGTAGAAGACTTCGGTCCATCCAGACTAAAACCTCCCGTCACATGAACAGCTTCTTCCCCTCTGCCATTAGACTGCTGAACACTAAGTGACTCTCGTGCACCATGTACAGCAGCTCAACCAGACTCATGTCAATCATCACTGTTTTCTTCCTGCATTACCGACTGCACTATATAGTTCTCCACAGTATCTGCTGCTGGCTAATATATATTTTAACTGTTGACCAGTATCACTTAATCTTATCCTACACTTTATTACATGTATAGTTTATTTCTCTTATCTTATCATGTTTAATGTTGCAGCATTGTACCGAGACAAATTCCTAGTTTGTGTACTACATGAACAATGGCAATAAACCTGATTCTGATTCTGATTCTGACAAAGATGAAAACTAAAATAAAATGGTTGAATAGTATAACAGCTGTGAAACAGATGGGTTTATATGTCCACATACCCATATGTATATATTCTCACTCACACACACAAACCATAACTATTAAAAAGCAGATAAAGTGGGAGAAAGAGCAAACTGTAAAGTGGACTACATGACTTAAAAATTCCAAATATGTAGCTGTATTCTGTATAATATTGATTAGCCCAACAATAACGTTATGAAGTGTCCGTACCTTGAGTCTGAGAGCTGCAGATTAGTGTGATACACCATAATGTATGGTCACATTATGTAATTTAATTTAGTGTATTTTGTATATTTTCTTTGTGTAATTTTGTAAAAGAAAGGCCTTAATTTTCTCTTCTTCTTCTACCGCTTTTCCGGAGGTCCGGATCATGGGAGCAGCAGTTCAAGCAGAGAAGCCCAGACTTTCCTCTCCCCAGCCACCTACTCCAGCTCTTCAGAGAGGATACCAAGGTGTTTCCAGACCAGCTGGGAGAAGTAGTCTTTCCAGCAAGTCCTGGGTCTGCTCCCAGTGGGATGTGCTCTCAACACCTGAAGTGTGAGGTGTCGAGGAGGCTCCCTGGTCAGATGCCCATACCACCTCAACTGGCTCCTTTCGATGTGGAGGAGCAGCGGTTTGATTCTGAACCTCTTCTGGATGACTGAACTCCTCACCCTGTCTCTAAGGATGAGTCCAACAATCATACGGAAAAAGCTCATTTCAGCAGCTTGTATCTGTGATCTCATTCTTTCGGTCATTACCCAAAGCTTATGACCACAGGTGAGGGTAGGAAAGTAGACTGACCGGTAAATCGACAGCTTTGCCTTAGCACTCAGCTCCTTCTTCACCACAACAGACCGGTACAATGTCCACATCACTGCAGATGCTGCTCCGATCCGTCTGTCAATCTTTTGCTCCATTTGCCCCTCACTTGTGAATAAGACCCCGAGATACTTAAGTCCTCCACTTGGGGCAGGAGCTTGTTCCCAACACGGAGAGGGCAATCCAACATTTTCCGGCTGAGGACCATGGACTCAGACTTGGAGGTGCTGATTCTCATCCTAGCCACTTCACACTTGTCAGCAAACTGTCCCAGTAAGATCTGTATGTCATTGCTGGATAAAGCCAGCAGCACAATATCATCTGCAAACAACACAGATGAGATCCTGTGGTCACCAAGCATGACACCCTCTGTTCCCTTTGGCGGCATGTCAATGGGACTGAGGAAATCCTCGAAGTATTCCTTCCACCGCCCAATGATATCCCCAGTCAAAGCCAGCAGCACCCCATCCGCACCATAGTCAGTGTGGACAGGGAGCTGCTTCCCCCTCCTGAACCGCTGGACAGCTTGCCAGAATCTCTTTGAGGCCAACTGAAAATCTTGTTCCATGGCCTCACCAAACTCCTCCCACACCCGAGTTTCTGCTTCAGCAACCACCCAAGCTGCACTCTGCTTTGCCTGCCGGTACACCTCAGCTGCTTCGGGAGTTCCACAAGCCAACCAAGCTTGATAGGACTCCTTCAGCTTAATGGCTCCCCTCACCACTGGTGTCCACCATTTGGTTCAGGGGGTTGCCACCATGAGATGCACTGATGACCTTGCGGCCGCAGCTCTGGGCAGCTGCTTCAACAATGGAGGAGAACATGGCCCATTCAGACTCCATGTCTCCAGACTCCCTCGGAATGTAGTCGAAGTTCTTCCGGAGGTGGGAGTTGAAGACCTCCCAGACAGGGGCCTCAGCCAGACGTTCCCAGCACACCCTCACTATACGTTTGGGTTTACCAGGTCTGAAGGGCAGTCACATCTGGAACACAATGCCAAATGAAATTAAAATAATAACGGACTTTAAAACATTCACTAAAAATGTTAAAAACTGGCTGAAAAATAAACAAGAATGTACTCATGTATGAATTATTTGTCTGCAAAGTGAGAGTGAATGAAGGGAAGGAATAAATGTGTTTGTTTATAGTGAGTGACGGAGGGAGGGAGGCCTGAAATAGGCAAATGTGAGTTATGTTATATGTGTTAAATGTGAGTCAGGCTGTTATATTTGTGTATTTATAATATTTTATAATATATGTGTATTTATAATATTTATGTTAAATGTGAGTCAGGCTGTTATATTTGTGTATTTATAATATTTATAATATTTATAATTGTGTATTTATAATTTTTCTGCATTGATGTATGTGGTTATTGTGTATATTTTTTATCTTGATTCTTTTTTCTAAAGCCCATCCAGGGACAAGAGTTGCAAATTAGCTAATAGCTATACACTCTATGTGCAACACATCAGATTGATTGTCTTTGATTAATTGTCTATGTTTATTGCACTGTCCCTGTCAAATAAACTAATCTACTACTACTACTAATGGCATCCTCTCCTGCCATTGGATCCAACTCACCACCAGATGGTGATCAGTTAACAGCTCTGCACCTCTCTTAACCCGAGTGTCCAGGACATATGGTCGCAGGTCTGATGACACAATAACAGAATCGATCATCGACCTGCGACCTAGGATGTTCTGGTGCCAGGTGCACAAATGGACACCCTTGTGCTTGAACATCGTGTTCGTTATGGACAAACTGTGATTAGCACAGAAGTCCAATAACTGAACACTACTCGGGTTCAGACCGGGCAGGCCATTCCTCCCATCAACCCACTCCAGGTTTCACTGTCATTGCCCACGTGTGCTTTGAAGTCCCCCAGTAGGACAATGGAGTCTCCAAGAGGAGTACTCTTCAGTACCCCAGTCAGAGACTCCAAAAAGGGTGGGTACTCTGAACCATCATTTGGTGCATAGGCACAAATGATGGTCAGGACCCATTTTCCAACCCAAAGGCGCAGGGAACTCTTTCATCCACTGAGGAGAACTCCAATGTAGAGGCAGCAAGGCAGGGGGATACAAGAATACCCACCCCTGCTCATCGCCTCATGCCCGGGGAAACTCCAGAGTAGGCCAAACTCCAGCCCCTCTCCAGGAGACTGGTTCTAGAGCCAGAGCTGTGTGTTGAGGTGAGGCCGACAATATCTAGCTGGTATCTCCCAACCTCATGCACCAGCTCAGGCTCCTTCCTCACCAAAGAGGTGACATTCCACATCCCAAAAGCCACTTTAGGAAGCCTGAGATCAGACCGCCAAGGTCTCTGCCTTTGACCGCCACCTGACCCACATAGCACCAGACCCCCATGGTCCCTCCTGAAGGTGGTGAGCCCACTGGAGGGCGGACCCATGTAACTCTTTTGGGCTGAGCCCGGCTGGGTCCTATGGCTTAATGCTATTGTCACCACTTCAACAAGAACCGGGCCAGGGGGGAGCCCAAAAATTGGAACCTGCGTGATTCGACTGAAGATTGGCATGATCACAGGATTTTCTGTTTGGCCCTGGAGTTCCTGGTGCATCAAAATTATTTGGGTGAGCTAATCAAAATGCGGACCCCGGCGTAGCTCCCCCAACAACAATTTCCAGCTGGTGGGGAGCACGGACAGCGGCAAATGGGATTAACATGGAATTTACCATCTGGCATGCATTGAAGAGAGAATGGACTCTCTTAGACATGTTTACCTATGTTTCGGTAGGTGGATAACATCTGGAGTCGCTGAGTGCTTTCCAGAGAATGACTTAAAGCCTGTAAATTGTGATGCACAAACGCTGAGAGATGAAATTTTTTTTACTCTAAGTGAACTGTGCCTTTCGACCTTGATTCGGCGCCCTTGAAGACTTCATTCATTCCTCCTGGGAAGATAAGGCTGAAGGGAGTTAACCCAAACAATCGACAATTGCTGTTGTTTCAGCAGACCGAGCTCCAAGGACAGCGTTATCATGTGTCTGGACTATAGAACACATGACTGAATAATATCTATCCGTTGCCAGAGGGTCCCCTCTGCTGTTCACTAACAATGACACACCTACACTAAACACTGCATACAACATTACATGACTGATACATGTAAACTGACACAAATATACATACACTGACTCAACTCTCCTGCTTTGTTAATGTGTGATCTATTGTCTGCTAATTGTGCATAGAGGGTTTTTTTCTGTGTAATCAAAATTTGGCTCATTTGAGCTTTATATGAGCTTAGACGAGCGTTATTCTGATAACTATGTTTTTTCTCTCTGCCTATTGTGTCCCCCCCCCCCCCCTTCCCCTCTTTACCCTCACTGTATGACAGGCGCCTTGTCATGGCTGCCGCATCACTGGATGCGCCTAACGTGCGCACCCAATGTCAAGTCAAATTCCTCGTATGTTTACTTGTAAATATACTTGGCAATAAAGCTGATTCTGATTCTGATGGGTAGAAACCCGGCCACCAGGCGCTAGCCATCGAGCCCCTCCCGCAGGTCTGGTTCTGGGCCCTGGTAAACCCATACCAGGTGGCGTACACTGAATCCTTGCTCCAACATTCATCATGAGAATCTGTTGGATCATTCTTAGGCTGGCCCTTCACCTAGGACCAGTTTATCTTGGGTGACCCTACCAGAGGCAAATTGCCCCAGACAACATAGTTCCTGGAATCACTAGGGCACGCCCCCCCACCCCCTCCCGATAAGGTGATGATCCACGAGGGGAATTTTTAAAAGAGGAAAAAAAACTTACCAGTGTTGGCATAAGAGTTTATTCTTATAATTTGTTTTTTTTTTTTTGACAAAATTGCTCAAAATAGCACTTTGCATAGTTGAGGGTTGCCAAATCCCTGACCATTATCTGACAAGTGGTCAACTTTTTAAACATATCTGTAAGCAATGATAATCAGATAGATCAGGAAGTCTTGATCTAATATCTGACTCCATGAGAGGACCATCAGCAGACCAGCTGACGAGTTCCCAGATTGCCCACTTACAGTATAATGAAGAAGAAAAGAAAAATGGTCTCTTCCCCCTGAATAAACTCCACATAGGAAGCTTAAATAGCTGTGTGCCAAGTTGCCTGTTCAGTGAAGTGTAAGGCCAAAAGATTTCATTCCATCTTGACTTTGCACTTTAATAGAAGTCTATCTGCATAATGTCTCCATAATATATGCAACATTTACGGTTTTCATTCAAAACTTCAGATAAATGAACTAGAGAGTCACTGCATCTTGTGTGTTTTACATATCCAAGAGCTAACTTTATTGATCAAACTTAGCAGGAACAGAACTTTGTGCTTTGCCAGTGAATTTTTAATGGGTGTTAAAACTCATATGTTTATACATTCAACTTCTCAAAATGCTGCTTTTGTGCCTCCAGAAATAACCTGGCCTTTTCTTCCATTAGGGGGACCTTCACAGAAAATCCTCAATGACTGTGAGATGAGAACCACCATTATAGCAAGTGGCAGGAGAGGACTTTCACATCATGTCTCATATACACACAAGAACATGGGGGGGATTTCAAACATCAGTCATTGGTCTGTTACAAACAGATTTAACATGCTCTTTACTGTATGTGCAACTGTTATACTGTTTATTTAAATTGGGCCACAAAGGTGTACAGCTACAACCAACTGAGGTTCAGCACATATGCACTACGCGTGAATAAGAAGTGTAAAAATGCTTTTTTATTCTTAAGTCATTCAGAAACCTAGAGAAAAAAAAAAAGATCCTGCAGACAAACAGAAAGCGAAGATTTAGGTGAATGAGTAGGTCCACTGTGTAATTCAAATATGAGGGGAAAAATACCAAAAATATACCAACAACAGAATCTCCATATATATTACTGTAGGGACTATAGTCAATGCAAGGCACCACAGGAGAAAGAGAGGAATCCATGAAAAGAGGAACACATCTTGAAAATAAGGTTCAAATGTCAGTAAAAAGTGAGACATCTCCCTAACAGTCAGGAGAGGATCTGGGAGAGAGCGGGGGACAGAGAAATAGAGAGAGATGCTGGGCAGTGTGAAGGGTGCAGAGATAGGTTTGACGATGGAGTGAGTCTCATAGCATGTCCACTTTATACGTGGACGTTTTCTTCAAATGGGCTCCGGTTTGAGCTTTTCGGCCAGGAAGTCACCGACGAACTGCTCCACCACGGCCGGCGTGATCTCCTCCACATCCCGAACGTACTTGGCGCGTGCCGACATGTCCAGGATGGTGAGCAGAGGCACCGCTTCGGGGAGGTTAGTGTAGTCTCGCAGCGAGTCGCTCATGTCATCCTAATAAAAGAGAAAAACAAAACAACAGAAAGTTGAGTGTGATGTTCAGGTGTGATGGATTTTTACTTTGTGATAACAATTACTCAACAGTAGTCACCAAACCAGACTGTCAATGACAGAGTAGCACACACCAGCCCGAGGTAACCAAGCCTAGCCTTAATTGAAGGTGAAATGATCGATAGTCATCTTGTGCTCAAAGCGGGTGGAGCCGCACCTGAGGATCATTGTGTTTGAGTTTGGTGAGCATCTGGGCAATTGCCTAGGACAGGGGTCGATAACCTACACTATGCAAAGAGCCATTTTGAGACTGACTTTTTTTTAAAAACTTTGTGAGATTTTTGCCATAATCTTCTGGTTTGCTAAGAAATTTGTCACATTTTTCTTTGAAAATTTGTTGCTTTTTCAGGTAAAATTGCAGCCCCTTTCCACATAAATTAGTGACATTTTTCACATAAAAATCAATGTTTCTAGGGAGTTTGATTTTTTTTAAAATCAAATTTGCAAGAGTTTCTCATAAGATTGCAACTCCCCCCCACAAAATTTGTCAAATTTCTGGAAAAATACTTTCCAATAAATTTGTTCTATTGTCCCTTGTAAATTTGTTACTTTTTTTTTTTTTTACTAGATTTGCAGCATATTTCATGTTATATTTTTGAAAAATTGCAACTTTTCCAGTAAATTTGCCCCCCCCCAGAGTTTTTAATGACTATTTATTTCAAATTTGTTGCAGTGTTTTCCTCATAAAATTGCAGCCTTTTTAATCCTAAATGTGTGAATCTTTCACATACATTTTCATCTTTTCTCAATTTTTTTTCTAGTAAATTTATATTTTTTTCCACCACAAATCTGTGCTCTCTTTTCACTGAAATTTTTGAAATTTTTGTCATGGCCTTCAGGGCAAAAGAGCCACAGGCTGCAGACCCCTGGCCAACAAGGAAGAGCAGTTGCCTAAAATTGTGGCCGGAGAGAAGCATGGACTATCTAGTGCCACTGCCAGAATGCTCAAATAAAAATGACTTCAGTAGACATAAGAAAGTATCTGCTACAAAGATGGCTAATAGAGAGCAACTTTATTACAATACAAATTAATAAACCACACAGCTGATTACACATGGAGAGCCCATCTTTCTTCCCATGCAAACCCCTTGATTCAAACTTATTGTCAACCTCAGCATACTAACAACTGAGGTCCAGCAGCCGTAGCAATGTCAAAGACGGAAAAAGTCTACAGAATATTACATTTGAGTGCGTGACATAAGAATGATGTGCTTTGTGGCTTATATTAATCATATATTCCATACCTACATATGTATAGACATATTAGAATGTTTAGTGATTACATATGTGGAATGACCTCACGCCTCAGAACAGGACAAGAGGTCTCAACCACCGGCGAGGATCAAAGAACAGACCGAGTCGCAGCGGTGGAGACCGGATCGAACTTCCTGACCACCCAGGGTCAGGTGGAGGAGATGGAGGACAATGGAGGGGGATTATGTTAATGCGGGATGTCAGCTTTGATATGCAATGTCTTTTGTTGAGTGTGGGTATAAGTATGAAGGTCTGACTGCGCTCGACCTCTCATTCTGCTTCTGCATCGAGATGAGACATGTTAGGGAGATGAAGCTGATAATAAATCTTGATTTATGAAATCACATCGCTTCTTCATTCCAAGCTCCCTACATGCTAAAAGATAAAAGTGAGGTTTTTTTGCTGGTTCTTCTCCTACCCATGCTGAGATTTGAAGAATTTTGTTCATTTGGAACCTGGATATGCTGCATTGATCATTGTATTTTTTTTTAAAATCTTGTTTGTGAAGCACTTTGGTCAGCCATGGTTGTTTTTAAATGTGCTGTATAAATAAACGTGACTTGACATTTCTCCACAAATCATCAGCTCTTAAAACAAAGATGTCGTCCTTTAAACTATGTCATATTAAGATTACCCAATAAAAATGCCTGGCACAATCTTTATTAATGCACGCTCCTTGAAAGAGAATATGAAACTGGCTTTGCTGCTGTCTTCCTGCAGGCAGCCTGCATAGAGAGACCCCAGAGTAGCTCCTTAGTCACACATCCTGCTGTGTGGGGAGATGGGAAGGAACCAGGTGGGAAGGGGGGGGGGGGGGGTGTCCGGCTACATTCTTCCTTTTTCCAAGGCTCACTCACATCAGATTTACTGTAAGTCTCATTGCAGAGCATTTGAATGTTGGTAGGAGACAGAGCAATGCATGGATTTGTAAGGGAGGATGTTAAAAATAGATGGCTGCTGAGCTGGGTGGGAATTCCACTTTTTATTTCTTTGCAGTTATTCTGAACGGGCCTTCATCCACGCTCAGCCTGGGGCCTGTTGTCACCTTTCACCTGTTAACGAGCAGGATTACAAACTGTAGCTTTAGGTGACAGATTATGAATCACTACAGCGGGAGGCAAGCAGCAACTTTCAAACACGCTTGAGAGGGCCATTAATTATTGAGGCTGAATACAAAATCAGAGTTTCGTAATTCAGCTTTAGTTTCAGCTGGGAGTTCTCCTGCAAGCTAACATTCCTGCCTGTACGCAGACCCATTATTCTTGTCACATATCTTCCCCTAGTCTCTTCAGTTTCATGGCTTATGTTTGAGGTCATGCAGTTCGCTTAGATGAACACAGCTAATATCACAATATGACTTGAGATATTTTCTCATCCTCATGATGACCTGATTTCTCCTCGGCTTGAGTTTGCTGGCTCACACGGAGACTCTCAAAGATTAAAAGATCAGTTCCATATGGAAAAGATTATGTTGCATATGTAGAACTTGCCAGAAGAGGCCAGAGGGTGGCACTGCAGCAATGAGTTGGGACTGTGAATAGAAGCATCACCTCTGATGTTAATACTGCTGGTTACTGATTTATGTGCCAGTGTGGGTTTAATCAAACAAAGTTGGAGATAAAGTGACTTTGGATAGATTTTCTGAAGCATGCCTCAATCCTCCCCGCCTTTCATTTCTCTTGTCTCCTCTGTTATCGGGAAATCTAAATCTATTCTTGCTCAACACACAAATCTCTCATTGAATAGATGTGCCGTTGCCTAAAAAGGCTAAGTACGTCAAGATGAAGTCTGTGGCCTCAACGTTGCAAAACTACAAACAGATGGAACAGATGAGCAGCAGTGTGGTGTCCTGTTATAGGCAACCAGCTTCCTCTGAATAAATCCCGTCTCATTACACTGCAAATCACCACACACTGACCACTTAATGCTCACAGACGTAAGATGTCATCAAGGACAATGTTTTCACGAGTGAAAAGCTGTTGGATTCTCCCACTGCAAACGAGAGCTTCCCCTTGCAGGCTCAGTTGCAGCATAGTTTATAGATCATCTGTAAAGAAACTTCAAAGTGAGAAATTCCACGGTCTCTCGCTGTGGCCTTTCCAGACCCTCAGATATGAGGAGATGTAATCTCTGCGTCAGTCCTTGCCTCCTAGGAAGTCATGCATCTTTTGTGTGGGTCCTCTGCTTGTGGAAACTGCTTCTGGTGAGGTGCAGCCATTCCAGGCCCCCCTCACCCCATCCTTTGCAGTTCAGCTCAGAACAAAAAGGACAAAAGGGCCGCACTGCTGTAGCCTGCACTCACTCACAGCTGTGATAAGGCTCAGTGGGTGTTTGCTGTGTGGGGACCTGCCTGGACATGTCAGGTTTATTCTGATTATTGATGCACTGTGACATTTCGTGGAGGAAGGCCATCTGATAATGCCGACAAACCTTTAAATGACCCGAGTGGGCTGCATCCATCTCACTGACCAGATCTGAGCTCATAACTCATGAAGAAAAGGTTATAGTCATATACTGGACTGTTTAATTTGTCACTGTATTGTAGGAACTGTACATTTTCTGCAAAAGGAATACAGCTCAAACATACAGGCACTGAATGACATTCATTTCACCATAAACATTCTGTGATGTGTATTGCACTATGAGTTAAGATCAGTAACAATTTTTTTTCTCACCACAATGCTAGCAAAGTGATGTTTCATATACACAGTGCTGTGAAAACATATTCACCCCCTTCCTCATTTCTTATATTTGTCACACTTAAATGTTTCAGATCATCAAACAAATATTAGAAAAATATGACCTGAGGAAATACAAAATGCAGTTTTTAAATGTTTTCATTTATTAAACGGAAAAGCTACCCAAACCTACCTGGCCCTATGTGGAAAAAGTAATTGCTCCCCTTGTTACATCATGAATTAACTGTGATTAACCACATTTTTTGGAAAACCGAGTTGAATTTCACTAGCCACATCCAGGCCTGATTACTGCCAGACCTCCTGAATCAAGAAATCATTTAAATTTGCCTGACAAAACAAAGTAGGCTAAAAGATCTCAAAAAGCAACACATCATACCATGATCTAAAGAAATTCAAGAAGAGATGAGAAGCAAAACCCCCGAACAATATCTGAAGAACTGCAGGCCTCACTTGCCTCACTTTGGACACTGGTCCATGATTCAACAACAAGAAAGAGACTGGCATCCATGGGATAGTTCCAAGGCAAAAACCACTACTGACCAAAAATAACAAAAGCTCATCTCACATTTACCAAAAACATCTTGATTCCTAAGCCTTTTGGGGAAATATTCTGTGGGCTGACAAAAGTTGAACTTTTTGGAAGGTGTGCGTCCCGTTACAGCTGGCATAAAAACAGCATTTCATAAAAAGACCATCATACCAACAGTCAAACATGGTGGTTTTAGTGTGATGGTCTGGGGCTGCTCTGCTGCTTGACTGCTTGCTGTAGTTGATGGAACCATGAATTCTGCTCTCTACCAGAAAATCCTGAAGGAGAATGTCCGTCCATCAGTTTGTGACCTCAAGCCCTCCAATGTGGCTTAATTATAACAATTTTGTAAAGAAAAACGGGTCAAAATTCCTCAATAGCCATTGCCAGTTATCGCAAACACTTGATTGCAGTTGTTGATGCCATGGGTGGCACAACCAGTCATTAGGTTTAGGGGGCAATTACTTTTTCACATAGGGCCAGGTAGATTTGGATAGCTTTTTCCCTTAATAAATGAAATCATCATTTTTTTTGTGTATTTACTCAGGTTATCTTTGTCTAATAATAACATTTGTTTGATGATCTGAAACATTTAAGTGTGACAAATATGTAAAAATATACGAAATCAGGAAGGGGGCAAATACATTTTCACAGTACTGTATCTGCTCAGCAACTTTGAGGTTGCGTTAGAGGTCCAGTTATCTAAAAAACACTGGCATTTTCACAGGTTTTAATCTTCTAAAATGCGTCCACGGGTCACAAGTATAAAGCTAAAACATTAAAATTATCACCTCACAAAGAAGGACAACAAGATAACATCGAACATTAACTACACTAGTTTTCAATTGCTTCAGCTTGCACAGCATATTACTTACAGTACATTATCAACTGTTCACACATCTACCTTCCCAAGTGTACAATGACAAACATCAGTGTCCACATGTTGATTCAAACCTACCAAACGTCTGTTTTCACAAATAAACACAACATAATATATTGTGTTTATTGTACATTATGCATCCAAATTACATAAATCTGAGACAATAAAGGAAATGTATTTTATAAGGCCCAACATGCAGGCTTTCTGATGTAGGATGGTGAAGAGTGGTCAGTTGCATCGGTTTTCTTTCAACTTGAAATATCCTCTTCAAATGTCAATCTCATTTATTTATCAGATTTATCAGTGGGGCAACATGAATGACTGAATCGAATGTCATGATTTCACATTATTTAACTAAACATGTTACCTTCATGGTGGCACTAGATGAAAGATTAGGGATCACAAATACAGTGGCACTATCCCACAAAACCATTAAAACTGAACGCCATTACGTCCAACACGGTGAACTTGGCACACTTACTCTTGGCATAACAATATACTATATGATAGATGTAGAGCTTTGGTGATAATAGCAGAAATGGCTTTTCCCGCGAATGGAGAATGTTAATGAAGAAGAGAAACTTGCAGTGTGCAGGGATTTGAATAATTGCTCACAAGACAGCCCCAGAGTGTTTAGGCAACACATTATTATCTCAGAGTCACAGCAATCATGCCGTTTAGGGATGCACACATGCACACACACCAGGAATGGAAAAACAAAGCATCAAGTAGCAAAGTCACATGCGACGCGCACTGCAGTTGCCACAAAAATCTGTTCAGTTCTTATGTTTCTTTCTAATACCAAAGTTTGTTTTGCACGGAGTAAACAGAATGTAGCAGCAATCAACGAACAAAAGATCTTTCATTATGTGTTTATAATCAGTATACTGCACTACTCTGTGGGGTTTTTTTTTTACCCAGTGGTGTAAGAAGATCTTGTGTCATTCTGCTGTGTGGCCTCCCCCCACCGAAAGCCTGTCAGCATACTGCTGTCTCATGGACACAGAAAACCCAGCAGCTGGCCTGGCAGCAGAGTGTGCAGCTAGCAGAGAAAACCGAGGCCAAGGTGAAGGAGTCCGAGCCCAAAGCTGGGAAGCTTCACTTCATGCTCGGAATGAGAAATGACGTAACCCACTCTGGAAATGATACCCAGCGATTTCATAGCCAGCTGGGCTACAGCCAGGAAATTATACCTGCACTACATAAAGGCAAAAACATATGATAATAATATCTTAGCATGTCTGTCACAAGGGACACAAACTAAACAGACTGAGCTTCTGAAATGCTACGAGCTCATGTGCCACAATGTTTCTTTTGTACTGGCTCAAATAAATAATGGCATGCAGACAAGGAACCTGAAACATTATCATGCCAACTCTCGTTTTTCTGAAACCTTAAGCTTCTCTCTCTTTCTGTACATATGTCAATGACATTTCAAGGCTGACATCAGAGTAGAGTGGCTGGGGTCCAGCAGTTAACACATGTGCAAGACCCGCGGCTAAAACCTGAGCCTTCTTTTGGGTGAGTGACACCAGAATCCAGCACTGTCCCCACAGACTGAACTGGGAGGAAGGCAAGCTGGAGGGCAGAGAACAGCAAAAGTAGGGAGAGGTAGATAATCTGGTAATTATCACTGCTGCTGCTGCTGCTGCTGCTGCGGCGGAGATGACTCTACCAGCTCTGGGAAAGTCAAGACAGAGCAACATGAGATAACCAGAGTTATGAAAACACCACAGTTCATCCCACACTGGGAAGATGTAGGAGTAGATATAGGAGGAGATGGGAAGAAGATTTGGGAGAATTGCGATGGAGCAGAGGAAACCTGTGGCCACGCTCTGGGTCCTAATCATCATGATTCCTGACTGAGAGACACAGCTTATCCACAGGCCTAAAGGCGCACTCTCACTGGAACCAGTTGGTCCACAACTAGCTGAAGGTGACTGTCCCACCTCCCATGTACCTGGCCGCACTGCACTCACATCGTTTTAAGCTAAGACAGACTTAAGCACTGCTAGCACGTGTAGATAAGTAGTGTTTTAAAGACTCTTAAATACCTCCCTTTTGCAAATGAACAGCTCTCCATGACTAGGTTTTTGTTTCTACTCTTTACACTCAATTTAGTGACACTGCAGTTTCCTCTAGCACATTTCTAAGAAATAACTGTTCACTACCTGCTTGGCAGTAAAAGGCAGGCAGACACAGTAAGTGAGCAGGTGGTAAACAACATAGTAGAGCATTTAGTGGCCACAGAACCAGATGTTGATGTGGGAGGAGACCTGAAACGGAGCTAAATGAGATAAATGCAGCCATAAAACTGCTCAGGATAGCATTTGTTTTCTGGAATTTTCCAGTTTTAATGCTGGCGTAAGACTCAAAAATCCAGACTTCATCCAGGAATAACCAAGAGGAATAAAACACTATAGAGAATGGGCATTGATGTCATACCGCGCTGCATTCTGGGCCGTCGCCGCCATTTTCGAGGTCTGGCTTCTTTGTTTACCTATAGTCTACGGCAACTGCTAATGTGAACAGAACATTCGATGGAACACAGCAAACAGAAAATTAAAATTCCTTATTTAGAGAAGCTGAATAAGGAAGCAAAGGAGCGCTACCTCCAAAAAATTAAATAAATAAACTGGATCGATCCATCTGAGCGCAAGAAATGGACCACGGATCTCGACAGACTGCCTCGAGACATGCTGTCAGATGTGTTTGCCTACCTGGTTTATGGGGTGAGCACATACACCCATGAGCAATTTAAGAATTATAAATCGTTAGCGGTTCATGTTCAATTCACCAATGGAGGGTCCAGCCGCCTCAAATCTCCCGGGTGGACGACTAGAAAACCGTCATTTGCACAAAGATAAGCAGTCATTGTTTCTACACAGTTTTCTGCATTAGCATGCGTCTCTGCAGCTACAGGCATTTCGAAGTCCCAGCGGTGAAATGCTGGATTTATGTTCAAATTTGTCATATGATAAATATATACACATTATTATACAACTGGACATGAAATACTAATTAAGTAATGCGATAAGCCTGATGCTCCCACTGGCGCACCGAAAAAATTACCAGTTTAATCAGTTGCTATAAAAACATACTAAATCAGGACAGTGATGTTTTAATAGTCACCTGAAAGAGGAGAAGCTGCTGAATCTAATGATACCAAACATTCTATGGATTTCAGTCCCCAGCTGAGTTTAAATCCATGCGTAATGAAGGTGGTGAAGCTTCACTTCATGATTGAGATGTAATGATGGCACCCAATCGTGATGGCAAGCAAACATTTCATAGGCTAGTTTGCCTGTACAAAAAATGATGACTTTGATTAGCTATGTAGATGTGCAGCTGGCTTGTTAAAAGTTAGTAATGACTCCACAGGCTTGTGCCTCTGTTACAGCTGCAGCATCTCCACGTGCATACAAGTAATCTTTGTGTGTTTAAATCACAACTTCCCTCGTGAAAATGCAGTGAACACACGACCATGTGTGCAGGAATATTGTCAAAGCTGATGTCTTTCCTTCTGACCGCTGCAATCCATTCCATCTGATGCCTCTTTGTTAGCTCGGAGACCTGATTCTCTTCCTTTTTTCTTCCAAGTCGGGATGTTAAAAAAGTGTACACCATTATGAATCTTTTCCCCATGCCAATTGTGAGAGCGGTTGTTGCATTTGATAATGCAGCAAAACTTCCCCATTCTAACGTTGCGTGGTATTTGGATGAATAATAACACACTGAAGCAACCCTCTCAAAAACTTCAGCTTAACAGCTGTCGTTGCTCACTACTAAACAAAGACAGGCAGAACACTTTTCCCATAATTTCTTGCAGTTTTTCCATCGAGTGACATCATGTGCCCATTCTCTATAGATTAAACATTTCTAGATGAAGAGAAGTATGGAATAAAAAAAAAACATCCCAGGTTAAGTTATGTCACTTTGAGTGGAACTGTATTTTCTCCTATCTCACCTCTCCAGCCACAAAGAACAACAGCGGCACCTCCTCCTCCTTGGCTTTGTACTTAGCCATGAGCTTCTCTGCGATTGGTTGAATCAGCTCCTTTGCTGGCTCCAATTCTCCTTCCTCCTCTGCATCTGAATAAATGAGCAAGAGAGCAAGAGCGAGAATGTTAAAAAGTATGAAAAAAAAGTCACCTGGGAGATGGAAAAAAATGCACAGAGGAGCGAAACAAGAGTCGACTGGAGGACAGATGAGTGAAGAGATGAAAGAGACAGCACAGATGGTCTCCTAGTTTTGCTTTGACCTCAAGAGACACTGAGGTGGTCTCACATTGTGAGGGTCATCGCTATACATTCTCCTTTTCTTTCCAGTTTTATTATGGCTGTCACATCTGCCCTGCATTCAAGTCCAAAGTTAGTCCACCTCATGCATTAGCATATAAATCAATAAATACAGCAAAACCATCAAGAAACATTTCTCACAGGAATGCTGGAATTCTCCACATAGTCTGACACTCAATATGCTCTTCATAAATGACATTTCATTCAGACAGACCCCCCCCCCTCCCTCATGGAGCCTCACTATAAATCCTGGGTAACTGCACTCACCGACAAAAAGGACGAGGCAGGGCCCCTCATGAAGCTGCACTGCGTTGGATTCGCTCAACTCGAGCACGGGCCGAGGGTGCCAGGGAAAGAGCCGGCACTTAGGGTCATTCAGCACCTCCACCCGGCCCTGTCGCGTGATCAGGTGACCCTCGGGGTCCAGCAGAATAAGCGTGGGAATACCTAGAGAGTGAAAAAAAAAAAGAGAGGTGGTGATGTATGTAAAAGGCAAACGGAAGAAGGAAGGAAAGGGCAAGGAGTGAGGGAGGTACCAAGCCTAATTTCCGTTAAGGGGACTGATTTTGCCCTTTTTTCCGTCTTGTGTTTATACAGTCTTAATGAAATATCTGACATTTTTTGGTCAAAATACCTCAGGGTTTAAAAAACTACAGCAAAATTCTCCACTCAAATTCAACACCCTGCTTCACAGCAACCGGTTTCAATGTCTGTTTCTTTAAATGGTAATGAGCAACTGGCTACCCCACCCTCCCTTTTTTTTTTTTTTTTTTTAATTTAAGTTTTTGTAAAGGGTATACAGGTCGTTACAGCAATGCATTGTTTACATTTTCATCAAGTTCCCTTATTTTCTGATATCTGACAACATTGGAAGAATAATTTTTACAACACCCCCTTTTTTTTTAAAGTGAAAGAAAAAGTGAAATTAAAGAGAAAAAAATAAAAAAAAACAAAAACAAACAAACCAGCAAAAAACAAACAAAAAGAAAAAGTAAGTAAATAAAGGTAAAAGAGCATCTGAGTAGCATTGGAACAAAGAGCGGAACCATCATTGAAATGGTATTTGTCAAAGATTAGATCTAATGGAAGACACATATGCGATCCAGGGTTGCCAAAAGTTCATGAACCCATCCATGTCCTGTCTCAGTGCGAATGTCAACTTTTCCATCGAGTAAATGTCTTGGATCACGTTAATCCAATCTTCAGGTGTAGGACAGTCCTTCAACATCTATTTTTTAGTTAGAGCTTTTTTGCTTGCCAATATTAAAACATTGAATAAGTATTTTTCTCCTCGTCTTTCCAGTGAGTCCGGTAGTAAACCCAAACACAAAGTTACAAAAGAAAAGGGAACTGTTATTTTAAATATTTTCCCCAATATCGTCTATACATTGGTCCAATATTGGTGGATAACTGGGCATGACCAAAACACATGAAAATGATTTGCAGTCTTTTCACCACACAAGCGCCAACAGTTCAATCACCCTCCCTTTTTAGTCACTTATGAGAGATGTAGCTGAGGTCAACGTTAGTTAGCGAGCTCCCGTGCTGGAGACAGCCTGAGCTATCGAATATAAAACTGACTAAACGTGAGAATGTATGGGTGCAGTGCAATAAATTACAATGTCTTCAAAAAGTTGATTTCAGTAATTCAATTCAAAAAGCAAAACTCATTATATAGATTCATTACACACAGAGTGATATACTGTATTTCAAGTGTTTATTTTTTTTTTCCACAATATCTTTATTGAACCTTTTTTTTTTTTTAACAAACATGATACAAACAATCAAACACTAACACTAAAGTACTACAAAAAAAAAATGCACTAAAAACACCAACAACCACCAACAAAATCAAGTCTTCAACAATGCTCCTCTGTTTAGTCTAGACAATCCAATACATAAGTATACATATTATGTTCACCAGTTTGGAATTTACAAGGTCCACACACATCATTCACCTTCTTCTTCAAGAGTTATGTTTAAATTTTTTACATAATCAATAAAAGGTCTCCATATATTCTTAAACACAATTTCCTTTGATTTCAGTATATATGTTATTCTTTCTAATGGAAGGTTTGTTAACATCTGTCTTAACCACTGAGTCACATCTGGTCTATGAGTCTTTTTCCATAATAGTGCAATACATTTTTTGGCATTAAGCAAACTGAGGTCTATGAATGTTCTTTCACTTTTATTAAAATTATGCTTTTCTGGGTACAGACCCAACAAAAACAGTTTAGGATTCAATATGATTTGTTTTGAGATTATTTTTTCAATTGTTACCCTCACCTCTTCCCAAAACATTCTTATTAATCTACATTCCCATAAACAATGAAATAGGGTTCCTTTACTTTCCATGCATTTTGTGCATGTATCTGGTATATTTTTGTTATATCTATTTAACTCCTCCGGTGTAACATACATCCGCATTAACCATTTGAAATGTATCAATTTAAGGCGTGCATTTATTGATTTGGTTTGAGCTTCTGTACAAGCCAATTCCCATTGTTCCTCTGAAATTTCAATTTGCAGATCTTCTTTCCAGTAGTTTAATCTTTTCAGTGAATTTTCACTTGAAGATAGTGTCAATGAGTTATAAAACTCTGAAATAATACCCTTTCTTTTACTATCTTTCATCATCATTTTTTCCAAGGATGAATAAATAGGTCGAGTGAGAGCTTTATTTTGATTTGATCGAATAAAGTTTCTAAGTTGAAGATATTTAAAAAAACGTGTTCTATTGAGATTAAATTTGATCCTCAGCTCTTCAAAAGACATTATGTTGTCTGCACATGGCAAATATAAATCCTGAATCTTTTGTATCCCTTTTAAATTCCATACTTTAAATACAGCGTCCGCTCTCCCTGGTTTAAAATATTGATTACCCCATATTGGACTAAATTGTGACAATAATTGTGGTTCTTTTAAATAGTTTTTAGCTTCACACCATATTTTGATCATATGCTTTACAAATGGATTTTTAACTTGTTTTTGTAATTTTTTTGCCGAATCTGAGTATATGAATATGGGAAGAGGTAAAGGTAAATTGTATGATTCCATTTCAGTCCAGTGAGGGAGATCATTTGATGAAAAATAATATGTCATAGACCTCAGTTGTGCCGACCAATAATACAACATAAAATTTGGACATTTCAGACCTCCACGATCAAATGGTAAATATAATAAAGACAAACGTAATCTAGCCCTCCTGTTGTTCCATATAAATTCCACTAACTTTTTTTTTATTCTTGAGAATAGATCTAAAGGTGGTGATAAGGGAATGTATTGAAATAAATAAAGTATTTTAGGTAAAATATTACTTTTAAGTATATTGATTCTCCCGATCATCGACATTGGTAGTGACATCCATCTCTGAGTTAACTCATTGATATTTGACATTAAGGCTTCATAGTTGACACTGGCGACTGATTCTAGCTTAGGCATAATTTGGATTCCTAAATATTTAAACTGATTTACAACATTGAATTGATTTACCTCAGGGGCTGGGTAATTTCTCTGGGTCTCATTTAGCATTAATATTGAAGATTTAGTTTTATTTATTTTATATCCTGATATTTCCCCAAAATTCATTATTAAATTCAACAAGGTTGGAATTGATTTTTTTAGATTCGACATAAACAAAATTATATCATCGGCGTACAGGGAGATTTTATGTTCTGTTGGTCCAACTTTAATTCCATATATTTGTGAATGTAAACGTATCGCTATCGCTAAAGGTTCAATTGCCATAGTAAACAGTAAAGGTGAAAGTGGACAGCCTTGTCGACATCCTCTATTGATTTTTATTGGTTTTGAAATATTGTTATTTGTTAGGATTTCTGCTGTAGCATTATTGTATATTATTTGAACCCATTTTATGAAATTATTTCCAAGTCCAAACCTTTGTAGGACTTCAAAAAGAAAGGGCCATTCAACTCTATCAAAGGCCTTTTCGGCGTCCAATGATAGGAGAGCTGTATCCGGTGCTTCTTTATTAAAATAAATAATATTAAATAGTCTTCTTACATTATGGAAGCCTTGTCTACCCTTTATAAAGCCATTCTGATCTCGATTAATAATATTTGGTAAAATTTCTTGTATTCGTCTTGCTAAAATTTTACAGATTATCTTAAGGTCGGCGTTTAATAGGCTTATTGGTCTCATATTTTCACATTTATTAGAGGGCTTACCTGGTTTTGGCAGCAGTATAATTAAGGCATTATTTATGTATGATGGTAAATTATTATTTTGAAATGCTTCTAAAACCATTTCCAAAAAAGGTTTTATTAATTTATTCTTAAATTTTTTATAAAGGTCAACTGGAAGACCATCTGGTCCTGCACTTTTTCCTGATTTCATATTATCAATGGCTAGCCCAACTTCTTCTTGACTAATTTTAGACTCCAATATCTCCCTGTTTTCATTTGGAATACACGGTATAGATAGTTCGTTCAAAAACCCATTTAGTTTTGTTAAATCAGGTTCATTTTTGGTATCATATAATTTTTCATAGTAATCTCTAAAGGCTCTATTAATTTCTAAAGGATCTATAACTACCTGTCCATTACTTATAATACTGGTAATTGGTGTTTTAATTTCCAATTGTTTAATCTGCCATGCTAATAATTTTCCTGATTTTTCACCTTGTTCATAAAAAGATTGTTTCAATCTTAGAAGACTCGAGGCAGCTCTATTCACTGATTTTTTGTCGTATTCAGCTCTCAAAATCAGTAATTCATTCTCCAACCTTGGGTCACTTCCTGCATACACTTTTTCCTGAAGACTTTTTATTTTATGTTCCAATTTAGCTCTCTCCTCTCGAGTCTTCTTAGATTTTGATCCTGTATAACTAATAATATGTCCCCTAATAAAAGCTTTGAAAGCCTCCCACTTTACACATGCTGATGTTTGTGTAGTATTGATGTCAAAGAACTCGTCTATCTGTTTTTCTATATACTTGACAAATTCCTCATCCTGAAGCCATTTATGCTGAAATTGCCATCTACCTGATTCCTTTGTCAATTTTTTATCTACATATATTAGACAACAGGGTGCATGATCAGAGATCACGATGTTATCATAAAAGCAGTTTTGAATCTTGGACCTTAATTCTGTGGAAATCAAAAAATAATCAATACGTGAGAATGTCTTGTAGGTACTGGAATAACAAGAATAGGCTTTAACTTGTGGTTTCATTTCTCTCCATATATCTAACAATCTCAATTCTTTCATAAAATGATTAATAGTCATCCTACATCCAATGTGCGTACAATCCAGTCCTGTTGATCTATCCACACCTGGATTCAATGAACAATTAAAATCCCCTGCTATTATATGTTTTTTTTTTTCCACAATATCTTTATTGAACCTTTTTTTTTTTAACAAACATGATACAAACAATCAAACACTAACACTAAAGTACTACAAAAAAAAAAAAAATGCACTAAAAACACCAACAACCACCAACAAAATCAAGTCTTCAACAATGCTCCTCTGTTTAGTCTAGACAATCCAATACATAAGTATACATATTATGTTCACCAGTTTGGAATTTACAAGGTCCACACACATCATTCACCTTCTTCTTCAAGAGTTATGTTTAAATTTTTTACATAATCAATAAAAGGTCTCCATATATTCTCAAACACAATTTCCTTTGATTTTAGTATATATGTTATTCTTTCTAATGGAAGGTTTGTTAACATCTGTCTTAACCACTGAGTCACATCTGGTCTATGAGTCTTTTTCCATAATAGTGCAATACATTTTTTGGCATTAAGCAAACTGAGGTCTATGAATGTTCTTTCACTTTTATTAAAATTATGCTTTTCTGGGTACAGACCCAACAAAAGCAGTTTAGGATTCAATATGATTTGTTTTGAGATTATTTTTTCAATTGTTACCCTCACCTCTTCCCAAAACATTCTTATTAATCTACATTCCCATAAACAATGAAATAGGGTTCCTTTACTTTCCATGCATTTTGTGCATGTATCTGGTATATTTTTGTTGTATCTATTTAACTCCTCCGGTGTAACATACATCCGCATTAACCATTTGAAATGTATCAATTTAAGGCGTGCATTTATTGATTTGGTTTGAGCTTCTGTACAAGCCAATTCCCATTGTTCCTCTGAAATTTCAATTTGCAGATCTTCTTTCCAGTAGTTTAATCTTTTCAGTGAATTTTCACTTGAAGATAGTGTTAATGAGTTATAAAACTCTGAAATAATACCCTTTCTTTTACTATCTTTCATCATCATTTTTTCCAAGGATGAATAAATAGGTCGAGTGAGAGCTTTATTTTGATTTGATCGAATAAAGTTTCTAAGTTGAAGATATTTAAAAAAATGTGTTCTATTGAGATTAAATTTGATCCTCAGCTCTTCAAAAGACATTATGTTGTCTGCACCTGGCAAATATAAATCCTGAATCTTTTGTATCCCTTTTAAATTCCATACTTTAAATACAGCGTCCGCTCTCCCTGGTTTAAAATATTGATTACCCCATATTGGACTAAATTGTGACAATGACTGTGGTTCTTTTAAATAGTTTTTAGCTTCACACCATATTTTGATCATATGCTTTACAAATGGATTTTTAACTTGTTTTTGTAATTTTTTTGCCGAATCTGAGTATATGAATATGGGAAGAGGTAAAGGTAAATTGTATGATTCCATTTCAGTCCAGTGAGGGAGATCATTTGATGAAAAATAATATGTCATAGACCTCAGTTGTGCCGACCAATAATACAACATAAAATTTGGACATTTCAGACCTCCACGATCAAATGGTAAATATAATAAAGACAAACGTAATCTAGCCCTCCTGTTGTTCCATATAAATTCCACTAACTTTTTTTTTTTTTTATTCTTGAGAATAGATCTAAAGGTGGTGATAAGGGAATGTATTGAAATAAATAAAGTATTTTAGGTAAAATATTACTTTTAAGTATATTGATTCTCCCGATCATCGACATTGGTAGTGACATCCATCTCTGAGTTAACTCACTGATATCTGACATTAAGGCTTCATAGTTGACACTGGCGACTGATTCTAGCTTAGGCATAATTTGGATTCCTAAATATTTAAACTGATTTACAACATTGAATTGATTTACCTCAGGGGCTGGGTAATTTCTCTGGGTCTCATTTAGCATTAATATTGAAGATTTAGTTTTATTTATTTTATATCCTGATATTTCCCCAAAATTCTTTATTAAATTCAACAAGGTTGGAATTGATTTTTTTAGATTCGACATAAACAAAATTATATCATCGGCGTACAGGGAGATTTTATGTTCTGTTGGTCCAACTTTAATTCCATATATTTGTGAATGTAAACGTATCGCTATCGCTAAAGGTTCAATTGCCATAGTAAACAGTAAAGGTGAAAGTGGACAGCCTTGTCGACATCCTCTATTGATTTTTATTGGTTTTGAAATATTGTTATTTGTTAGGATTTCTGCTGTAGCATTATTGTATATTATTTGAACCCATTTTATGAAATTATTTCCAAGTCCAAACCTTTGTAGGACTTCAAAAAGAAAGGGCCATTCAACTCTATCAAAGGCCTTTTCGGCGTCCAATGATAGGAGAGCTGTATCCGGTGCTTCTTTATTAAAATAAATAATATTAAATAGTCTTCTTACATTATGGAAGCCTTGTCTACCCTTTATAAAGCCATTCTGATCTCGATTAATAATATTTGGTAAAATTTCTTGTATTCGTCTTGCTAAAATTTTACAGATTATCTTAAGGTCGGCGTTTAATAGGCTTATTGGTCTCATATTTTCACATTTATTAGAGGGCTTACCTGGTTTTGGCAGCAGTATAATTAAGGCATTATTTATGTATGATGGTAAATTATTATTTTGAAATGCTTCTAAAACCATTTCCAAAAAAGGTTTTATTAATTTATTCTTAAATTTTTTATAAAGGTCAACTGGAAGACCATCTGGTCCTGCACTTTTTCCTGATTTCATATTATCAATGGCTAGCCCAACTTCTTCTTGACTAATTTTAGACTCCAATATCTCCCTGTTTTCATTTGGAATACACGGTATAGATAGTTCGTTCAAAAACCCATTTAGTTTTGTTAAATCAGGTTCATTTTTGGTATCATATAATTTTTCATAGTAATCTCTAAAGGCTCTATTAATTTCTAAAGGATCTATAACTACCTGTCCATTACTTATAATACTGGTAATTGGTGTTTTAATTTCCAATTGTTTAATCTGCCATGCTAATAATTTTCCTGATTTTTCACCTTGTTCATAAAAAGATTGTTTCAATCTTAGAAGACTCGAGACAGCTCTATTCGCTGATTTTTTGTCGTATTCAGCTCTCAAAATCAGTAATTCATTCTCCAACCTTGGGTCACTTCCTGCATACACTTTTTCCTGAAGATTTTTTATTTTATGTTCCAATTTAGCTCTCTCCTCTCGAGTCTTCTTAGATTTTGATCCTGTATAACTAATAATATGTCCCCTAATAAAAGCTTTGAAAGCCTCCCACTTTACACATGCTGATGTTTGTGTAGTATTGATGTCAAAGAACTCGTCTATCTGTTTTTCTATATACTTGACAAATTCCTCATCCTGAAGCCATTTATGCTGAAATTGCCATCTACCTGATTCCTTTGTCAATTTTTTATCTACATATATTAGACAACAGGGTGCATGATCAGAGATCACGATGTTATCATAAAAGCAGTTTTGAATCTTGGACCTTAATTCTGTGGAAATCAAAAAATAATCAATACGTGAGAATGTCTTGTAGGTACTGGAATAACAAGAATAGGCTTTAACTTGTGGTTTCATTTCTCTCCATATATCTAACAATCTCAATTCTTTCATAAAATGATTAATAGTCATCCTACATCCAATGTGCGTACAATCCAGTCCTGTTGATCTATCCACACCTGGATTCAATGCACAATTAAAATCCCCTGCTATTATATGTTGCCCTGTAAGTGATGATAAGATGAGAAATAAATTAGCAAAGAACTTCTGATCATCTATATTGGGACCATATAAGTTCACAAGATTTATATTTTCTAATAGCAAAGAACCTTGAATGATTACATATCTTCCAAATTTGTCTCCAATTACATTTTTCACTTGAAAAGGAACTGATTTATGTATGAGAGTCATAACTCCCCTGGCTCGGGATGAAAATGAAGAGGTGAATACACTTCCCTGCCATCTACTCCTAATTCTTTTAACATCCTCCTCTATCAGATGAGTTTCTTGTAAAAACACAATTCTTGAACCCATGTCCTTTATTTTATTCATAACTTGTTTAAGTTTTTTTAAATTTTGTAGACCTCTGCAATTCCATGAAGTTAAATTAAGATTAACACTTTGGTCCATGATCAATAGAGAGTTTAGGATTACCTTGCAGTGTAAACATGCTCATACAGAGAAGCAAAAACATGAGTGGTTGAACATTCATCCTACAAACTACACACAAACAAATTTCCCCTTCCCACACTTGTGGCAAACCCCCCAAAATCAAAAGAAAAATTCTGTCTCCCGATATAGCCATCGACCGTTCCACACCCACGGGGAACAGCCTAAGCCACTCCTTCTTCATCCTCCCAATCACCCTAACTCTACTACTTTTAATGACGTAACATTAACTCTCCTCTGTAGTTTTCCAACTTAACTCCAAGATTTTTAACAACTTTGTACATCATAGTTTTTTTTTTGTTTGTTTTGTTTTTGTTTTTTTTTTAATATATAATACAATCTATATTTTGTAAACTTACTATTTACTTCAAGTCAGTCAGATGCCTGTGCAAATGCTTAATTATTCTACCTTATATTTTGTTCATGCTTAGCTCCCACCAGTCTCTTCTTCTTCTTTGATCTTCTTGATGAACTCCTGCGCCTCCTCTGGGGTCTTGAAGATGTGGGTTCTGCCCTCATACGTGGTCAGCAGTCTCGCAGGATAGATTACACCATGACGAATCCCAAGGTTGCGCAGCTCCTTACGTACGGGATCAAACTGCTTCCTCAATTGTTGGATTCCTGTGGCCAAATCTGGGTAGAACCGCACCTGCTGGTCCTGGTGTTTAATCTCTCCTTTAGCACGTGCAGCGTTGAAGATCTTCATCCTGTCTCTGTTGCTAAGAAACTTCATAATTAAGGTCCTCGGCGGTCCCTTGTCTCTCCGTGGGCCAATACGATGTGCTTTTTCCAGAACCACTGCTGATTGCAACTCCTCGCTGCCCAGCACCTCCGGAATCCACTTTTCCAGAAAGGAACATACGTCCCGACCTTCTGATTCCTCTGGAAGACCCACCAGCCTCAAATTATTCTGTCTCGACCGAGATTCCAAATCCAAAATATTATCTTCCAGAGATTTATTTTTTTTTTCCAAAGTGCGCACCTTTAATTGAAGACGGGTGACGTCATCTTCAGCACTAGCGAGACGGAGCTCCATCTGCGCCGTTCGTTCTACACAGTCACCCAATTCCTTTCTTATTCCTTCCAACGCTGTCATAATCCCATCAAATCTAGAGGAAAAGTCCGCTCTCATTGAACTCATGGCAGCCATCAGCGCATCTGCGCCATTCCCCGCAGAAATCGCACCGCCGCCCGCCTCCTCCGCCATATATGGAGCCTTGTTTGCTGCGTCACAGACCTGAAAGTCCGTTAATTTGGACTGTTTCGGCGGCTCGCTTTTTCCTTTTCCTGGTTTTCCAGCCTTAGGCTTCGCCGACATATCCTCGCTCAAATGCTGGGATACGTTCTGTCCCAAATGAGAGAGTTATTTGCCGATTTTTTTTCTCCAGGAGCAGAGCAGAGCGAGACACGTCCGTCCTACGTGGCAGCCATAACCGGAAGTCTGCTATTATATGTTGCCCTGTAAGTGATGATAAGATGAGAAATAAATTAGCAAAGAACTTCTGATCATCTATATTGGGACCATATAAGTTCACAAGATTTATATTTTCTAATAGCAAAGAACCTTGAATGATTACATATCTTCCAAATTTGTCTCCAATTACATTTTTCACTTGAAAAGGAACTGATTTATGTATGAGAGTCATAACTCCCCTGGCTCGGGATGAAAATGAAGAGGTGAATACACTTCCCTGCCATCTACTCCTAATTCTTTTAACATCCTCCTCTATCAGATGAGTTTCTTGTAAAAACACAATTCTTGAACCCATGTCCTTTATTTTATTCATAACTTGTTTAAGTTTTTTTTAAATTTTGTAGACCTCTGCAATTCCATGAAGTTAAATTAAGATTAACACTTTGGTCCATGATCAATAGAGAGTTTGGGATTACCTTGCAGTGTAAACATGCTCATACAGAGAAGCAAAAACATGAGTGGTTGAACATTCATCCTACAAACTACACACAAACAAATTTCCCCTTCTCACACTTGTGGCAAACCCCCCAAAATCAAAAGAAAAATTCTGTCTCCCGATATAGCCATCGACCGTTCCACACCCACGGGGAACAGCCTAAGCCACTCCTTCTTCATCCTCCCAATCACCCTAACTCTACTGCTTTTAATGACGTAACATTAACTCTCCTCTGTAGTTTTCCAACTTAACTCCAAAATTTTTAACAACTTTGTACATCATAGTTTTTTTTTTGTTTGTTTTGTTTTTGTTTTGTTTTTTTAATATATAATACAATCTATATTTTGTAAACTTACTATTTACTTCAAGTCAGTCAGATGCCTGTGCAAATGCTTAATTATTCTACCTTATATTTTGTTCATGCTTAGCTCCCACCAGTCTCTTCTTCTTCTTTGATCTTCTTGATGAACTCCTGCGCCTCCTCTGGGGTCTTGAAGATGTGGGTTCTGCCCTCATACGTGGTCAGCAGTCTCGCAGGATAGATTACACCATGACGAATCCCAAGGTTGCGCAGCTCCTTACTTACGGGATCAAACTGCTTCCTCAATTGCTGGATTCCTGTGGCCAAATCTGGGTAGAACCGCACCTGCTGGTCCTGGTGTTTAATCTCTCCTTTAGCACGTGCAGCGTTGAAGATCTTCATCCTGTCTCTGTTGCTAAGAAACTTCATAATTAAGGTCCTCGGCGGTCCCTTATCTCTCCGTGGGCCAATACGATGTGCTTTTTCCAGAACCACTGCTGATTGCAACTCCTCGCTGCCCAGCACCTCCGGAATCCACTTTTCCAGAAAGGAACATACGTCCTGACCTTCTGATTCCTCTGGAAGACCCACCAGCCTCAAATTATTCTGTCTCGACCGAGATTCCAAATCCAAAATATTATCTTCCAGAGATTTATTTTTTTTTTTCCAAAGTGCGCACCTTTAATTGAAGACGGGTGACTTCATCTTCAGCACTAGCGAGACGGAGCTCCATCTGCGCCGTTCGTTCTACACAGTCACCCAATTCCTTTCTTATTCCTTCCAACGCTGTCATAATCCCATCAAATCTAGAGGAAAAGTCCGCTCTCATTGAACTCATGGCAGCCACCAGCGCATCTGCGCCATTCCCCGCAGATATCGCACCGTTGCCAGCCTCCTCCGCCATATATGGAGTTTTGTTTGCTGCGTCACGGACCTGAAAGTCCGTTAATTTGGACTGTTTCGGCGGCTCGCTTTTTCCTTTTCCTGGTTTTCCAGCCTTAGGCTTCGCCGACATATCCTCGCCCAAATGCTGGGATACGTTCTGTCCCAAATGAGAGAGTTATTTGCCGATTTTTTTTCTCCAGGAGCAGAGCAGAGCGAGACACGTCCGTCCTACGTGGCAGCCATAACTGGAAGTCCTCAAGTGTTTATTTTAATTTTGATGATTATGCCTTATTGCTAATGAAAACCCCAAATTCAGTTTCTCAAAAAATTAGAATATTACATAAAATTAATTATTAAAAAATATTTTCAATACAAATGTCAGCCGACTGAGAAGTACATCCATGTAGACACTCTATACTTGGTTGGGGCTCCTTTTTTTTTTTTTATTTAAGTTTTTGTAAAGGGTATACAGGTCGTTACAGCAATGCATTGTTTACATTTTCATCACATGTTCCCTTATTTTCGGGGCTCCTTTTGCATGAATTACTGTATCAATGCAGCGTGGCATGGAGGTGATCAACCTGTGGTTCTGCTGAGGTGGTATGGAGGTCCAGGTTGCTTTGATAGCAGCCTTCAGCTCGTCTGCATTGTTGAGTTTGGCATCTCTCATCTTCCTCTTGACAATACCTCATAGATTCTCTATGGGGTTTAGGTCAGGAGAGTTTGCTGGCCAATCAAACACAGTGATACCATGGTCATGAAACCAGGTGTTGGTACTTTTGAAGTCCTGCTGGAAAATGAAATCAGCGTCTCCATAAAGCTTGTCAGCAGAGGGAAGCATGAGGTGCTCAAAAATTTCCTGGTAGATGGCTATGCTGACTTTGGACTTGATCAAACACAGTGCACAAACACCAGCAGATGACATGGCTCCCTAAATCACCAGTGACTGTGGAAACTTCACAGTGAACCAAAAGCATGTTGGATTCTGTGTCTCTCCACTCTTTCTCCAGACTCTGGGACCTTGATTTCCAAATGACAGGACTTGGCACCTGATTTGGGGAGCCATGTCATCTGGTAGTGTTGGTCCACTGTGTTTTATTTAGTCCAAAGTCAGTGCAGCTGTCTACCAGGAAATTTTAGAGCACTTCATGCTTCTTTCTGCTGACAAGCTTTATGCAGACGCTGATTTCATTTTTCAGCAGGACTTGGCACCTGCCCACACTGCCAAAAGTGTTTCATTGGCCAGCAAACTCTCCTGACCTAAACCCAATAGAGAATCTATGGTGTACTGTCAAGAGGAAGATGAGAGACACCAGACTCAACAATGCAGATGAGCTGAAGGCTGCTATCAAAGCAACCTGGGCCTCCATAATACCTCAGCAGTTCCACAGGCTGATCACCTCCATGCCACACTACCTTGATGCAGTATCATTCATTCATTCATCTTCTACTGCTTAATCCTTTTCAGGTCGTGGGGTGGCTGGAGCCTATTCCCAGCATCTTTGGGAGAGAGGCTGGGTACACCCTAGACAGACTGCCAGTCCATTGCAGGGCCAACACAGAGACAGAAAACCACTCACTCTCACATTCATACCTAAGGACAATTTAGAATCCCCAGTTGATGCCAATTAACCTAACCTGCATGTCTTTGGCCTGTGGGAGAAAACTCCCACAGACTCGGGCAGAACAGTGCAAACTACACACAGAAAGGTCACCAATGGTGAACGGTGGGATCGAACCCATGACCTGCTTGCTGTGCTGCCACAATGCTAACCACTGTTCCACCAAACTGCCCTGATGCAATATTAATTCATGCAAAAGGAATCCCGACAAAGTATTGCGTGTGTACAGGGACATACTTTTTAGTTAGCCAACATTTCTCTTAAAAATCCATTTAAAAAATTGATCTTGTGTAATATTTAAATTTTTTGAGAAACTGGATTTTGGATTTTCATTAGCTGTAAGCCATAATCATCAAAATTAAAAGAAATAAACACTTAAAACCTATCACTCTGTGTGTAATGAATCTATATATAACTTTCATTTTTTGAACTGAATTACAGAAATAAAATCAACTTTTCGATGACATTCTAATTTATTGAGATGCACCTATAAGTGAACATTTTTAGAAACATAGGGTGTGTGGTTTGAGTGGTCGATAGGATAGGATTGGTTCCTGGGGTAAAATAAGCAGAAAAAAACCAACCCTGGATGAGTAATACTGTATGCTTCCTCTGCTAAAAGCAGCTAACTGTTGTTAATCGCAGTTGTTGGAGGAGCCATCTCAGCCAGAAAATAATAAATAATAGCATGATAAGATAAACTGACAGTTAGGAATGAGCTACAGGGCCAAGTCCTGGTAGATAAAATAGCTGGGGTTATGGTTATTGGACTGGCTGGGTGAGCTACTATGTCAAAGGGAGTCACAAGACCTAGCTAATCTAGCCTAAATCAGTAAGCCTGTGATTACAGGGCCATCCTAGCCAAAATATAACAAAATCATCCAGAATAACACCTGGAAATGAAATATATGCCTTATTCTGGATTAAGGACCCAGATGGAGCCACAGAATTCTATAGGGATAAATATAGCATATAGAAAGGTGCCATAAAAAACGTGGTAATTCCACCTAGCTAACTTAGCCAGCTGTGCTACTGGTGTGTGGCTTTGGAAGCTAGGCTGGAGATACGTATGCATGCATGCACATGCTTTTTGGCTGCTACCACAGCAGATCAGCAGTCCACATATTTTAATTTGGCACAGATTTTTATGCTGAATGCCCTTTGTGATGCAGCCTTCCCCATTTAATTGGGCTTGGGACCGGCTGAAGATTGGTTTTGTACTTCCCCTTGTGGCTGGGTAACCAATTTTCAAATCTTAACCAATTTTTAAAAATGTGGGAGAACAAAGACATAAGGATAAGTAAAATGATTTTTAACAATACAATCCTTCAAACACACACATTAAATGGCTCAGTGAGCAGATCACACACCTGCTGTCTGTATGAGTGATTTCACCCAGCAATGCCATTAATACAACATCTCACACAATATTGTGTGATCAAAGAAGATCACGTGATATTTCAATGACATCAGAAAATGAAGGAATATGGAGAACTATCGACATCGTCAACTGGCCATCGTTCCATTTTGAAGTGAAAAACAAAAAGAGAAAAAGAATATGAGTGGAAACTGCGCTGAGAAGATGAAAGAAGAGCAACTCTTAAGATGCGTTCACACCAAATGCAAACGGGCGGCACGAATTGATAAAAAGTGAATGGAAAGAGGTGAGTACATGCGAAATTGCGCATTTGCGCGTTTGCATTCAAGGCTAGCTAGCTAGCTAGCTTTGAGATTCTGCCATCACTGGAGTAAAAGTATCACCATTGCAGAGTAAACTAGTTTGAAAATGAGACTCACTTACCTGGAGACAGGAGGACCGGGAAGCTCTTCAGCTGAATCAGGATTTTGGAGTTATTTACCCACGGTTTCCTGCCACAGACGTGCTGACAAGGCTAGCAAGCCAGCAACAGAAACACTCATAAAGTTTTGGAGACAAGGACAACTTTTTCAGGTGATCTCTCCGCCAGATAATGTAAAGCGAAAGCATGACGTTATTTTGGGCATTTCCACAGTAGGCTGAACACTGCTGCAGAAGTTAAAGGCAACTTCGCCTGTCTGCATCTCACTCAGATGGTGAATTCATGTTTATTCGCGCATTTACACCGAGTTATAACGTAATTGCGCCGCTCGAAAAATTTGCCCGTTCGCGTTTGATGTGAACACACCTTTACACTTTGCAGAGCTGGAGACAAGTATGTAACATCTGGCTGGTGATATACCGGGTGGGCTTGCTCTCACTGGCAATATGGGTGTTTTATTGGAGGCAGTAATCATAAATAAGTTCGAGATCGTGGGGTCTCCGACTTGACTAGGAGCAGTAAGATACAGTGCATCCGGCAAATATTCACAGTGCTTCACTTTTTCCACATTTTGTTATGTTACAGCCTTATTCCAAAAGGGATTAAATACATTTTTTTTCCTCAAAATTCTACACACAATACCCCAATGTGTCAATGTGAAAAAAGTTTTTTTTTTTTTAATTTTTGCAGATTTACAGAATCACATGTACATAAGTATTCACAGCCTTTGCTCAATACTTTGTTGATGCACCTTTGGCAGCAAATACAGCCTCAAGTCTTTTTGAATATGATGCCACAAGCTTGGCACACCTATCTTTGGGTAGTTTCACCCATTCTTCTTTGCAGCACCTCTCAAACTCCTTCAGGTTGGATGGGAAGCGTCGGTGCACAGCCATTTTCAGATCTCTCCAGAGATGTTCAACTGGATTCAAGTTTGGGCTCTGGCTAGGCCACTCAAGGACATTCACAGAGTTGTCCTGAAGCCACTCCTTTGATATCTTGGCTGTGTGCTTAGGGTCGTTGTCCTGCTGAAAGATGAACCGTCGCCCCAATCTGAAATCAAGAGCGCTCTGGAGCACGTTTTCATCCAGGATGTCTCTCTACATTGCTGCATTAATCATTCCCTGTACCCTGACTAGTCTCCCAGTTCCTGCTGCTAAAAAACATCCTCCCCAGCATGATGCTGCCACCACCATTGGCATGGTTATAAGCGGTGCCTGGTTTCCTCCAAACATGACGCCAGGCATTCACGCCAAAGAGTTCAATCTTTGTCTCATCAGACCAGAGAACTTTGTTTCTCATGGTCCAAGAGTCCTTCAGGTGCCTTTTGGAAAACTCCAGGTGGGCTGTCATGTGCCTTTTACTAAGGAGCGGCTTCCGTCTGGCCACTCTACCATACAGGCCTGATTGGTGGATTGCTGCAGAGATTGTTGCCCTTCTGGAAGGTTCTCCTCTACCCACAGAGGAACGCTGGAGCTCTGACAGAGTGACCATCGAGTTCTTGGTCACCTCTCTGACAAAGGCCCTTCTCCCCCGAAGCACTCAGTTTAGACGGCTGGCCAGCTCTAGGAAGAGTCCTGGTGGCTCCGAACTTCTTCCATTTACGGATGATGAAGGCCACTGTGCTCAGTGGGACCTTCAAAGCAGTAGATATTTTTCTGTACCCTTCACCAGATTTGTGCCTTGAGACAATCCTGTCTTGGAGGTCTACAGACAATTCCTTTGTCGTCATGCTTGGTTTGTGCTCTGACATGCACTGTCAACTATAGGACCTTATATAGACAGGTGTGTCCCTTTCCAAATCATGTCCAATCAACTGAATTTACCACAGGTGGACTCCAATTAAGCTGTAGAAACATCTCAAGGATGATCAGTGGAAACAGGATGCACCTGAGCTCAATTTTGAGGCTCATGGCAAAGGTTGTGAATACTTATGTACATGTGATTTCTGAGTTTTTTATTTTTAATAAATTTACAAAAATCTCAGACTTTTTTCATGTTGTCATTATGGGGTATTGTGTGTAGAATTTTGAGGAAAAAATGAATTTAATCCATTTTGGAATAAGGGTGTAACACAAAATGTGGAAAAAGTGAAGCGCTGTGAATACTTTCCGGATGCACTGTATTTATACAGACACCATACACTTATTGACAAATAATCACCGTGACAAACCTCGAATCAAAGTGAATCTGAATATGTCCCCTTTAATAATCACTTCATTTTTCCTTTCCTAGTGAAATTTTTCACTTCTTATTTCATGTCTGTTTGACTTTTAAGTTTTATAAGCCATTGACTCAAAACATCTTTGTGAGTACAGTCTTCCTGATTTTATAAAAATCCTCCCCAAAACAGGCACAAACCAGGAACCCAAACAAATGCGTCCCCTTCTGCTCTTGTGTGGACTGAAGTCAACAGAGGTGGGGGCAATCATGAACTGCAGGACCGGAGAGGCAGTGTTGACTCTTCTTTAATGCATTCCTCACATTCTTTGCAGGACAGGCCAACAGCCAGCTGTTGCCAACTTCATCCACAGTCCTCACACACATACATACACATGCACACACACACACAAATTAAATCAGGAGAGAAGGCAGAGAGGGAGAGGCAATAGAACTTCCGGAGCAAGTGAGATGGTAAACTTGTTAACCAGCCCACATTCCTCAGGCTGCAGGGCAATCTGTGGAGCCATTTTGCCTGCCTGGCATAAAGAACGATCTGCCACCTTTTCAGTAAGTGATATAACTAAAGTGGGCAGAGAAAAAATAAGAGCAATCTGAGGCGAGTACAATATCTCCCACCTTCGTTTTCTTTGAAGATCCCAATACTTGCTGATGGAGAGCAGTTTTCAACTTTTCAATATAATTACTGTGGCAGAACCAAGTTATGATAAACCCATCACCCAAAAATATACAACAAAGCATACAACCCATAGTTGTAGATCAGGATCCTGAGGTGAACCTATGTAGCAAGTCTGGTGGACCTAGAGGGCTTTCCATGTACTATAGTAAGACAGCATAGAGCAGGGGTCACCAACTGGCGGACTCAGGTCCGGATCTGGACCCTGAGAGTCCTCCGTCAGGACCTGAAGCCCTTTGATACAATGTGGGGAAAAGGGAGACTGCTTTATTTTGGTGGGAAAAAAGCAGAACTGAACTGCTGCATTGGCGACCGCCTGACAGATTATAGCACAAGCCCTTGGGTGCCCTCCTCCTGCTGCAAACTCCCTCCTTCGCTGTCCCACGAATGCCACTCTCTGCAGAGACTCTGTGGCTCCAACCACTCCAGAGAGTATGCAGCGGGTTGCAAAATCAGACAGGTTTGCTGTGGGTGGGCGGGGGGGGGGGGGGCACACACACACATAAGGCTGACACATAAAAACTCTGAAAAACAAACACATTTAGTGCTCTCCTGTATTATAAAATTTTATATTACGTGTTGTTTGAAATTGAACAAAGAATTCATTTTAACCACTTGCACTCCGGGCAATTTTCCTAAAAATGCCAAAAAATAACGTGCCCAAAGTAAATCGAAAGCTGTTCTTCAACCCTTTGCAGCATCTTCATGGGGTTGGTCTCATTTAAAAGAAAACACTTTGAATTTTTTGGCAAAAAAAACATAATCTCTCTACGTGCTCCGGCCACTGAGTTACAGTCATCTAAACATACTGAACTTGAAGAAAATAAATTTGGACACTGTTTTTTTGGATACAAATGCTTGTAAATAACACACAGCTGTCCGATCCGGCTGGAAAATGCAACAGAAATGTAGAACCAAGTGTTATCCAGCTGAGATCCAAATTTGGTAACAATACCACAAAAAATGAATATTTTACACAGCTTTGTTCTCAGGCTGTTCCCAGGCGTTTTGGAACTGTGCCAAATTGTGCCAAATGGCACAGTTTGGAAAAACGTCTAACTTTTGAATAATTCAATGTAGAAGCTTCATTTTAGGCTCAAAGGAAAGGTCACACTCAGGGCTGTGTGTGTGTGTGTGTGTGTGTGTGTGTGGGGGGGTCGTCCCCCCCCCCCGCTATCAAGGACAGAGTTCGGCCCTCGCTACATGACAGATTACACTCGTTGCATGTTTCCACAGCAACGCTGTAACAGCGGCTCCCCCCCCCCCCTCGCTACTGTGTGTGTGTGTGGGGGGGGTTGTCCCCCCCCCTCGCTACAGAGGATGGACTTTAGCCATCGCTACACAACGGATTAGCCTTATGTGGTGATGTAGGACAGCAGTGCAGTCACCGTGGCTCCCCCCCCCTCGCTGCAGAAGAATAGCGGGGGTGGGGGGGCGTTCACAGCCTGTACACTGCAAGCAACCCCTTGTACCGCGGCGCACGAACTTCAGACTTCGTGAACCGCACAGCTGTAATTTACTGATCGGTCAAAAGTCATTTTGGATTACAATTTTCAGGGATAGAGAATAATTTAGCTTATAACACCTTACCTCTTCACAGCGGAGTCTGGGCGAACTTGTCTCCTCATTGTCAGACGAACGCGACGCTGGTCCGCTCTGGTTCTGGTCTCGCGACTCGATCAAAACATAATTCCATTATTGCGGTTTTGTGCTTCCATGATTGCGGTTTTTGGCGAACGATTTTTCAAAACAAATAACAGTAGTAATTAAAAAAAGACTGGCGGACTTCCGGTCTGGACGCCATGGTGATAGCAACCTAACGGTGAAACTCCCAGACTCAATCCAAGGAAAACCTCCTCAAAATCAGACCTAACGGATTTTTGGAAGATTAAAATTCAAAAGACAATAACACCATGCCTAACCAAAAGCAGAGGAAACTGACATTCCCCAGATCAGGACGCACAGCGGCTGCGGAATCGCAACCAGAAGACCTCCGTTCAGAAGACGAGTGCCTGGGCCTAGCTAACAAAAGGATTAGCTTGAAATCGCTATTTGACGAATTACGACGATTTCGGGCCGAATTTCTTGAATTCAGAGAGGACCTAAGAAGGGCGAACAGCAGAATGGACCAGGCCGAAAACCGAATCTTGGAAGCTGAAGACAGAATAAAAGTGCTTGAAGATTCCGTACTGGATTTACACAGAAAACAGTCAAGGCTGGAGGCTAAGCTAGCCAACCAAGAAGGAAGACAGAGACGAGACAACATCAGAATTCACGGTCTGAAAGAAGGAGCTGAAGATGGTTTCAACACAGTGGTAGAATGCGTGGAATCCTTATTGAGAGAGAAGTTGGATATTCTACAATCCACCGATTTGAAGATAGAAAAGGCACATCGCACATTAGCCGCAAAGCCAGCCCCGGAAGCGCCCCCACGTTCAGTGTTGGTAAGATTCTCCGACTTCAAAATAAAACAAGAAGTTGTAAGACGGGCTTGGCAGAAGAAAGGATTTATGCATCAAGAAAGAAAAGTCTTGTGGAGCACGATTACGCCCCTGAAGTTCTTAAAAAGCGACGGGAATATAACGACGGCAAAAAGGTTTTACGGGAAAAGAATCTACGCTTTCAGACGCCATTTCCAGCGAAGCTAAGGGTCTTTTACGGGGAAGAGTCATGTCTCTACAATTCAGCGGAAGAAGCAACAACTGACATGGCAAGAAGAGGACTCCCAGTAACGGTGTTTAAACCCGCAGCGGATCTGAGCGTGAAAATCAGAGCTGAAACGTGGTCCACTCAGAGACCTTCAAAATCCACGGGCCAGCAGCGGGAACACCCAGCCCCAGAGCTACAAAGATAAGCTTTCCAGTTCCAGAAAGGAATAGCGACCTTTTTGGGTTTTTTTTTTTTTTTTTTTTCTATCTTCAGTCACTCTGCACTTCCATCCCCCCTCCTACAAGGTAACAAACATTAACGAAGATGCAGAATCAGCATGTGGTAAAACCTTTCATGGAGCAGTTTTAGCATTAGAAACAAATGTCTTCTTAATTTAAAGGGGAAAAAAAAAAATCATGTTAAAATAGAAATGTAACAATGACCCACATGTTCTCCCCACACTAACAAATACTGTATTAGAGTGAATGTTTGCTGTGATGGGGTGGGAGGGTGCACACAAGCTCATAGGGTATAGGCATAAAAAAAAAAAAAAAATCATTACAAATTCGGATTGGGATCTGAAATTCACGTTAAAAACATGGGACAACTTACAGGGGTAAGAGAGGGCCCTCAACACGTAACAGAGTTTGAGGAATTTCCCTCAGAGCCCACACTCCATCAGGGCTCTTACAGGGTCTTTAAAGAGACCCCAACTCAGGAAGTTTTTTTGACAGTTTTTTGTTTTAAAGTTTCGTACATTATGTACTTAATGTTTTTTATGTTCTTAATGTTCTTTCAGTTTCTGAGTAGCAAAAAAGAGGGCCATCACACTGTTATACTAAATAAGAAAATACAATGGAGAAACAGGGTGTAACCAAAATAGCCTCATATAATGTAAAAGGGATCCTGAATCCAGTTAAAAGATCCAAGATTCTACGCAAAATGAAAAAAGACAAAGCAGAAATAGTATTTTTACAAGAAACCCACCTAACAGACGTGGAACACACTACACTCAGTAGACAAGGGCTTAAAATGATCTCTTCATCTTCATATAAATCAGGGAGGAGGAGGGGAGTAGCGACATTGATATCAACCAAAATTACATTTGAAAAAAAATCAGAACACAAAGATAAAGAAGGGAGGTACAGTTTGGTAACTGGGCGGCTAGAGGGAGAAGATATCACCCTGCTGAATGTATATGCACCACCAGGGGCTAAATGGAAATTTTATAAAAATGTATTCGACCTAATGATAACTAAAGCCCAAGGTTTAGTGATATGTGGTGGAGACTTCAATCTAAGACTGAATCCATACTGGGATGCAACAGGTAATTCTTCACATCAAAATAACACCCAAAATAGGAATACTCGGATGCTACTAAAAGAAATGGGAATCTGTGACGTATGGAGGGAATTCAACCCCAATGTAAAAGATTATACTTTTTATTCAACGCCACATTCATCTTACTCAAGGATTGATTACTTTTTTATGTTTAATAGAGACGTTGGAAGAGTAAAAACATGTAAAATAGGACTGATGGATCTCTCCGACCACAGTCCGATCTATATGGACTTAAACATCCAAAAATACACAAATAATACATTTTCCTAGAGGTTGAATTCAAGTGTCCTGAAAGGGCCACTGAAAGATGAATTGGAATCAGATATTCTCAGATATTTGGAAGAAAACGATAATGGAGAAGTATCCCCTTTAATACTGTGGGATGCGTGCAAAGCTGTAATAAGGGGAAAAATTATTGCAAAACTGGCATCCCAAAAGAAACTGAGACAAGAAAAACTAATCACACTAGAGTCAGAGCTCAAGAACCTAGAAAAAGAACACAAAGATAACACTCATTCTAATGGCTCGCTCAAGATCAAAGAAATTAAAAATCAAATAAATGAGATCTACACAATAGAAATCCAGAAGAAACTTACATTTCTGAAACAAAAACACTATGAAGCAGGCAGTAAATCGGCAAAATTACTAACCTATAAATTGAGGAAACAACAAACGGAAAGAGCAATCTACAAAATCAGAGACCCAGTATCAAAGGAAATAAAATTCAGAATTCAGGATATTCTTAAAAGCTTCGAGAATTACTACAAGAACTTATACTCCCACAAAAAACATAAAAACGCATCCGAGACATTCCTAAACACATTAAACCTTCTCCAACTTACGGAATCACAAAATAAAACCCTACTGTCAGAAATACAACCTAAAGAATTGGAAAAAGCAATTATGAAACTTAAAGCTAACAAATCCCCAGGAGCAGATGGCTATACAGCAGAATGGTACAAAACCTTTAAACAGCAACTATCTCCTCTCCTCCTGAAAACATTTAACTACGTCCTCCACACAGGGGAAATCCCCCCCTCCTGGAGAGAAGGGGTCATTGCAGTTATACCTAAACCTGAAAAGGATAAACTAGAATGCTCCAACTACAGACCAATCAGTGTGTTAAATCAGGACTATAAGCTTTTTACCACTATCCTTGCCAAAAGGTTAGAAAACATACTGACAGACTTAATTCACTTAGACCAAACAGGTTTTATAAGACAAAGACAGACACAAGACAACATTCGACGCACTTTACACATAATTCATCATATTAAAAAAATATAACTTAAATGCAGTCATATTGGGATTAGATGCTGAAAAAGCATTCGATTCGGTTGACTGGTCTTTCCTCTATAAAATCTTATCCAGTTTCAATTTTCATAACAACTTCATTAGAACTATACAGGCATTATATAAAAAACCAACAGCTAAAATAAGGATTAACGGTAATTTATCATCATCTTTTGAGCTGGAAAGAGGATGTCGTCAAGGCTGCCCCCTGTCTCCACTGCTCTTTGCAATCTTCATAGAACCTCTGAGCCAATGGATAAGACAAAATCAAGAAATTCAAGGTATTACACTTGGTCAGAAAGAACATAAAATAGCACTCTTTGCTGATGACATTTTAATATACCTAGGGCAGCCAGACACTTCTCTACCAGAACTAATCTCAGTTTTTTCAGACTATGGAGATTTATCAGGGTACAAATTAAACATGCATAAAACCCAAGTTTTAACATTCAACTATGACCCAAATTATTTTTCACTAAATGAACTCAAAACTAACTGGGAGTTGGAATCTATGAAATATCTGGGGGTCAATATCCCGAAACAACTTGACAAAATTATAACACTAAACTATGATCCACTGGTGACAAAAATAAAATCTGACCCAGCAAGATGGAATATGATACCATTCTTAGGTACCGCACAAAGAACTGAAGCAGTCAAAATGAATATACTTCCACGTCTTCTATACTTTTTCCAAACAATACCGGTAGAACCTCCCAAAAAAACATGGCAGGAACTGGACAGAAGGATCTCAAGATTCATATGGCAGGGCAAGAGACCTAGAATCAGATATAGAACCCTACAGCTAAACAAAGACAAAGGTGGGCTCGCACTGCCAAATATCAGGGACTATTTTATAGTTGCACAAATTAAAACTTTAGTAGAGATATGTAACCCAGTCTACACTGCACAATGGAAGGAGATGGAATGCCAAATAACAAGTGACATCCCCCTACAGGCGATAATAGGGAACAATGCCTTAACTAAACTCCTGAATAACACTAACCCGTGGATAGAGACCCCGCTAAAAATTTGGTTTAAGATAGTCAGAGAGAATCAAGCTAAAGAGCCCTATCGACTTCTGCAATGGATTGCCTATGATCAAGACTTTACCCCCAATAAAACAGACACTAGATTTAAAGAGTGGAAAGAGAAAGGGCTGATAAAATATTACGATTTTTTTAAGGGGCAAACTTTAAGAAGTTTTGAAGATTTGAAAAAACAAGGTCTAATAAATTAAGATCTTTACAGGTTCTTTCAGCTTAGACACCACATAAACAATATACTTAAAAAGGAGGATTTGGAAAGGGCCCAGTCAGGTGTTCTGAAGGTCTTCTTAATGGCATATAAAGGGATCCCAGGGATCAGATACATTTCTAAAATATACCAAGGTCTTCTTGGTATATTATATATACGGTGGTATATACCGTATATTATATATACGGTATATATACTTATATATGGTATATATAAGACTTAAAAGGAGACAACACATCGTATATAAAAGAGAGATGGGAAAAAGAGGGGAATTTCACTTTACAATTGGAAATATGGGAAAAGCTAAATAAACAGCAATGGAAAAGTACCTCATCTCTGCAATGGAGAGAATTTGGATGGAAAAACTTGGTAAGATTTTTCAGAACACCTGCACAAAACAAATTTACCCATAAGGGGTTGAACTGTTGGCGCTTGTGTGGTGAAAAGACTGCAAATCATTTTCATGTGTTTTGGTCATGCCCAGTTATCCACCAATATTGGTCCAACGTACAGACAGTATTGGGGAAAATATTCAAAATAACAGTTCCCTTTTCTTTTGTAACTTTGTATTTGGGTTTATTACCGGACTCACTGGAAAGACGAGGAGATAAATACTTATTCAATGTTTTAATATTGGCAAGTAAAAAAGCCCTAACTAAAAAATGGATGCTGAAGGACTGTCCTACACCTGAAGATTGGATTAACGTGATTCAAGACATTTACTCGATGGAAAAGTTGACATTCGCACTGAGACAGGACATGGATGGGTTCATAAACTTTTGGCAACCCTGGATCGCATATGTGTCTTCCATTAGAACTAATCTTTGACAAATACCATTTCAATAATGGTCCCGCTCTTTGTTCCAACGCTACTCAGTTGCTCTTTTACTTTTAATTACTTAATTTTCTGTTTGTTTGTTTTTTGCTGTTCTGTTTGTTTATTCGTTTGTTTTTTATTTAATTCTCCTTAACTTCACTTTTTCTTTCACTTTAAAAAAAAAAGGGGGGGGGGGTTGTTGTAATAACTATCCTACCAATGTTGTCAAATAGCAAAAAATAAGGGAACATGTGATGAAAATGTAAACAATGCAATGCTGTAATGACCTGTATACCCTTTACAAAAACTTAAATCAAAAAAAAAAAAAAAAAAAAAAAAGGACTTCCGGTCTGGATGCCATGGCGACTGCAGCTTAACACTGAAGCTCTCAGACCCAATCCAGGATAACACCTTGAAAATCAAACTTAACGGATTTTTGGAGGAGTGAAAATCAAAAGACAAAATCATCATGTCTAAAGGAAAACAGAAGAAACTGAAATTCTCCAGGCCAGGACACGTATCGGCCGGAGAATCTGAACTGGAAGATCTCCGTTCAGAAGACGAGGAACTGGTGATAGCTAACAAAAGGGTTAGCCTGAAATCACTATTTGAGGAGCTACGACGATTTCGCCGAGAAGTTACGGCCGAATTTCGGGAATTCAGAGAAGAATTGAAAAGGACAAACAGCAGTGGACCAGGCCGAGAACCGAATCTTGGAAACAGAGGATCGAATAAAAGTGCTCGAAGATTCTGTGCTAGACCTACGCAAAAGACAAGCAGCTATAGAGGCTAAGCTAACCGACCAAGAAGGAAAACAAAGAAGAGACAACATAAGAATTCATGGTCTGATAGAAGGAACCGAAAATGGTTTTAACTCAATGGCAGAATGCGTGGAATCCTTACTAAGAGAGAAATTGGATATTCCACAAACCACCGACTTGAAGATAGAAAAGGCACATCGTTCATTAGCCGCTAGGCCGGCGGCGGAAGCGCCCCCACGTTCGGTGTTGGTAAGATTTTCCAATTTCAAAATAAAACGAGAGGTTGTAAGACTGGCCTGGCAGAAAAAAGGATTTATGCACCAGGAGAGAAAAGTCTACGTGGAACACGATTACGCCCCGGAGGTCCTTAAAAAGCGCAGGGAATACAATGACGCGAAAAAGGTGTTAAGAGAGAAGAAATTGCGCTTTCAGACACCATTTCCTGCGAAGTTAAGGGTCTTCTACGGCGATGAAACGTGTCTCTATAATTCGGCGGAAGAAGCAACAGCTGACATGGCGAAAAGAGGGCTCCCGGTAACGGTATTTAAACCCGCAGCAGACCCGAGTGAGAAGATCAAAGCACAAACATGGACAACACAAAGACCCTCAAAATCCACGGACCAGCAGCGGGAAACCCAGCGCCAGAGCGTCGTGGATAAACTATCCGTTTTCAGGTTGGAATAGCGACCTTTTTTTTTTCTTCTCTTGAATCAATCCGCACATCCAACCCCCCTCATACAAGGTAACAAACTTTAAAGGAGATGCATATTCAGCATGTGGTAAAACATTTCATGGAACAATCACATTATTTGAAACAAATAAGTCTTTGTAATAAAAAAAAAAAAACAACAAAAAAAAAACTTGTTAAAATAGAAATGTGACAATAATCCACATGTTCTCCTCATACTAACAAATACTGTTTTTGCGTGAATGTTTGATGTGATGGGGGTGGGAGGGTGCACACAATTTCACAGGGTTTAGGCATAAAAGGAAAAAAAAAAATCATTACAAGTTTGGATTGGGTTCTGAAACTCACGTTAAAAGCATGGGACTACTCTCAGTGGTAAGAGAGGGCCCTCAACACGTAACAGAGTTTGAGGAATTTCCCTCAGGGCCTTCACTCCATCAAGGCTCTTACAGGGTCTTTAAAAAGATCTCAGCTCAGGAAGTTCTTATGACAGCTTTTTGTTTTAAAGTTTTTTACACTATGTTCTTAATGTTTTTCTTGTTTTTAATGTTCTTTCAGTTTCTGAGTAGCACAAAAGAGGGCCACCACACAGTTATACTAAACAAAACAACACAATGGAGAAACAGGGTGTAACCAAAATAATTTCATATAATGTAAAAGGAATCCTGAATCCAGTTAAAAGATCCAAGATTCTAGGCAAAATGAAAAAAGACAAAGCAGGAATAATATTTTTACAAGAAACCCACCTAACAGACGTGGAACACAATAAACTCAGTAGGCAAGGGTTTAAAATGATCTCTTCATCTTCATATAAATCAGGGAGGAGGAGGGGAGTAGCGACATTGATATCAACCAAAATTACATTTGAAAAAAAATCAGAACACAAAGATAAAGAAGGGAGATACAGTTTGGTAACTGGGCGGCTAGAGGGAGAAGATATCACCCTGCTGAATGTGTATGCTCCCCCAGGGGCTAACTGGAAATTTTATAAAAATGTATTCGACCTAATGATAACTAAAGCTCAAGGTTTAGTGATATGTGGTGGGGACTTCAATCTTAGACTGAATCCATACTGGGATGCTTCTGGTAATTCCCCACATCAAAATAACACCCAAAACAGGAAGACTCGGATGCTACTAAAAGAAATGGGAATCTGTGACGTGTGGAGGGAACTCAACCCCAGTGTAAAAGACTATACATTTTACTCAACTCCACATTCATCTTACTCAAGGATTGACTATTTTTTTATGTTTAATAGAGACATTGGAAGAGTAAAAACATGTAAAATAGGATTGATGGATCTCTCCGACCACAGTCCGATCTACATGGACTTAAATATCCAAAAATACACAAATAATACATTTTCTTGGAGGTTAAATTCAAATGTCCTGAAAGGACCATTGAAAGATGAATTGGAATCAGATATTCTCAGATATTTGGAAGATAATGATAATGGAGAAGTATCCCCTTTAATACTGTGGGATGCATGCAAAGCTGTAATAAGAGGAAAGATTATTGCAAAACTGGCAACCCAAAAGAAACTAAGACAAGAAAAACTATCCACATTAGAGTCAGAACTTAGGAACCTAGAAAAAGAACACAAAGGCAACACTCATTCTACTGACTCGCTCAAGATTAAGGAAATTAAAAACCAAATAAATGAGATCTACACAATAGAAATCCAGAAGAAACTTACATTTCTGAAACAAAAATACTATGAAGCAGGCAGTAAATCGGCAAAATTGCTAGCCTATAAATTGAGGAAACATCAAACAGAAAGAGCAATCTACAAAATCAGAGACCCAGTATCAAAGGAAATAAAATTCAGAATTCAGGATATTCTTAAAAACTTCGAGAATTACTATAAGAACTTATACTCCCACAAAAAACATAAAAACGCATCCGAGGCATTCCTAAACACATTAAACCTTCCCCAACTTACGGAGTCACAAAATAAAACACTACTGTCAGAAATACATCCTAAAGATGCAATAGACTTACACAATGGTCCCCTCCGGCATACAACTAGGAACATACCGGTCGCTATGGAGGGTGAGAATATGTATGGGCACATAATCATACCATGTAGGATAACTAAGTAGACGGTTATGCTGTTTCATTCCATCTAGCAACAATGCTCTGCACTGTGTGTGTTTATATATTTGCATATTTATTCCATCTAGCTACAATGCTCAGCACTGGGTGTGTTTATATATTTATATATCTACATATTATTCCATCTAGCTACATTGCTCCGCACTGTGTGTGTTTATATACTTGCATATTTATTCCACCTAGCTGCAATGCTCCGTACTGTGGGTGTTTATATATTTACATATTTATTCCATCTAGCTACAATGCTCTGCACTGTGTGTTCATATATTCATATATTTATTCCATCCAGCTACAATGCTCTGCACTGTGTGTCTGTGTGTGTGTGTATATATATATATTTTATAGTAATACGTACATATGTTTATTAGCTGCTCTTGCTTGCTTGTTTTTTTTTCTTGCCTTCTGATTGTTGCTCTGAGTGTTGCTATCCCTGTGCTGTTGCAATCCTGGAATTTCCCCGTTGTGGGACTAATAAAGGCTTATCTTATCTTATCTTAAGAATTGGAAAAAGCAATTATGAAACTTAAAGCTAACAAATCCCCAGGAGCTGATGGCTATACAGCAGAGTGGTACAAAACCTTTAAACAGCAACTATCTCCTCTCCTCCTGAAAACATTTAATTATGTCCTCCACACAGGGGAAATCCCCCCTCCTGGAGAGAAGGGGTCATTGCAGTTATACCTAAACCTGAAAAGGATAAACTAGAGTGCTCCAACTACAGACCAATCAGTGTACTAAATCAGGACGATAAGCTTTTTACCATTATCCTTGCCAAAAGGTTAGAAAATATACTGACAGACCTAATTCATTTAGACCAAACAGGTTTTATAAGACAAAGACAGACACAAGACAACATTCGACGCACTTTACACATAATTCATCATATAAAAAAATATAACTTAAATGCAGTCATATTGGGATTAGATGCTGAAAAAGCATTCGATTCGGTTGACTGGTCTTTTCTATATAGAATCTTATCCAGTTTCAATTTTCAAAACAACTTCATTAGAACTATACAGGCATTATATAAAAAACCAACAGCTAAAATAAGGATTAACGGTAATTTATCATCTTCTTTTGAACTGGAAAGAGGATGTCGTCAGGGCTGCCCCGTCTCCACTGCTCTTTGCAATCTTCATAGAACCTCTGAGCCAATGGATAAGACAAAACCAAAAAATTCAAGGTATTACACTTGGTCAGAAGGAACATAAAATAGCACTCTTTGCTGATGACATTTTAATATACCTAGGGCAGCTGAACACTTCTTTACCAGAACTAACCTCAGTTTTTTCAGAGTATGGAGATTTATCAGGGTACAAATTAAACATGCATAAAACCCAAGTTTTAACATTCAACTATGACCCAAATCATTATTCACTAAATGAACTCAAAACTAACTGGGAGTCGGAATCTATGAAATATCTGGGGGTCAATATCCCGAAACAACTCAACAAAATTATATCACTAAACTATGATCCACTGGTGACAAAAATAAAATCTGACCTAGCAAGATGGAATATGATACCATTCTTGGGTACTGCACAAAGAATTGAAGCAGTCAAAATGAATATACTTCCACGTCTTCTATACCTTTTCCAAACAATACCGGTAGAACCTCCCAAAAAAACATGGCAGGAGCTGGACAGAAGGATCTCAAGATTCATATGGCAGGGCAAGAGACCTAGAATCAGATATAGAACCCTACAGCTAAACAAAGACAAAGGTGGGCTCGCGCTGCCAAATATCAGGGACTACTTTAAAGCCGCACAAATTAAAACTTTAGTAGAGATATGTAACCCAGTCTACACTGCACAATGGAAGGAGATCGAATGCCAAATAACAAGTGACATCCCCCTACAGGCGATAATAGGGAACAATGTCTTACCTAAGCTTTTGAATAACACTAACCCGTGGATAGAGACCCCGCTAAAAATTTGGTTTAAGATAGTCAGAGAGAATCAAACTAAAGAGCCCTATCGACTTCTGCAATGGATCGCCTATGATCAGGACTTTACTCCTAATAAAACAGACACCAGATTTAAAAAGTGGAAGGAGAAAGGGCTGATAAAATATTACGATTTTTTTAAAGGGCAAATCTTAAGAAGTTTTGAAGATTTGAAAAAACAAGGCCTAATAAATCAAGACCTTTACAGGTTCTTCCAGCTTAGACACCACATAAACAATATACTTAAAAAGGAGGTTTTGGAAAGGGCCCAGTCAGGTGTTCTGAAGGTCTTCTTAATGGCATATAAAGGGATCCCAGGGATCAGATACATTTCTAAAATATACCAAGGTCTTCAAGACTTAAAAGGAGACAACACATCTTATATAAAAGAGAGATGGGAAAAAGAGGGGAATTTCACTTTACAACTGGAAATATGGGAAAAGCTAAATAAACAGCAATGGAAAAGTACCTCATCCCTGCAGTGGAGAGAATTTGGATGGAAAAACTTGGCAAGATTTTTCAGAACACCTGCACAAAACAAATTTACCCATAAGGGATTGAACTGTTGGCGCTTGTGTGGTGAAAAGACTGCAAATCATTTTCATGTGTTTTGGTCATGCCCAGTTATCCACCAATATTGGACCAAGGTACAGACAATATTGGGGAAAATATTCAAAATTACAGTTCCCTTTTCTTTTGTAACTTTGTATTTGGGTTTACTACCGGACTCACTGGAAAGACGAGGAGAAAAATACTTATTCAATGTTTTAATATTGGCAAGCAAAAAAGCTCTAACTAAAAAATGGATGTTGAAGGACTGTCCTACACCTGAAGATTGGACTAACGTGATCCAAGACATTTACTCGATGGAAAAGTTGACATTCGCACTGAGACAGGACATGGATGGGTTCATGAACTTTTGGCAACCCTGGACCGCATATGTGTCTTCCATTAGATCTAATCTTTGACAAATACCATTTCAATAATGGTTCCGCTCTTTGTTCCAACGCTACTCAGATGCTCTTTTATCTTTATTTACTTACTTTTTCTTTTTGTTTGTTTTTTACTGGTTTGTTTGTTTGTTTTTTTGTTATTTGTTTTTTGTTTTGTTTTTTTCTCTTTAATTTCACTTTTTCTTTCACTTTAAAAAAAAAGGGGGTGTTGTAAGAATTAATCTTCCAATGTTGTCAGATATCAGAAAATAAGGGAACATGTGATGAAAATGTAAACAATGCATTGCTGTAACGACCTGTATACCCTTTACAAAAACTTAAATAAAAAAAAAAAAAAAAAAAGACTGGCGAAGGCGTGTGTGTCACTCAGCCTTCGTCGTCAGCCTCCGTCGGTCTATAATGACCATGGAAGAAATCATAACGTCTACTCTGCTGGAACCAATACAAAATAAGCACCGCCTGGGGCCGAACATGCCGATCCATGAATGGCACTCCCTGTCACACAGGTTGCATTTGTGGATGGTCTCCATGCTGCTGGGTCTGTGAAGCTCTTCCTGTGTCCTTTTTTGATCCGCTCCAGCAGTCAGTCTTCACCCAGCCTTAAAAAAAAAAAACGCTCACGAACTTCTCTGCTTCAATTGGCTCACTGCATTCAAAGCGTTGGGAGGCGGGTCCTCCTTCCTAGGTTTTCATTCATTGGTTCGTCAAGGTTTCAGAAACCCAATTCAAGGCTCTTATTAGTCAAATGAGAGGTCAATCAGATGAACTAATCTGTTCGCGGCTGTGTTTGCAGATTTTTTTCCCAGTGGCACTTGGAGGCCAGCACCATCTCCATCTGCACCATCATCAGTATATCATGCGTCATGCGTCCGCGCGCGCACTAGTGCGCTCTTGTGCGCCCTCGTGCGTCCTAGACTTGCCCGCCCGCGGAACAACGGAGTGCAAGTGGTTAATATTTTTTTGTTCAAAAATTAATATAGAGCTAAAACCAGCTAAAACATGAGCTTAATAAAATAATGTGTGAAAGCAAGTTAAATGATACTGACCTGTCTGGAGACAGCTGCGGTCTTCGGAAAGAATGTCAATGAAAGAATGACAGTTCTTAAAAGCACATTTTGAGAAAAATTTGTCCATGTTTTTATTTAACCTTTATTTATACAGGGTAGTTCCACTGAGAGGCAACCTCTCTTTTTCAAGGACGCCTTGTTCACACTCACACAGATACACATTCACACCAGGAAGCTGCCCAGTACAGCCACAGAATGAACTGTGGCCACTGAGCAGCTCCACTGGAGCAGCTGGGGTTGAAGCCTTATTCATGCTGCATTTCCCCTCTAGTCTGCTTTGGTCTGCGTGTGCTTTGGACAAGCCCGGTGCACACGTGGCACTGTACATGCTCACTTTTTTCATCTACCCAGGCCAAGCGGTTGACGCATGTGCACAACCATCATTTGTAGTTTCAATCCCACCCTATAGATAGCTGACGCGCCAGGATTTTCAACAACAAAGAAACACGAGAGCAACGCACATCATCAACAATAACGTCATTTAACCGTCACCGAAAGAGGAGCTGCTGTTACTATATTCTGCGGCAGAATTACAAAAAGTATGTTTATTCTCGTCTTCCGCCTCCTCGTTGTCTTCTTCGTCTACATTGTCTTTGTATGCTGTGTCGATATCACCACCTCATGAATGGGATGTTCAGTCTTGCGCATGCACTGTCAGTGTGTTCAGGTTGTGGACAAGCGACAGGGTCACAAAATTTGGGCTGCATGCGGTCGTCCGTGGTCGAGCACTCTGGATACTAGCGCACTGGAGACGACGATGACGTAAATTTCGTCACACAAGGTTTCCAGTTGCACGTACACGGACTGCAGAGGTGCAGCATGAATCCAGCTTTAGGGCCTTGCTCAAGGGCACCACAGTGGGGTTAAGGAGGGTGAGGCAAGCACTACTATGTTATCTGTTCCACCCAGATCTAATCCTGTCAGTCCAGGGATTGAACCCGCGACCCTCCGCTCCCCATTCCATATCCCTAAGCATTAGGCCACCACTGCCCACCATATGTCAGATTTCTCTTCCATTTATTTTAATAAAAGATGTTGGAAGTAAATTCATGGGTCATTGCAAATCATCATCACAGCAGTCTTTTGTGGGCAACAATGACCGTTTCATTTAGGTCTGATCAGATTCCTCCATGCAGCTCTGTCTTTAGCCTTCCGCTGCCAGGAACTCCTGTCTATATCCAGCTTCTTCAAGTTTCTTTTTACAGTGTCTTTAAATCTGAGCCTTGGTCTACCCTGATTGCATTTGCCCTCGCATAACTGTGAGTAGAGTAACTGCCGAGGAAGACACTGGTGGTCAATCCTCTCAACATGTCCGAGCCATCTCAGGTTCGTCTGTATTAGCATGTCCTCCATTGATGGTAGACCAGCTCGTTTCAACACTTCTATGTTGGTTATCTCGTCTTTCCATGAGATGTTCATGATGGCTCGAAGGTGTACCATGTACGTGTGGAGTTTCTTTACCTGCACTCTGTAGACAGTCCAAGTTTCAGCACCGTACAATAGAGTAGCCAGAACTGTCACTCTGTACACTTTGCATTTCACACGGATAGACACATGTCGATTGTTCCACAGTCTCTCCCTCAAGTTTCCAAAACAGCGCTTGCTCTTCCCATTCTGAGAGATAGTTCATCCTCCAGCCTAGCATTCTCTGAAACAGTAATCCCTAGATACTTGAAAGTCTTGCACTTGACTAGAGGCTCTGTACCAATGCTGATCTCTTCTGGTAGTGATGTTGATAACTGGAACTTTGGTGGCTGATAAAGGCACTCGGTCTTCTTGATGTTGATTTTGAGGCTGAATTAGCTAGCTGCTCTTGCAAATTTCTCCACAAAAGATTGCATATCTTCCGCACTGTGTGCAACTAGAGCACTGTCGTCAGCAAAGAGCATTTCTCTTACTACCTTTATTGATGTCTTACTCTTGGCTTTAAACTGTGCCACACTGAAGAAGTCTGCTTCTTTCCTTGTTTGAATGTATACTCCTTCTGAAGCGTCTTTGAAGGCCACCTCAAACATGGCTGCCAGATATAGCGAGAAGAGTGTAGGCGCCAGCACACACCCTTGTTTCACCCCATTGCTTACAGAAAAGTCTTTAGATACTGAACCACTCATTGCCACGTTTGCTTGCATACCTGTATGAAGTGCCTCGATCAGGTTGACAAACTTCTCTGTACAGCAATATTTCTTGAGTACCTGCCAAAGTCCTTGTCGCGAAACAGTATTGAAGGCTTTACTGAAGTCTATGAAGACTACATAAAGTGGCATGTTCTGTTCGATACACTTTTCTTGAACCCGTTTCAAGCAGAAAATCATGTTCATTGTGTTTCTTTCACTTCTAAAGCCGCACTGGGTTTCCGGTAGTACATTCTGCGACATGCGTTCATTGAGTCTGTTCAGTAGTACATGTGAGAATCTTACCAACAGTAGCTAGCAGTGATATACCTCGGTAATTTCCACAATCTTTCCTGTCACCTTTCTTGAACAAAGGCACAATACTTGCATCCTTCCAGTCTTGAGGTACTTTCTGGGCATCCCATATCTCTTGGATGAGCTTGTGCAGGCAGTTGGTCAGCTGAACACCACCAAATTTCCACACTTCTGCTGGAATTCCATCCCTTCCTGGAGCTTTACCATCCTGTGTTGCCCTGATAGCTGCCATTAGTTCATCAAGATTTGGTGGTTCATCCAGACTTGATACAGCTGGTCGCTGCACTAGAGCTTCTTTAGCCTCTTCAGAGAGATCTCCAGGGTTGTTTAGTAGTTGGTCAAAGTGGTCTGCAAATCTGTCCAGGATCTTGTCTTTCTCCTGCAAAACCATTTCACCATTCATAGCCTTTAGTTGGATCAGTCCTCTTGGTTTAGGACCGTAGATTTCTCTCAAACTTGCGAAGAATGTTTTCATGTCCTTCCTGTCTGCTGCAATTTGAAGTTTCTCCGCTTTTTCATCCCACCAGTTGGACTTCATCTCTCTGGCGTACTTCTGTAGCTCACTCTGAGCCTTGGAGTATTTCTTCTTCGACCTTGTGTTACACTGTAGGTTTTCCTGCCTAGCTGTATTCATCATTTCTAGTAGTTTCTTCAGATGTTCATCATGCTCATCAAACCAATCTTGATGTTTCCTCTCAGGGTGGCCTAATACGTTACTCGCAGTCTGATGCACCGTATCCTTCAGTGTTGCCCATTTCTCTTCTATGTCATTCTCTGAGTTGTTGCTGTCCCATTCTTTCAAGTTTTCATCCATTTCCTGTCTAAGTTCTTCCTGCTTACTTTTGGCCTTTCAGTGCACTAGTGTTTAGCTTCCGTGGTGGCTTCACACCTGTCCTGCAGTGCTGTTTTTGTCTCCAAATCCTTAATCTAGATCTCAGCATAACATGATCAGTACCACAGTCCGCACCTCTCATTCCTCTGGTATCCAATACATCCCTTATGTCTCTATGCCTTACTATGATGTAGTCTAACAAGTGCCAGTGCTTGGATCTTGGGTGCATCCATGTCTTCTTGCGTGTGTCATTCATTCATTCATCTTCTACTGCTTAATCCTTTTTGGGTCGCGGGGGGGCTGGAGCCTATCCCAGCATCTTTGGGCGAGAGGCAGGGTATACCCTGGACAGATCGCCAGTCCATCGCAGGGCCAACACAGAGAGACAGACAACCATTCACTCTCACAGTCATACCTAAGGTCTATTTAGAATCCCCAGTTTGATGCCAATTAACCTAACTTGCATGTTTTTGGCATGTGGGAGGACACCGGAGAAATCCCGGAGTAAACCCACGCAGACACAGGGAGAACATGCAAACTCCACACAGATCACTGTTGGTCGAGGGCTGGGATCGAACCCAGGATCCCCCAGCCAAGGGTGAGTTACTGTGCTGCCGCAGTGCTAACCACTCCACCACCGCAAGAGTGTTGGTTATCACAAGGTTGTACTCTGAACATAGTGCAAGTAGAAGTTCTCCATTAGCATTACACTTGCCTACTCTGTGACTGCCTAGCACTGCTTTCCATTTCTCAGTGTCCAAACAAACTCTGGCATTAAAATCTCCAATGAGTATCAGCCTGTCATCAGTCGGTACATGCCTGATAGTCTCACGTAAATCACTGTAGAACTCTCCCTTTGCCTCATCTGTGTTGGTCATTGGGGCATACACACTGATGAGTGTGGCATACATCTTCCGCTGTAGTGGAAGTCTTATAGTCATTATCCTGTCGTTGATTGGCACCGGTTCCTCATCAAGCATTGCTGCTATCTCCTTTCTAACTGCAAAGCCCACTCCTCCTTCTCTTCTTTCTTGAGTTGATTTCCCACTCCAAAAGAAGATGTACCCATAGTCTTCCAAGCTGTCATATCCAGGCAATCTTGTTTCACTAAGTGCAGCTATGTCTACATTGTACCTGTTCATTTCCTGGGCCACAAGTGCGGTCTGTCTTTCTAGGCGCTGTAATGTTGTTCTGTCCAACAGAGTGCGTACATTCCATTCTGCTACACACAAGGCTGCCGTTTTCCTCTTCTTTTGTCTTCCTGCTCCTAATTTACTTTTTGCTGCCTGTCAGAGTGTGTACAGATCAGCGTGGACCTTGTTAGCCCGGGCGACGTCCGAGCTGGTATGAGTTGCTTTCTGACTGACCATTTCATGAAACTGCTTGCAAAGTATTTGAGTACCGCTAGCTTTTGCTGGACTAGCAGCACATTCTTGGCAGATAAAGGTATTATCAGTAACAAGGACAAGCCAAGACAAACTGACTCCAGTATCTGTTGCAGTGACTGACCAGATGACAGGTTTGTTTATCTCTGCTCTTTGTGTAGCGCATGTCATGATGCACCGACTGGCACAGTCCACCACAGACCTTGCGACAGATGTGTTTATCTGCCAGGATGTACAGTCTCACCCCATGTAACTGGGAGTGGTCCACCACAGACCTGTGACAAATATTGTTTTTAGTTCTGCCAGGATGCCCAGTTTCACCCTCCATGCCCTCGGAAGGGTGGGGATGCTGGTTGAGTAGCCGACGGCCTGACCCAGGTAGTACTGGTTTTCATGGTTATCTGGTAGCAAGCAAGCCAATGCCTGACCTGACAAAAAAAAAAGGGGGGGGGGGATGCAAGTCTCGGTTAAAAGCTGCCAATTTCTGACCAAAAAAGTGGAATTTTATGGGCAAAAAGTGGAATTTTATGGGCAAAAAGAGAAAAAAAGGTGTAAATTACCAACTGTTTATGACCTAAAACGCTGCAAATATAAGATTTGAGTAAAATGCTGCAAATTTAAGCAGGTTTTTCTTTTAAACTGCAAATTCCAGAGTAAGAAAAGTTCTAAATTCATGAGGAAAAAGCTGCAAAATTATGAATAATAAAATGCTGCAAATTTTCAAGTAAGAAGCTGTATATTTCTGAGTAAAATGGCTGTAACTCTGCAGGAAAATTCCAGCAAATTTATGAGAAAAATCCTCACATTTACAACAGAATGTTTCTAATTTACATGAAAAAGGATGTGATAAATTGGCGTGTGTTGGTCATTTTTAAATGACAGCCGTGAGGAGGAACTAAAGCCCCATTTCCACCAGTATCACCTGGGCTTTACTTTTTTTTACTTGTTTCGGTTTTTCGCCATTTCCACCCAAGTCCTCACGGTTTAACCGTTACGATTTTCGTGCCTGTTCAGAGGCAGGGTACAGGCGAGCGAAAAGCGAGGTGTGAAATGACGTCAATCGACTGCTAAACGCTGATTGGTCAGGGCGTAACGTCACCAAACGCGTTCGTTTTGTTTTCTGTTGAAGCTACACGTCCGCCATTTGTAATTTCAGCGAGTAACTGTGGTGAATGGATTCACAATTGTGTTCTCATATAACGATGTCCACGCGCAAGTTTATTCCATGAACAAACGAGGAGGTGCGGACTTTTCTGTCCCTCGTAGCCGATGACTACATCCAGAGCGAGTTGGTGGGGCAACTTGCAATGAAAAAATATATCAGGAAGTGTCCGGCCTGCTATTATTGGCAGAGAATTTGGACTCGACACGGCCACGGAATTGGAAAACAGTGACGGTGAGTGTTGTTTTGTTATTGTCCGTCTTCTTGCCTTTCGGTCAAAAGCGCACTTTATTTTAGCAATAAAGAAAGTTGTTTGATTGTGGGCAATTGTGGTGATGGCTAGCCCGCTAATAGCTAGCTACCTCTGTACCTTGCTGCTACCTCGCATCAAGCTGCTGAATCGCGCTTTTATTTCAGTATTCACGTGAACAAAACGCTGACGTAAGCTTATTGTATTCTGGTTAAAAAGTTTTGTGTTTGCGGTACATGTTGCACTTTGTTTGTGAGCTTTATTGTGTGCTTTTTTCCTTCTATACACAGTTTTCAAATCCCTTGGGTCCGCCTCACTGGACTGCCCCGGCATCTCCCGGTCAAGTGCTGGTAAGGCACAACAAACTGAAAATTACCACCCGGTTGTTTTTATATGTGATTGTTTTCTATAGACTCATAACAAGGAATTTAAAATGTCTTTCTACGTTTATAAAAATACTAGATTCAGGGGTGTTCATAGCCACAGTGGCCCAGTGTTATAGGTGTGTTGGTGGTGAAATACTGTTGTATTTTCACAAAAAAAAGGAGCACATGTACCGACTTCAAATCAAAATGCTTGATTGAAATTCTTCAAGTCAGCTAACACTATTAACCCATTCTGATTTATGAGGCCACAGTACAAAGAAATTCTTTTAAAATAACCCATTAAATCAAAATACTTTTTACAATTAATCCTTTTTGAAATGAAGGGGGGCCTAACCACATCACCACAGAAGTTGCTTATAGTCCACTCTACTGAGGGGCAGCAACATGACAGTTGAGCTTAAATACAGCAACGAAGCATCCCACCACAGGCTTTCAACAGTTTAATTCCATATTATTTTTTCTGACATGTTTTGATCCGGTGTTATCTAAGTACAATGACTTCTGTCTTTCATATAGGCAAGCTGAAGAGGTCCAGCAACATTGCAGACCTTGCATCACCGATGGCCCAGAATCATGCTGAGGAGATGCGGATCCATGAAAGGATGCTCGAACAGCGCGAAAGACACCTGCAGTTAGCCGCATTAAGAAGGGATGAGCTGACAGAGACGGCTTCCTTCCACGGAGCCTTCCGAAACCATTTTGGCAGTCTGGTCGAAGTACTGAAAGCTCCCCATTTGTTAACATGTTTTGGGAATATTTGTAATGTAATAAAATGTTAGTCTTTTGGATAAAAGTGTGGTTTGTATATTATAACACTGGATGATAAAGGCGAATAATTACATACACATTCCATTGCCTCATATGACCCTAATCCTGCTGTTCAGCCATAAAGGTGTCAAGATTTTTAATGGTAATGTAATTGTTATTGTTAAATTTAATAAATATTACCACTGCTGTATCCATTGCTCTACATTGGGTACAGTTTTTAAGTAAAATTGTAAGCAGTTGCACAGGTGTAATTTACATTCAGCAGCAGACACTGATAAAGGTGAAAGTCGAATTGGGTAAAAGGTAAGTACATGTGAATTGAATGTTATATCGGCATTCCAAATTCTGAGAATTCCAATAAATTATAAGCAGTCTAGTATAATATAAAGCGAAAATACCCATACATGTAAACCCAAATATAACATTTTCGATGTTGTAAACGTTGACATGTATATGATAAACCTATGCTATTGTGATTCAATAGATCCATAGTGATCTTTGGTTTGAAAAAGAAAATTATAATTTGGTGTTGGGCAGTGTGACAATGTCACAGTATTTAGTAGGATTAAAAAAAGTTTCATCATAAAATTTCTAGGTTCATTGGCAATTCCATCAAACCAAAAGTGAGTTGTCTAGCTGCAGCATATTTTTTTTTTTTGAGTCATTTCTACGTTGTTTTAGTGTGTAATTAGCCACCACTGAACAGATAACCCTTATAAATAACAATAGATGGGAAAAATGACACACAATGGGCCTAGATTTGGATTGGCTTTTTTATAATATCAATTATTTGGTAAGTTAAAGTTAACTGGAAGTATAACAAGTTTCCACATATAATTCCAAGGTCAATTGGCAATTCCATCAAATCAAAAGTGAGTTGTGTAGCTGCAGCATTTTCTTTGCAGTCATTTTCTACATTGTTTTAGTGTGTAATTAGCCACCACTGAACAGATAACCCTTATAAATAACAATAGATTGTACAATGATACTCAAATGATACACAATACAAAAAATGGGCCTAGATTTGGATTGGCTTTTTTATAATATTTTTAATTATTTTGTAAGTTAAAGTTAACTGGAAGTATAACAAGTTTCCACATATAATTCCAAGGTCAATTGGCAATTCCATCAAACCAAAAGTGCATTGTATAGCTGCTGCTTTTTTTGGGAAGTCAGTTTATCATCAGTGTATCATTATTACACAATATACAAAATGGGTCTAGATTTGGATTGGCTTTTTTTTATAATATTATAAATTATTTGGTAAGTTAAAGGGGTTTAGGATTAAGCTTCTGCATAATTTTAAATTACCCCGGTGTTTCAGCATTTAATTAACCGTCTGTTAACATTTAACCGTTTTGAACAACAGAGGCGATGTAGTTTAAAAGTGCACAACATTTTATTTAAAAAACACGTTTGACATATGTATGCACATGAACACTGAACAAATGAAATGATCTCTGAATGATCTCTGCTTCATATGCAGCTGCTTCAGATTCCTCCTGGGCAACCGCTATTCTCCTCTCCTGCTCCAACGTGTGTTGTCTCAATCCACGTCGTCTTCTCCTGTAAAATTCTCTTGTCTTGTTAAAGACATTCATTGTGTTAAAAACCGTGGAAATCCTCCGCTTGTAATCCGCTATTTTTTTCTGTGTTGTTGAGGAGTCAGTCTCGTCCTTTATACGTCAGCAGTGTAGCGCCACCTCGATCCCGCCCACCCCAGCAATACTCGGCTTTCCGCGGTTGTGATGGAGGCGCAGCCGCGGGAGAAACAAGTAGTAAAGAAAAGAAAAGAGTAGCGCAGAACTATATAGTGGAAATGTGGCTTAAATGGTGGTGTTAAATCCTGCAGATCTGCACTAATTAGCAGGGAAAAGGAGAAGAAGAAGAGGAATAGGTGATCCACACCAGCAGAAATAATCCAGTTAACCCAGGAGGAGTAAACACATGACACCCCATGACACCTAACAGATTACCTCCCCCCCCCCATGACATCAGTGGGAACAGCTGGGACAAACTTCACACCTCTGTCCATTTACATGTTCGCTTGTGAGGACAATTCAAACAGAGCTGCTGCTGAGATGGAAACCAAAGGGTTAAAGGGTGACGTGGCTTTAACAGCAGCACTGATACCCCCCCCCCCCCCCACAACTGACCTGCTGGACAGGAACTAACAACTCCTCGGACCCATTAACACAATTTTAACAACAAAAGAACATGCAAAAGGAACCAAGATTCCCTTTGATTTAACAGGAAAACAGTGTGAATTTTCTGGTCTGTGAATGAACAGAGCAGCCATGAGTGTTTCACGGAGTCACTTACTGAATTATAATGGTTAATCTAAGTCACAGTTTCAGGAAACATAAACTTCACAGGGATGAGAATCTTCCTCGGATCCGAGGAATTCCTCGGATTTGATCATGTCTAGGGTCATTCTCGTGAATCGTCTAAATTCGAGGAGAAAATTTTAGGGGGGGGGGGGGGTCTGGTGGCGAGTCGTATTTTCGATCGGCTGTGAAAATCCACTGCGCAAAACGCGCTACCCAGCGAGATCAGTAATGTAATGTAACAAGGCCACTGATAGGCTGATACTTATTGAAGCAACCAATCGGCGATTTGGTTCGATTTCTTTTGTCATATCCGGATAACACGCGGAGCAAAATGCAAGTGGCGGACAGTTCAATCAACTGCGTTTTCCCGATTTCGTCAAAATGGTGAACCTAAAACTCACGAAAGAGAACAAAGCAAGAATTTTAGAAATCGACAAAGGGATAAAGAACAAGTTTCGTTGGGAATGGCTTGAAAAAACTGTGTCAATGACGGTAAAGATCGGTAAAAATACTGAAGTTGTGGTTGAAAAAATGGCCGACTTCATAGCGAAATGCGAAGTACCAGGGAAAGCCCAGTGTGTTTATTGCAACGATTTCTTGAGTTATGGATCTCGTGGTTATGTTGCCTTTGTTGAGCACTGTTCAAAACAGAAACATCTCAAAATTGTGGCTACAAGGAGATCGAACTACTCACTCGGTGCTGCGTTCAAAACGATTGATGGACACGGTTAAACTCAGATGCCAGTCAGTCAAAGTTCATCACAGCCGGCCCCGATTACAGCAATTAGTGATCGGAAGACACATTCCGAGGTAAGATTTTTTTTTCTTGTTTAAGTAATGTACTTGAGAATTTTCGCGTAATGAATTTGTTATGAAATAGCATGTGTAAGTTGTGATGGCATGCCATCACAACTTACTGCATCACAGCATTACACAATGCTGTTCTTCAACCCTTTGCAGCATCTTCATGGGGTTGGTCTCATTTAAAAGAAAATACTCTGAATTTTTTGGCAAAACAGTCATAATCTCTCTAAGTGCTCCTGCCACTGAGTAACAGGAAAGTTCACCTGGGTGTTTTTTAGATACAGATGCTTGCAAATAACATACAGCTGTCAGATACTGGCTGGAAAACACAACAGAAATGTAGAACCAAGTGTTTTCAAGCGCAGGTCAAAATTTTGTAAAAATACCACAAAAAATGAATATAGTATATTACACAGCTTTTTTCTAAGGTTGTAACAAGGCTGTGTCTGTACTGGAAGACCGGAAATACAGCTTTTTTTTTTTTTCAGTGCGCACTGAGATGCAGAGACGTGACCGCCCGCTGAATTCACAAGAGTTCAAGGGGTTAAAATATACTGATATGCAACTTTTTTATATTCCTAGTAACACTAACAAATGCACACATTAATAAATCAAAATGTTTGCAGAATGTCAGTATATTTTAATAAATGGGTGATGGACTTGGTGATGGAATTTTGTTAATATTTATAATTTATTTTACTTGGTTAAATTATTTTGTCTGTTCTAGAACTATGTAAATGTAATTCTGTGTCAGTTCTAAACATATTAGATAGTAGTAAAATATAATTTAGTATTATTACATCAACATACTATTCAGATATCATAAATTTAATACATATGTACTGTGTTTCACTTTATTTTGTGGTTGAAAAAAATGGCCGACTTCATAGCGAAATGCAAAGTACCAGGGAAAGTGACACTGAATCAAAACAGTATTGAACATGATTACACATGTGATGCAGCAGCAGATTAAAAAGATAAACTATAAATGCATTTGTACTTACTTCTAACTTTAAATATAAGACCACATTTGAGCATTCTAAAACACCAGATTTTGTTAGCTTCTGGGGGGCAACGCCCCCCAGACCCCCACCAAGGCTCCGCCTTGGATCCGGCTTGGGGGCCTGCATCCCCCAAGACCCCCGGCTAAGTTTCCTCTTTTTTTTCAAAACCCCATTCTCATCCCTGACTTCAGGGGACACTTAAACCCATGGTGCATTGCTTTAAATTTTGCTGATTTGTTTTTTCGCTTCTCTTCCAGTCCTTATGGCCACTTTCTGATTGCTTTGACTTTTTTAAAAACATCATTTTAAGAATAATGTTAACTGACTTAAAGTACATTTCTAACTACACTATGTTGTACAATATGCCATTTAACATACAATTTCATTTGATCACATTTAGACCTTAGTTCAAACAAGCAGAGTATTTGCAAGCAACTTAATTCAGACTTGAACTAAAACAATCAATCTGAATACAACTGGGAGCGTTTAAGAATAAAAATCTTTGGATTCCTTAATGAAGTTCTGCCTGCGAGACTACCTGCACTCAAATATTCCAGGTACCACTCATGGGACGGACCAGATTCCATACAAAAATGTTAAAGTTTTGCTTTGGCTTCGTCTTTAAGAGGTTGCTGTTCCAGTTAAAAGTCTCAAGTGCTGAAAAGTCCACCTTTGTATAAAACGGCCTAGTCAGTATACCACAAAAGGCTCAAAGTCACTAAAATAATCCAAAGGTAAAACCGGCTGTTGGTGTCATTTAAACCCTGCATGGCTTCGACAACGTGGAACCGGCATTTCACTTTGAAACAGATGGTAGCGAGTTATTGCAAATGAGCAACTTTAAAACACACGTAATACCAAAGTTTGCAAGAAGAGTATTGCAAGAAGGAAAATAGTTTAATATAACACAGCTGTCTTACCTTGAAATGTCCTTTACAAATGAAGATATTCAAACTGAAGAACGGAGGAAAAACGTAAAAACTGTCCAAAATATCCAGTAGATTCCACAGAGGCATTACAATATATGTGTATATATTGTGAAGGAATGAAAGGACAAGACATGAGAAGCCCCAACTGTGCACCAGGAGTGCACCAGAGGAAAAGTGGAAAAACACAGATCGTACTGCTTATGCAAAGGGCTGCAAACAAAAGTTTGCAAAGTTACATTTCATGTAACTTTTTTGTTAGTTTGTTTGTTTTATCATTGCAAATACTTTGCTTTAAAAGGGCCAAGTTGTCACAGTGGGAGGGAAAAATCTTGATTAGAAAAAAAAAAATGCATCAAGATGCATTGAGAACAGTTTTAGAATCAAGTTGGAGTTCTGAATCATAATCGAATTATGAGGTGCCTAAAGATTCCCACACCTAGTCCAGACCTCGGCTGGGGAGGAGGATCGACTTATCGGACTTTTTGCAGTTTTAGTTGGTGACCCCTGACCCCTGACTCTCTTGAGTGTCAACCTTGACCTTTTGATCCCAAACCTGTAGGCAGAGATCATGGTCTCAGAGTGAACCTGTGTACCAGGTTTGGTGACCCTAGCTTTCTCTGTTGTTGAGATACCGTTTATAAGCCATTTTGATGTTGACCTCTGACTTTACAATCCCAAAACCATAGTCATGCTTCAGGGTCACAGGGTAAACCTGTAAGTTTGGTGGCCCTGGCTTTACTCATTGTACAGTAATAAGGCATAAGGACCGCTAACCTTGACCTTTTGACTCCAAGCCCATGGTCAGAGTTCAGGATCCCAAGGTGAACCTGTGTAGCAAGTTTGGTGACCCTAGCTTTCTTTGTTGAGATATAGTTTATAAGCCATTATGATGTTGACCTTTGACCTTGCAATCCCAATCATACTTCAGGGTCACACAGTGAACCTGTGTACCAAGTTTGGTGACCCTAGCTTTACTTATTGTACAATAATAAGACATACGGAATGTTAACGTTAACCTTTGACATTTTGACCCCAAACCCACAGGGGTCAGGATCCCAAAGTGAATCTGTGGACCAGGTTTGGTGGCCATAGCTTTACTCATTTTATAGTAATAGTAAATGTAGCATTTACCGTAGTGCAACTGCAATGTTAACTCTCAACTTTGACCCCTTGACCCCAAACCCATAGTTAGGTCAGGGTGTAAATTGTCCAAGATGTGTATTAGATACAACTACTGTATCGATTTGAAAAGCCTACATAATTTCTTTCAGTAGTTATTGTGTTTAGAAGATTTAGGGAAAATCTGACCTCTAACTTTTGACTTCAAGGTCATCTGATGAGAGTGAAATTGCAATATGCGCATCATCAGAGTATATCAAACCATGGTACCAAGTTTCAAAACAATCGGAACAAAACTGTAGGAGGAGTTGATTTCACAAGACAGTTACTGTCTATGAAGTGAGCTGAAATAAGAGGTCATAGGTCAGGGGCTAGAATTCCTGCAAAAATCATGCACTATACGCATCCTCAGTGTACATCAAACCATGGCACCAAGTTTCAAAACCATCGGAACAAAACTGTAGGAGGAGTTGATTTCACAAAGGTGGGACAGACGGACCGACCCATAACATAATCCCCCTTCGGCCTTCGGGGAATAAAAAACACTTGCTGCTCATGGCCTAAATATCCCAGGCAATATGGTAGAGATACCTTGTATTCCATAAAGTCTGTTGAGTCGTGATCGTCGAGCCTCATCTGAATAAGGCACTGCCAGCCAGGGCATGTCGCTGAAGTACTGCTTAAAGGACTCCTCTGACCTGGGTGGGTGGGGACGGACCGGCGACAGAAAGAAGAAAGATTATTTGCATTCTTGACAGGCAGAGGCAGATGTGTATGGCAATAAATATGATCTTGTATATCCTGGCACAGCTGAATCTCACCTGTCAGCGCTGACAAACACAATCTCAAACTTATGACCTGACTCCTTGGCAGTTTGATAAGATTGCACCAAGACCCGAGTCAAGCTGCGGCACGGTGGGCACTACAGAGACAGAAATAGAGAGAAGAGAATCACAGTCAGAAAGACCGAAAATATTTGGAGTCAGCAATTTCTGCATGGAGTTGTGAACATACACTATATTGCCAAAAGCATTGGGACACCCCTCCAAAGCCTTCCCTGGAGAGTTGATGCTGTTATTAGCTGCAGAGGGTGGCTTTCCACAAGGTTTAGGAGTGTGTTTACAGGAATTTCGACTATTCTTCCAGAAGCGCATTTATGAGGTCAGGCAATGATGCTGGAAGAGAAGACCTGGCTCGCAGTCTCTGCTCTAATTCATCCCAAAAGTGTTCCGTCAGTGTGAGGTTAGGGCTCTGTGCAAGCCAATCAAGTTCCTCCACACTAAACTTGCTCATCCATGTGAAAGGGTTATGAAAAGAGTGCCAAAATAATAATTCTGTAGGTAATCTCCCATTATGCTCTACACATATTCTGTTTGCATTCTTATGAACAAATATGTTGTGTTAAACTACAGTCTGAAGTGGTAAGCAACCACCATCTGATAAACAGGAATTAGGCAGAGCTATAGAGCCCTTTTCCTCTCTCTCTCTCTCTCTCTCTTCTATCAGTCAGGTCTATTACATTGGTTACACACCCAAATCAACACTCACACACACTTTTCATACTACATCTTAGGAGATAGTTAGCGTGAATAGGGGATGGCCTGTTCACGTCAGAGTTAAACTGGCCAATCAGACGGTTGCGTACAAGCCCATCCTATTGTACAGGGTTGGTCCAACCAACCCGAGAAGATGAAAGTAAGTTGCACCCGGAAGTCGGGGTCAGTCTGGCGACGCTCCAGAGGGAGCTGCGTCACACTGAACCCAGCACTGCTTGCTTTACATGTGACCTCTGAATAAATGTGCCAAGTATTAAAAATTCTGAAATTTATTTTGTTTGCGGATGACACAAATATCCTTTGCACTGGTGAGAATTTGCAGCAGGTTTTAGAGGTGGTCACAACTGAAATGAAAAAAGTTAACGCAGTGGTTCAACAAAAATAAAGTATCTCTAAATCTAAAAAAAAAACAAAGATTATGTTGTTTGGAAATTATAAAATAAATCATGAAATAATGGTAACGATAGATGATACCAGAATAGAAACAGTACAGGAAAATAAGTTTCTGGGGGTGACGCTAGACAATAAAATCTGCTGGAAACCTCACATCAGTCACATCCGGGCCAAGTTAGCAAAATGTACAGGCATACTGGGGAAGACAAGACACATCTTGGACTATAAATCATTGGTCTTACTGTACAATTCACTGTTTTTACCTTATCTTAACTACTGTGTAGAAGTCTGGGGAAACACCTACAAGACCAACCTACAGTCAATATGCACATTACAAAAAAGAGCTATAAGGATAATAGATAATGTAGGATATAGAGACCATACCAATTCGTTGTTTTTAAAGTCACATGTCATAAAGTTCATCGATTTAGTTAAATTTAAGACAGCACAAGTAATGTACAGGGCAATTAATAATCAACTCCCAATTAATATACAAAAAATATTTAAAAAAAGAGACAATGATCATAATTTGAGAGGAGACTTAAACTTTACAAAACCCAAGATACGAACGACCAAGAAAAGTATGTGCATATCTGTCTGTGGGCTGGATTTGTGGAACAGTCTGGAGCCGGAACTGAAACTATGTACAAACAGAAATCAATTCAAAAAGAGGTATAAACATTATTTGCTGAAAGGATATATGTTAGAAGGGTAGTATTTATATGTACGATTCACTATGCTCACTCTGGGACATTATGGGACACTATGGAATGGTGGGTGGGACAGCACTGTGTATATCTGTGTTGTTTGAGGCTGGTTTTGATGTATGGACATCAATGTATGTTAGGATGGATGGGTGTTATGTTGATATGTAAAAAATACAGTAAATTGTTTACTTGGGGTCTTAAAGGTGGTAATTTGTATATAATTCACATGGGTGTATTTATGGAAAAGAGGAGATGGAATTAATAAGTGTTCACTTCTTCCTTCTCCCTTTCGAACACTGTATACTGTTACTTTATTGCATTTGTCATTTGTTTTGTTTTTGTTATACTTTTTTGTTCGAAATAAAATATCTATCTATCTAATGTTGCATCTTTGAATTGAAGAATTCTCCGGCTTATTCTTGGATCTTTCAATCAAAGAATCGGGATTTTAACACATGTTCTTTATGGACCTTGATTTGTGCATTGGTGCCCATTCATTTGGAGGAGTGTTCCAATACTTTTGGCAATATAGTGTATTTGAGACTAAGGAGAGGGTAAAACAACTGAATTATTATTAAGTATAAACTGGCCAGTCAGCATTAGTAACAGAAGAGATTTTTCCCCTTATAAATCTGACTTGTTTTCTAAATGTTCTACTTTTTTTCTTACAATTACAAAAATACACGTTATATTTTTCTTTTCAGTTAGCATTTTTTCTAAAAATGTGGGGGGGGTTTTATAATTGAAAAATTTACAAAACAATCTTCAATTTGCTCTTTTCTCCTAAATTTGTAACTTTCTTTTCAGAAATTTGCAACTTTGTCACACATTTACAGATTCTCTCATAAAATTCCATCAGGTTTAATTATAAATCAACAGGGTTTGCTTAGAAATTTGCAACTTTTTCATGTAAATGTCTAGCTCCCCCATCCCCCAGTATTTTTTTTTCCTGTAGACAGCTTTTTCTCCTCATAAATTTGCAGTCCTTTTCCTGTACAACTGAACCGTTTTCACATAAATTTGCAACTTTTTTAAAATCATATTTTCCCCCTCATAAATATGCAGCTTTTTTCCCCTGTAAATATGCAACTTTTTTCTTTAATTTGCATCCTTTTTTCTTATTGATGTACTGCTTTTCTTCAGTAAATTTTTTTTTTTCCTTGTAAATTTGTGATTTTTCCCCCCTTACATCTGCACCTTTCTTGTGCAATTAAAAACTTTTCCCATAAATTCGTCAGTCACGTGGAGCCACTAGTTATGGGCCAAAGAACCACATGTTGCAGATCCCATGAATATGCTATACACCTCATATACTGAGTCCTCCAGGAGCTTCCACTGCTCGGGGAATTTCCCACAATCTAACCTTGTGTCACCAAACACCTTTACGCAAACTAGTAATTCTTTGTTTTGTGTCCGGCTTTCTTAAAACATTAATCCTGCCACAATGCTCAAGCTTAAGTAAATATTATCTCTACAGTGTGCGTGTGTGTGTGTGTGTGTGTGTTACAGTCTGCTAGGCATTAGCATGACATCAGAGTGCCATGGCAGCAAGAAGAAAAACAGATCCATCAAAGCGTCCAGCCTCTTTCCCATGCCCAGTGTGTGTTGTGATTTTATTTATAACTGGAAAAAGGCATCATGAACTAAAAATCTAAGATTTAAATTGGTTTACTTTAGAGGTTTGGCTTTAAATAAATTTGGAATTGTGACGATGGATGTATGTTTCAGAGCCAGTCGATATGAAAAACTTTTTAATAACCACAGTTGGCTTCTATACACTCCTGATCAAAATGTTAAGACCGGGAGAAAAATTGCGAGTGTTCACATTTGGTGCTGGTAGATCATGACAAGGTTGTAAGTACAGCTTCAAAATACAAAAAGAAGACACAGGATAAGGAGACAAAAAAGTGGAGAGTAGGCAATTTATTGAAAACGGCATTAAAATGGAAACAGGCTATTCATCAGCTGATCAAAAGTTTAAGACCATAGCCCAGAAAAAACACAAACAGAATTAAAGCTGCGAGCAGCGATAAATAGGACCTCACGTCCTCGCTAGACCTCGGCCTTGCTACTCAGAGCACATAACTCCGCGCAGGCTCCAATCCTCCCTCCCACTCTTTGTCTGTCCATCCTTCCATAACGCCATACGCCCATCCATTTGTACATCAATCCATTCGCCCGTCCATACCACCATCCATCATCAGTCTGTCCATCTGTACATTGCAAGAGAGCGCAGAGGTACTGTATAAGCTCATGGATTACCTCAAAAATCTAATATGTTTATCCATAGCCTAAAGGCCACTTCTGGTGAAAATTTCACCAGGAAATTTGTTTGAATTTAGACAAGCTATGCCATCGCTATAAATGTTTTTGTTTTTTTGTTACCTAGGGGGCACTATAACTACATGTGGTATAGTCATAACTCTGTTCTGGGTGGTACTAGTACCATGTATATCAAGTTTGGGTCCATTTGGATGATGTATGTGTGAGTTATGACAACTTCCTGTCCATTGGCGGTAGGAGGCGCAACTGCTGCATCTCATTGTATATTATAGAAATGTTCACCATTGGCTGCCTATTCAACAAGCTAAATTTGGTTGACTTTGGACAAAGTATGCCAGAGTTATTTAGCTTTGTTTTTCTGCTAGGGGGGCGCTAGAGCTATGTGTAATTGTTCATTATAGAAAGGTTCAGTGTGGGTTAACCATGCACCACACAAAATTTGGTTGAATTTGGACTAAGTATTTCAGAGGTATAAGGCTTTGTTTTTTCTGCTAGAGGGCGCTATAGCTATTTTCCATTATACAAAGATTCAATGTAGGCTACTGATGCACCACATAAAATTTGGTTGAATTTGGACAAAGTATGTCTGAGTTACAAAGCTTTGTTTTTTCCTAGGGGACACTACGGCTAGGTTTATTATCATTACAAAAATCTTTTCTGGGTCTGACTAGTATAATATGTATAAAGTTTAGCAGCAATCGGACATTCTACATTGGGTTATGGCAACTTCCTGTCCATTGGCGGTATGGGGCGCTGTCATTATGTATTATTCTTTATTATAGAAATCATCAGTATTAGCTACCTACAGTATTCCCCACAAAAATTTGGTTGAAATCAGTCAATGTATGCCTGAGTTAGAGCCATTGGAAGGGTGATGGCGATACCGCAAACTTGGCCACGCCCCTTCCACCAAACCATCGGGCATTTGGAAAAGTCTTCAACAACTTTTGATGGCATGTGGGTATAGGTTACTGTCACCATAAATGGTACCAATCAGACTATTTATTTCAGAGATATTGAAGAAAACCCTTGGTGTAACCTTCAAGTCTCCAAGAAAGGGCGCTATTGCTACTCATGAAATATTCATAGCTATAATTACCTCCGCCAGGCCGAAAAAGCCAGGAGGAGGTTATGTTTTTGCCGGGGTTTGTCTGTGTGTTTTGTCTGTCTGTCTGTCTGTCTGGTCTGTTGGTTAGCAAGATAACTCAAAAAGTCTTGGACGGATTCCATGAAACTTTCAGGCGTTGTTGGAAATGGTACAAGGAAGAACTGATTAAATTTTGGGGGTGATCCGGTTCACCGTCTGGATACAGGAATTTTTTAAAGCATTTTTTTCAACACTGTGACATACAGCCATTTTCAACATGTGCGCAGGCACAATGGAGGGCGCTGGTCGTCGTGTCTGCAATACAAACTCCGCGTTCTTCAAACGTTTTAGGCACAAAAGCACGCGGAAAACACTTGCTGGCCTGGGGCCCGCCAGCGTGCCTGTGTTTGCGCGCAAACTGCAAAACCTCACACAGCCAGCTGTCCGCAGACGGATTCTTTGGCAGAAATTCCCCGGCCAGCCATAGGCCGCTGCGCATTTGGCAGAAATTCACCAGCCAGCCATAGGCGCTGCGCAAAAACGAGCTCTCTGCCGCGAAGCTTCTAAATTCTCGTTTGCCGCGGAGCGCAAAACCCAAAATGATATAATATAAAACCCACGGCAAACTGTGTACCCAATTTGCATCCGTCAGAGGGAGGAGATGGACACAACAGCAACACTTCAGTTTATTACCTCCGCCAAGGAGGCAATGCTTTTACTACTGAACCACTAATGCCTATCACTATCAGATTGATTGTCATTGATTAATTGTGTGTTTTATTGCACTGTCCCTGTCAAATAAACAAATAATCATTGTGAATCCAATTGCTAGTCATATGTTTACATGCTCAAGGAATCTGAAAACGTACACACAAACACTGTATGGGGGGAACTGTGGCGCTTGGCGGAGGTCTGCGCTCTCCGAGTGCTTTTCTACTTGAATCTGTTTTATCCTTTTCTTTAGTGTCATGGTTTGGTCAGATAAAACTGAAATAGAGGAAATCCTTGGATCAGGTAGTTAGATGGTCCAGTCGTTTGCTTGGTGAGTCACAGCTGAGCCTGACATCCCTGTACACCAGACAGGTACAGAGGATGGCTACCTCCATTTTAAATGATGACTCTCACCCTTTGCACTGCTACTTCCCTCCAGACGGAGGTTTGCTGTCCCAAAAAGTAAAACCCAGCGCTACAAAAACAGCTTTGTTCCTGCTGCTGTTAAAGACTTGAACAAGATGTAACAATATATTGCACATAATTTAGTTACCTATTTATTAATTTTATTTTATATTTACTTATTTTTGTAGGTTTTTTATTTGGGATCTAAATCTTGTATTGGGTTTTAGACTTTTGAGTTTTTCACCTCTTGACTAGTCTTTAACTTTTTAATATGACCCTTCTCTCTTATCTCCTTGTTACCTCCGTCAGGCCTGCAGGCCGGAGGAGGTAATGTTTTTGCCAGCGTTTGTCTGTTTGTCTGTCTGTTGGTTAGCAAGATAACTCAAAAAGTTTTGGACGGATTTCGATGAAACTTTCAGGCGTTGTTGGAAATGGTACAGGGAAGAACTGATTAAATTTTGGGGATGATCCGGATCACCGTCTGGATACAGGAATTTTTTAAAGGATTCTTTAACATTGTGACATACGGCCATTTTCAACATGTCTGCAGCACATTGGAGGGCGCTGCTCGTCGTGTCTGACGAACACGAACTCCACCTTCTTCAAAGTTTTAGGCACAAAAGCACGTGGAAAACAGTGTGGGCTGGGCCCGCAGCGTGCCTGTGTTTGCGTTACGCTGCAAAAGCCTGAGACGGGCAGCTGTCCGGCGTGGGATTATTTGGCAGAAATTCCCCGGGCAGCCATAGGGGGGCTGTGCAAAACACGAGCTCTCTGCCGGGGAAGCTTCCAAATCCTCTTTTGGCCGCGGAGCGCAACCCCAATATGAAACCCACGGCAAACCTGTCTACCCAATTTTGCATCCATCAGTGAACCCCTGAGTGCTGCTTTCAGTGATCTATGAAAACGCTCGCATAACCCATTGGCCTGTGGGTTGTACGCGGTTGTGCGATGAATTGCAATGGCCGCAGCCTGGGAGTTTGCAGATGGAGGAGATGGACACAACACCAGCACTCAGTTTATTAACCCTCCGCCAAGAGGTAATGCTTTTACTACTGAACCACAAATCCTATCATTGTCAATCCAATTGCTAGTCATATGTTTTCATGGTCAAGGAATCTGAAAACGTACACACAAACACTGTATGGGGTGGAACTGTGGCGCTTGGCGGAGGTCTGCGCTCTCCGAGTGCTTTTCTAGTTGTTCAGAGGCATACCCATATACATCATACCTATCTTGGTGCCAAGCCGACATTCCATTCCCAAGGTATTAAAAAACAACGTGATGCAAACTTTCTGATGCAGAACGTTCTGCCTCCTATAGGCGGCATTGTAGATTTGCATTAATATTGTTCTATAGAACTGTTTGGAATTGGACTAATATCCATAATATTGAATTTGGTTGAAATCCGAGAATGCATACCAGAGTTATTGCCGTCAGAATGGTCACAGAATGATCATGACGAGGCATCAAACTCTGTCACGCTTCTACAGCCAAACTGTCAAGCTGTGCGAAAAGTTTTCAATAACTTTTAATGGCACATGGGCATAGATGATTGTCACCACAAATGAGCTCAATCGGCAAAAACCCTAGGACGAGTTCGACCAAATGTGCGAGGTGGAAATCAGGTCACTGCCACTTCCTGCCAAAATGGCTGACTTCCTGTTGGGTGTAGACCATTACTTCTGTGGAGTTTTTTTTACATGTCTTGTCATGATAAACATCTCACCCAATTTTCATCTTTCTACACGAAAGTATGCGTGTGCCACTCCCCTTTGACTTCACATGTTAGGTGGCGCTGTAGAGCCATTTTTTGTAGGGTCATTCATATTTTCTCCAAAATATAAAATTTTTTGCCAGTCTTGAGGTCCCTGCAAAAAATGGTGAGTTTTCGTGCAAGCCGACTACCCCAAAAATGAGATCTTAGATGGAGAAGAAGAAAAAAAGAAAGAACGAAAAATACTAACAAATACAATAGGGCTCTTGCCCACTGACGCTGTCAGTGGCTCGGGCCCAAACTAAAAATGTCAAAAAAGTAGTGAGTATTCCCACAGTTCTTGTTGATCACTTCAAAAATTTGTTTAGGCATGCTTGATGCAAGTGCTTCCTGGAGGCTGGTGGCAACGTTGCTCCATGTGGTGAAGATGGCTTCATGAAGGGCATACACGGTCTAGAACCAATGCCCGGTTTGTAAACTTCCCTTGTCATCTATCCCAAACATTCTCTGTGGGAATTAGATCAGGGGAACACACAGGACGGTCCAAAAGAGCAACGTTATTCTTCTGGAAGAAGTCCTTCGTCAGGTGGGCGTCGTGAACTGCTGCGTTGTGCTGTTGAAAGACCCAGTCATTACTGCACAGATGAGGGCCCTCAGTCAAGAAGGATGCCTGTTGCAACATCTCCACACAGCCAGCCGCCGTCTGACACCCCTGCTCAACCTGCAGCACCACTGTTCCATTGAAGGAAAAAGCACTCCAGATCATGATGGAGCCTCCTCCAATGTGCCACAAAGAAAACATCTCTGGTGGAATCTTGGAAACCATCATGGCTGTCCAAGTTAATTTTTTCTTGTCAGAGAGAGAAAAAAAAAAAAAAATCTTTCTTCCACCTTTCAGTTTCCATGTTTTGTGCTCTCTTGCAAAGTCCAAACGAGCAAGTTTGTAGCGTGGGAGGAGACGTGGCCTTTGAAGACTTTGCTTGTCGTTTAAGCCCTTCTTTTGTAGATGCTGTCTTATGGTTATTGGGCTGCAATAAGCACCAGTATGGGCCTTAATTTGGATTGAGAATCATCCTGTGTCTTCATGGTCATCTTCATCACAGTTCCCACCGGCCTCCTGGAAACACTTGCATCAAGCATGCCTAAATTAATTTTTGAAGTGATCAGTAAGAACGGTGGGGGCTACTCACTGCTGAGTTCTTTTAGCACTTTTTAGTTCTGTTTTGGGATTTTTTGGGCTGTGGTCTTTCTGAAACTTTTGATCAGTTGATGATCACCTGTTTGAGTTTAAATGCAGTTATCAATATATTGCCTACTCTCCATTTTTTCGGTTTTTGCTTCTATTTCTTCTTTTTGCATTTTGAAGCTCTACTTGCAGCCGGTTATGATCCACCAGCATGAAATACAAATATTTGTCATCTTAGATAGATAGATAGATAGATAGATAGATATATTTTTGTGTTTGAAATAAACTAACAAAAAACAAGCAAATGGCAAATGCAATAAAGTTACAGTATACACTGTTCGAAAGGGAGAAGGAAGAAGTGAACCCTTATTAATTCCAACTCTTTTCCATAGATACACCCATGTGAATTTTATACAAATTACCACCTTTAAGACCCCAAGTAAACAATTTACTGTATTTTTTACAAATCAACATTACACCCATCTATTCTCCCCCATCTTAAGCTTTTGATCAGGAGTGTATATATATATATATATATATATATATATATATACACACACATATAACTATGGACTGTTTTAGCCAAGAGAAAGTAAGAATAGAAACCAGAACAGTTCATAATAGTGTATAATATACTATAATACAGAAACACAAAAGTTTTTTTCTTATATTTTGCTAATGTATTCATGTAACTTGTGCATTTCCTTGTAAATTTCCAAATGTTAATATTTTTAATTCACCTTTAATAAAACTGGACAGTAAGGGGAAAAAAAGCTGAATATCCAAATATCAAATTTGAAAAGTGAATTCCAATGCAGTGACTAAATGTCCACATAATAGAATATTTGAGTACAGCCCTAGTGTTTCATATCAAAACTTTGATCCAGTGACACTAACTGTAGAAAGACACATAGATAGCAGGATGAGTATATGACATGTTGATCAATACGATACTCTTTAATAAATTTAATCTAAGCTTGTTACGACCGTTAACATCCGTGCTATTGCAGCTGATCATCTAATGTTAGCACCTCAAGGTGACTTTTTGTTGGGAATAAGCACCATATAAATAAAGTTGAAATTGAAAATGTTAGCTTTTCTTTGCCTGCCGTATATCAATTAGTTTCAAAATAATAAATTCTTATAATGGCAAAAAAATAATTGTGCAGCAAAATGTAGGTGATTGTGGACTTGTATATTTTACTAAATAAAAATATACACTACCGTTCAAAAGTTTGGGGTCACTTAGAAATTTCCTTATTTTTGAAAGAAAAGCACTTTTTTTCAATGAAGATACCTTTAAACTAATCAGAAATACACTCTATACATTGCTAATGTGGTAAATGACTATTCTAGCTGCAAATGTCTGGTTTTTGGTGCAATATCTAGATAGGTGTATAGAGGCCCATTTCCAGCAACTATCACTCTAGTGTTCTAATGGTACAATGTGTTTGCTCATTGCGTCAGAAGGCTAATGGATGATTAGAAAACCCTTGTGCAATCATGTTAGGTCTGCAATGCTGTAATTGCTGCAAATGGAGGATTCTTTGACGAAAGCAAAGTTTGATGGAAAAAATTATTATTTTAAATACAAATCATTATTTCTAACCTTGTCAATGTCTTGACTATATTTTCTATTCATTTTACAACTCATGGTGGTAAATAAGTGTGACTTTTCATGGAAAACACAAAATAATTGTCTGGGTGACCCCAAACTTTTGAACGGTAGTGTAAACATGCATCTGTGTAAATGGAATTCAAGGTGCTTGAATTAAATTTATCCAAATTACAAAATCTAGGACATAAATTCCAATGAGTAACCAGACGTAAAGCGACACCTGTGCCATTACCTCCTCTTGTGATTTGTATTTTCAGTCTCTAAGAGATATGGGATTTGAGCCAGCATTAAGGCATCACAGTTTTGTGGAGCTGGAATCTGAGGCTTTAGCTCTAGCAGCTACTGTGCTTTCTCTGTAACCTGTACTGCACCCCATCAGAATGCCTGCAGCCGTGAAATAAAGCCTTTCACACATCGCCGAGTCACAACCCTCATTTGGGCCAGCTGAGAATGAGACAATAGCCTGATGTCACTGTGGTGTGGTGACTGATCCAGAGGTTCAAAAGTGATAGTTAACCACTGTTAATATAAACAGACACACAAAAAAATGGAGTCCTGCTCCTTCCTCTTATCCACTTCTGACTCTTCCTGTTCCACTTTCCTCCCGCTGCCCTTTCTTCTCTCTGATATCTGTGTTTTGACAGATTCAGGAGGCCTCTTGTCCCCCCCGCACTCACCCAGTGTGCCGAGAAATACACTCCCACGTAGTGTCCCTCCAGACAGCTGCTGTCTGTTGTCTGCCTGTTGTTCCTGAGCAGAGGTCCCGCCACCACCTCCGCAAACGGCTTTGGGCCCCAGGGGAACTCGAGGCCTGAGAGAGGGTAATGAAAAGGATTGGGGGGAGAATGACAAGGATTTATTTTCATGCTTAAGGGTAATTCTCCTTACTACGTTCACCATGGTAGCATTTTAATATCTAAAGATCTACAAATGCAACTGTAGCTGATGGGTCCAGATATTTGCATGAATTTGGCCACCTGTTAGTTTGCAGTTCTTTATATGAGGTTCAATTTCAGCAGTTTGGCAGTAGTCATTTGGATTTTTGAAACAAATCAAACGAGAGTCAGATTTTACAGAGAATATGATAACTCATCAATCACAAAGTAGTCATATACACTACTCACAAAAAGTTAGGGATATTTGGCTTTTGGATGAAATTTATGGAAAATGTAAAACGTTCATGCTACAGTGATATTATAACATGAAAGTTGGGCATTTAAGTAGAAGCACGCAATGGTGATTTCCTCATATCAAACAATTTATTGAAACAAAAGCTAACAACAGTGGAGGGTATACCACAACAAAAATGTCAGTGTCTCAATAACTTGTCATGTGCCCTTGATCATCAATTACAGCTTAACAACAACGTCTCATGCTGTTCACAAGTCGACTTATTGTCTGCTGAGGCATGGCATTCCACTCTTCTTGAAGGGCGGTTCTCCGGTCATTGAGGTTGCGGGGTGCAGGGTTACGAGCCTCTACACGGCGACTCAGCTGATTCTATAGGTTTTTCTATGGGATTTAGGCCCTGAGAAACAAGCAGGCCACTCCATTTGAGGTACCCCAGCCTCCAGCAGCCGTTCCCTAATGATGCGACCTCGATGAGCTGGAACATTGTCGTCCATGAAGATGAAATTAGGCCTGTGTTGTTCATGCAGGGGGCACAATGACTGGATTAATGAGGTTATTCAGGTAGTATTGGCTTGTCATTGTACCATTCACAAGGTGCAGGGCAGTTCTGTATTGACTAGACACACCGGCCCAGACTGTAACACCATCACCACCAAATGCTCGTCTGGTGACAACAGTGGCTGATGCATAGCGCTCTCCTTGACGTCTCCAACATTGTTGACGGCCATCTTTTCTGCTCAGTATGAATCAACTTTCATCAGAGAACAGCACTGAGGCCCACTGGTCCCTTGTCCAGCGTAAATGCTACCTGGCGATGATGCTTGTGCCTGGTGGTGTGGTCAGGTACCCTTGCAGGTCGCCTAGCACACAGACCACACTGATGTAAATGGTTTTGAAAGGTCTGACGTGACATTTGGGTGCCTCTCACCTCCCTTAAATATGCCTGGAGTTGAGTGACATTTATCATCCGGTTCTGTAGGGCACTGTTCACAATGAAGCGGTCATCAGTGTGGGATGTGGCCAAAAGACGTCCACTTCTATGCCTTTCTGTGACTCTTCCAGTCTCTGCTGCAGCAGAGACATCAGGTTGTAGCTCTGCTGCAACCTGATGATGACACTCTGTGACACTCTTAAGCTCAGTGGCCACTTCCCTCTGAGGACATCCTGTTTGAAGCCTCGCAATGGTGAGGGACTAATAAAGGCGTCTTGGTCTCATGATGTCAAAATGTGAACAGCATTATGAAGTGGACTGCTTAAATACCAATTGGAATTGAACCAGAAAATTTATTGGTTGATTCATGGATCAAACACCTGTTGTGAATTTTGCTGTTAAGTACCTTGTTAGAGAACAGCAAGTTATGCAAAATGTGCGGAAACATTGAACAGTTGGACATGTGCATTCAAAAGGTTAGAGAAGGTCAAATTAAGTTCACCTGTAAAGGTTATAGTGCACTTTAGGTGCATCCTGAAATTTCACCTGAAAGCCAAATATCCCTAACTTTTCGTGAGTAGTGTATATACTGCATTCGTAACATGTAGATTTAGCACCTTTCTGCATTGGCATCACTTTTCAAACCTTAAACAGACATTTTTCCCCCAACAGTATCACTTTAAATTTATTCCTGTTGGCACAGACAAGATTGCAGAATTTTTTAAGATTTAATGTATGGGAGCCACAAATTTCTAAAATAAAACAGCAGCAATCTAAGGAAAAGGTGTCTGAACATTCAGATCTGGAATACTCACATATTATCTTTCTGTGGTTGTCAAAAACTCCATGCACACTTGTCACAAGTATCTCACACTTTTTCATGATGTCTGCTTTAGAAAACACCTCAGGTGTTAAAAAAAAAAAAAAAGCAAAAAGGTTTTAACTATGATTACAAGCCAACCAACCAATGAAAGCTGTGAGTAATGTGCTTCCCTCCTGCTCCCTTTCACACTCCCCCCCCCCCCCCCCGTTTCCTTTTCAAGGTGTTTTCATTGTTCTGGAGATGCATTTGGTACAGCTGAATCAAGAAAGGGGGCAATCATAAATAAAACCTTGAACGGCCGCTCCATAATAGCCTCTTTATGCAAGCGTGGTTGTTCAGGGCTTCATTAGGCAGGGGCGACACATCTGCACTGTGCTGGAGCGGCCTTTCATTGTGGTCCTGATTGTAAAAGTGCCCTCCATCTTTACGCTGCGGGCCAGGCTGCCACCACTCAAGTCAGGCCTTTCATCGAGAGTGAAAGGAAGAGGGTCCTGAATTGTCCACCCACCCCTTCCTGTCTCAGTGTACGGCTAACTTTTTACTGCTTTCCTCTGCTGAGGATGAATTGATTCGTCACATTAGAAACACCTTTCAGTCTGACAAGCACAGAAATAACAGACCATCAATGAGGTGACTGAGAGCCTTCACTTCTCTCTGTGTTTATAGAAATGTATACAGCAGAAGTCCACTCAGAGTTAAAATGACACATACTCATAGCTTGGACCTTTATCGTGACCTTGTGCTCAACCGGGGTGGAGACCCACCTGAGGATCATTGCATAAGAGTTTGGTCACCATCTGGGCAATTGCCAAGGATGAGTAGAGATTTTTGTGAAATCACAAAAGGACTTACACAGCAGGTGATGTCACCTCTCCTCTGTTCACTTTAAATGAAACCAGCGTGATGAAGTGATGATCAGGAGTCCTCGTCTTGCAAAACAACATGAGATATTTGTACTTGTGAATTTTCTTTCTTTTTTTCCCCCCACATGACATGTGCACCCCCCCATGGATCATCACCTTATCGCGGTGGGGGGGTTTGGGTGCCCCAGTGATCCCAGGATCTATGTTCTCCGGGGCAATTTGCCTCTGATAGGGTCACCCAAGACAAACTGATCCTGGGTGAAGGGCCAGACTAAGAACGATCCAACAGACTCATGATAAATTCTATATCAAGGATTCAGTGTACCCCGCCCGGTATGGGGTTACCGGGGCCCCACCCTGGAGCCAGGCCTGGGGGAGGGGCTCAAAGGCTAGCGTCTAGTGGCCGGGTTTCCACCCATGGGACCCGGCCGGGCTCAGCCCGAAGGAGTTACATGGGTCCGCCCTCCAGTGGGCTCACCACCTGCAGGAGGGATCATGGGGGTCTGGTGCTATGTGGATTAGGTGGTGGTCAAAGGCGGAAACCTTGGCGGACTGATCCCAAGCTTTCTAAACTGGCTTTTGGTAAGTGGAATGTCACCTCTCTGGTGGGGAAGGAGCCTGAGCTGGTGTACGAGGTTGAGAGATACCGGCTAGATATAGTCAGCCTCACCTCAACAAACAGCTCCGGTTCCAGAACCAGTCTCCTGGAGAGGGGCTGGAGCTTGGCCTTTTCTGGAGTTGCCCCGGGCGAGAGGCGACGAGCAGGGGTGGGTATTCTTGTATCCCCCCACCTTGCTGCCTCTATATTGGAGTTTTCCCCGGTGGACAAAAGGGCTGCTTCCCTGCGCCTTTGGGTTGGGAAACGGGTCCTGACCATCATTTGTGCCTATGCACCAAATGATGTTTCAGAGTACCCACTCTTTTTGGAGTCTCTGACTGGGGTGCTGGAGGGTGCTCCTCTTGGAGACTCCATTGTCCTACTGGGAGACTTCAATGTGCACGTGGGCAACGGCAGTGAAACCTGGGGGGGGGGGGGTGACTGGGAGGAACGGCCTGCCTGATCTGAACCCGAATGGTGTTCAGTTATTGGACTTCTGTGCTAACCACAGTTTGTCCATAACGAACACCATGTTCAAGCATAAGGGTGTCCATATGTGCACCTGGCACAAGGACACCCTAGGTCGCAGGTTGATGATCGATTTTGTTATCGTGTCATCAGACCTGCGACCATATGTCTTGGACACCCAGGTAAAGAGAGGTGCAGAGCTGTCAACTGATCACCACCTGGTGGTGAGTTGGAGCCGATGGCAGGGGAGGACGCCATTCAGAGCTGGGAGACCCAAACGTATAGTGAGGGTGTGCTGGGAACGTCTGGCTGAGGCCCCTGTCCGGGAGGTCTTCAACTCCCACCTCCGGAAGAACTTCAACCACATTCCGAGGGAGTCTGGAGACATGGTGTCTGAATGGGCCATGTTCTCCACCTCTGTTGTTGAAGCGGTGGCCCAAAGCTGCGGCCGCCAGGTGGTCGGTGCATCTCGTGGTGGCAACCCCCGAACCAAGTGGTGGTCACCATTGGTGAGGGGGGCCATTAAGCTGAAGAAGGAGTCCTATCAAGCTTGGCTGGCTTGTGGGACTCCCGAAGCAGCTGAGGTGTACCGGTAGGCCAAGCAGAGTGCAGCTCCGGTGGTTGCTGAAGCAAAAACTCGGGTATGGGAGGAGTTCGGTGAGGCCATGGAACAAGACTTCGGGTCGGCCTCGAAGAGATTCTGACAAACTGTCCGGCGGCTCAGGAGGGGAAAGCAGCTCCCTGTCCACACTGTGTATGGTGTGAATGGGGCACTGTTGACTTCGACTGGGGATATCGTCGGGCGGTGGAAGGAATACTTCGAGGATCTCCTCAATCCCACTGATACGCCTTCCACAGAGGAAGCAGGGTTTGGGGACGAGGGGGATGACTCGCCTATCACAGGGGCTGAGGTCGCCAAGGTGGTTAAAAATCTCCTTGGTGGCCGGGCCCCGGGGGTGGACGAGATTCGCCCTGAGTACCTCAAGGCCCTGGATGTTGTTGGGCTGTCATGGTTGACACGCCTCTGTAACATTGCGTGGAGTTCAGGGGCAGTGCCTTTGGCATGGCAAACCGGGGTGGTGGTTCCTCTCTTCAAAAAAGGGGACTGGAGGGTGTGCTCCAACTTTAGAGGGATCACACTCCTCAGCCTCCCTGGGAAGGTCTATGCCAAGGTACTGGAGAGGAGAGTCTGGCCGTTGGTCGAACCTGGATTAAGGAGGAGCAATGTGGTTTTCGTCCTGGCTGTGGCACATCGGACCAGCTCTTTACCCTCTCAAGAATTCTTGAGGGTTCGTGGGAGTTTGCCCAACCAGTTTACATGTGTTTTGTGGACTTGGAGAAGGCATTTGACCGCGTCTCTCATGGTTTTTTGTGGGGGGTGCTTCGGGAGTATGGGGTATCGGGCTTGTTGTTACGAGCTATTCGGTCTCTGTGCGACCGTTGTGAGAGTTTGGTTCGTATTGCCAACACTCGGTCGGAGTCATTCCCAGTGAGAGTTGGATTCCGCCAGGGCTGCCCTTTGTCACAGATCCTGTTCATAATTTTTATGGACAGGATTTCTAGGTGCAGCCAGGGAATGGAGGGTGTCATGCTTGGTGACCACAGGATCTCATCTCTGTTGTTTGCAGATGATGTTGTCCTGTTGGCTTCATTCAGCAATGACCTACAGCTCTTGCTGGGACGGTTTGCCGCTGAGTGTGAAGCGGCTGGGATAAAAATCAGCACCTCCAAGTCCGAGTCCATGGTCCTCAGCCGGAAAAAAGGTGGACTGTCCTCTCTGGGTTGAGGACAGACTCCTGCCCCAAGTGGAGGAGTTTAAGTATCTTGGGGTCTTGTTCACGAGTGAGGGGAAAATGGAGCGAGAGATTGACAGACGGATTGGAGCAGCATCTGCAGTGATGCGGACGTTGTACCGGTCTGTTGTGGTGAAGAGGGAGCTTAGTTCTAAGGCAAAGCTGTCGATTTACCAGTCAATCTACGTTCCTACTCTCACCTATGGTCACGAGCTTTGGGTAACGACCAAAAGAACAAGATCGCGGATACAAGCGGCTGAAATGAGCTTTCGCCTTAGGATTGCTGGACTCACCCTCAGAGATAGGGTGAGGAGCTCAGTCATCCGGGAGAGGCTCAGAGTAGAACCGCTGCTCCTCCACATTGAAAGGAGTCAGTTGAGGTGGTATGGGCATCTGATTAGGATGCCTCCTGGACGCCTCCCACTTGAGGTGTTTCAGGCACGTCCCACTGGGAGGAGACCCCGGGGCAGACCCAGGACTCGGTGGAGAGACTATGTCTCCCAGCTGGTCTGGGAACGCCTTGGTATCCTCTCTGAAGAGCTGGAGCAGGTGGCTGGGGAGAGGGAAGTCTGGGCTTCTCTGCTTGAACTGCTGCCTCCGCGACCCCGACCTCCGGAAAAGCGGTAGAAGATGGATGGATGGATGGATGGATGACATGTGCATGCAGGCTTGCAAAGTGACCCAACAAGGTGCACGCTGCACGGTGGCGCAGTGGTTTAGCACTGCGGCAGCACAGTTTACCCTCGGCCGGGGGATTGCGGGGATTGTGGGTTCGATCCCAGCCCCCGACCAACAGTGAGCTGTGTGGAGTTTGCATGTTCTCCCCGTGTTGCGTGGGTTTACTCCGGGATTTCTCCGGTTTCCTCCCGTATACCAAAAACATGTAGGTTTAGGGCGCTCGCGCACGCAGCGACCGGCAGCCGGTGGCTTGTCACCAGACTGCAAACCAAATCTACCTACGGGTACAAATAAGTAACAAAAAAAAAAAAAAAAAAAAAAAGGTTAAAAGATTTATTTTTTTATTGATGCTTTTGCATTGCGACGACCAGTCAGCACTGGTTTCACCTAAACATGCATCTCATGGAGCGGCGAATGCTGATGAATGTTGCAATTTGGGGGGTTTTGTCAGGGTTCGTAAAAGGTTGCACAACAGTTCGCCAACAGCTTTTATGGTCACAAATTATTTGCAACCTTTAATGCACCCGAACGAAACCCCTAAAATTGCAATGTTCATCAACATTCGCCACTCTGTGAGACACATGCTTCAGGAAGCAGTAATGAAGACAAAAACATCACGACAGTGAGCTTACAACAATCAACATTTTTAAAATGTTGATTTTGAAAATGTTGAGTTTCATCCATTCATTGGCATCATGTAGTCAGTTTCTGATCTACTTTTGTTTGCCTGTTTCCATGGTAACCATAGTTTGCACAGCAAGGCCAATAATTTGCTCTGATCTGAGTCTAGTGCTTGCTTTGGTAGGTCAAAATATTGACATTAAAAATGTTCTCAATATTGTATGTCATGTACTGTGTGGTGCCACCTTAAGTGCCCAGAGCTTCTGCTCTTTGACCCGAATATTGAGTGCAACCAGGATGCAGACCCAACTGAGGATCATTATGTCTGAGTTTGGTGAGCATCTGGGCAATTGCCAAGGAGGAGGACAGATGGATGGCAGATGCAGCCATGGCATTGACTCATTTTGCCTTCAGCAGAATGAGCTAAACAAAGAGATATACAAAATATTTACTTCTAAAATTGTACAATATGCTAGCCAATCAAGTGCTGAGGCCACAAATTGATCTCTTCTAGCTAATGAACTGTACAAAAATTACTGCAAGTCTTGACTGGCTTTGATTAAACACAATGAAATCTGTCAGTGTGTTCATGCAAAGTTCACCCTACTTCACTGGCACAGTGCTGCAATATTCTCTTCTCACTTGACCAACAACACTTTTCTTTTTTTCCCCAAGCTGACCCAAAAGTCTGAAGAGGCAGCGTTTCAAAATATTGAGATTTTTTCAGCCACAGATGGACACCTACACTACAGCAAAGGAATGCAAGCCCACTCTTGTTAATTCTCCATATCCACATCAAAGTGCAGAAATTATAGGTTTTACAGATGAGAGAGTGAACCGTGGACATGGTATAATATTCACGCAGCACCATAATTATTGCAGCATTTGCTCAAACAGTAAAGGGAAAAAAAGAGTCTGAGCAAAATGTTTTCTGCCAAATACTGAATGGTGTGAGAGTGCAACATCTTAGCACAATGGAATTGTGTTTGGGTAGGTGTAACCTAAATGCATTTACACACGTGGACAAAATTGTTGGTACCCCTCTGTTAATGAAAGAAAAACCCACAATGCTCACAGAAATAACCTGAATCTGACAAAAGTGGTAATAAATAAAAATTCTTTGAAAATTAACCAATGACAATCAGACAATGCTTTTGAATTGTGGTTCAGAATCAGAATCAGATTTATTGCCATTGTTCATGTAGTACACAAACTAGGAATTTGTCTCGGTGCAATGCTGCAACATTAAACATGATAAAATAAAAGAAATAAACTATACATGCAATAAAGTGTAGAATAAGAATGAGTAATACTAGTCAGCAGTTTAAATATATTAGCGAGCAGCAGATAATGTGGAGAACCATATAGTGCAGTCGGTAATGCAAGAAGAAAACAGTGATGATTGACATGAGTCTGGTTGAGCTGCTGTATATAGTGCACGAGAGTCAATAAGTCACTTAGTGTTCAGCAGTCTGATGGCAGAGGGGAAGAAGCTGTTCATGTGACGGGAGGTTTTAGTCTGAATGGGCCGAAGTCTTCTACCTGAGGGGAGAGGGGCAAACAGTATGTGACCAGGGTGTGAAGGATCGGCTATGATCCGGCCAGCACGCCTCCGGGTCCTGGAGATGTACAGATCCTGGAGAGATGGGAGCTTGCAGCCGATCACCTTCTCAGCAGTGCGCACGACGCGCTGCAGCCTTAGTCTGTCCCTGGCAGTGGCTCCTGCGTACCACACGGTTATGGAGGTGGTGAGGATGGACTCGATGATGGCTGTGTAGAACTGCACTAACATCTTGGTGGGTAGCTTGAGCCTCCTCAGCTGCCGCAGGAATAACATCCTCTGCTGGGCCTTTTTGATGAGGGAGCTGATGGTCGGCTCCCACTTGAGGTCCCTGGTGATGGTGGTGCCTAGGAAGCGGAAGGAATCAGCAGTGGTGATGGGAGAGCCTGTGAGGGTGAGGGGGGGGCAGAGGGGTTGTGACTTTCCTGAAGTCCACAATCATCATCCACTGTCTTCAGAGCGTTCAGCTGCAGGTTGTTGTTGTTGCACCAGGACGCCAGCTGGGCCACCTCTCTCCTGTAGGCGGACTCGTCGCATAATTCAATAGAATTATGTTAAAAAACAAACTCATGAAACAGGCCTGGACAAAAATGATGGTACCCCTAGAAAAGATTGAAAATAATGTGACCATAGGGACATGTTCAACCAAGATGTGTCCTCTAATTAACATCACAGGTGTCTACAAACTTGTAATCAGTCAGACAGCCTATTTAAAGGGTGACAAGTAGTCACTGTGCTGTTTGGTGACATGGTGTGTACCACACTAAACACATGGACCAGAGGAAGCAAAGGAGAGAGTTGTCTCAAGAGATTAGAAAGAAAATTATAGACAAGCATGTTAAAGGTAAAGGCTATAAGACCATCTCCAAGCAGCTTGATGTTCCTGTGACTACAGTTGCACATATTATTCAGAAATTGAAGATCCACAGGACTGTAGCCAACCTCCCTGGACGTGGCCACAGGAGGAGACAGATAATATGAATGGTAACAAAAGAGCCCAGAACAACCTCGAAACTCATTCATGGTGAACTTCAAGGTCAAGGTACATCAGTGTCAGATCGCACCATCTGTCGTTGTTTGAGCCAAAGTGGACTTCATGGGAGACGACCAAGGAGGACACCACTGTTGAAAAGAAATCATAAAAAAGCCAGACTGGGATTTGCCAAACTGCATGTTGACAAGTCACAAAGCTTCTGGGAGAATGTCCTAGGGACAAACAAGACAAAACTGCAACTTTTTGGCAAGGCACATCAGCTCTATGTTCACAGACGCAAAAATGAAGCATACCAAGAAAAAAAACACTGTCCCTACTGTGAAACATGGAGGAGGTTCTGTTATGTTCTGGGGCTGCTTTGCTGCATCTGGCACAGGGTGTCTTGAATCTGTGCAGGGTACAATGAAATCTCAAGACTATCAAGGTATTCTAGAGAGAAATGTGCTGCCCAGTGTCAGACAGTTTGGTCTCAGTCACAGGTCATGGGTCTTGCAACAGGATAATGACCCAAAACACACAGCTAAAAACACCCAAGAATGGCTAAGAGTGAAACATTGGACTATTCTAAAGTGGCCTTCTATAAGCCCTGATCTAAATCCTATAGAACATCTGTGGAAGGAGCTGAAACATGCCATGTGGAGAAGGCACCCTTCAAACCTGAGACAACTGGAGCAGTTTGCTCATGAGGAGTGGGCCAAAATACCTGCTGAGAGGTGCAGAAGTCTCACTGACTGTTACAGAAATTGTTTGATTGCAGTGATCGCCTCAAAAGGTTGTGCAACAAAATATTAAGTTAAGGGTACCATCATTTTTGTCCAGGCCTGTTTTATGAGTTTGTTTTTTAAAATAATTCTGTTGAACCACAATTCAAAAGCATTGTCTGATTTTCAATGGTTAATTTTCATAGAATTTTTATTCACTACCACTTTTGTCAGATTCAAGTTATTTCTGTTACCATTGTGGGTTTTTCTTTCATTAACCTCTTGCGCTCTGTTGTACCGCGGGCGGGCAAGTCTCTGCGTCCTAGGGCGCACGAGTGGTGATGTAGGTGGTGTGGCCTCTAAGCGCGCACTGAAAATAAAAGCTGCAGACACAGCCGCGAACAGATTAGTTCATCTGATTGACCTCTCATTCGACTAATAAGAGCCTTGAATTGGATTTCTGAAACCTTGAAGAACCCATGAATGAAAACCTAGGAAGGAGGACCCGCCTACTGTGAATGCAGGAGCCAATTGAAGCACAGAAGTTCGGGCTGGGTGAAGAGAGATTTACTGTTGCAACAGATGAAAAAAAGGACGCTGGAAGAACCTGCTACAGATCGAGCAGCATGGAGAACACCCACAAGTGCAATCTGCACTCATTCCAGCAGAATAGACGTTTAGGATTCTCTTCCGTCATCATAGACCGACGGAGGCCGACTACAAAGGTCGTAAATCATTCGCCCAAACCGCAATAATGGAATTATGTTTTGACCGGGATCCACGAGTGGACCAGTGTCGCGTTCATCTGACAATGAGGAAGAGAAGTTCGCCAGGACAATGTGGCTGTGAAGAGGTAAGGTGTTGTAATGTTTAACGTTTAAACGTTTATTTAGCCCTGAAAATTGTAATCAAAAAATGACTTTTGACCGATCGGTAAATTACAACTGTACGGCGCACGAAGTACAAAGTGCGTGTGCCGCGATAAACGGTTCATTTGCCATGTTCGGACCATGAACGCCCCCCCCCCCCGCTGCAGAAGAGGAGCGGGGGGGGGGCTTCACGGTGCGAGCACCCCCCGGTCCGCAGGGGGAAGCCATGGAGGCCGCGCAGCGGTCGCCACATAGCCATATGAGTCTATTCCGTCATGTAGCGATGGCCGTCCTCTGTAGCCCCCCCCCCCCACACACACACAGTAGCGAGGGCGGGGGGAAGCCACGGTGACAGTGTTGCTGTGGAAACATGCCACATCCGAGTGTAATCCGTTATGTAGCGAGGGCCGAACTCCGTGCTCTGTAGCAGGGGTGGGTGGGGGGACAACCCCCCCCCCCACACACACACAGACACAGCCCTGAATGTGACCTTTCATTTGAGCCCAAAATGAAGCTTCTATGTTGAATCATTCAAAAGTTACAGACGTTTTTCCAAACTGTGCCATTTGGCACAATTTGGCACAGTTCAAAAACGCCTGGGAACTACCTGAGAACAAAGCTGTGTAATATATTCATTTTTTGTGGTATTGTTACAAAATTTGGACCTCAGCTGGATAACACTTGGTTCTACATTTCTGTTGCATTTCCAGCCCGGATCTGAAGCTGTGTGTTATTTGTAAGCATTGTATCCAAAAAAACACCCAGGCCAAATTTATTTTCTCAGGTTCACTATGTTTAGATGACTGTAACTCAGTGGCCGGAGCACTTAGAGAGATCACGTTTTTTTTGCCAAAAAATTCCAAGTGTTTTTCTTTTAAATGAGACCAATCCCATGAAGATGCTGCAAAGGGTTGAATAACAGCTTTCGATTTACTTTGGGCACATTATTTTTTGGCGTTTTTAGGAAAATTGACCGGAGTGCAAGGGGTTAACAGAGGGGTACCAACAATTTTGTCCACTGCTATATTACCTCCACCAGGGATGTAATATTTTTGAGTCTGTCCGCACATGCATCATTATCAGAATAACACAGGTTTTGATGAAGCTGTCAGGAGATACTAGAAATGGATCAAGGACCAATTTATTAAATAGAGATAGACATCACTAAATTAGATAGTGATGCCGCTGGCCCAAGTTGGCGCAGGACCAAGTGCCTGTAAAGTTGAGCCAGGTGCGATGACCATCAATCATATTTGCATATCAGATATGACATTTAATCCTGTAGCAGCTTTAATGTTTTGCCTTATATGTTAAGAAAAGTGTGCTGAAATTAACAAAATATGTATAACAATCTAAAAGTCAAAGATTTTCTTTCCCATGAATACTAGTGTATGTGCATTATTTACCTCCTATAATAATATATTGTAAGCAGAGTCCATAAAATGTATGCTTCATCTGCCAAAATTTCATTAAGGCTCCCAATCTGGATTCAGACATTTTATCTGCCAAAAATTACTTGATATGGTTTTTTAAGATTGAATAATGAAGATTATAACATGTTCTGTTCAACATGTGAACAGTCTCAAAGGGCTGTCATAGCTTATAAATGTGTTATTTTTACCTGCCAAAAATTGATGAAGGGTCTTAATGTTGATTCAAACAGTTTTCATGTTTCAAAAATAACTTGAGCAACTTGCTCTGTCACACTTGTGAAATAGTCTCAAAGGGCTGTTATAGCTTATAAATATGTTATAGCTTATAAATATGTTATTTCACCTGCCAAAATTTGATTAAAGGTATTAATGTTGATTGAAATAGTTTGCATGCTTTAAAAATGATTTTTATTTGATTCAGGATAAAATTGTGAATATAATACTCTAACTTGCTCTCTCGCACTTGTGAAATAGTCTCAAAGGACAATAATTCTGTATTTTGCCTGCCAAAAATTGATTAAAGGTCTTAATCTGGATTTAAATTTCAGAAATCCAAACATTATCGGTTTATTCGTGTGTGCGCAAACATGGTCAATGATCATGTTTACATGCACACTAATAAACTGGTTATGATTGGATTTCTGCAGTTATCTGTGTCATAAATCGGCCTTTTCAAGGGCTACAGAGGACACCAAACACACGCTGTGAGTTTACACATTTATTAACAGAAAGACGAACATGATACAAAATACTACACTTACATATAATGAAATGATGAAGGGCACAGGAGGCGAACGGGGCTCACGACCAGTGGAGAAGAACAGCCTGACAAAAAACTGGCTGAGGCGCTTGGACACGCTGGGGGGGAAAAGAGATAAACCCCAGCCGGAGTCACACCTGAAGGGAAACGGGGCTCACGGCTGAGGAAAATGAAAAAAGGATAAATATTACCTGGTCGAAGCGCACCCATTCACCTCTGTGGAAACCCAATGACTGATTCCTCTGAGGAGGCTAACAGTAGGACATGGCAACGGGGGGGGGAACGTTGCCGTATCCTTAAATAGGTGCATGGGACAAATTATTAATGAATGGTAGGTGTGGGTACATGAATGAGGAAATAATCAGAACAAGTGACAGCTGTGCAGCCCATGAAACGGAGTTTGACAGCCGGAAGCTGCACAGCACTGTCCAAATAAAGGCACAGACTGGAAACTAAATAATACTGTAAGAATAAGATAACACAACCCCAAAAGATGTAATTAACACCATAAATACAAAATGACACAATAAATAGACAGGACAATAAGGACAAAATTAAGAATACAAACACTCCATAAATAAACAGACCAAACACAGTAGACCATAATGCCTGCAACATAAACAAAGAAGCAAACAAACAGAAAAGGACTTAACTCAAACTGAAGACTGAGCACAGCACCCACCCGTGCTCAGGATCATGACAGTGTCCCCCCCCCCCCCCCATGGTGGACCCAGACACCCAGAAGCAACATCAAAAAAGAAAAAGGACCCCCCCCCCAACAAAAAAGAACAATCCACCCCGGGCAGGAGGAGGGGGAACCCAGTCATGGAGGGACCAAACCCAAGACAGAAAAGAAACAAACAAAAAAAACCAGACTCATGACCCACAACCCGGACAGATAAGGAAACTATGGAACTCTAGAAGTACTCGATGAAAGAGAAAACGGTTCAGGTGGTCTGCTGAAGTCCCAAAACCACCAGATCACCCGATGGAACGAATCAGGCAGTCTTCCAGAGTTCCAAAGCCACCCATGCAGACGATGAGGTTCGTCGGGTGGTCTTCCTACATCCCTGAGCCAATGGGCCATAGGGCATGACGTGCCCCCACCAGGAGGCAGCAGCTGGAGCCCGTGCCCCTCACTGACTACAGGGACTGAGGGGTATTAACCAAATGAGGAGAATAGCTGATTAGCAAGGGACCCAGAAGAAATGGCAACTAACCCACGAGGGAACCAGATGCAGAAGACGACTGACCAGCAAAGACAGACGAAAAGGATTGCTGACCAGCGAGAAGACCAGATGAGGGGAATAACTGCTCAGTGGAGGCCTCAGGCGAAGACGGGGAGCCCTCAATGATGTCAAACGGAGATGAGGAACCTTTAACGACCTTGGGTGACAGTGGGGGGCCCTCAACGACCTTGGGTGGGGGCAGGGGACCCACTGCGACCTTGGATAGAGGCGAGGGACCCACGGCGACCTTGGACGGAGGCAGGAGACCCACGGCGACCTTGGACGGAGGCAGGAGACCCGCGGCGACCTCAGGCGGAGATGGAGGACCCGCGGCGACCTCAGGCGGAGATGGAGGACCCGCAGCGACCTCAGGCGGAGATGGAGGACCCGCGGCGACCTCAGGCGGAGATGGAGGACCCACGGTGACCTCAGGCGGAGATGGAGGACCCGCGGCGACCTCAGGCAGAGATGGAGGACCCACGGTGACCTCAGGCAGAGATGGAGGACCCATGGTGACCTCTGGCAGAGATGGAGGACCCACGGTGACCTCAGACAGAGATGGAGGACCCATGGTGACCTCTGGTAGAGATGGAGGACCCATGGTGACCTCTGGCAGAGATAGAGGACTGACGTCTGGCGGAGTTGGAGGCTCAGAAGGAGAGGAGACAGACACCGGTTCAGTCACCTGCAGCAGTGGAGCCTGGCAAGGAGAACTAAGGTGCAGTTAACGGCTGCACCTGGTCCTCCCTACCAAGAGCCAAGCAAGATTTCTCTAATACAGTTATAGTGAAAACGAAAAAGAAAACTTGCCCGAGCTCGAGCTCCACCGCCGTCCAGGACTCTGGTGAATTAGGCTGGGACATCTCGACTCCAGATATCTGGGCGTCCCTTCCCGGCATGGCCACCTCGGACGAGGAGGAAAGAGAAAGCGCTGGGTTACTATCACCGGCAGCAATGGAGCCCGGCGAAGAAAACTGAGGAGCAGAGGGCATCTGCAGCTGATTCTCCTCACCATGAGCAAGACAAGATTTCTCTAACACTGATAATTTGGGGACAGGAAAGAGTACTTGTCTCGACTCAGGCTTCACCACCCTCCAGGACTCCAGCGACTCCAGCTGGGGTGTCTTGAATTCCACCGCCTGGGCATCTTCTACTGACACGGCTGCCTCGGACGGAGAAGAAGGAACAAACACTGGGTTACTACCACTGGCAGCAGTGGAGCCTGGCAAGGAGAACTCCAGAGCAGCAGGCATCTGCAACTGGTTCTCCTCGCCATGAGGAAGACAAGATTTCTCAAAAACAAACAGAGAGACAGGAATGAGAACTCGCCTTGATTTGGACTCCACCACCATCCAGGACTCTGGCGAACCTGCTGCGGCGATCCAGGCAGCAGGCATGATGGTAGGTGCAGCTAACGGGCCCCCAGGTGTGGCAACCAATGCTGTAGGAACCTCCAACATGGCGGATGAAGCTGGAGATCGCCTCACTGATGGCACCAGGTCACGCGAAGCCAAACCCAGGGGACACTCATTTGTCAGCGCAGGCTTCAGGACACAAGGGGTGCTCTTCTCCCATGCAGGACGTGGCTGCAGGACTAGCTCAGGATCCTCTGGAACCACAGACCTCTCCATTGTCCAGCGGCTCCCTCCCAGAACTGGCGGACACTCAGGGAAAACGGAGAGGGACACGGGAGAAGCAGGTGAGGATGAAAGTAAGATTTCAGCAGCAGGCAGTGAGGACTCAGCCAAATTGAGCTGCTGTTGAGCCTCACCACAAAATACTACACTTACATATAATGAAATGATGAAGGGCACAGGAGAAGAACGGGGCTCACGACCAGTGGAGAACAACAGCCTGACGAAACACTGGCTGAGGCGCTCGGACACGCCAGGGGGGAAAAGAGATGAACCCCAGCCGGAGTCACACCCGAAGGGAAACGGGGCTCATGGCTGAGGAAAATGAAAAAAGGATATATATTACCTGGTCAGAGCGCACCCATTCACCTCTGCAGAAACCCAAGCGCATTCAGAGAATGACTGATTCCTCTGAGGAAGCTAACAGTAGGACATGGCAACGAGGAAACGTTGCCTTATCCTTAAAAACAGCCGTGGACAAAATTGTTGGTACCCCTCTGTTAATGAAAGAAAAACCCACAATGGTCACAGAAATAACTTGAATCTGACAAAAGTGGTAATAAATAAAAATTCTATGAAAATTAACCAATGAAAATCAGACTATGCTTTTGAATTGTGGTTCAACAGAATTACTTTAAAAAAAAAAAACAAACCTATGAAACCGGTCTGGACAAAAATGATGGTACCCCTAGAAAAGATTGAAAATAATGTGACCATAGGGACATGTTCAACCAAGATGTGTCCTCTAATTAACATCACAGGTGTCTACAAACTTGTAATCAGTCAGTCGGCCTATTTAAAGGGTGACAAGTAGTCACTGTGCTGTTTGGTGACATGGTGTGTACCACACTAAACATGGACCACAGGAAGCAAAGGACAGAGTTGTCTCAGGAGATTAGAAAGAAAATTATAGATATGCATCTTTTAAAAAGAAAACTAACATTGCTAAACAGATTGATTTGGAGAGGAGAATAGCCATATTAGAGACTTCATTCAAACAGGACACAAATTTAGTAAATTTGTCACCCCTTCTGAAGCTTAAAGGCCAAATGTCACGTAATTTTTTTTTCTAAATGACAACGAATTTAGATAAAATACACATAGCTTAAACCAAATATTCATACCGGAGACCATATCACCCACCTGTATTTACATAATTGCACAAAATACACCAGGTGAAGGCCCCACCTTGCTTGCTGGCTTGTGACAGCCAGTCCAGACCACGCCCATGTTTTTGACATCACCAGTTGTACCCTGGCTGCCCTGCCTATCCACATTCACACTTATCAACATTGGACAATCATGACGGAAAGTGACAGCGATTGTGAACAAATTAGCTTAGTTTTGTCTTTTTTTTTTTTGTCTTTTTTTTGTCAGTGGTTCAGACAGTGACAGAGGCATAGAACCTTACCGGTTCGAGCCGTCCGAGACGGAATCAGATGCTTTGTCTGATGACAACAGTTCCAACGATGACCAGAGAGCAGAACCAGTGGAAAATGTCATTGAACTGGACATTAATCGCCTCCAGAATTGCGAAGCCAAAGGGGGTCTGTCGAGGGCGCCCCATAAATATTGATTTTTCAGAAGCCATTATTATTACAGTGGAGGACAGCCGCTGCTGTCAAGAAATTGACCAGATCAATACGAAAATGGAGGCGCATACCTGTCAAGTGAGACGTTTTCGCCGTATTTTGGTGCCAAGCGCGGCTGTGGGGGACACTTTTCTGGGAAATGTTTTAAATGTAGTTCGTGTTGTTATTGTCAAATATTTTAAGGAAAATACGGGGAAAATGCAATTTTAGCAAAAACGGGCGTATTGCCATTTCTGTACGCCCAAAAGAAAAATATACTGGAAAAAAAATTGAGTGTCTTGAGGAGCACTCCTGTGTGTGATCCCCCACAGCTCGTGCTGGCAGATCGCTCAGCGTGAGCTATTATCACTACTGTTCGAAGTGTGGAGTCAATCATTAGTTTAATTGTCTGGGCGGGCTGATCGCTCAGCTTGAGCTATTCTCACTACAATGAGAAGTCATTAGGACAATGGTTTAACACGTTCAGCTGTGCAGCGGTTGCGGAACAGACAGAGATCGCCTGACAAATACAGAATTCTGTTTTTTTTTTTTTATTTTGCGCCGGACGCCGAGTTGTGTTGTTATTGTCAAATATCCATGAATCCTTAAAATATTTGACAATAACAACACGAGTTGCATTTGGGGCATTTCACAGAGAGGTGTCCCTTGTTGCTCCGCCGTTCCTTATAGCCGCTTTTTACGGTGTTGAAGTACGGCGAAAACGTCTCACTTGACAGGTATGAAAACATTTCCCAGAGAAGTGTCCCTTATTACCCAGCTGTCCCTGATAGTCCCGTTTTAAGGTATGGGTGAAATATCCAATTTTTCTTTCTTGTTGCTCACTTCAACCTTCCAGTCTCCATATAAACAATCAATTGAAATACCCCAAGCATCAAACTAGGGTACAATCGATTTCGTCACTTCCGCCTTCTTCCCCAGGCGATTCCAGGGGCCGTGTCAGGCCAAGCGCGGCAGTTTTAAATTAACGAATATTCCGTTGTTACTGAAGCATATGCACCAAGACCCGAACGGATCGGTTCCCTTTTATATTTAGTTTCAAGATATTTAAAGTACCCTGTTACGTGACATTTGGCCTTTAAGTATGAGCTGAATTCAATCCTAACACAAAAAGTTGAATTTTCCCTATTTCGCCTTAGGCATAAACAATTCGAGGAGGGGGGACAAAGCTGGCAAAATGCTGGCTAGATATATTAAAATGAAAGAAGCTCAGTGTACTATATCTGCTATTAGGACACAGGATGGTACTCTGGTGTCAGACTTAAATGAAATTAATGGTGCTTTCAGAGAATTTTACACTTCACTTTATTCTTCTGAAATGGAGGCTGGATCTCAAGAGATCTATGCATTTTTGTCATCCCTGTCTTTGCCCTCCCTAACGAAGGAACAAATAGACTTGCTTGACGCCCCAAATACTAAAGAGGAAATTGTGAAAGTTATTAACAGCCTCCCGACTGGAAAGGCACCGGGCCCTGACGGATTTATTGTAGAATTTTACAGGGCCTGTGTTGATGAGCTTTCTCCTTTACTTTTAGAAATGTTTGCGGAATCTGTTGAACAAGGCCGTCTGCCCCCTTCTTTAACAGAGGCTTTCATTTTGCTTATTTTAAAAAGCAATAAAGATCCGTTAGAGTGTAAGAATTATAGACCAATTAGTCTTATAAACTGTGACTGTAAAATTCTCTCCAAAATTTTGGCATCAAGATTAGATAAAGTAATGATATCCCTTATAAATCCTGATCAGGTGGGTTTTATTTGTTCCAGAGGTGCGGCAGACAATATTAGGCGATTTATTGATATCATATGGTCAGTTCAAAATGATCCCTCACTAATTATGTCCTCCACACAGGGGAAATCCCCCCCTCCTGGAGAGAAGGGGTCATTGCAGTTATACCTAAACCTGAAAAGGATAAACTAGAGTGCTCCAACTACAGACCAATCAGTGTACTAAATCAGGACTATAAGCTTTTTACCATTATCCTTGCCAAAAGGTTAGAAAATATACTGACAGACCTAATTCATTTAGACCAAACAGGTTTTATAAGACAAAGACAGACACAAGACAACATTCGACGCACTTTACACATAATTCATCATATAAAAAAATATAACTTAAATGCAGTCATATTGGGATTAGATGCTGAAAAAGCATTCGATTCGGTTGACTGGTCTTTTCTATATAGAATCTTATCCAGTTTCAATTTTCATAACAACTTCATTAGAACTATACAGGCATTATATAAAAAACCAACAGCTAAAATAAGGATTAACGGTAATTTATCATCATCTTTTGAACTGGAAAGAGGATGTCGTCAGGGCTGCCCCCTGTCTCCACTGCTCTTTGCAATCTTCATAGAACCTCTGAGCCAATGGATAAGACAAAACCAAAAAATTCAAGGTATTACACTTGGTCAGAAGGAACATAAAATAGCACTCTTTGCTGATGACATTTTAATATACCTAGGGCAGCCGGACACTTCTTTACCAGAACTAACCTCAGTTTTTCAGAGTATGGAGATTTATCGGGGTACAAATTAAATATGCATAAAACCCAAGTTTTAACATTCAACTATGACCCAAATCATTATTCACTAAGCAAACTCAAAACTAACTGGGAGTCGGAATCTATGAATATCTGGGGGTCAATATCCCGAAACAACTCAACAAAATTATATCACTAAACTATGATCCACTGGTGACAAAAATAAAATCTGACCTAGCAAGATGGAATATGATACCATTCTTGGGTACTGCACAAAGAATTGAAGCAGTCAAAATGAATATACTTCCACGTCTTCTATACCTTTTCCAAACAATACCGGTAGAACCTCCCAAAAAAACATGGCAGGAGCTGGACAGAAGGATCTCAAGATTCATATGGCAGGGCAAGAGACCTAGAATCAGATATAGAACCCTACAGCTAAACAAAGACAAAGGTGGGCTCGCGCTGCCAAATATCAGGGACTACTTTAAAGCCGCACAAATTAAAACTTTAGTAGAGATATGTAACCCAGTCTACACTGCACAATGGAAGGAGATCGAATGCCAAATAACAAGTGACATCCCCCTACAGGCGATAATAGGGAACAATGTCTTACCTAAGCTTTTGAATAACACTAACCCGTGGATAGAGACCCCGCTAAAAATTGGTTTAAGATAGTCAGAGAGAATCAAACTAAAGAGCCCTATCGACTTCTGCAATGGATCGCCTATGATCAGGACTTTACTCCTAATAAAACAGACACCAGATTTAAAAAGTGGAAGGAGAAAGGGCTGATAAAATATTACGATTTTTTTAAAGGGCAAATCTTAAGAAGTTTTGAAGATTTGAAAAAACAAGGCCTAATAAATCAAGACCTTTACAGGTTCTTCCAGCTTAGACACCACATAAACAATATACTTAAAAAGGAGGTTTTGGAAAGGGCCCAGTCAGGTGTTCTGAAGGTCTTCTTAAGGGCATATAAAGGGATCCCAGGGATCAGATACATTTCTAAAATATACCAAGGTCTTCAAGACTTAAAAGGAGACAACACATCTTATATAAAAGAGAGATCGGAAAAAGAGGGGAATTTCACTTTACAACTGGAAATATGGGAAAAGCTAAATAAACAGCAATGGAAAAGTACCTCATCCCTGCAGTGGAGAGAATTTGGATGGAAAAACTTGGTAAGATTTTTCAGAACACCTGCACAAAACAAATTTACCCATAAGGGATTGAACTGTTGGTGCTTGTGTGGTGAAAAGACTGCAAATCATTTTCATGTGTTTTGGTCATGCCCAGTTATCCACCAATATTGGACCAAGGTACAGACAATATTGGGGAAAATATTCAAAATTACAGTTCCCTTTTCTTTTGTAACTTTGTATTTGGGTTTACTACCGGACTCACTGGAAAGACGAGGAGAAAAATACTTATTCAGTGTTTTAATATTGGCAAGCAAAAAAGCTCTAACTAAAAAATGGATGTTGAAGGACTGTCCTACACCTGAAGATTGGACTAACGTGATCCAAGACATTTACTCGATGGAAAAGTTGACATTCGCACTGAGACAGGACATGGATGGGTTCATGAACTTTTGGCAACCCTGGACCGCATATGTGTCTTCCATTAGATCTAATCTTTGACAAATACCATTTCAATAATGGTTCCGCTCTTTGTTCCAATGCTACTCAGATGCTCTTTTATCTTTATTTACTTACTTTTTCTTTTTGTTTGTTTTTTACTGGTTTGTTTGTTTTTTTTTGTTATTTGTTTCTTGTTTTTTTTTCTCTTTAATTTCACTTTTTCTTTCACTTAAAAAAAAAAAAAAAAAGGGGTGTTGTAAGAATTAATCTTCCAATGTTGTCAGATATCAGAAAATAAGGGAACATGTGATGAAAATGTAAACACTGCATTGCTGTAACGACCTGTATACCCTTTACAAAAACTTAAATAAAAAAAAAAAAAAAAAAAAAAAAAAATGATCCCTCACTTGCACACCTCTCTCCAGTAGCAGCCCTCTCCCTGGATGCTGAAAAAGCATTTGACAGGGTTGAGTGGCAGTATCTCTTTGCGACTCTAGAGACTTTTGGTTTTGGTTCAAAGTTTCTTTCTTGGATTAAATTACTATATAATGAACCTAGAGCTTCAGTGATATCAAATCGAGTTACATCACAGCCTTTTAGACTTTATAGGGGTACGCGCCAGGGCTCCCCTTTAAGTCCCCTGCTTTTCGCTTTGGCATTAGAACCATTAGCTGTTGCTATCCGCAAAGACGGCAATTTTCCAGGTATTCAGGTCCATGGCAGTACCCATAAGATAATGTTGTATGCTGATGATGCATTGGTACTGATTACACAACCTCAAAAATCAATTCCAGCTCTCCTTAAAATTATTAACCAATTTTCACGTTTGTCTGGTTATAGAGTTAACTGGATAAAATCAGAAATTCTCCCTCTAACATCTTATTGCCCTAAAACACTGTTTACATTTGGTCAAAATATAGGCTTTTCTTGGCCAAAATTAGGAATTAAATATCTTGGCATCCTGTTTCCTCACACTTTATCGGATCTGATTCAGGTTAATTTTGAGCCTTTGCTCGAAAAATTTAAAATAGACATAGAAAGGTGGTCGCCTCTTTTTTTGTCTCTTTGGGGCAAGGTCAATGTTAAGATGATTTGTGCACCCCGATTTAATTACCTTCTACAGTCTCTTCCTCTTAGGATCCCAGTTGGTTATTTTCGACAATTTGATAGGTTGTGCAATAAGTTTTTATGGAATGGTAAGCGCCCTAGATTAAAGTTGAAAAGATTACAAAAGTCTACAGATTCAGGAGGTTTGGGGGTCCCAAATTTAGTTTTATATCATTACGCTTTCAGTCTTAGACATGTGATTCATTGGGCTCTCCCCCCTGAGAGAGCTCCCCCTTGGTTTTATTTGGAGAGTTATCTGAGCAGCCCTCTTCCCCTAGTACATCTAATCACAATCAAACTTCCTTCTGAATTTCAGTCGCATCCTATTGTATCCTTTTTACAATACGTTTGGAAGAGGGTTGCTTCTATACTAGAGTTTAGCTCTCATCTTCATTCTATGGCTTCTATTTGGCTTAACCCAAGTCTCCATATTGGAAAATCCCCATTTATGTGGAAAATCTGGGTGAAAAAGGACATCTTGATGTTAAAAGATCTATATGAAGGGGGAGCTCTCAAATCATTTGATGTTCTACGGGCACAGTATGGATTACCACAGAATCAGTTTTGGAAATATTTACAACTTCGACATCTGCTGTGTCAAGTCTTTGGATCTACAACTACCCCTCCTCCTGATGTAGAATGGCTCATCCAGGCATTGAGTTCCTGTGGTAAAAGATGTAAGGCCTCAAATTTCTATTTAATGCTCCTTAAGAGCTCAAATAAAGATTCTTCATCCCTTAAACACGTATGAGAAAAAGATCTGAATTCACAATTTACTGATGTTGAATGGGCAAATATTTTAAAGAATGGGAAGAAAGTGTCTAGGGAATTGAAAACCAGACTTGTTCAATTTAAAATTTTGAATCGATTTTACTGGACACCTTGTAAAATGTTGAGAGCGAATCTCATTCATTCTTCAAGCTGCTGGAGATGTCTACAGGGGGAGGAGGCATTAATCCATATGATCTGGAGTTGTCCGGTAATACAGGACTTTTGGTTGCAGATCCATAGACATATTATGACAATTGTTAAGCAAGAAGTGCCATTTACTCAGAGACTTTTTGTCCTTGGGGATCCATCAACTATTCAGGACCCAATCTCTGATGCTGAGTGGATTCAGACTGCTCTGATGGTGGGCCGAAAGTTGATCACTTCTTACTGGAAATCTTCCTCTGCCCCACCCGTAGCTCAATGGCTCAGGGAATTGGGCAAGCTTGCTGCACTAGAACGCCTTTCATATAAACTTCTGGACAGGATGGACAGCTTTTACAATAAGTGGGGATCCTATCTTACCTTTATAGGTGTTGTAGATTAAGCCAATCATCTTAGGAGTATTAGGGTGGAAATGGAATGTTATCCTCTCACTGGGTATATTGGTTTTTGATGTTGTTGGGTTGTTTTTTTTTTGTTTGTTTGTTTGCTTTATTTTCTAAATTGCAAACCCAATAAAATTCAAATTACAAAAGAAAAGATTGAAAATAATGTGACACATCAACCAAGATGTGTCCTCTAATTAACAGCACAGGTGTCTACAAACTTGTAATCAGTCAGTCGGTCTATTTAAAGGGTGACAAGTAGTCACTGTGCTGTTTGGTGACATGGTGTTTACCACACTAAACATGGACCAGAGGAAGCAAAGGAGAGAGTTGTCTCAGGAGATTAGAAAGAAAATTATAGACAAGCATGTTAAAGGTAAAGGCTATAAGAGCATCTCCAAGCAGCTTGATGTTCCTGTGACTACAGTTGCACATATTATTCAGAAATTGAAGATCCACAGAACTGTAACCAACCTCCCTGGACGTGGCCACAGGAGGAGATGGATAATACGAATGGTAACAAAAGAGCCCAGAACAACCTCGAAACACATTCATGGTGACCTCCAAGGTCAAGGTACATCAGTGTCAGATCGCACCATCCGTCGTCGTTTGAGCCAAAGTGGACTTCATGGGAGATGACCAAGGAGGACACCACTGTTGAAAAGAAATCATAAAAAAGCCAGACTGGAATATGCCAAACTGCATGTTGACAAGCCACAAAGCTTCTGGGAGACTGTCCTATGGACAGACGAGACAAAACTGCAACTTTCTGGCAAGGCACATCAGCTCTATGTTCACAGACGCAAAAATGAAGCATACCAAGAAAAGAACACTGTCCCTACTGTGAAACATGGAGGAGGTTCTGTTATGTTCTGGGGCTGCTTTGCTGCATCTGGCACAGGGTGTCTTGAATCTGTGCAGGGTACAATGAAATCTCAAGACTATCAAGGTATTCTAGAGAGAAATGTGCTGCCCAGTGTCAGACAGCTTGGTCTCAGTCGCAGGTCATGGGTCTTGCAACAGGATAATGACCCAAAACACACAGCTAAAAACACCCAAGAATGGCTAAGAGCGAAACATTGGACTATTCTAAAGTGGCCTTCTATGAGCCCTGATCTAAATCCTATACAAGATCTGTGGAAGGAGCTGAAACATGCCGTTTGGAGAAGGCACCCTTCAAACCTGAGACAACTGGAGCAGTTTGCTCATGAGGAGTGGGCCAAAATACTGTACCTGCTGAGGGGTGCAGAAGTCTCATTGACAGTTACAGAAATCGTTTGATTGCAGTGATTGCCTCAAAAGGTTGTGCAACAAAATATTAAGTTAAGGGTACCATCATTTTTGTCCAGGCCTGTTTCATGAGTTTGTTTTTTAAAACAAAATCAAATCAAATCAAACTTTATTGTCATATTGCTGTACATACAACTGTAGTGCAGGCAAGATGAAATTGCGTTTCTCTCGGCATCCATATAAGAAGCAGCATGATTAAGACACACTCCCACATAGCTCCCACCCCCCCATCCATTCACACATCCCTGAGACATACTTGGGGAAAAAGAATAACTAACTATAATATACAAAATGTCCATAGGTGCAGTAGTGTGTATGTGAGATTCCGGGTCAGCTGTTCAGCATCCTGACAGCTTGTGGGAGGAAGCTGTTGATCAGTCTGGTGGTTCTGCCTCTGATGCTCCGGAATCGTTTACCAGATGGAAGAAGTTCAAAGTGTTTATGCAGAGGGTGAGAACGGTCCTTGACAATGTTCAGTGCCCTGCTCCTACAACGGTTCTGAAAAAGTTCTTGGACAGAGGGGAGGGAGACTCCAATTACCCTCTTCGCCCCCTTGACTATCCTCTGCAGGGCTTTTTTGTCTGACATACTGCTGCTGGAGTACCATGTAGCAATGCAGTACATCAGAACACTCTCCACCACACCTCTGTAGAAGGTCCTGAGGATGCAGATGGGGAGAGAGGCCTGTTTGAGTTTCCTCAAGAAGTGTAGTCTCTGCTGAGCTCGCTTCCTGATCTCCAAGGAATTCTTGCTCCAGGTCAGGTCCTGCGAGATCTGCACTCCGAGGAACTTGATGTTCTCTACTCTCTCCACTAAACGGCCGCCGATGCTGAGGGGGACGTGCTCAGGCTGTGACCGCCGGAAGTCGATAATCATCTCCTTTGTTTTGTCCACGTTGAGCACCAGATTGTTCTCCCTGCACCAGCCCTCCAGGTCTCTCACTTCTGCCCTGTACATTGATTCCTCATCCCTCTGAATAAGTCCCACCACCGTGGTGTCATCTGCAAACTTAATAATCTGGTTCCCCTCGTGTTTGGATACACAGTCATGTGTTAGAAGTGTAAACAACAGTGGACTGAGTACACAGCCTTGAGGGGTTCCGGTACTCAGCGTGACAGAGTTGGAGATGTTGTTTCCAACCCGGACAGACTGAGGTCTCTCAGTCAGGAAATCCAGGATCCAGAGACATGTGGCGGTGTTCAGACCGAGAAGGAGTAATTTCTCTATCAGTCTCTGGGGAATAATGGTGTTGAATGCTGAACTGAAATCAATGTACAGGAGTCTGGCGTAGGTGTCTTTCTGGTCCAGGTGGGTGATGACAGAGTGTAGGGTGGTGACTATAGCATCCTCCGTGGAGCGGTTTGAACGATATGCAAACTGGAGCGGGTCGTGTGATGCAGGGAGGCAGGCTGTGATGTGTGGTTTGACAAGCCGTTCAAAACACTTCATCACAATTGGTGTAAGTGCAACGGGACGATAGTCATTCAAACATGACACCACTGGTTTCTTTGCCACCGGTACAATGATAGAGGTCTTGAAGCATCTGGGAACGATGGCCTGACTCAGGGAGATGTTATAAATGTCAGTCAGGACATCCGCCAACTCGCTCGCGCAGTCTCGGAGCACACATCCCGGAATGTTGTCTGGACCTGCAGCTTTGCGTGGGTTGATTCTGGATAGGGTCCTCCGTGTGTGCGCTGTGTTAATGGTAAAAGCTGGTCCGACCGATGGTGGGAGTGGGCCGGCCCTCCCTCTGATTGTCGAGTTTGATGCTTCAAAACGTGCAAAGAAGTCGTTAAGCCTGTCTGGAAGCGAAGCGTCGTCATCATCGACCCCCTGCCTAGACTTAAAGCCCGTCAGTGTCCGAACTCCCTGCCACATCTGCTTGGTGTTCCTAGTGTCACAGAGGTGTCCCTGGATTTTCTCCGCATAGGCGCGCTTTGCCACCTTAATTCCCTTTGAAAGCGCAGACCTGGCTGAGCGGAGGGCAATCCTGTCCTTCGCTCTGAACGCTGCATCTCTGGCTTTAAGCAGCGAGCGCACCTCTGCAGTCATCCAGGGCTTATGATTACCCCGCACAGTGATGGTCTTCACTGTAGTGACATCCTCTGTGCACTTCGCGATGTAGCTGGTGACCGAATCAGCATACTCCTCCACATCTGTCTTGTCTTCCTGGGAGGCTGCTATTTTGAAGATCCTCCAGTCTGTGTGATGAAAACAGTCTTGCAGTGCAGAGGTTGCACTCTCTGGCAAAATCCTGATTTGTTTCACTGCTGGCCTGCTGCGCTTCAATAAAGGTTTGTAGGCAGGAACCAGCATCACGGACATGTGATCAGAACGGCCAAGATGGGGGCGGGGTAACGCTTTATATGCATCTGTGTTTGTGTACACTAAGTCCAACATATTCTCTCCTCTGGTCTTAAAGTCTACACATTGTTTAAACTTGGGGAGCACAGTCTTTAAGCTGGTGTGGTTAAAATCCCCCGCAACCACCACAAAACTGTCCGGGTGTGACATTTGGATTTTACTGATTGCATTGTGCAGTTCCCCGAGTGCCTTCTTAGCATTAGCTTTAGCGTTAGCACTTGGCGCTATGTAAACACCAACTACAAACACGTTGCTGAATTCCCTCGGCAGATAAAAAGGCCGACAATTAACAATAAGGAACTCCGCCAACGGAGAGCAGTGTTTAGACACTAACGTGGCATTAACGCACCATTCTTGTTAACATAGATGCATAGCCCACCCCCCCGGCTCTTACCGGAGCTCGCCGTTTCCCTGTCGGCCCGGAACATCGCCATATCTTCCAGCTGAATGGCCTCGTCAGGAATGTTGTCGTGGAGCCATGTCTCGGTGAAAACAAACACACAGCAGTCCCTCCATTCTCTCCGGGTTTCTTTCAGCAAACGCAGCTCGTCTACCTTGTTTTCGAGGGCGCGGACGTTTGATAGAAGAAGCGACGGTACCGCTGGTCTGGAGGGGTTAGCCTTTAGCCTAGCATAGATCCCGGCCCTTTTTCCTCGCTTTTGCTTGCGCTCGCACCGCTTCCGCTTCCTCCTCTCCCGGGTAGCTTCCAGCGGGGACTCCGCCAAAATTCCATGCTGGCGTAGAATGTCCAAATCACAACCGACAACCACCAATTGTGGTGATTGTCGGTGAACCACCAATTGTGGTTCAACAATTCTGTTGAACCACAATTCAAAAGCATTGTCTGATTTTCATTGGTTAATTTTCATAGAATTTTTATTTATTACCACTTTTGTCAGATTCAAGTTATTTCTGTGACCATTGTGGGTTTTTCTTTCATTAACAGAGGGGTACCAACAATTTTGTCAACATCTGTAGGTGCATGGGACAAATGATTAATGAATGGTAGGTGTGGGTACATGAATGAGGAAAAAATCAGAACAACAGCGACAGCTGTGCAGCCCGCAAAACAGAGTTTCAATCTGAGTTGACAATCTGATTATTCAAGTGGCCATGTAAACAGAATAAGTCAATAAAGGCCATGTAACTGGGGTCATTAACTCAAGTGGTTTATCCTCCAGTAATCCGTTTATTCAGTGCATGTAAACACAAGAAAACTGATTATTGGCATTTTCAGTTTATTGCCAGTAATCAATTTATTGTGGCCCTGTAACCGCGGTCATTGTTCAAAATACAAACAAGTTCCAGGCCTAAACAGTAGATGGCAGTGATATGATATCTGGTTCCCTAAATGGCATTTATTTTTATCGTGATAAAGATATTATTCATCAGCAGCTTCAGTTCAAAACAGAGCAGAAAAGAAAAAAATTCAGGTTGCTCATACTTTGATGAAAATTTATCATTCGGGTGGTTCACGTTTTGTAAAAGATCAATGGTTCAATAAATGTAACCATTTCATAATGTACTTTTTTGTACTAAATTTGGAGGTGCCATTAGGTTGTTTTGCTATTATTTTACTGGTCCGGCCCACTTGACATTAAATCCGGCGGTATGTGGCCCCCGAGCTAAAATGAGTTTGACACCCCTGACTTATACCTCATCCTGCGTTTCAATCACTAACACACACACACACACACACACACACACACACACACACACACACACACACACACACACACACACACACACACACACACACGTCTAACTCACCATTCAGGTAAGGATTATCACTCTCAAAACTGGTGATTTGATCACTTTTCAGGTTTTTCAGGTTCAAGCACTGGAATAATTCACCAAATTACCTTCAGCATGAGTGGCTGACTTCCTGTTTAGAATTCAAAGTAAAAGAGATAGTCTGATAAAGTTAACCAGACCATCAGTGATGAAGCATCTCATTCCAGCCTGATGAGACATCACGAAAGCACCCAAATCTCCAGACCTTTGACAATGGCCTGTATGCAGACCCACCAGATGATCATTGTGAGTCAGTTTGGTGAGCATCCAGGCAATTGCCTAGGATAAGTAATGAGCTGGACAGATGGATGATGGACGCATTGTCATCACATTCCCTTATTTTGGCTTCTCTGATAAAATTTGTAGTTATGCCAAGAAATCAAATTTCTTTTCATGACTGATTTTATTTGTCTGCTCCTTTTTATATGTAACTGAGAAGGAATTTATTTATTGGAATCTCTTTATTGTCTATAAATTATATTATTACTTGATACGATGATTTGATTTTGTTTTGAAAATGCTTTTTTTCCCCCTTGTGTGACCATAAATGGCATTTGGAAATTCCAGAGTTTAATTATAATCAGGCCCTTGCTGCTTCTGCTACCAATGACGGCAACAACATCATATCCACACATAGCATAGTGTCATAATGCTGATGTTAGTGAAACTTAAATATGTCTGAGAAAATTAGTTGCTGTGGTGAAGTTTTCTCCATGGGTGCTTTCATTACCTCCACCAAGGAGGTAATGTGATCTGGGTGGTTTGTTTGGCTGTCTGTTTGTTAGCAGGATTACCCAAAAACTACTAGATGGAGAGTGATGAAATTTTCACCAGAGATGGCCCTTGGGCTATGAATGAATGTATTAGATTTTGGAGGTGATCCAAGAGCACATACCTCCACCAAGGCCCTATCTTCTCACAAAGTGTTAGTAGGATTATGCAAAAACCACTGAATAGATTTTGATTAATCAAGTGGAGACGTGAGCGTGAAGACTGGCTGATTTCAAAGTACAGTGCATTGCAGTAATCCAGCCGAGACATAATGAAGGCATGGATTACTGTTTCAAAAGTGCTGCCTTGAAAAGATGGGTTTTATCTTTGCCAACTGCCTTAAATGAATGAAAAAAAAACTGGACTTCACTACTGCATCAATTTGATGGTCTAATTTAAAATCACTGTCCATCTTAAAACCAAGATTAGAAACTGTTGGCTTAGCAAGGCATGCCAAGGGGCCCAAGGTCAACAGGGGGAGACTCACTGGAGCCACTGGGTCCAAACACCATCACTTCTGTCTTTTTTTTTTTTTTTATTTAAGTTTTTGTAAAGGGTATACAGGTCGTTACAGCAATGCAGTGTTTACATTTTCATCACATGTTCCCTTATTTTCTGATATCTGACAACATTGGAAGATTAATTCTTACAACACCCCTTATTTTTTTTTTTTTTTTTTAAAGTGAAAGAAAAAGTGAAATTAAAGAGAAAAAAAAAACAAAACAAAAAACAAAAAAAAACCAAACAAACCAGTAAAAAACAAACAAAAAGAAAAAGTAAGTAAATAAAGATAAAAGAGCATCTGAGTAGCATTGGAACAAAGAGCAGAACCATTATTGAAATGGTATTTGTCAAAGATTAGATCTAATGGAAGACACATATGCGGTCCAGGGTTGCCAAAAGTTCATGAACCCATCCATGTCCTGTCTCAGTGCGAATGTCAACTTTTCCATCGAGTAAATGTCTTGGATCACGTTAGTCCAATCTTCAGGTGTAGGACAGTCCTTCAACATCCATTTTTTAGTTAGAGCTTTTTTGCTTGCCAATATTAAAACATTGAATAAGTATTTTTCTCCTCGTCTTTCCAGTGAGTCCGGTAGTAAACCCAAATACAAAGTTACAAAAGAAAAGGGAACTGTAATTTTGAATATTTTCCCCAATATTGTCTGTACATTGGTCCAATATTGGTGGATAACTGGGCATGACCAAAACACATGAAAATGATTTGCAGTCTTTTCACCACACAAGCGCCAACAGTTCAATCCCTTATGGGTAAATTTGATTTGTGCAGGTGTTCTGAAAAATCTTGCCAAGTTTTTCCATCCAAATTCTCTCCACTGCAGGGATGAGGTACTTTTCCATTGCTGTTTATTTAGCTTTTCCCATATTTCCAGATGTAAAGTGAAATTCCCCTCTTTTTCCCATCTCTCTTTTATATAAGATGTGTTGTCTCCTTTTAAGTCTTGAAGACCTTGGTATATTTTAGAAATGTATCTGATCCCTGGGATCCCTTTATATGCCATTAAGAAGACCTTCAGAACACCTGACTGGGCCCTTTCCAAAACCTCCTTTTTAAGTATATTGTTTATGTGGTGTCTAAGCTGGAAGAACCTGTAAAGGTCTTGATTTATTAGGCCTTGTTTTTTCAAATCTTCAAAACTTCTTAAGATTTGCCCTTTAAAAAAATCGTAATATTTTATCAGCCCCTTCTCCTTCCACTTTTTAAATCTGGTGTCTGTTTTATTAGGAGTAAAGTCCTGATCATAGGCGATCCATTGCAGAAGTCGATAGGGCTCTTTAGTTTGATTCTCTCTGACTATCTTAAACCAAATTTTTAGCGGGGTCTCTATCCACGGGTTAGTGTTATTCAAAAGCTTAGGTAAGACATTGTTCCCTATTATCGCCTGTAGGGGGATGTCACTTGTTATTTGGCATTCGATCTCCTTCCATTGTGCAGAGTAGACTGGGTTACATATCTCTACTAAAGTTTTAATTTGTGCGGCTTTAAAGTAGTCCCTGATATTTGGCAGCGCGAGCCCACCTTTGTCTTTGTTTAGCTGTAGGGTTCTATATCTGATTCTAGGTCTCTTGCCCTGCCATATGAATCTTGAGATCCTTCTGTCCAGCTCCTGCCATGTTTTTTTGGGAGGTTCTACCGGTATTGTTTGGAAAAGGTATAGAAGACGTGGAAGTATATTCATTTTGACTGCTTCAATTCTTTGTGCAATACCCAAGAATGGTATCATATTCCATCTTGCTAGGTCAGATTTTATTTTTGTCACCAGTGGATCATAGTTTAGTGATATAATTTTGTTGAGTTGTTTCGGGATATTGACCCCCAGATATTTCATAGATTCCGACTCCCAGTTAGTTTTGAGTTTGCTTAGTGAATAATGATTTGGGTCATAGTTGAATGTTAAAACTTGGGTTTTATGCATATTTAATTTGTACCCCGATAAATCTCCATACTCTGAAAAAACTGAGGTTAGTTCTGGTAAAGAAGTGTCCGGCTGCCCTAGGTATATTAAAATGTCATCAGCAAAGAGTGCTATTTTATGTTCCTTCTGACCAAGTGTAATACCTTGAATTTTTTGGTTTTGTCTTATCCATTGGCTCAGAGGTTCTATGAAGATTGCAAAGAGCAGTGGAGACAGGGGGCAGCCCTGACGACATCCTCTTTCCAGTTCAAAAGATGATGATAAATTACCGTTAATCCTTATTTTAGCTGTTGGTTTTTTATATAATGCCTGTATAGTTCTAATGAAGTTGTTATGAAAATTGAAACTGGATAAGATTCTGTATAGAAAAGACCAGTCAACCGAATCGAATGCTTTTTCAGCATCTAATCCTAATATGACTGCATTTAAGTTATATTTTTTTATATGATGAATTATGTGTAAAGTGCGTCGAATGTTGTCTTGTGTCTGTCTTTGTCTTATAAAACCTGTTTGGTCTAAATGAATTAGGTCTGTCAGTATATTCTCTAACCTTTTGGCAAGGATAATGGTAAAAAGCTTATAGTCCTGATTTAGTACACTGATTGGTCTGTAGTTGGAGCACTCTAGTTTATCCTTTTCAGGTTTAGGTATAACTGCAATGACCCCTTCTCTCCAGGAGGGGGGGATTTCCCCTGTGTGGAGGACATAATTAAATGTTTTCAGGAGGAGAGGAGATAGTTGCTGTTTAAAGGTTTTGTACCACTCTGCTGTATAGCCATCAGCTCCTGGGGATTTGTTAGCTTTAAGTTTCATAATTGCTTTTTCCAATTCTTTAGAATGTATTTCTGACAGTAGTGTTTTATTTTGTGACTCCGTAAGTTGGGGAAGGTTTAATGTGTTTAGGAATGCCTCGGATGCGTTTTTATGTTTTTTGTGGGAGTATAAGTTCTTATAGTAATTCTCGAAGTTTTTAAGAATATCCTGAATTCTGAATTTTATTTCCTTTGATACTGGGTCTCTGATTTTGTAGATTGCTCTTTCTGTTTGATGTTTCCTCAATTTATAGGCTAGCAATTTTGCCGATTTACTGCCTGCTTCATAGTATTTTTGTTTCAGAAATGTAAGTTTCTTCTGGATTTCTATTGTGTAGATCTCATTTATTTGGTTTTTAATTTCCTTAATCTTGAGCGAGTCAGTAGAATGAGTGTTGCCTTTGTGTTCTTTTTCTAGGTTCCTAAGTTCTGACTCTAATGTGGATAGTTTTTCTTGTCTTAGTTTCTTTTGGGTTGCCAGTTTTGCAATAATCTTTCCTCTTATTACAGCTTTACATGCATCCCACAGTATTAAAGGGGATACTTCTCCATTATCGTTATCTTCCAAATATCTGAGAATATCTGACTCCAATTCATCTTTCAATGGTCCTTTCAGGACATTTGAATTTAACCTCCAAGAAAATGTATTATTTGTGTATTTTTGGATATTTAAGTCCATGTAGATCGGACTGTGGTCGGAGAGATCCATCAGTCCTATTTTACATGTTTTTACTCTACCAATGTCTCTATTAAACATAAAAAAATAGTCAATCCTTGAGTAAGATTAATGTGGAGTTGAGTAAAATGTATAGTATTTTACACTGGGGTTGAGTTCCCTCCACACATCACAGATTCCCATTTCTTTTAGTAGCATCCGAGTCTTCCTGTTTTGGGTGTTATTTTGATGTGGGGAATTACCAGAAGCATCCCAGTATGGATTCAGTCTAAGATTGAAGTCCCCACCACATATCACTAAACCTTGAGCTTTAGTTATCATTAGGTCGAATACATTTTTATAAAATTTCCAGTTAGCCCCTGGGGGAGCATACACATTCAGCAGGGTGATATCTTCTCCCTCTAGCCGCCCAGTTACCAAACTGTATCTCCCTTCTTTATCTTTGTGTTCTGATTTTTTTTCAAATGTAATTTTGGTTGATATCAATGTCGCTACTCCCCTCCTCCTCCCTGATTTATATGAAGATGAAGAGATCATTTTAAACCCTTGTCTACTGAGTTTATTGTGTTCCACGTCTGTTAGGTGGGTTTCTTGTAAAAGTATTATTCCTGCTTTGTCTTTTTTCATTTTGCCTAGAATCTTGGATCTTTTAACTGGATTCAGGATCCCTTTTACATTATATGAAATTATTTTGGTTACACCCTGTTTCTCCATTGTGTTGTTTTGTTTAGTATAACTGTGTGGTGGCCCTCTTTTGTGCTACTCAGAAACTGAAAGAACATTAAAAACAAGAAAAACATTAAGAACATAGTGTAAAAAACTTTAAAACAAAAAACTGTCAAAAGAACTTCCTGAGCTGAGGTCTTTTTAAAGACCCTGTAAGAGCCTTGATGGAGTGAAGGCCCTGAGGGAAATTCCTCAAACTCTGTTACGTGTTGAGGGCCCTCTCGTACCACTGAAAGTAGTCCCATGCTTTTAACGTGAGTTTCAGAACCCAATCCAAACTTGTAATGATTTTTTTTTTTTTTTTCCTTTTATGCCTAAACCCTGTGAAATTGTGTGCACCCTCCCACCCCCATCACATCAAACATTCACGCAAAAACAGTATTTGTTAGTATGAGCAGAACATGTGGATTATTGTCACATTTCTATTTTAACAAGTTTTTTTTTTTTTTATTACAAAGACTTATTTGTTTCAAATAATATGATTGTTCCATGAAATGTTTTACCACATGCTGAATATGCATCTCCTTTAATGTTTGTTACCTTGTATGAGGGGGGTTGGATGTGCGGATTGATTCAAGAGGAAGGGAAAAAAAAAAAAAAAAAGGTCGCTATTCCAACCTGAAAACGGATAGTTTATCCGCGACGCTCTGGTGCTGGGTTTCCCGCTGCTGGTCCGTGGATTTTGAGGGTCTTTGTGTTGTCCATGTTTGCGCTTTGATCTTCTCACTCGGGTCTGCTGCGGGTTTAAACACCGTTACCGGGAGCCCTCTTCTCGCCATGTCAGCTGTTGCTTCTTCCGCCGAATTATAGAGACACGTTTCATCGCCGTAGAAGACCCTTAACTTCGCAGGAAATGGTGTCTGAAAGCGCAATTTCTTCTCTCTTAACACCTTTTTCGCGTCATTGTATTCCCTGCGCTTTTTAAGGACCTCCGGGGCGTAATCGTGTTCCACGTAGACTTTTCTCTCCTGGTGCATAAATCCTTTTTTCTGCCAGGCCAGTCTTACAACCTCTTGTTTTATTTTGAAATTGGAAAATCTTACCAACACCGAACGTGGGGGCGCTTCCGCCGCCGGCCTAGCGGCTAATGAACGATGTGCCTTTTCTATCTTCAAGTCGGTGGTTTGTGGAATATCCAATTTCTCTCTTAGTAAGGATTCCACGCATTCTGCCATTGAGTTAAAACCATTTTCGGTTCCTTCTATCAGACCATGAATTCTTATGTTGTCTCTTCTTTGTTTTCCTTCTTGGTCGGTTAGCTTAGCCTCTATAGCTGCTTGTCTTTTGCGTAGGTCCAGCACAGAATCTTCGAGCACTTTTATTCGATCCTCTGTTTCCAAGATTCGGTTCTCGGCCTGGTCCACTCTGCTGTTTGTCCTTTTCAATTCTTCTCTGAATTCCCGAAATTCGGCCGTAACATCTCGGCGAAATCGTCGTAGTTCCTCAAATAGTGATTTCAGGCTAACCCTTTTGTTAGCTATCACCAGCTCCTCGTCTTCTGAACGGGGATCTTCCAGTTCAGATTCTCCGGCCGATACGTGTCCTAGCCTGGAGAATTTCAGTTTCTTCTGTTTTCCTTTAGACATGATGATTTTGTCTTTTGATTTTCACTCCTCCAAAAATCCGTTAAGTTTGATTTTCAAGGTGTTATCCTGGATTGAGTCTGAGAGCTTCAGTGTTAAGCTGCAGTCGCCATGGCGTCCAGACCGGAAGCTCCACTTCTGTCTTTTTTCATTAAAATTTAATTAGTTTAGGGCCATCCAAGATTTAATGCCATCAAGACATACAAGAAATGGTTTAATTGAGACCACATCCTTCCACTTTAATGGTACATAAATCTGACTGTCATCAGCGTAACAGTCAAAGGAGATACTATAGCACCTTGGGGGAGTCAGATTATTTAGCATCTCAGACAAGAGACAGTGGATAAGCATGGGAGAACAATGCTCAGGAGGTTCCTAGCGAGATAGCAGGAAGGAGTCAAGGACATAGGGGGTTGAATGCAGTGTAATGCAAATGTCATGTTGTGTGTGGAGAAATGCCATGAAACTTGTGAGGAGAGATTTGGGGTAAAAAGAGAGTGCCTGCTGAAATGAGTCAGTCTGTTCTGTGCTTGAGAGATGTGAAGTGTGTAATAAACTGTGTGCCATGAGTCAGCCTCTTATTTCACACACTCCATACTGGTGACCCCGACGTGATATGAACACGCAACCATACCATGCTTTCTAAGAATGGAACCCAGAGGAAGGAAATAAAGTGAAAAAAGCAGGGGCCCAAAAACTGAGCCCTGTGGGACCCCACATGACAGGGAAGCAGAGATTCATGACCAGCAAGGCTTGTTCATGTAAATTTGAGACATTTTTCTTGTTAAGATGAGACTTTTTTCTCATCAGTTTTCTTTTTCTTTCTCTTCTTTTTTTCCAGGTGAAAACAGGTACTGTCCATTCAGGTTAAATCCATCAGCAATTACCCATGATGTCGTGCAGCCTGAAGGGGTGTCCCAATTCATTGGGGTAATTTTCAACCCTTACGGGTACGCGAAGGGGTAGTTACCGGGGTAAGGATACAAATGAGAACTGGAACGGACCCCAAATCTACAGTTGTGAAAAAAAATTAGGACACCCCTTTAAATATTCAGTGCTTTATTAAGAAATGTTCACATATCTATGTCTAGCCTTGATTTTGTTTTTATTTGCATTTTTAAACATTTATTTTAGCCATTTTAAGTGGGAATGAATGTGGGGATGTCCTTAAAAAGATGGGGGCGTCCTAATTTATTCCTCACTATTTGTTTAGAATTATATTTTACAGAAAATCTGAAAAAAGTCTTTAATTTATTTTTAATTGTTTAGTTGTATTACAAGAATCTCCCAGTATTTTTTAACATTGATATTAAATTGCCATATGTCCAAATATGTAAAAAAAAAAAACCACACAGGCTTATACAGGGTGTCCTAATTTTTTCCACATGACTGTATGACTGTAAAGTGTACTTCAGTCTCACAATGCAAATATTTTTCTCGTCTGTTATACAGTATTTACTGCTGTTAATAAATAATTGAACAGTGTTTCTTTTGCTATTTTTTATATATGTATAAGGGTCACTTACATTTAAAAAGGTTGCAAATTTAATTCAAGTAAAATTTAGCATGCATTAGTCAAATTTGATCATATTAAACAATTTTCCAGCCACAAAATTGTGGCTACTAACAAAGCTGGCTAGTAACTTTGGAAAATCAGTAGCCACAGTAGCTGGTGAGCAAAAACGTTAATGTCAAGCCCTGCCTACAAGATGATGTAAATGAGATTAACATGCCATGGCCCACTGTATCCAAAGTGGTGGTTTGGTCAAGTAGGACAAAGAGCACATAATCACCAGAATCAGATACCAAAAGGATATCATTAAAGACCCTTAACAATGCTGACTCTTTGCTATGGAGGGGTTTAAATCCAGATTGGAACACCTCCAGGATATCATGCTGGTCCAGAAAAGACTAAGTGAGCAGAAACAATTTTCTCCAATATTTTAGAGAGAAAAGGCAACTTGACGATAGGTCTAAAATTAGCTAACACAGTATGATCGAGATGGATGGATGGATGTGCGGACAGAGGGAAATATGGACAGATGGAGCCTTGACAAAGGTATATCCTCTCTGAATCCCCTCTAGTTACTCTATGGTTTGCTTGAATTTCTCAAGATACTCAGCCTTTCACTGTTGTATATGAGATATTTTTAGTTTTTATTACTTATGGCAGTGTAGTGTCCATTCCAGTGTGTGTCTATAAAGGATGCAGGAGCTAAAAGAGTAAAGGTGCCAACAGCAAATAGGGTGAATTATCAGTTTTTGTACCATGAATTGTAAATCCACCATCTACAATTGTAAAACACCAAAAACAACCCACGTTGACCTAATAGTGTGTATATGCACGTGTGCATGTGTGTGTGTACGTACAGTGGGGCAAAAAAGTATTTAGTCAGCCACCAATTGTGCAAGTTCTCCCACTTAAAAGATGAGAGGTCTCCAATCATCATAGATATACCTCAACTATGAGAGACAAAATGAGAAAAAAAAATCCAGAAAATCCCAATGAAAGATTTTTAATGAATTAATTGGTAAATTCCTCAGTGAAATAAGTATTTGGTCACCTACAAACAAGCAAGATTTCTGGCTCTCACAGACCTGTAACTTCTTTAAGAGGCTCCTCTGTCCTCCACTCGTTACCTGTATTAATGGCACCTGTTTGAACTCGTCATCAGTATAAAAGACACCTGTCCACAACCTCAAACAGTCAGACTCCAAACTCCACTATGGCCAAGACCAAAGAGCTGTCAAAGGACACCAGAAACAAAATTGTAGACCTGCACCAGGCTGGGAAGACTGAATCTGCAATAGGTAAGCAGCTTGGTGTGAAGAAATCAACTGTGGGAGCAATTATTACAAAATGGAAGACATACACATAGGATGCCTCCTTGACGCCTCCCACTTGAGGTGTTTCAGGCACGTCCCACTGGGAGGAGACCCCGGGGCAGACCCAGGACTCAGTGGAGAGACTATGTCTCCCAGCTGGTCTGGGAATGCCTTGGTATCCCCTCTGAAGAGCTGGAGCAGGTGGCTGAGGAGAGGGAAGTCTGGGCTTCTCTGCTTGAACTGCTGCCTCCGCGACCCGGACCTCCGGAAAAGTGGTAGAAGATGGATGGATGGAAGACATACAAGACCACTGATAATCTCCCTCGATCTGGGGCTCCACGCAAGATCTCACCCCGTGGGGTCAAAATTATCACGAGAACGGTGAGCAAAAATCCCAGAACCATATGGGCGTACCTAGTGAATGACCTGCAGAGAGCTGGGACCAAAGTAACAAAGGCTACATCAGAAACACACTACGCCGCCAGGGACTCAAATCCTGCAGTGCCAGACGTGTCCCCCTGCTTAAGCCAGTACATGTCCAGGCCCGTCTGAAGTTTGCTAGAGAGCATTTGGATGATCCAGAAGAGGATTGGGAGAATGTCATATGGTCAGATGAAACCAAAATAGAACTTTTTGGTAAAAACTCAACTTGTCGTGTTTGGAGGAGAAAGAACACCATACCTACTGTGAAGCATGGGGGTGGAAACATCATACTTTGGGGCTGTTTTTCTGCAAAGGGACCAGGACGACTGATCCGTGTAAAGGAAAGAATGAATGGGGCCATGTATCATGAGATTTTGAGTGAAAACCTCCTTCCATCAGCAAGGGCATTGAAGATGAAACGTGGCTGGGTCCTTCAGCATGACAATGATCCTAAACACACCGCCCGAGCAATGAAGGAGTGGCTTTGTAAGAAGCATTTCAAGGTCCTGGAGTGGCCTAGCCAGTCTCCAGAACTCAACCCCATAGAAAATCTTTAGAGGGAGTTGAAAGTCTGTGTTGCCCAGCGACAGCCCCAAAACATCACTGCTCTAGAGGAGATCTGCATGGAGGAATGGGCCAAAATACCAGCAACAGTGTGTGAAAACCTTGTGAAAAATTACAGAAAACGTTTGACCTCTGTCATTGCCAACAAAGGGTATATAACAAAGTATTGAGATGAACTTTTGTTATTGACCAAATACTTATTTTACCGAGGAATTTACCAATTAATTCATTAAAAATCCTTCAATGTGATTTTCTGGATTTTTTTTTCTTATTTTGTCTCTCATAGTTGAGGTATACCTATGATGAAAATTGGAGACCTCTCTCATCTTTTAAGTGGGAGAACTCACACAATTGGTGGCTGACTAAATATTTTTTTACCCCACTGTAAATAGTGGATATAAAAAGTCTACACACCCCTGTTCAAATGCCAGGTTTTTGTGATGTAAAAAAAAAAATGAGACCAAGATAAATCATTTCAAAACTTTTTCCACCATTAATGTGACCTACAACCTGTACAACCCAATTGAAAAACAGAAATCTTTTCAGGGGAAAAATAAAAAACTTACAATAACCTGTTTGCATAAATATGCACACCCGGTTATAACTGGGGATGTGGCTGTGTTCAGAATTAACCAACCACATTCAAACTCATGTTAAATGGGAGTCAGCACACACCAACCACCATTTAAAGTGCCTCTGATTAACCCCAAATAAAGCTCAGTTGTTCTAGTACGCTTTTCCTGACATTTTTGTAGTCACATCTTACAGCACAAGCCATGGTCCGCAGAGAGCTTCCAAAGCATCAGAGGGATCTCATTGTTCAAGGGTATCAGTCAGAAGAAGGGTACAAAAGAATTTCCAAGGCATTAAATATACCATGGAACACAGTGAAGACAAGTCATCGTCAAGTGGAGAAAATATGGCACAACAGTGACATTACCAAGAACTGGACATCCCTCCAAAATTGATGAAAAGACAAGAAGAAAACTGGTCAGGGAAGCTGCCAAGAGGCTGACAGCAACATTGAAGGAGCTGCAGGAATTTCTGTCAAGTACTGACTGTTTAGTACATGTGACAACAATCTCCCGTCTAGGGTGGCAAGGACGGGAGCCTGATTTTACGAAGAAAAACATCCAAGCCCGGCTACATTTTGCAAAAACACATTTGAAATCTCCCAAATGCACGTGGGAAAATGTGCTATGGTCCGATGAAACTAAGGTTGAACTTTTTGGCCATAATTCCAAAAGGTATATCTGGCGCAAACACAACACTGCTCATCACTAAAAGAACGCTATACCTTACAGTAAAGCATGGTGGTGGCAGCATCATGCTTTGGGGCTGTTTTTCTTCAGCTGGAACTGGGGCCTTAGTCAAGGTGGAGGGAATTATGAACAGTTCCAAATACCAGTCGGTGTTGGCACAAAACCTTCAGGCTTCTGCTAAAAAGCTGTACGACAATGACCCAAAGCAGACATCCAAATCAACAAAAGAATGGCTTCACCAGAAGAAGATTAAGGTTTTCCAATCAAACATCTATGGGGTGATTTGAAGAGGGCTGTGCAAAGGAGATGTCCTCGTAATCTGACAGATTTGGAGCATTTTTGCAAAGAAGAGTGGGCAAATATTGCCACATCAAGATGTGCCACGCTGATAGACTCCTACCCAAAAAGACTGAGTGCTGTAAAAAAGCCTAAGGTGCTGCAACAAAGTATTAGTTTAAAGGTGTGTATATTTATGCTAACAGTAAGTTTATTTTTCCCCTTAAAAGATTTCAATTTGTTTTTCAATTGGGTTGTACAGGTGGAAATGGTGGAAAAAGTTTGAACTTATTTATCCTGGTTTCATTTTTTACATCACAAAAACCTGGCATTTGAACAGGGGTGTGTAGACTTTTTATATCCACTGTATATACACATAAAGCTAACTATTCAACAATAAGGATTAAGGTCAGGGCTTGAGGTTTGGAAAGGAAAACAAATCACCAACTTGGCTTCACTTGCAATATTATACTACATAATCTTTGTGTGGTTGCGGTCACAGCTACTCGATCTCACCTTTCGGGTCATCTCTGACCACAAGCAGACCGTTTCGACACACAACCTTTCCCGTTGCTGCATCCACAAACACCAGAGATGGGATGCTGGTCACTTTGTACTTGTTCCACAGCTTCATCTGCAGACAGAAAAGGATGACAGAAGTGGTCATAAAGTGTGGATAAAAAACATGACAGGAAATCCTAACGCTATTGATTTTATTTCAGAGTTGGAAGAACGGTCTACAGTGTAATCTGTAGTCACCTAACTATGCTCATTAATTTGACTGAATGAGTTACATGGGGTCCTGGAAGCAGAATAAAAAAAAAAAACAGCAGACAATCCTTCTGCATCATAAGCAAGAGTTAAAAGAAGTACTCAACAAAAACACTTCTTAGTTTGACTAGAATTTATGAATGCTCACTGGGCTTAAATTTAGATATAAACCATCAATAAAAAAAGTGTATTTTAATATAATCTCAGAGCCAGAAAAGCCCTTTACAGCCAAAAATCTGTGCATGAACTGAAGCTATTCATGGAGGTCAGCGATCAGTGTAGTCCTTAACATCAAAGAGCAGATCAAGCCTTTTCTGAGACTCACTTTCCATATCAGAGGGAGAGTTCTACGCTGTGAATAAAAAATAGCCCCGTCTCATAAAGAGTGTGATCATCACTCTGGAGGGCTGCTGCTTCAGCAACTATAGAGGAGGGGGACACTTTAGATCAGAACCTCAAACTGGCTTCAAAAATTTATACTAAGAAAAAGCAGAAATGTCTATAAAACTGTAATGTTTGCATGCATTTCACCCCATTTTTCTGCATCGTTAATGTTCATCTGGTCACTCTGTTCAAGTAACTGGAAATCATTTTGTATAAAAATAGCCAAAGATGTTATGAATGAGCGGAGACTTTATTTTTTGAAAAAACAAAACAAAACTGTAGAATAATTATGTTCCTTTGTTGTTGAAATTGTGTAAACAGGTTTGAGGAGTTGTTAGTTTTAGTCCAGCAGGTCAGTTGGGGGGGGGGGGGGGGTAAACAGTGCTGCTGATAAAGCCACGTCACCCTTTAACCCTTGGGTTTTCATCTCAGCAGCAGCTCTGTTTGAACTGTCCTCAGAAGGGAACATGTAAATGGACAGAGGTGTGAAGTCTGTCCCAGCTGTTCCCACTGATGTCCTGGTGGTGGTGGTGGGGGGGGGGGGTCTGTTGGGTGTCATGGGGTGTTATGTGTTTACTCCTCCTTAGTTAATTGGATTATTTCTGCTGCTGTGGATCACCTCATCCTCTTCTTTTTGTCCTTCCCCCCCCCCCCCCCCCCCCCCCGTCTCCTTTTTCCTGCTGATTAGTGCAGATCTGCAGGATCTGACACCACCAACCACCACCGTTTAGTTCCTCCTCACGGCTGTCATTTAAAAATGGCAGACACACGTTAATTTATCACATCCTTTTTCATGTAAATTAGAAACATTCTATTGTAAATGTGAGGATTTTTCTCATAAATTTGCAGGATTTTCCTGTGGAATTCCAGCACCAACATTTCTGGGCTTCGCAGTGAAGAACACTTTGCTGAAGATGGTGGAACCGGGCAGCACTGGCTCTGCACGACTCCTCACCCTCCGCCTGAACACCACTCAAGGCCCAGTCTCCCTCGTCAGTGTGTATGCCCCAACACAGACAGCCACACCAGAGGCAAAAGACGAGTTCTACGAGAATCTCGCAACAACTGTCAGGATCATCCCCAACTCTGAACAACTCATTCTCCTTGGAGACTTCAATGCCAGAGTGGGTGCTGACCACGACTCCTGGCCCTCCTGTCTTGGACCTTTTGGCGTGGGCAGAATGAACGACAACGGACAGCAGCTACTCGAGTTCTGCACATATCACGATCTGTGCATCACAAACTAGTTCTTCAAGACCAAGCCCCAACACAAGGTTTCCTGGCAACATCTGCGCTCAAAGCACTGGCACCAGCTAGACTTGATCCTGACCAGGCACACCTCACTGAAGAACGTGCTAATCACCCGTTCGTTCCAGAGTGCAGATTGCGACACAGACCATTCATTGGTGTGTTGCAAGGTCAAGCTGCAGCTGAAGAAATTCCATCGTGCTAGACAACCTGGAAAGGCACGGATTGACACCAGCAAGATGGCCCAACCAGAACTTGTTGAGCAGTTTGCCTCCACCTTTGAGAAGGAACTTGGTGTACCACAAGGAGGAGAATCTGCAAAGCAGAAGTGGGAAGAGCTGCGAAACACCATCTACCGCACAGCCTTGGCTACCTTTGGGAGGAAGACCTCGAAGTCACAGGACTGGTTTGATGCCAAGTTGACCGAGATGACCCCCGTCATTGAAGCCAAGCGCTCAGCACTTGCTGAGTACAAGAAGTACCCAAACGAGAAGAATCTCCAGATTCTCAGGGCTGTGAGAAGCAAAGTTCAGCAGACTGCTCGGCGCTGTGCCAACGAGTACTGGACTCAGCTCAGCCAAGACATTCAAACCGCTGCCATAACAGGGAACATCCGTGGTATGTACGATGGCATCAAGAAAGCACTTGGTCCGGCTCAGAGCAAGACGGCCCCCCTCAAATCTTCCACTGGGGAGATGATCACAGAGAAGAACAAGCAGATGGAGAGATGGGTGGAACACTACTCCGACCTCTACTCTAGACAGAACACCGTGACACCGTCAGCCCTTGATGCCATCGACTGCCTGCCATCCATGGACGAACTTGACGCCGAGCCAACCATCGACAAACTCAGTAAGGCCATTGATAGCTTGGCCGCTGGCAAGGCACCCGGCAACGACGGCATACCCCCTGACCTGATCAAGCACTGCAAGACCGCCCTACTGCTGCCATTGCATGACGTCCTCTGCCAGTGCTGGAAGGAAGGTGCTGTACCACAGGACATGAGGGACGCCAAGATCATCACCCTCTACAAAAACAAAGGGGAGAGAAGCGACTGCAACAACTACAGGGGCATTTCCCTCCTCAGCGTTGTTGGCAAAGTCTACGCTCGAGTTGTTCTCGTTCGTCTACAGAAGCTTGCCGAACGTGTCTACCCCGAGTCTCAGTGTGGCTTCCGCGCTGAGCGATCGACGGTAGACATGATATTCTCCATCCGCCAACTCCAGGAGAAATGCAGAGAACAGAACATGCCTCTGTACGTCGCCTTCATCGACCTCACCAAAGCGTTCAATCTGGTCAGCAGAGAGGGCCTTTTCAAGATCCTGCCAAAGATAGGATGCCCACCAAAGTTGCAAAGCCTCATCGAATCGTTTCACACCAACATGCAGAGGATAGTGCAGCACGATGGCAACGTCTCAGAGCCATTCAACATACGCAGCGGAGTGAAACAGGGCTGTGTACTTGCGCCAACCCTCTTTGGGATTTTCTTTGCTATGCTCCTGAGGCATGCCTTCAGCACAGCAACAGAGGGAATCTACCTGCACACAAGATCTGACGGCAGGCTTTTCAACCTCGCCCGCCTGAAAGCCAGAACCAAAGTACGCGAGGCTCTAATCAGAGACATGCTGTTCGCAGACGACGCTGCAGTCGCAACCCACACACAGCAGGAGCTTCAGACCCTGATGGACCGCTTCTCCCAGGCATGCAAGGACTTCGGGCTTACCATCAGCCTGAAGAAGACTAACGTCTTGGCGCAAGGCACGGAAGCACCACCAACCATCACCATTGATGACTACAAGCTGGAGGTCGTGAATCAGTTCACGTACCTGGGGTCCACGATCAGCAACAACCTCTCCCTTGATACAGAGATCAACAAGAGGATTGGAAAATCAGCCTTCACACTCGCTCGCCTCACCACACGAGTGTGGGAGAATCCCAAACTCTCTGTCAAGACGAAGATGGCAGTGTACAACGCCTGCGTCATCAGCACACTGCTCTATGGGAGTGAGACGTGGACAACATACGCCCGGCAGGAAAAGAGAATGAACTCCTTCCACTTGCGCTGCATTCGCCACATCCTGGACATATCCTGGCAGGACAAAGTGCCCAACACAGAAGTTCTGTCCCGCGCCGGCCTTCCCTCCATGTTCACTCTACTCAGGCAGCGCAGGCTCCGCTGGCTAGGCCACGTTCACCGTATGGAGGATGGCAGAATCCCCAAAGACGTCCTCTATGGAGAACTGGCAACTGGCAGGAGAGACGTTGGCTGCCCACAGCTGCGCTTTAGAGATGTCTGCAAGAGAGACATGAAGGCCCTGGATATCAACACAGAGCGCTGGGAGGACCTTGCAACGGACCGCTCCAAATGGAGAGGTACCCTGACCAGACAGCTCAAGGCGGGTGAAGAGAGACTGACTGCTGCAGCAGATGAAAAAAGGACCCGCAGGAAGAACCGCCACAGACCCAGCAGCACGGAGACCACCCACAAGTGTGACCTGTGTGACAGGGACTGTCATTCGCGCATCGGCCTGTTCAGCCACAGGCGGTGCTGTTCCAGCAGAGTAGACGTTTAGGATTCTCTTCCATGGTCATCATAGACCGACGGAGGCCGACGACGACGAGTGCAGATCTGCAGGATCTGACACCACCAACCACCACCGTTTAGTTCCTCTTCACGGCTGTCATTTAAAAATGGCAGACACACGTTAATTTATCACATCCTTTTTCATGTAAATTAGAAACATTCTATTGTAAATGTGAGGATTTTTCTCATAAATTTGCAGGATTTTCCTGTGGAGTTCCAGCACCAACATTTCTATTAGAAAGCTATTTTTTTGAATTGGTTCTGAGGGAGTCTGGAGACATGGAGTCTGAATGGGCCATGTTCTCCACCTCTGTTGTTGAAGCGGCGGCCGCAAGGTGGTCGGTGCATCTCGTGGTGGCAACCCCCGAACCAAGTGGTGGACACCAGTGGTGAGGGGGGCCATTAAGCTGAAGAAGGAGTCCTATCAAGCTTGGCTGGCTTGTGGGACTCCCGAAGCTGCTGAGGTGTACCGGTAGGCCAAGCGGAGTGCAACTCGGGTGGTTGCTGAAGCAAAAACCCGGGTATGGGAGGAGTTCGGTGAGGCCATGGAACAAGACTTTCGGTCGGCCTCAAAGAGATTCTGGCAAACTGTCCGGCGGCTCAGGAGGGGAAAGCAGCTCCCTGTCCACACTGTGTATGGTGCGGATGGGACACTGTTGACTTCGACTGGGGATATCGTCGGGCGGTGGAAGGAATACTTCGAGGATCTCCTCATTCCCACTGATACGCCTTCCACAGAGGAAGCAGGGTTTGGGGACGAGGGGGGTAACTCGCCTATCACAGGGGCTGAGGTCGCCAAGGTGGTTAAAAATCTCCTTGGTGGCCGGGCCCCAGGGGTGGACGAGATTCGCCCTGAGTACCTCAAGGCCCTGGATGTTGTTGGGCTGTCATGGTTGACACGCCTCTGCAACATTGCGTGGAGGTCGGGGGCAGTGCCTTTGGCATGGCAAACCGAGGTGGTGGTTCCTCTCTTCAAAAAAGGGGACCGGAGGGTGTGCTCCAACTTTAGAGGGATCACACTCCTCAGCCTCCCTGGGAAGGTCTATGCCAAGGTACTGGAGAGGAGAGTCCGGCCGTTGGTCGAACCTCGGATTCAGGAGGAGCAATGTGGTTTTCGTCCTGGCCGTGGCACATCGGACCAGCTCTTTACCCTCTCGAGAATTCTTGAGGGTTTGTGGGAGTTTGCCCAACCAGTTTACATGTGTTTTGTGGACTTGGAGAAGGCATTTGACCGCGTCCCTCGTGGATTTTTGTGGGGGGTGCTTCGGGAGTATGGGGTATCGGGCTTGTTGTTACGAGCTATTCGGTCTCTGTACAACCATTGTGAGAGTTTGGTTCGTATTGCCAACACTCGGTCGGAGTCATTCCCAGTGAGAGTTGGACTCCGCCAGGGCTGCCCTTTGTCACCGATCCTGTTCATAATTTTTATGGACAGGATTTCTAGGTGCAGCCAGGGAATGGAGGGTGTCATGCTTGGTGACCACAGGATCTCATCTCTGTTGTTTGCAGATGATGTTGTCCTGTTGGCTTCATCCAGCAATGACCTACAGCTCTTGCTGGGACGGTTTTCCGCTGAGTGTGAAGCGGCTGGATGAGAATCAGCACCTCCAAGTCCGAGTCCATGGTCCTCAGCCGGAAAAAGGTGGATTGTCCTCTCTGGGTTGGGGACAAGCTCCTGCCCCAAGTGGAGGAGTTTAAGTATCTTGGGGTCTTGTTCACGAGTGAGGGGAAAATGGAGCGAGAGATCAACAGACGGATTGGAGCAGCATCTGCAGTGATGCGGACGTTGTACTGGTCTGTTGTGGTGAAGAGGGAGCTTAGTTCTAAGGCAAAGCTGTCGATTTACCAGTCAATCTACGTTCCTACTCTCACCTATGGTCACGAGCTTTGGGTAATGACCGAAAGAACGAGATCGCGGATACAAGCGGCTGAAATGAGCTTTCTCCGTAGGATTGCTGGACTCACCCTCAGAGATAGGGTGAGGAGCTCAGTCATCCGGGAGAGGCTCAGAGTAGAACCGCTGCTCCTCCACATTGAAAGGAGTCAGTTGAGGTGGTATGGGCATCTGATTAGGATGCCTCCTGGACGCCTCCCACTTGAGGTGTTTCAGGCACGTCCCACTGGGAGGAGACCCCGGGGCGGACCCAGGACACGGTGGAGAGACTATGTCTCCCAGCTGGTCTGGGAACGCCTTGGTATCCTCTCTGAAGCGCTGGAGCAGGTAGCGGGGGAGAGGGAAGTCTGGGCTTCTCTGCTTGAACTGCTGCCTCCGCGACCCGGACCTCCGGAAAAGTGGTAGAAAATGGATGAATGGTTTTGTGTTGTTTTCTGATTTTTTTTTTGGGGGGGGGGGGGTGCTGAATTTGGGGTTTTCATGGGCGGTGGGCAGTGGTCATTGGAGTTGAAGTGAAAAAGCACTTGGAGTGTGTCACTCTCTGTGTGTGAATCTATGTGGTATGTGGGTTTCGCTTTCTGAAGTGGGTGACGGGGGTGTTGAGCTTTTTCATGATGTTCTAATTTTTTGAGCTGTACCTGTATTTGCAGCATTTTTACTTGTAAATTTGCAGCGTTTTAGGTCGCAAACAGTTGGAAATTTACACCTTTTTTGTCTTTTTGTTAATGTTGCAGCTTTTTACCCACAAAAGTCCATTTTTTGGTCAGAAATTTGCAGCTTTTAACTGAGACTTACATATATTTTTTATGCCAGGTCAGGCATTGGTTTGCTTGCTACTGGATAACCATGAAAACCGGTACTACCCGTCTCATAGGTTGGGCCGTTGGCGACTCAACCGTCATCCCCGCCGTTCCAAGAGCATGGAGGGTGAAACTGGGCATCCTGACAGAACTAAAAACAATATCTGTCACAGGTCTGTGGTGGACCACTCCCAGTTACACGGGGTGAAACTGGACAACCTGGCAGATAAACACATCTGTCGCAAGGTCTGTGGTGGACTGTGCCAGTCAGTGTACCGTGACATGCACTACACAGACAGCAGAGAGAAACAAACCTATCATCTGGTCAGTCACTGCAACAGATACTGGAGTCAGTTTGTCTTGGCCTGTCCTTGCCACTGATAATACCTCTATCTGCCAAGAATGTGCTGCTAGTCCAGCAAAAGCTAGCGGTACTCAAATACTTTGCAAGCAGTTTCATGAAATGGTCAGTCAGAAAGCAACTCATTCCGGCTCGGATATTGCCCGAACTAACAAGGTCCACGCTGATCTGTTCACACTCTGACAGGCAGCGAAAAGTAAGCTAGGAGCAGGAAGACAAAAGAAGAGGAAAACAGCAGCCTTGTGTGTAGCAGAATGGAATGTCCGCACTCTGTTGGGACAGATCATCATCACAGCACCCAGAAAGACAGACCCCGCTTGTGGCCCTGGAAATGAACAGGTACAATGTAGACATAGCTGCACTTAGTGAAACAAGATGGCCTGGATGTGACAGCTTGGAAGACCAAGGGTACATCTTCTTTTGGAGTGGGAAATCAACTCAAGAAAGGAGAGAAGCAGGAATGGGCTTTGCAGTTAGAAAGGAGATAGCAGCAATGCTCGATGAGGAACTGGTGCCAATCAATGACAGGATAATGACTATGAGACTCCCACTACAGTGGAAGATGTATGCCACACTCATCAGTGTGTATGCCCCAACAATGACCAACACAGAGGAGGTGAAGGAAGAGTTCTACAGTGATTTACGTGAGACTATCAGGCATGTACTGACTGATGACAGGCTGATACTCATTGGAGATTTTAATGCTAGACTTGGTTTGGACACTGAGAAATGGAAAGCAGTGCTAGGCAGTCACAGAGTAGGCAAGTGTAATGCTAATGGAGAACTTCTACTTGCACTATGTTCAGAGTACAACCTTGTGATAACCAACACTCTATTTAAGCACAAGGACACACACAAGAAGACATGGATGCACCAAGATCCAAGCACTGGCACTTGTTAGACTACATCATAGTAAGGCAGAGAGACATAAGGGATGTACTGGACACCAAACAATGAGAGGTGCGGACTGTGGTACTAATCATGTTATGCTGAGATCTAGATTAAGGATTTGCAGACGAAAACAGCACTGCAGACGGGTGCGAAGCAACCACGGAAGCTAAACACTAGTGTACTGAAAGGCAAAAGAAGCAGGAAGAACTTACACAGGAAATGGATGAAAACTTCAAAGACTGGACAGCAACAACTCAGAGAATGACATAGAAGAGAAATGGGCAACACTGAAGGATACGGTATCCACTTTTATATATCCACTTTTGTGAGGAGAGCATTCTTCCATCGCGCACCAGGGTGAGGTACTCTAATGACAAGCCCTGGTTCACAGCTAAGCTCAGACAGATCAGGAAGGAGAAGGAAGCAGCGTTGAAAGTGGAGACAGGGCTGCTACAGGGAGGTTAATATCGGTTTAACAGAGAGCTGAGGAGAGCTAAATCTGTGTATTCTGAGAGACTCCAGCAGCAGTTCACTGCTAATGACTCGGTTTCTGTGTGGAGAGGACTGAGGCAAATCACCAATTATCGGCCTCAGGCTCCTAAAGGTCAGGATGACAAAGCCTTTGTCAAAGACTGTCCCAACACTATGCCCGTTTTGACCACCTCGTCATCTGTGTCCAACTCCCCCCCTCTCCTCCAGCTCCACAGCCTCCACGATCCCTACTTCATCAAAGGCGGCCCCCCCCCCCCCCCCCTGCCCTTGTCATCAGTGAGCAGGACGTGCTCAAACAGTTCTCCAGACTGAACCCGCGCAAGGCCCCCGGTCCGGACGGCGTGTCTCCCTCCACCCTGAGACACTGTGCGAAAGAGCTGGCTCCTGTCTTCACAGACATTTTTAACACCTCCCTTAAGCTATGCCACGTGCCGTCCTGCCTCAAATCCTCCACCATCATCCCTGTCCCCAAGAAGCCACGGATCACTGGACTTAATGACTACAGACCTGTAGCGCTCACCTCTGTAGTCATGAAGTCCTTTGAGCACCTGGTCCTGCCCCACCTCAAGTCCATCACCACCCCTCTCCTGGACCCGCTGCAGTTTGCCTACCGAGCCAACAGGTCTGTAGACGACGCAGTCAACCTGGCCCTCCACTCCATCCTGCAGCACCTGGACTCCCCCGGGAACCTACGCCAGGATCCTGTTTGTGGACTTCAGCTCCGCATTCAACACCATCCGCCCCGCTCTGCTCCGAGACAAGCTGTCCCTGCTCAACGTGCCTGACTCCCTCTGCAGGTGGATCACCGACTTCCTGACGGACCGGAGGCAGCATGTGCGGCTGGGAAAGACCGTCTCAGACTCTGCTAGCATCAGCACCGGATCACCCCAGGGCTGTGTACTTTCCCTCCTACTCTTCTCCCTTTATACCAACTCCTGCACCTCCAGCCACCAGTCTGTCAAGTTGATCAAGTTTGCGGACGACACCACCCTCATCGGGCTCATCTCCAACGGCGACGAGTCCGCCTACAGGAGAGAGGTGGCCCAGCTGGCGTCCTGGTGCAACAACAACAACCTGCAGCTGAACGCTCTGAAGACAGTGGAGATGATTGTGGACTTCAGGAAAGTCACAACCCCTCTGCCCCCCCCCCCCCCCCTCACAGGCTCTCCCATCACCACTGCTGATTCCTTCCGCTTCCTAGGCACCACCATCACCAGGGACCTCAAGTGGGAGCCGACCATCAGCTCCCTCATCAAAAAGGCCCAGCAGAAGATGTTCTTCCTGCGGCAGCTGAGGAAGCTCAAGCTACCCACCAAGATGTTAGTGCAGTTCTACACAGCCATCATCGAGTCCATCCTCACCACCTCCATAACCGTGTGGTACGCAGGAGCCACCGCCAGGGACAGACTAAGGCTGCAGCGCGTCGTACGCACTGCTGAGAAGGTGATCGGCTGCAAGCTCCCATCTCTCCAGGATCTGTACATCTCCAGGACCCGGAGGCGTGCTGGCCGGATCATAGCCGATCCCTCACACCCTGGTCACGTACTGTTTGCCCCCCTCCCCTCAGGTAGAAGACTTCGGTCTATCCAGACTAAAACCTCCCGTCACATGAACAGCTTCTTCCCCTCTGCCATCAGACTGCTGAACACTAAGTGACTTATTGACTCTCGTGCACTATGTACAGCAGCTCAACCAGACTCATGTCAATCATCACTGTTTTCTTCCTGCATTACCGACTGCACTATATGGTTCTCCACATTATCTGCTGCTCGCTAATATATTTTAACTGCTGACCAGTATTACTCACTCTTATTCTACACTTTATTGCATGTATAGTTTATTTCTTTTATTTTATCATGTTTAATGTTGCAGCATTGCACCGAGACAAATTCCTAGTTTGTGTACTACATGAACAATGGCAATAAATCTGATTCTGATTCTGATTCTGATACGGTGTATCAGACTGCGAGTGATGTTTTAGGCCACCCTGAGAGGAAACATCAAGATTGGTTTGATGAGCATGATGAACATCTGAAGAAACTGCTAGAAGTGAGGAATACAGCTAGGCAGGAAAATCTACAGTGTAACACAAGGTCGAAGAAAAAGAAATACTCAAAGGCTCAGAGTGAGCTACAGAAGTACACCAGAGAGATGAAGTCCAACTGGTGGGATGAAAAAGCGGAGGAACTTCAAACTGCAGCAGACACGAAGGACATGAAAATATTCTTCACAGGTTTGAGAGAAATCTACGGCCCTAAACCAAGAGGATTGATCCAACTAAAGGCTATGGATGGTGAAATGGTTTTGCAGGAGAAAGACAAGATCCTGGGCTGATTTGCAGACCACTTTGACCAACTACTAAACAACCCTGGAGATCTCACTGAAGAGGCTAAAGAAGCTCTAGTGCAGCGACCAGCTGTATCAAGTCTGGATGAACCACCAAATCTTGATGAAGTAATGGCAGCTATCAGGACAATACAGGATGGTAAAGCTCCAGGAAGGGATGGAATTCCAGCAGAAGTGTGGAAATTTGGTGGTGTTCAGCTGACCAACTGCCTGCACAAGCTCATCCAAGAGATATGGGATGCCCAGAAAGTACCTCAAGACTGGAAGGATGCAAGTATTGTGCCTTTGTTCAAGAGGGGTGACAGGAAAGATTGTGGAAATTACCGAGGTATATTGCTGCTAGCCACTGTTGGTAAGATTCTCTCACGTGTACTACTGAACAGACTCAATGAACACATCTCGCAGAATGTACTACCGGAAACTCAGTGCGGCTTTAGAAGTGGAAGAAGCACAATGGACATGATTTTCTGCCTGAAACAGGCTCAAGAAAAGTGTATCAAACAGAACATGCCACTTTACGTAGTCTTCATTGACTTCAGTAAAGCCTTTGATACTGTATAGTGACAAGGACTTTGGCAGGTACTCAAGAAATATGGCTGTACAGAGAAGTTTGTCAGTCTGATCGAGGCACTCCATACAGGTATGCAAGCAAACGTGGCAATGAGTGGTTCAGTGTCTAAAGACTTTTCAGTAAGCAATGGGGTGAAACAAGGGTGTGTGCTGGCGCCTACACTCTTCTCGCTATATCTGGCAGCCATGCTTGAGGTGGCCTTCAAAGACACTTCAGAAGGAGTATAACATTCAAACAAGGAAAGAAGCAGACTTTTTCAGTTGGCACAGTTAAAGCCAAGAGTAAGACATCGATAAGGTAATAAGAGAAATGCTCTTTGCCGACAACAGTGCTCTAGTTGCACACAGTGTGGAAGATATGCAATCTTTAGTGGTGAAATTTGCAAGAGCAGCTAGCCAATTCAGCCTCCAAATAAACATCAAGAAGACAGAGTGCCTTTATCAACCACCAAAGTTCCAGTTATCAATATCACTACCAGAAGAGATCAGCATTGGTACAGAGCCACTAGGCAAGTGCAAGACTTTCAAGTATCTAGGGAGTACTGCTTCAGAGAATGCTAGGCTGGAGGATGACAAGCTGGTAACCATCAATGGAGGACATGCTATTACAGATGAACCTGAGATGGCTCGGACATGTTGAGAGGTTGGACCACCAGCGTCTCCCTCGACAGTTATTCTACTCACAGTTATGCGAGGGCAAACACAATCAGGGTAGACCAAGGCTCAGATTTAAAGACACTGTAAAAAGAAACTTGAAGAAGTTGGATATAGACAGGAGTTCCTGGCAGCGGAAGGCTAAGGACAGAGCTGCGTGTAGGAACCTGATCAGACCTAAATGAAACAGTCATTGTCGCCCACAACAGACTGCTATGATGATGATGACTGTCAAGATAAAAAAATAAAATATAGATTTCGGGTAATGTTCAACTCTAGGTTGATTTTTTTAGTCCATAATTTGATATATTTTATATTAACTACTAGAACTGACAAGTAATTACTGGAGCAATTCAAAGAGTGCCAAAAATCAATGTAACAACGGAAACTGTCATGAGCGGAGCACTGGAGGTTTCCGCCATGTTCAGTCTCACTGTCTTTCTCTATATTAGTATATCTGTTGTATTTTGTGCTTTTTGGTTTCTGCATACGTCATTTTGTTTCTTATTTTCCATAAATTTATTATGGAAATTATAAATTTATTTATTTTCCTTAAATACCACAAACTAGCAGTCCAGCGTCTGGGTTTTCCTCTCTGCCCCAAGGGGCGATTCACGACAGTAGAGTCCAGCCAATTTTGTGACCCAGCTGCTGCTAGTTTGTGTTTTTGGTTTCATCCACCTGTTTTTGCATTTCCTGGAGCAGTCAGCATGTCCCCAGCTCATACGGACTCCGCAGGTGGGTGCAGCTACCCGATGAGCCTGGGGTGGGAGTGCTGCAGGACACTCATGGAGGTGGATGGGCTCATCTCTGCAGCTCACATCGCTCCTACCCTGAAAGATGCATTGTGGTACCTGGGTCTCTCAGAGGCAGCTGCTTGTCGGTGCTCTCAGCTCAAGGAGCATGCTGAGGGGGTGAAGAGGATTTCTCTGGTGGCAGCTCTGCAACGTGAGAACAGTAAGATGGTGAGGAATTCCCCGAGTAGACCTGGGCCCACGCTGAAGGGGAGTCGTTCCCGGGCCTCTATAGTATCGGCTCCTCACCAGTCTCCGGCACCCGTTCCTGCTCCTGCTCCACCTACTCCAGGACGCCGCTGTCCAGGCAAATGCCACCGGAAAAACGCCTCCACCTCTCAGTCAGCAGTTTCTCCCATGTCAAACCAGACAATTCCCGCAGCAGTTTCTTCCTCTTGTGTGCCTTCACTGGCTGTCCCATCAGGCTCCTCCTCCTCCTTTGCTGCTGCAACTCCCGTCTCCCCGATGTATCCTCCCGCTGCTGACGGTCCGGCTGTTTCCTCCCTGGTTCCGCCCATCACCGTGTCTGCAGGGGTGGCCCCTCCATGTTCCTCTGAGGGAACACAACCACTGAAGTCACGGAGAGGGCTGATTTCCAGCCAGCTGCAGCAGAAACCATCATGTCCTGGGAATACAGGCAAGTTCTTTTTCAGTCTCTTTTCCCTAAAATGAATTACCTTGTCTGATTCCCAGTGGTGAGGCCTTGGCCATTGCAGTCCACTGAGTCTCATTTCCTGCTGCAATATAATTCCTCACCAGCTACCTCTGTGTCTCCTCCTATATCAACTAGATGTCCGCTGGTCCTGAGATTAAGCCGCCGGACGCTGGAGGAGGCTGCGGGCCTGGAGCGACCAGGTTCCAGCCCCGCAACCATGGGTCCGGACAGAGGGAAAGTGCTGCCTCCAACCTGAAGACTGCGCCGACGATAGAATGTCCCCTGGCTTCAGCTACGTGGGATCCAGTGCCACCGGTGAGCCGACCTCCTGCCGCACGCCGGGCGAGCCACCTGCATGTGTCACTTTGCCTGAGAGGCGTCTGGGACTGCACTTACCACCATGCCTGCTGCAGGGGCCACCCCAGCAGAGCCGGAGTTGGACCTCCAGAGGGCTGGGCCCAAGATGTTGCCGCCTGGATCGATGGAGTCCTAGACAGTGGTGGAGCTTGAGCTCAGGCAAGTGCTCTCCTTTGTTTTCATTGTTTCCATGTTGGAAAGATCTTGCCTGGCTCTTGGTGGGGAGAGTCAAGTGCAGTTGGCAGCTGCACCTGAGCTCACCTCGTCGGACTCCACTGCCGCCACTGACCCTGACCCTGTGTCTCTGTCCCCTTTGTCTGAGCCTTTCCCCAGGGGACACAAGGTTCATCCAACTTCACCTGAGGTCTCCGTGGGTTCGGCCTCAATGCCTGAGATCTTCGTGGGTCTGGCTCCTCCTGCCGAGGTCATTGCGGGTGCTCCGTCCCAGCTTGGGACCTCCGTGGGTGGTGCTCCCCCTCCGGCTGAGGTCTTCGCGGGTGCTCCGTTCCAGCCTGGGGCCTCCAAGGGTGCTGCTTCCCCGTTGGCTGAGGTCATCGCGGATGCTCCGTCCCAGCCCGGGACCTTCGTGGGTGCAACTCCTCTTCAGTCCGGGTCTCTGTGGGTGTGGTGTCCTAGTCTGGGACCGTCGTGGGTGCTGCACCCCAGCCTGAAACCAACGTGGGTGCTGCGCTCCAGTGTGGGTCTGCCGTGGGCGTTACGCTCCAGCCCGGGGGCCCACCGTGGGTGAGCTATGGCCCAGTCCAGGCCTGCCCGCAGGTGCAGCCTTGCTCCAGCCTCGAGCCACCGTGGTGCTGCTGTGTCCCAGTTTCGGGGACCACTGAGGGTGCTGCAGCGGGCAGCCGGGGGTGTCGTGGCCCCCCTCTCCTCCGCCCGAAGCTGTCAGGGTTCCCTCTCCTCACCCTGATGTTGTCATGGTTTCCCCAACTCTCCATCTTGCTCACCGCCGGTTCTTCACGGTGGGCAGCCACCTCCTGGACCACCCTTTCTTGTCCAACTGGTAAAGAACTCTGGCAGGCCACCCGACAAGACTGTGCCACGGGGTTGGGTGGCCCACGTTCTCTGGTAGGTCACCCGACTCTTTCCATCATGCCCATCTGCTGGACCTAGGACTTTGGCCGCCTGCCTGAACTGTCCAGCTCTTCGGTCCAGGGGGCTTAGGTGGTTGGGTTGTTGACTGGTGGTGGTCCTGAGCGGGTTTTTGTTTTGTTCCCTCCTGGCCTGTTTCCCCCACCACCCACCCGGGGTGGTTTATTATTGTACTCCTTTTTTTGGGGGGGGGGGGGGTCTTTTTTGATATTTCCCTGGTGTCTGGTCTCCACCCCTTGAGAGTGGGGCTCTGTCATGAGCTGAGTACTGGAGTTTTCTGCCATGCTTAGTCTCATGGCCTTTCACTATATTTGGTATATTCTTGTAGTTGTTTGTGCTTTTTGGTTTCTGCACATCTCGTTTTTCTTATTTTCCTCATCTCCTTGTTTATGTCATCATAGTTTTGTTACTCTTTATTTGTATTAGTTTGTATTTATTTCTCAGTCCTTATTGGTTGATATTTAATTCTTTATATCATACTGTGGTGCTCTCTTTCCGGGGTTGACCAGCTGTCAGTGGCACTTCCGGGTTTTTTGCTCCATTGTGGGCGGTGTCCCTGTCAGCTGTTTTCTCCCCTCTCATTGCTCCCAGCTGACCCGAATCTGTGATCACTGTTTCCTCCTACCCGCTCATGATATCCACACCTGCTATCATTTGTGTCAATTTATTTCTGGCCCTATTTAGGGGCTGTTATTTCTCTCATTCATTGCCTGACTCAAGTGCTATTCCTAGTCAGAACCCCTTCCTGTTCTGACGTCCAACCTGCCTACTCCAATCTCGCCTCATTGCAAGTTTTTTTTGTGCACTGTTTGAACTTGTGTTTTTTCATTAAATACCACAAACTAGCAGTCCAGTGTCTGGGCCTTCCTTCCTGCCCCGAGGGGCGATCCATGACAGGGAACACGATAACTCACAGAAGGATACTGCTGCAATGTGTTGCAAGTCTGAGATACTGTACTTTCACAATTATCTACAACATATAAAACACAAGAAAAAAAAATACATTTTTAAGTGCCAAATTTCCACATTTTGAGTGGGTCTGTCAATAACTGTTGCCTGAGGAAGAGTTTGATTTACTCCAGTACAACTTGCATAAAAAACACATGCTCAGTGCTGATGTAACCACACAACACAGGGATTGTGACAATATAATATTTAGAAATATTAGAAGGGATTTATACAAGTGCAAATCCCAAGTAACACTTTAATCAGAGCTAAATCAACAGGAGACAGTAAACTGTTTTAATCACATCACTGCTGGCTAAATTTTAGATTGACAACATGCTCTTTTTATACACAGGCTAATTTGGGTTACAGAGGAACTTCAGTGCACACCCTGGTCATTTAACATCTGAAAAAAAAAAAGAGTTTGTTTCTGGGTTGGATCTTCTACAGTCATGGCTAATAATACTGGCACCCCAACAATTTCTGTCAGATAATGCACCCCATCTCCCCTGATTTCAAAACAACAGCTGGAGAAGGAACCCTTAGCCATGACAGAATGATGCTGAGAAGTTTGTAGGTGCAATGATTGGTATCAACATCAACCAGCACAGGAAGTTTTTATCCTTTGATCGGCAGTAGCACACCAAACTATTACAGTAAAGAGCCTTTCATTGTACTCCAGTCAGAAATAATTAAGTCAAGAGATTGGAATACTTGTAGCCCCCTCTTTGAAAAGTGTGTACAGCATGTAAAAACTGCAAAAGTTCAACCGCAGGCCTATTCTGACTGCAGAGGTCAGACTCGCAGACAAGATGACCTGGAGCCTCTGATGGTGGTCTGGAAGTCCCTCAAAAGCAAACTTCAGTGTCTTCCACAGTCAAAGGCTTTACCACACGCTCCACGGTCATCTGGAATCTCAATATCTGCTCGCAAATGGGTTAGAGGCATTAACCGGGACTGTCTGCAAAGATTTTCCCATATGTGCAACTACTGCCGTGCTGCCATCCAGACTGATGTCTTCAGCGCGAGAGTCAAATTTAGGCAAGGAAAAGAGAAACAGGAGAGAGAAACAGACAAGAAGAGGGAGTAGCAAAGCATACTAAGGCTCGTCTGGGTCTATAAAACTGTAGCTTGACCTTTAACATTTCCCACAATGACAACATTACAGCAAAAATGCCAACAACTACAGGGCAAACACAAACTTTTCTATAGGTCCTAACCCAGATAAAGTAAAAACTTGTAAGATTATTCTGGAGGAACTTTAAAATTTCTAGTACAGAAGTCACCACAGTGAGGTACATGTACAGTATATTATGTATAATATATTTTTGTAACTAGAAAAGCACTCAGAGCACATACCTCCGCCAAGGCTCCTTCTGTTTCTCATGGATCACCTCCAAAATGTAATGGGTTTGTGTGTAGGCCTATAGCCACTTGTGGTGAAAATGGCATCAAAGTCTGTCCATCAGTTTTGGAGTATTGTTGCTAACACACTGTGAGAACATAAGAGCCTTGGCTGAGGTATGCATTCTCAGAACATCACCAAAATATAATGGGTTCCTCTCTAGCCCAAGAACCACCTGTGGTGAAAATTTCATCCAAATCCATCCAGTAGTTTTTGTGTAATGCTGCTGCACAAATACAAACAAAGCCCTTGGTGGAGGTATGCACTCTCAGATCATCACCAAAATCTAATCATCTGTTCCCCGTGACATTACACACCTTTCCTGAAAATTTCGTCAAAATCCGTTCATAACTTTTGGAGTTATGTTGGTAACAGACAGACAAACAAACAGACAAACAAACAAACCCTGGTAAAAAAAACATTACCTCCTTGGCGGAGGTAATAATCAGGTGACCAAAGAAAGTGTACCAAAGACATGAAGCAATAATGGAACACAAAACCTCTCAGTAACTATAGTGGTAAGTGTTGAATATAATTCTGTGAGCTACAATATCAAAGTCTCAGTTTTTCCCCTAAATGACCAACCGATGACGCTGCTCGATTAACAGCAAAAACAGTCTGTCATTGATATGACAGGTTAATGCACACTCTTTAAAAATCATGCCAGTGTAACTAAAATGCTTCCTCTTTTGGCTGCTCCCTTCAGGGGTCGACACAGCGGATCCTCTGCCTCCATCTCACCCTACCTTGCATCTTCCTCTGTAACACCAACCCTCTCCATGCCCTCCTCCACTACATCCATGAATCTTCTGTGGTCTTCCTCTTTTCCTCCTGCATGGCAGCCCCATCTTCAACATCCTTTGTCCACTATACCCAGTATCCCTCCTCTGCACATGTCCAAACCATCTCAAGCTTTTACCTCTCTTACTTTGTCTCCAAATCACTCAACCCGAGTGGTCCCTCTGATAAACTCATTTCTAGTCCTGTCCCCCCAAGTTACTCCCAATGAGAATCTTAGCACCTTCAACTCTGCCACCTACAGCTCCAGATCACAATGTCATCTGCAAACATCATGGTCCACAGAGACTCTTGCCTGACCTCGTCTGTCAGCCTGTCCATCACCATGACAAACAAGAAGGGGCTCAGAGCCAATCCCTGATCAACTTTATGCCTCTGTAGTTACTACAGCTGAGCATCACATTTGTTCTTTAAAATTGGTACCGAAACACTTTTCCACTCCTCAAGCATCCTCTCACTCTCCAAGATTGTGTTAAACAACTGGGTTAAAAAGTTCACTGCCATCTCTCCTAAACATCTCCATACCTCCACAGGTATGTCATCTGGACCAATCGCTTTTTCATTCTTCATCCTCTTCAAAGCTGCCCTCACTTTGGCCTTGCTAATCCTCAGGACTTCATTGTTCACAATCTTTCCTTCATCCACCGTCCTCACTCTCTCACTTTCTTCATCAGCTCCTCAAAGTACTCCTTCCACCTTCTCAACTCACTCGTTAGTACATAACCATTGCTGTCCTTAATCAACCTAACCTCCTACACATCCTTTCCTGCTAAATCTCTCTCTGTCTAGCTAATTGATACAAGTCCTCTTCTCCTTCCTTCGTGTCCAGCCTCTCATACAGCTCACTATATGCCTTTTTCTTTGCCACCTCTCTCTTTGCCATGCGCCTAGATTCCAAAAACTCCTGCCTACTTTCTTCATCTCCCTGACTAGCCCACTTTTTCCTTTGCCAGCCTCTTCCTTTGAATACTTTCCTGTACCTCCTTTTTCCACCACCAAGTCTCCTAGTCTGCCTTCCTCTGTCCAGAGGATACACCACATATCTTTCTACCTGTTTCCTCAATACTTTTACTGTACTTTCCCAGTCCTCTGGTAATTCTACCCTTCCACCCAGACTCTGTATCAACTCCTTCCTGAACTCTGTGCAACTTTCTTCCTTCTGTAACTTCCCCCACTTAATCTTTGGCTCTGCCTTCACTCTCTTCCTCTTCTTGCTTTCCAAAGTCACCCTACAGACTACCATCTGATGCTGTCTAGCTACATTCTCCCCTGCCACCAGTTTGCAGTCTCCCATCTCGTTCAGATTTCTCCTTCTGCATAAGATGTAGTCCACCTGTGTGCACCTTCCTCCACTCTTGTAAGTGACCTTATGTTCTTCTCTCTTCTTGAAATATGTGTTCACCACAGCCATTTCCATCATTTTTAGCAAAATCTACAACCATCTGTCCTTCCACATTTCTCTCCTTAAAACCATACCTAGCCAGGACTTCTGGTCTGGACGCCATGGTGATAGCAGCTTAACGCTGAAGCTCCCAGACCCAATCCAAGAAAATATCTTGAAAATCGGATTTAACGGATTTTTGCAAGAGTGAAAAGCAAAAGACAAAATCATCATGTCTAAAGGAAAACAGAAGAAACCGAAATTCCCCAGGCCAGGACACGCATCGGCCGGAGAATCTGAACCGGAAGATTTCCGTTCAGAAGACGAGGAGCTGAATGTAGCTAACAAGAAGGTTAGCTTGAAAACGCTATTTGAAGAACTACGACGATTTCGCCGAGAGGTTTGGGCCGAATTTCGTGAATTCAGAGACGAATTAAAAAGGACAAACAGCAGAGGGGACCAGGCCGAGAACCGAATCTTGGAAGCAGAGGAAAGAATAAAAGTGCTTGAAGATTCCGTGCTGGACCTACGCAAGAGACAGTCAACAATAGAGGCTAAGCTAACCGACCAAGAAGGAAGACAAAGAAGAGACAACATAAGAATTCATGGTCTGAAAGAAGGAGCCGAAGATGGTTTCAACTCAATGGCAGACTGCGTGGAATCTTTACTAAGAGAGAAATTGGAACTCATGTTTTTGCTTCTTTGCTTCTCTGTATGAGCATGTTTATATTGCGAGGTAATCCTAAACCCCCTATTGATCATAGACCAAAGCGTTAATCTTAATTTAACTTCATGGAATTGCAGAGGTCTACAAAATTTAAAAAAACTTAAACAAGTTATGAATAAAATAAAAGACATAGGTTCAAAAATTGTGTTTTTACAAGAAACCCATCTAATAGAGGAGGATGTAAAAAGAATTAGGAGAAGATGGCAAGGAAGTGTGTTCACCTCATCATTTTCATCCCGAGCCAGGGGAGTTATGACTCTCATACATAAATCAGTCCCATTTCAAGTGAAAAATGTAATTGGAGACAAATTTGGAAGATATCTAATTATTCAAGGATCTTTGCTATTAGAAAACATAAATCTGGTGAACTTATACGGTCCCAACATAGATGATCAAAAGTTCTTTGCTAATTTATTTCTAATCATCACTTACAGGGCAACATATAATAGCAGGGGATTTTAATTGTACATTGAATCCCGGTATAGACAGATCAACAGGACTGGACTGTACACACAATGGATGCAGGATGATCATTAAGCATTCTATGAAAGAATTGAGATTGCTGGATATATGGAGAGAAATGAAACCACAAGTTAAAGCCTACTCTTGTTATTCTAATACCTACAAGTCATTCTCACGTATTGATTATTTTTTGATCTCCACAGAATTAAGGTCCAAGATTCAAAACTGCTTTTATGATAATATTGTGATCTCTGATCATGCACCCTGTTGTCTCATATATGTAGATAAGAAATTGACAAAGGAGCCAGGTAGGTGGCAATTTCAGCATAAATGGCTTCAGGATGAGGAATTTGTTAAGTACATAGATGAGTTCTTCGATATTAATACTACACAAACATCAGCATGTATAAAGTGGGAGGCTTTCAAAGCTTTTATTAGGGGACATATTATTAGTTATACAGGTTCAAAATCTAAGAAGACTCGAGAGGAGACAGTCCAATTGGAACACAAATTAAAAATTCTTCAAGAAAAAGTGTATGCAGGAAGTGACCCAAAGTTAGAGAACGAATTAATAATTCTGAGAGCTGAATATGACAAAAAATCAGCAAATAGAGCTGCCTCGAGTCTTCTAAGATTGAAGCAATCTTTTTATGAACAAGGTGAAAAATCAGGAAAATTATTGGCATGGCAGATTAAACAATTAGAATCTAAAACACCAATTACCAGTATTATAAGTAACGGACAGATAGTTGTAGATCCTTTAGAAATTAATAGAGCCTTTAGAGGCTCTATTAATTTCTAAAGGAATTTCTAAAGGAATTTCTAAAGGAATTTTTTCATACAAAAAATGAAACTGACTTAACAAAACTAAATGGGTTTTTGGACGGACTATCTATACCGTGTATTCCAAATGAAAACAGGGAGATACTGGAGTCTAAAATTAGTCAAGAAGAAGTTGGGCTAGCCATTGATAATATGAAATCAGGAAAAAGTGCAGGACCAGATGGTCTTCCAGTTGACCTCTATAAAAAATTTAAGAATAAATTAATAAAACCTTTTTTGGAAATGGTTTTAGAAGCATTTCAAAATAGTAATTTACCATCATACATGAATAATGCTTTAATTATACTGTTGCCAAAACCAGGTAAACCCTCTAATAAATGTGAAAATATGAGACCAATAAGCCTATTAAATGCTGACCTTAAGATAATCTGTAAAATTTTAGCCAGACGAATACAAGAAATATTACCAAATATTATTAACCGAGATCAGAATGGCTTTATAAAGGGAAGACAAGGCTTCCATAATGTAAGAAGACTATTTAATATTATTTATTCTAATAAAGAAGCACCGGATACAGCTCTCCTATCATTGGACGCCGAAAAGGCCTTTGATAGGGTCGAATGGCCCTTTCTTTTTGAAGTCTTACAAAGGTTTGGATTTGGAAATAATTTCATAAAATGGGTTCAGCTAATATATAATAATGCTACAGCAGAAATCCTAACAAACAGCAATATCTCAAAATCAATAAAAATCAATAGAGGATGTCGACAGGGCTGTCCACTTTCGCCTTTGCCGTTTACTATGGCAATTGAACCGTTAGCGATGGCAGTACGTTTACATCCGCAAATATATGGAATTAAGGTTGGACCAACAGAACATAAAATCTCCCTGTATGCCGATGACATAATTTTGTTGATGTCGAATCTTAAAAAATCAATTCCGACCTTGTTGAATTTAATAAAGAATTTGGGGGAAATATCAGGATATAAAATAAATAAAACTAAATCTTCAATATTAATGCTAAATGAGTCCCAGAGAAAGCACCCAGCTTCTGAGGTAAATCAATTCAATGTTGTAAATCAGTTTAAATATTTAGGAATTCAAATTGTGCCCAAGCTGGAATCAGTCGCCAGTGCCAACTACGAAGCCTTAATGACAGACATTAATGACTTAATTCAGAGATGGATGTCACTACCAATGTCGATGATTGGGAGAATTAATATACTTAAAAGTAATATCTTACCCAAAATACTTTATTTATTTCAATACATTCCTTTACCACCACCTTCAGATCTATTCTCAAGAATTAAAAAAAAGTTAGTGGAGTTTATATGGAACAATAGGAAGGCTAGATTACGTCTGTCCTTACTATATTTACCATTTGATCGTGGAGGTCTGAAATGTCCAAACTTTATGTTGTATTACTGGTCAGCACAACTGAGGTCTATGACATATTATTTTTCATCAAATGATCTCTCTCACTGGACTGAAATGGAATCATACAATTTACCTTTACCTCTTCCCATATTCATATACTCAGACTCGGCAAAAAAATTACAGAAACAAGTTAAAAATCCATTTGTAAAACATATGATCAAAATATGGTGTGAAACTAAAAAATATTTAAAAGAACCACACTTACTGTCACAATTTAGTCCAATATGGGGTAATCAATATTTTAAACCAGGGAGAGCGGATGCTGTATTTAAAGTATGGAATTTAAAAGGGATCCAAAAAATTCAAGATTTATATTTGTCATGTTCAGATAACAATGTCTTTTGAAGAGCTGAGGATCAAATTTAATCTTAATAGAACACATTTTTTTAAATATCTTCAGATTAGGAACTTTATTCGATCAAATCAAAACAATGCTCTCACTCGACCTATTTATTCATCCTTGGAAAAAATCTTGACGAAAGATAGTAAGAGAAAGGGTATTATTTCAGAGTTTTATAACTCATTGACATTATCTTCAAGTGAAAACTCACAGAAAAGACTGAATTATTGGAAAGAAGACCTGCAAATTGAAATCTCAGAGGAACAATGGGAATTGGCTTGTACAGAAGCTCAAACCAAATCAATAAATGTACGTCTAAAATTGATACATTTTAAATGGTTAATGCGGATGTATGTTACACCGGTGGAATTAAATAGATATAACAAAAACATACCAGATACATGCACAAAATGTATGGAAAGTAAAGGAACCTTATTTCACTGTTTATGGGAATGTAGAAAAATCAGAATGTTTTGGGAAGAGGTGAGGGGAACAATTGAAAAAATAATTTCAAAACAAATCATATTGAATCCTAAATTGTTTTTGTTGGGTCTGCATCCAGAAAAGCACAACTTTAATAAAAGTGAAAGAGCATTCATAGACCTCAGTTTGCTTAACGCCAAAAAATGTATTGCACTATTGTGGAAAAAGACTCATAGACCAGATGTGACTCAGTGGTTAAGACAGATGCTAACAAACCTTCCACTAGAAAGAATAACATACATACTGAAATCAAAGGAAACTGTGTTTGAGAATATATGGAGACCTTTTATTGATTATGTAAAGAATTTAAACATAACTTTTGAAGAAGAAGGTGAATGATGTGTGTGGACCTTATAAATTCCAAACTGGTGAATGTATAATATGTATACTTATGTAATGGATTGCCTAGACTAAACAGAGGAGCATTGTTGAAGACCTGTTCCTGTTAGTGGTTGTTGGTGTGTTTTAGTACATTTTTTTTTATTACTTTAGTGTTAGTGTTTGATTGTTTGTGTTATGCTTGTAAAAAAGGTTCAATAAAAATATTGTGGAAAAAAAAAAAGAGAGAAATTGGATATTCCCCAATCCACCGACTTGAAGATAGAAAAGGCCCATCGTACGTTAGCCGCTAGGCCAGCAGCGGAAGCGCCCCCACGTTCGGTGTTGGTGAGATTTTCCAATTTCAAAATAAAACAAGAGGTTGTAAGATTGGCTTGGCAGAAAAAAGGATTTATGCACCAAGAGAGAAAAGTCTTCGTGAAACACGATTACGCCCCGGAGGTCCTTAAAAAGCGCCGGGAATACAATGACGCGAAAAGGGTGCTAAGAGAGAAGAAAATGCGCTTTCAGACGCCATTTCCTGCGAAGTTAAGGGTCTTCTACGGTGAGGAGACTTGTCTCTATAATTCGGCGGAAGAAGCAACAATTGACATGGCGAGAAGAGGGCTCCCGGTAACGGTGTTTAAACCCGCAGCAGACCCGAGCGATAGGATCAAGGCTCAAACGTGGACCACACAGAGACCTTCAAAATCCACGGGCCAGCAGCGGGAAACCCACCGCCAGAGCGTCACGGATAAACTGGCCGTTTTCAGATTGGAATAGCGTTTTTTTTTTTTTTTTAAGTCAATCTGCACATCCAACCCCCCTCATACAAGGTAACAAGCATTAAAGGAGATGCATATCCAGCATGTGGTAAAATATTTCATGGATCAGTCATAATATTAGAAACAAATAAGTCTTTTTAATAAAAAAAACAAAACAAAAACAAAAACTTGTTACAATAGAAATGTGACAATGATCCACATGTTCTCCCCACACTAACAAATACTGTTTTAGCGTGAATGTCCGCTGTGATGGGGGTGGGAGGGTGCACACAATTTCACAGGGTATAGGCATAAAAAAAAAATTAAAAAAAAAAAATCATTACAAGTTCGGATTGGGTTCTGAAATTCACGTTAAGAGCATGGGTCAACTTACAAGGGTAAGAGAGGGCCCTCAACACGTAACAGAGTTTGAGGAATTTCCCTCAGAGCCTACACTCCATCAAGGCTCTTCCAGGGTCTCTAAAAAGACCTCAGCTCAGGAAGTTCTTTTGTCAGTTTTTTGTTTTACAGTTTTATACACTATGTTCTTAATGTTTTTTATGTACTGTTATACTAAATAAGACAACACAATGGAGAAACAGGGTGTAACCAAAATAATCTCATATAATGTAAAAGGAATCCTGAATCCAGTTAAAAGATCCAAGATTCTAGGCAAAATGAAAAAAGACAAAGCAGGAATAATATTTTTACAAGAAACCCACCTAACAGACGTGGAGCACACTAAACTCAGTAGACAAGGGTTTAAAATGATCTCTTCATCTTCATATAAGTCAGGGAGGAGGAGGGGAGTAGCGACATTGATATCAACCAAAATTACATTTGAAAAAAAATCAGAACACAAAGATAAAGAAGGGAAATACAGTTTGGTAACTGGGCGGCTAGAGGGAGAAGATATCACCCTGCTGAATGTATATGCACCCCCAGGGGCTAACTGGAAATTTTATAAAAATGTATTTGACCTAATGATAACTAAAGCCCAAGGTTTAGTGATATGTGGTGGAGACTTCAATCTAAGACTGAATCCATACTGGGATGCATCAGGTAATTCTCCACATCAAAATAACACTCAAAGCAGGAAAACTCGGATGCTACTAAAAGAAATGGGAATCTGTGATGTGTGGAGGGAACTCAACCCCAGTGTAAAAGATTATACATTTTACTCAACGCCACATTCATCTTATTCAAGGATTGACTATTTTTTTATGTTTAATAGAGACATTGGAAGAGTAAAAACATGTAAAATAGGACTGATGGATCTCTCTGACCACAGTCCGATCTATATGGACTTAAGGATCCAAAAATACACAAATAATACATTTTCTTGGAGGTTGAATTCAAATGTCCTGAAAGGTCCACTGAAAGATGAATTGGAATCAAATATTCTCAGATATTTGGAAGAAAACTATAATGGATTAGTAGCCCCTTTAATACTGTGGGATGCATGCAAAGCTGTAATAAGGGGAAGGATTATTGCAAAACTGGCAACCCAAAAGAAACTGAGACAAGAAAAACTAACCACATTAGAGTCAGAACTTAAGAACCTAGAAAATGAACACAAAGGCAACACTCATTCTAATGACTCGCTCAAGATTAAGGAAATTAAAAATCAAATAAATGAGATCTACACAATAGAAATCCAGAAGAAACTTACATTTCTGAAACAAAAATACTATGAAGCAGGCAGTAAATCGGCAAAATTACTAGCCTATAAATTGAGGAAACAACAAACAGAAAGAGCAGTCTACAAAATCAGAGATCCAGTATCAAAGGAAATAAAATTCAGAATTCAGGATATTCTTAAAAACTTCGAGAACTACTATAAGAACTTATACTCCCTCAAAAATCATAAAAACGCATCCGAGGCATTCCTAAACACATTAAACCTTCCCCAACTTACGGAGTCACAAAATAAAACACTACTGTCAGAAATACAACCAAAAGAACTGGATAAAGCAATTATGAAACTTAAAGCTAACAAATCCCCAGGAACAGATGGTTATACAGCAGAGTGGTACAAAACCTTTAAACAGCAACTATCTCCTCTCCTCCTGAAAACATTTAACTATGTCCTCCACACAGGGGAAATCCCCCCTTCCTGGAGAGAAGGGGTCATTGCAGTTATACCTAAACCTGAAAAGGCTATCCAGGCACTATATAAAAAACCAACAGCTAAAATAAGGATTAACGGTAATTTATCATCATCTTTTGAGCTGGAAAGAGGATGTCGTCAGGGCTGCCCCCTGTCTCCACTGCTCTTTGCAATCTTCATAGAACCTCTGAGCCAATGGATAAGACAGAATCAAAAAATTCAAGGTATTACACTTGGTCAGAAGGAACATAAAATAGCACTCTTTGCTGATGACATTTTAATATACCTGGGGCAGCCGGACACCTCTTTACCAGAACTAATCTCTGTTTTTTCAGAGTATGGAGATTTGTCGGGGTACAAATTAAACATGCACAAAACCCAAGTTTTAACATTCAACTATGACCCAAATCATTATTCACTAAGCAAACTCAAAACTAACTGGGAGATGGAATCTATGAAATATCTGGGGGTCAATATCCCGAAACAACTCAACAAAATTATAACACTAAACTACGATCCACTGGTGACAAAAATAAAATCTGACCTAGCAAGATGGAATATGATACCATTCTTGGGTACAGCACAAAGAATTGAAGCAATCAAAATGAATATACTTCCACGTCTTCTATACCTTTTCCAAACAATACCGGTAGAACCTCCCAAAAAAACATGGCAGGAGCTGGACAGAAGGATCTCAAGATTCATATGGCAGGGCAAGAGACCTAGAATCAGATATAGAACCCTACAGCTAAACAAAGACAAAGGTGGGCTTGCGCTGCCAAATATCAGGGACTATTTTAAAGCCGCACAAATTAAAACTTTAGTAGAGATATGTAACCCAGTCTACAATGCACAATGGAAGGAGATCGAATGCCAAATAACAAGTGACATCCCCCTACAGGTGATAATAGGGAACAATACCTTACCTAAACTTTTGAATAATACTAACCCGTGGATAGAGACCTCGCTAAAAATTTGGTTTAAGATAGTCAGAGAGAATCAAACTAAAGAGCCCTATCGACTTCTGCAATGGATTGCCTATGATCAAGACTTTACTCCTAATAAAACAGACACTAGATTTAAAAAGTGGAAAGAGAACGGATTGATAAAATATTACGATTTTTTTAAAGGTCAATTTTTAAGAAGTTTTGAAGATTTGAAAAAACAAGGCCAAGTAAATCAAGACCTTTACAGGTTCTTTCAGCTTAGACACCACATAAACAATATACTTAAAAAGGAGGATTTGGAAAGGGCCCAGTCAGGTGTTCTGAAGGTCTTCTTAATGGCATATAAAGAGATCCCAGGGATCAGATACATTTCTAAAATATACCAAGGTCTTCAAGACTTAAAAGGAGACAACACATCATATATAAAAGTGAGATGGGAAAAAGAGGGGAATTTCAATTTACAACTGGAAATATGGGAAAAGTCTAAACAAACAGCAATGGAAAAGTACCTCATCCCTGCAGTGGAGAGAATTTGGATGGAAAAATTTGGCAAGATTTTTCAGAACACCTGCACAAAACAAATTTACTCATAAGGGGTTGAACTGTTGGCACTTGTGTGGTGAAAAGACTGCAAATCATTTTCATGTGTTTTGGTCATGCCCAGTTATCCACCAATATTGGACCAATGTACAGACAATATTGGGGAAAATATTCAAAATTACAGTTCCCTTTTCTTTTGTAACTTTGTATTTGGGTTTACTACCGGACTCACTGGAAAGACGAGGAGAAAAATACTTATTCAATGTTTTAATATTGGCAAGTAAAAAAGCCCCAACTAAAAAATGGATGTTGAAGGACTGTCCTACACCTGAAGATTGGATTAATGTGATCCAAGACATCTACTCGATGGAAAAGTTGACATTCGCACTGAGACAAGACATGGATGGGTTCATGAACTTTTGGCAACCCTGGATCGCATATGTATCTTCCATTAGATCTAATCTTTGACAAATACCATTTCAATAATGGCTCCGCTCTTTGTTCCAATGCTACTCAGAGGCTCTTTTGCTTTTAATTATTTATTTCTTATTTTTCTGTTTGTTTGTTCTTTTTTTTTGCTCTTTTGTTTTGTTTGTTTGTTTTTTATTCTCTTTAATTTCACTTTTTCTTTCACTTTAAAAAAAAAAGGGGGTGTTGTAAGAATTATTCTTCCAATGTTGTCAAATAGCAAAAAATAAGGGAACGTGATGAAAATGTAAACAATGCAATGCTGTAATGACCTGTATACCCTTCACAAAAACTTAAATTAAAAAAAAACAAAAACATACCTAGCCAGAACCTCCTCATCACCTCTGTTCCCTTCACCTACATGCCCAATGAAGTCCACTCCAGTCACTAAAATGCAACGTTACTTATTCAAACTGTTGAAGGGAACAGGTTTAAACTTGAAGGACTTTCCAAGTAAATTTACTTTTCTCATGCTGCACCAAAAACAATTGTCTTAGCATGTTCAGAGCAGAACCAATCTCTATTAGCCACCAACAAACAACAACCTTGAGTTGTACCTGCATGCTGATTTGGCTGCACATAAGACTAACCCCAGGGGATAAATATTTCTGTCCCAAACTTAAACAAAGTGGGATTTCATTACACTGACAGACAACCAAAAAAAAAAAAAAAAAAAAATCCCTGTCTGGGTGGGGATAGAGAAGAGGAAATGTGCCAGAATTGATAGGTGTCTTCTTAATTACATCTACTTGCATCCAAAATATAAAGATCTTATCTTGTGCTAACTGCTCCTACCTGTTCTGCTCTCATGAACACAAATCCTGAAGCTCACATGCCACAAGGCTCCATTTTCCCAAAACACAGTTTCATTGTCAGGAGCTGCAGGCTGCTCATTATCGCTCTGACAATTAATACAGAGGAGAGCTGTAAGGAAACCCTCGTTCTTTGTGTAAGAAACCGCTAAAACCTGACTGACAAATGGCACATTTTGCAGCTTCCATCTTGATAGGAAATAGTAGGTAACACTGATGATATAAAATAACATTAATAAGGTTTTGGTTATGTCATTTCCAAACAGTTTGATAGCAAAACTGGTCTATTGCTCTTAATAGCTTCCAATTGTAGTTAATGACTGATTAAATTTTATAAATCTTTGTAGCAGTGTTGTTACTGAAGATATGACAGAAGTACTGGTATTCTCCTGACAAGAAAGAAAAAAACATGTTGGCATAGTTTACAGGATGAAACTGGCCTTGGCTAGTATTGAGAGAAATCAATCAATCAATTTAACTCATGTGTATATCAATAAAGTATTTTATACACAATATTCCTAGGTTTCTTTTTTTTTTTTTGTCAAGTAAAATGTTTGTCGTGTCCTAAAATAATTTAGCTGACCCCTTCTTAAACAACAAAGCTGGACACAAGCTTTAATATTATATATTTATATCAGTTGTACAACTAATCACCACAGTTTGGAAAATTTGGAAAAATGCTATCCACCTTATTCCTAGGCCCCATGATGCCTTGTGTGAATTGTGGTAGCAACTTCCGGTACTAGTTTAGAACATATGGTTGTCACTGAAACGGGACACTTTTCCTTGTTAAAAAACAATGACTTAGGCATCAGAAATGCGGGAACACGGCCTCATGCACCTCAAAACAGGAACATAATCATACCACTTCCCACGACTATCGAGGGATGGAAAGATGATCTTATAAAGTGGCCTCGTACACCGTAGCTCCCTTTGTTAGTGCCGCTGCTAAGATGCTAATGCGGTAAACAATATTTTAGCTAGGTTGAAAACTCGCGTTCAATCGGCCAGGAGTTATGTCTTCCGCAAAGACATAGGTATTTTTTACAAAGTACAATTTCTAAGCTTTAAAATGATACCAGACACTCGGGGTTTCCTGGGACTTTGCCACTAGCAAAGAAAGAAAGAAAGTCATGATTTATGACTTCTCGTGCCTGTAGAGCTCATAATGGCATGGTGCACATTCAACACTTGGGCTTTTAAATTCGGGGTAAAACATCAGATTTGTGACATTCATACAAGTGAAAACATACCTGAGTCTTATCTTGGTGTCTGTCCTGTGTCTGTCCCACCAATCTCACCAACAATCCTTTAGTTTTCAGTGCATGACCTACTCATTGCTGTAGAAGCCACAGATTGAGCTGTGCTTATCTCTGAGGAGCGTCACACAACTAAACATTCAAAAATACAAAAACTACAAATGCTGAAACTAGCTGCTACTTGAGTGGAGAACACGTATACATTATATTAAAATGAATTTGAAAAACTTTTAAAAACGCTATTTTAAATGCCCCTGCTACTGTCCTCTTACTGACTGATTTTACACTGGGTTGAACGAAACCAGAAGTTCCATCCACAATTGTTCCTCCAGCAGCACCCCCAGGAATAAGGTGGATTCAGTGCCTGAAATCATTAAGCCAAGATTTAATTGACAAGATGATTTACACAACTGAGGTTAACATATGAAACAGCAAATACCAGGACACACCCTAAAACTTTAAACACGATCTTGTGTCTTCAGGTGTTCAACTTGTACATTCACAGAAGAATTTATTTTTATTTCCACCCATCCATCCATCTTCTACCGCTTATCCAGAGGTCCGGGTCATGGAGGCAGCAGTTCAAGCAGAGAAGCCCAGACTTCCCTCTTCCCAGCCACTTGCTCGAGTTCTTCAGAGAGGATACCAAGGCATTCCCAGACCAGCTGGGAGGCATAGTCTCTTCAGCGAGTCCTGGGTCTGCCCCGGGGTCTCCTTCCAGTGGGATGTGCCCGAAACACCTGAAGTAGGAGGCGTCCAGGAGGCATCCTGATCAAATGCCCAAACCAACTCAACTGACTCCTTTTAATGTGGAGGAGCAGCGGTTCTACTCTGAGCCTCTCCCGGATGACTGAGTTCCTCACCCCATCTCTAAGGGTGAGTCCAGCAATCCTACGGAGAAAGCTTATTTCAGCTGCTTGTATCCGCAGTCTCATTCTTTGGGTCATTACCCAAAGCTCATGACCATAGGTGAGGGTAGGAATGTAGATTGACCGGTAAATCAACAGCTTTGCCTTAGAAGTGTCCTTGAGCAAGACAATGAACCCCCAGTTGCTCCTGGTGGGTCAGGTCAGTGCCTGTGTATCAGTACGTGAATGTGTGTGTGAATGGGTGGACAGCAGGATCTGTAAAGCGCTTTGGTCATCTAGAGACGAGAAAAAGCGCTATATAAGTGAACGCCATTTACCATTTAGAGCTTAGCTCCCTCTTCACCACGACAGACCAGTACAATGTCCGCATCACTGCAGATGCTGCTCCGATCTGTCTGTCAACCTCTCGCGCCAGTCTCCCCTCACTCGTGAATAAGACCCTGAGATACTTAAACTCCTCCACTTGGGGCAAAAGCTTGATCCCAACTGGGAGAGGACAATCCACCTTTTTCCGGCTGAGGACCATGGACTCGGACTTGGAGGTGCTGATTTTCATCCCAGCCGTTTCACACTCAGCAACAAACCGTCGCAGTAACACCTGTAGGTCATTTCTGGATGAAGCCAACAGGACAACATCACCTGCAAACAGCAAAGATGAGATCCTGTGGTCAACAAGCACGACATACTTGATTCCCTGGCTGTGCCTAGAAATCCTGTCCATAAAAATTATGAACAGGATCAGTGACAAAGGGCAGCCCTGGCAAAGTCCAACTCTCACTGGGAATGAGTCCGACCGAGCGTTGGCAATACGAAATAAACTCTCACAATGGTCGTATAGAGACTGGATAGCTTGTAAGAACAAGCCCGATACCCCATACTCTTGAAGTACCCCCCCACAAAAAATAATGAGGGATGTGGTTGAATGCCTTCTCCATGTCCACAAAACACATGTAAACTGGTTGGGCAACCTCCCACGAACCCTCAAGGATTCTCGAGAGGGTAAAGTGCTGGTCTGATGTGCCACGGCCAGGCCGAAAACCACATTGTTCCTCGTGAATCCGAGGTTCGACCAACAGTTGGGCTCTCCTCTCCAGTACCTTGAAATAGACCTTCCCAGGGAAGCTGAGGAGTGTGATCCCTCTAAAGTTGGAACACACCCTCCAGTCCCCCTTCGTGAAGAGAGGAACCACCACCACAGTTTGCCATGCCAAATGTACTGTCCCCAACCTCCATGCAATGTTGCAGAGGCATGTCAACCAAGACAGCCATACAACATCCAGGGCCTTGAGGTACTCAGTCCAAATCTTGTCCACCCCCGGGGCCTGACCACCGAAGAGTTTTTTTTAACCACTTCGGTGACCTCAGCCCCTGTGATGGGGGAGTCATCCCTCTCATCCACAAGCCCTGCTTCCTCTGTGGAAGGCGTGTCAGTGGGATTGAGGAGAGCCTCAAAGTATTCCTTCCACCGCCCGACGATATCCCAAGTTGAAGTCAGCAGCGCCCCATCTGTACCATACACAGTGTGGACAGGGAACTGCTTCCCCCTCCTGAGTCGCCGGACAGTTTGCCAGAGTCTCTTTGAGGCTGACCAAAAGTCTTGTTCCATGGCCTCACCGAACTCGTCCCATACCTGAATTTTTGCTTCAGCAACCACCCGAGCTGCACTCTGCTTGGCTCTATCACTAGGCCACCACTCTGGTGGACTAGTGATAGAGCATCTGCCCCACAGTCGGGAGGTCGTAGGTTCAAGCCCCGGCCGGGTCATACCAGAAACCATATAAAAATGTTACTTCCCACCTTCTACGCTTGGTGCTCAGCATAATAAAGTGGGAGGAAAAGGTTGTTTGTGGTGGTGCCTTGCATGGCAGCGGCCCCTCTGATTCTTGATGTGATTAACACTGTAAATAGGAGAAACGTAATTTCGTTCTACTGTATACGATTGGCTGCATGGACTGAATGACAATAAAGTTGGCTTCTTCTTCATTTTAGACAACATAGATTGGTTTTTAATAGGGGATTTATAGCTACCAGAGTTCATCTTTAAAGCTGCAGCAGTGTCTAACGGCACCAGAGTCCAACTGTTGTAGAAATTCTCCGCTTCCTCGGGGTAGGGCAAAAAAATTGATTTGGTGTAGTACTGTGATATTTGGGACTTGCAATGATGCACCGATCCCTAAAGAGCTCTTGCAGGATGCTTTTGAAATGCTTCAACTTACATTGCTGAAACTAAAGTTGGGTTTAAACTCAAAAGACAACGTTTATGATCTTTACTCACTCCCATATGAAGGAAGCTGATTCTTAAATTTTGACACTAGAAGGTATATGCATATGAAGAGTTATGGCATAGAAATATTTAGGAATGTGGCTTGCTGAAAAGTAAACTTTTAATGACCAAGTCAATAAAAAAGCTGAGACCTAAACTTGGGCTTTGTTTTATCTTGTATCTCAATGGGACCCGACCAGTTAAATAAAGGTAATGAAGGAAAGGTATGTGACCCCATCCTACTGTCATGGTGGTCCCGAAACAGAACCGGGAAATGAAGCCCAAAGCAGAGAAGTCCCCGAGTACAGCAGGAAGGACCACCAAACAGCACACGGTGGCCACGGTGAGTTGAAGAGAGTGAAAACTTATAAGAAACAGATATTGACAGTTGGGGGGGGGGGGGGGGTTATATATGGTATTGCAGTACATAAGGAATCATAGTATTGTGATAGTATTGCATCACGACCCAAGCATTGTGATGGGCATCACATTGTGAGGTCCCTTGAGATTCTCACCCCTACTGCTTCCTCTTCCACAATAGCATAGACTCCCTTTTTAAATATTGCACCTTTAAGATAAAGAATCATGTGGAATCAGTTAATTTTCAAATACAGTATATTCAACTGATTTTGCCTTCAGACTAAACATAAACTTTTATGTTATCTGATGTTTTCCATTATTCAAAACATGCAGATGAAGCAAAACTTAAACCAGTTCTACTTCTTAAATATCAGATTGTAAAACCTGTCATTATCCTATGAAATATAAATCCTCATTACTTATTTGATGAAAAATATGCAAGAGGGTAATAACAAATAAACTCCAGTGGAGTGTTGATAAAATATTTCTACTGCAGAATTGCATCAGCCTAATAAGGCAGCCTACCAAAAGCCAATTATTTAAACCTCTTTTAGATTGCATTTTTCTAGACACTGAATTGTAGGACTTTTCTCCAAGGGGGCTGCTATTCATTATCAATATCAGCAAAGTGTGTAATGGTAAAGCCAGGCAGGAGGTGGGCTACTATCGTTACACAGTGGTTTAACTCTGCCAATAACCCCCATACAGAGGCCACCAACTGACAAGACTCAAGGGGACTGGAAATCCATTCCAAGAATCCATTTACTCTCCTGAACACGCCTGATGCTCATCTTCCTAATTGGATCATGCATGGCTGCGGATCCATATCCAGAAGAGGAAAAAATGAGCCCGCTGTGGGGTCTGCAGATCAGCATACATGCGGGAAAGAACTGTAAATCTCTCTGATTGAAGAAAAAGCTGATTCTGTTCATGAGATCAATGACAAAACAAATTTATTCCACATTCAGGACTGTGAGCGAGGAGAGAAAAAACAGGGAAACCATCCAAATCTCAAGATATCCACATTTCTGTTTTCAATGTCATGTGTGAAAATCGCTTTCACGCTTCTCGGCACTTCATGGCAACAGTCTACATTTCAAAAAGGGAGGTCAGCTTAGGTGCAGAACCCCAAACACACTGTGGCCTAATACATTTAAAACCTCACACACCTGCTTTAACTTTGTCTTAGTCCTACTGTAGTCCTGGACTGAAATTTGGCCTCTTGTCAGTAACTGGTGGGCCTCTCAAGTGGCTTTAGAGGGCTGAGTGTCACTGAGAGAAGTAGAGTGGAAGAAATTCCCTCAGTCAACATTCCCAATTCATCCGTGATGGTCTGGGCCCTTATCTCCACACGGATCTGCTTTCACTGGTCTGGTCGGGCCCGAGGCGTCTGCCAGACGCTCCCATTGCTGCTTTATTACAGTAGTGACTCTACAAAGGAAAGGCAGCACTTTATAACAGAACATATCAGAGGTATCTACTGTGGTGCTGATAGCAGCTCAGGCTGTTATCTTTCAGTATTACACGAGGAAGAAATGCTGACAATCATACCGATAACTGCAAATTCAGATTTTAGGGTAGAGTAGATATGTGGAATGTGATCTCACCAGCAAATATGGTTCCCGTATAAATGATCACCCATGGCAAAATAAATTTATTAGCATCGTTTACAGCACAGTTTGGCGCAAACAAGCAATATTTTTTCCACATTATTCACAAAGGAAATTCACATTTGTGTTCTTACAATGATCTCCTGCAAAGAGTCGGCGCTGAGGTGATCTTTGCCTCTCCACTGGTCTCGCTTGTCAAGTGTGTGAAACCATTTGTCTGACGAACAGACCAAAACCCTTAAGACATGTTCGACAAAAGCACTTTCCTTGAACTGAAACCTTTTTTTATTGGAGATGCCTGCAGGCGGTGTGATCTCTGACCGCAAAGACTTACTGTGTTGGCGTAGGTGGGGAGCAGCACGGCCCAAACTCCTGGTGTGCCGTTTTACAATCAAGCCACGGCCTGTGTGTATTTCATTATTTGCTGATGGATTCAAGCTAACATGTTAGCACACTGCAGCATCAACACATCATTCATCAAGTGTCAGCAGGCGGCTTTCGAGTTTGGATCCAAAAACACTGCGTTTTCTTGTCAGTCCTCAGATCGAAGACAGATGAGAAAGCGTCTCCTTGCCCGCTGCTTGCTCCTACACTGCTGCAGCTCGCTCTTTGACTTACATTCCTCCATACTGCACCCCACCTCTGCTCAATCTGCTCCCGAGGCTCTCAGTAACTGCTCGAATCCACTTCAAGATGCTGTTGCTGCTCTTCATGGCTGCAAAGAAAGCCTTCCCCTCCCACCTCTCAGCCATACTTCAGCCTGAACCACATCTGCGAGAGTGTGTGCTACTTGGAGCCTCCATCTGTGTGGCAGTGACCTGACTATCACTTTACCCGGTATGGATTCTTCACTGGCTCGGCTCCCCTGGTGATGAGATATACATTTAAGACCCTGCAACAGCTGCACAGTCGCTGCCCTTTCTCTGAGCCGTAACCCATGTCCTTATACACTTCATCTTCATTTTGTTCGTCATAAAAAAAAGTTATTCTACCTGACAACAACCAGTGTGAGAACTACACACATTTATAGAGGTGTCATTATTTTCCAAATGCGTTTTGAACAAGCTAAAAAATGAAAATGTACAATACAGCCCACCCAACAAGCACAGAGGGATTTACTGAAAATACATTTACAGTTTGGCATGTAGGCCCATCACTCCTGGAGATTTAGATGCATACAGTAGCTGGGGAATGATGCTAAAATATACAGTATGCCTGAAATGTGTGGGGAGTGAGGTGGTGCTACGTGGAATGATGCAGCTCAGCTCAAGTTTATCGCCACAACACCCTCCGATCTTTGCTTCATTATGAGCTAAAAGGTAAGCACCGTGATGTAGTTACAACTAAAGTGCACAACATTACTGCATTCGTCGACTTGTTAAAGTGTACTGTATATCCTCACGGCTTCATTCAGGTATACCCTGAGAAAGCTGATGCAAGACTGATGGTAAGTACGCATCTGGGCCTTCATTTGTCCAAATCCCAATTATCTGTGCCGGCGGTCATTAACTGCATTTGTCGAAGGGCCAGAATTCTTTTTCGGCAGACACTATGAGGGCCGGATGCTATCATAGTAAAAAAATGAAATTAATATCGTATCATAGGTAATGTATTATTATTTTATATTCATTTTCCCTCCAAATTTGTGGGATCGTGGGTTCGATCCCAGCCCCCGACCAACAGTGATCTGTGTGGAGTTTGCATGTTCTCCCCGTGTTGCGTGGGTTTACTCCGGGATTTCTCCGGTTTCCTCCCACATGCCAAAAACATGCATGTTAGGTTAATTGGCTGTTCTAAATTGTCCCTAGATATCTGTTTCCTATAGGCCCTTAGAATAGAGGGTTAGTATTAATGAAAGCGCTTTGAGTGGTCTTTGTGACTAGAAAAGCGCTATATAAGTGCAGGTTAGTTAGTTAGTTAGTTAGTTAACAGACTCTTATTACCTGTACTGCAGCAAGCTACTAGGAGACGATATTTTGGGCTTCAAATTTATGAGGCCGTCAAGCTGTCAATCACTGTCACATGTGATGTCGTAGTTTGTGGAGACCATCGGCAGGAGGAAGGCCTTCTGAATACATTTCAAGCATGAAAAATGGCACTCCAAAAAAGCCTGAAGCAGAAAGTTGACGTAGAAAACTGCATCTCTAACGAAGAATGGACTGGTATGTATTCATCGTGCCAACCTTTAGAAATGCTGTACCTGTGTGCCTCATTTGCAACAAAACTATTCCTGAATTCAGTAATACTCTGGGGCTCGGGTGGAAAGCTCTGGCGGGCCGGATATGGCCCATGGACCATCGGTTGACGTTCACTGTCTATGTAGTAAGCATCAATCAAATAATAATAATAATAAACAGATTCACTAAATAAATAGTTGTTTCATGCATCATATGCTTCCAGAACCATATTTTGCCGTTTAGTTCTGAAAATATCAGAGAAAGTTGATAGGTCAGCTCTCACGGTGGACCTCAGGTAAAATACTTGAACACTGGTGAGATGCATCAACCAATGAGATGCAACCTTTGGGTCTCGCCAGTAGCAGACCTTTATAGCTTCAACTCAGCCTGGAGGAGTGTCACTTCCTACTCTGTAGCAAGTGAGCGTAACAGCGCCCTATAATCAGCATGTCACAAACTTAAAGGAGCCTTCCCATGTATGCAGCTGCGAATCTTTATTCTCGTTCAGTGATCAAAGTCACACAGCTATCTTCCCACCTCTGACCAAGTAAGACACTGTAACTGCATCAAATCTGACATGACATGATCCATTCAGATCCCGACAGATGGACTGAAGTGTGTGCATTAACATGTAATCATATAATATGGTAATCCATGAGCCGATCTGAGCTTAAACTGTATTTGATCATGATGCTTAGCCAATGTTCCAATAGTGATGAGACTATTCCTCTGCCGTTCCTGCTGCTGCTAATCCTCCGGATTTGATTTCATGTAGAGTCATGTTCTCATCTGCTGCAGCACTATAATTCATCACCCCACGAACACTTAATTAAGGTTTAAAGAGAAGTAGGTCAGGTGAACTGTGGAAGAAGATGCCATCTTTACTTCTCCCATTTTCCCCTTTTCCAGCCACTTGCATTTCCCCCTTGACTGTCAGCTACACTCCTAACATATTTAAAAAAAAAAAAAAAAAAGGTAGAGGCCCTTCACTCCAGCCTGCTTCAGTGCACTCATTACAGAGCTCATCCTGTGCTACACAGCCATTGTGGTGGGAAAATTGCAGCGCTGAAAGCATACATCACCCAACATCCCATCATGCCTCTTCAACACAAAATGGTGGTGCGACTGGCCATTTTATTAATTCTATATCATTTTCCAGATGGAGCATTTTAAAAAGTGGATCCTCAAAAACGCAGATGGGAGACACTAGCTAAATACCACTCGCCCTCCTCCTAAATAAAGTCCCTTTTTGTTACCACAGCAACCAGGTCCTTCCATCTGCCCCTTCAATGGAGTCAGGACATGTTACCAAGTGGCAGACATGCTGTGGGTTCTTGGTTAATAATTCAGTGATAAATGTTTTCGTGAGGAAAGCAGGTGCCAGAATGTCAGAGAGTTTTGGGGGGAATAACATGATAACTGGAGGAGAAAGAGGGAGGTGTGTGTGTGTGTGTGTGTGTGTGTGTGTGAGTTTCCCCCCTTTGGCCTTGTATGGAGGCACAAAAGCAACCAGTCTATAAAGGCGCTAAACCCAAACTTTGCCCCTGCTTGCCGAGAAGTTTTTATGTAGCCAAGAATGTGACGTTAAAAAAAATGCATGGGGCGATTGTAAAGGAATGAAAAGCCAGGGCTCAATAGGTATCTGCACCATTGTCTCCCCACAGAAGCAGGCTACCCCTGAGGCCTATATTCGGAGAGGTCAAAGGTCAAGACAGCAGGGGATGCATTCTTCATTCCCGGTGTAGCTCAGTCTGCCTCCATCGACCCTACTGTTTCTCATTTCTCCATAATTTACCCTCAAGAAAGAGGCACGGAAAGCATGATGTAAATCCTGCACACACAAAGACACGCCACGTCCACACTAATGTGGAAATTTTTTTTAATCGCACCCTTTATCCTCCATCCATGCCAAGTTGACATTTTCATCCACAAAAATACACCATCTGGAATAATCAGTCTAAACAAAGCCATATCAAGAACACCCATCTTGGAGACATTTGTGATTTGATGCATGCGATTCTCATGAAATCCATTTTTGGGAATGACAATGTGTTGTCATTTCTTGTTCATGGGTGTAAATAAAAACTGTACCTCTGCTAAAAGTAAAAACAGATTTACGGAGATGTGTCCGAGGTGCTATTTGGTCCCTATAGAACTAGGAAAAAACTGCTGTTCATCCATTTTCAGTATTTAGTTGAAGAATTATAACTTAGGACTTGCAGGTTTAATTTTAGCTCATTTTGGTGAAGGGGAAATGAGTCAGTACCATTGTCTGTTTATCCACACTCCTCTGAGGAAAGAGCCTGGATTCTCACCAAACTCACACACAATGGTCCTCAGGTAGGTCTGCATTGGTCTGGTTTCTTTCAGTTATTTTATAATTAATAGCAAGTTTCACAGAAGTCCCCCCCCCCGCCTTGGTTATTCTTTATAAGTCAATTCTTACATTAATCTGTAAGTCAGAATTTATCTCCACACACATTGACAGGAGCTCATGTGCATCGCTTTCTTTTTTCTTCACGCAGATTTAGCCCATTTCCTCAACCTGAAATTCATCACGTTGAGGTCTGCAAGGTATAACAGGAGCACACAGAGGTTATTTATTTAAAAAAAGGCTAGTCCCGTTCTTTTAGTTACCTTATGATGACCTATGAGAGACGCTACACGTGTGATTTACCAACTCGGCTTGGAAAGCTTGGTGTATTCTTTTTTTTTTTTAAATTCAGCACACACTCCAAGCTGTGCTCTAATACAGTATGGAACGCTTGTGGTATCAAATAAAGTGCTTTGTTTAGGCTCATTAAGCCAGTGCTGCATCCATTACATATTAATAATCAGACAAAACACACATTAGGAGCAGCTTTTCAGCACAAACAGATTATACACATGTGCTCTTAACGCTTACTGCTCAATTAGCTCCGCTCCGCAAACAGACCCAGAGCAGCCGTGCATTAATTTTTTCCCATAAGGCTCCACATTAAGGTTTCTCTGTTACCCCAGTTTCCTGGCGTGCCGGTGGGGGGTTGGGTTTAGACTGCTTCCCAGTTGTGACCTTTGTTTGACCCCACATTCAACTCCCAACACACCACCACCACCACCACCTCCTCCTCCTCCTCCAGCAGCTATGGAAAGTCTGCCCGAGCTCCATTCCTGATCCCATCACAACACAACACATTAATATTTATGGAAATTTTAGAGGAAACATTTCAGACACATTATCAGCGTTTTATGCATAATCAGCTCTGAATTTTATAGAGTACAATGTAATGCATATTTTGGTAGATGGTTTGCCATTTCCCCGCCGTGTCATATTAAATTTATAGCATAAATAAACACCATGCATGTAATTCCAGCATTAATAATATCATTTATAATAGTATTCAAATTATGACCACATCACTGAAGCCTGGGGTACACAAAATGGTCTATATTAAAAAAAGAAGGCTGATATTTGTAGTGACATTTCCATAAAAAGCAGAAACCAAACATTAACCAAAAGACCTCTATATGGATAAATCTGATACAGGTGTATGCATATACTGATGTATGTTTATATGCATATGTTCATGTGTTTGTAGACAAATATGTATCAACTGAAAAGATGTAAACACAGTCTCTGCTGATAATATTGCACTTGTCCCCATATCCTACAAAATATTAATGTATAGTTAATTTTTACTTCATAACTTAGAAAAAGCAATCCTATAAGTGGCTGAGATGAGCTTTCTCCATAGGATTGCTGGACTCACCCTCAGAGATAGGGTGAGGAACTCAGTCATCCGGGAGAGGCTCAGAGTAGAACCGCTGCTCCTCCACATCAAAAGGAGCCAGTTGAGGTGGTTTGGGCATCTGATCAGGATGCCTCCTGGACGCCTCCCACTTAAGATGTTCCAGGCACGTCCCACTGGGAGGGGACCCCGGGGCAGATCCAGGACACGGTGGAGCGACTACGTCTCCCAGTTGGCCTGGGAACAGCTTGGTATCCTCTCTGAAGAACTGGAGCAGATGGCCGGGGAGAGGGAAGTCTGGGCTTCCCTGAGCTGCTGCCTCCGTGACCCGGACCCCCGGAAAAGTGTCAGAAAATGGATGGATGGAACTTGGAAAAAGGCATGTGCAAAAGTCTGGGCTTCCTACACAATTAAATACACCAATAATAAAAACAAAAAAAATTTTAAAATATCATCGCTGTCAAGTGAAAACCTCATAGCTCCATATTTTATTAAATTTTTTGTATGAAATCATTCTATTACTCAACCTTTATGTTTTTTGGATATATTTTACTCATGTCAAACCAATTTTAATCATTATATAAGCCATGTGAATAAATCTTGTGATTGTTAAATCATCATCATCATAGCAGTCTGTCGGGGGCGACAATGACGGTTTCATTTAGGTCTGATCATTGTCCTCCACACAGCTCTGTCCTTCGCCTTCAGCTGTCAAGAACTCCTGACCTCGTTTACTCGGGCGACACCCAAGCCGGTATGAGTTGCTCTCTGACTGACCATTTCATGAAACTGCTTGCAAAGTATTTGAGTACGGCTAGCTTTTGCTGGACTAGCGGCACATTCTTGGCAGATAGAGATATTATCAGTGACAAGGACAGGCCAAGACAAACTGACTCCAGTATCTGTTGCAGTGACTGACCAGATGATAGGTTTGTTTATCTCTGCTCTTTGTGTAGTGCATGTCACGATGCACCGACTGGCAAAAGTCCACCACAGACCTGGTAGTACCGGTTTTCATGGTTATCCGGTAGCAAGCAAACCAATGCCTGACCTGACTGTAACACACCACCACCACCATATTTTACTGTTGGTATGATGTTCCTTTTCTGAATGCTGTGTTACTTTTACGCTGGATGTAATGGGACACACACCTTCCGAAAAGTTCAACTTTTGCTGGCCCAATATTCCAACATTCAAGCCTTGGTTGTACAGTACTTAAAATACCTGGGTGCAAAAGGTAAGACACTCCGCTCAACAGCACTGGCACTCTGTTATTCAGTGGCAGAGTACTGCTGCCCAATATAGAGAAACTCTGCACATACTAATCTCATCGATGCCCAACTAAACAACACAATGAGGACTATCCGTGGTGCAGTTTGCTGTGCCAAGACAGACTGGCTTCCAGTGCTGAGCAAAATTGCTCCCCAGACAGAAAATACAGGGTTTTCTCATTTCCTGAAAAAATGTCTGTTTTGGAGATACAAGGCCCAACAGCAACAATATGCCATTTGTCATGGGGTGATTTTTTTAACATACCACTGTATATGAACATAACTGTATATACAGTCTAGATGTACAGTTAGGCCCAGAAATATTTGGACAGTGACACAATCTTCATGATTTGGGCTCTGCATGCCACCACATTAGATTTGAAATGAAACAACTACAATGGAACTGAAGTGCAGACTTTAAGGTTTAATTCAAGGGGTTGAACAAAAATATATGATTAAACATGTAGGAATTGTAGCTATTTTTATACAAACGCTCCTCATTTCAGGGGCTCAAAAGTAATTGGACAAATAAACATAATCCTAAGTAAAATGTTACTTTTCAATAATTTGTTGAGAATCCTTTGCAGGCAATGACTGCCTGAAGTCTGGAACCCATGGGCATCACCAAATGCTGGGTTTCCTCCTTTGTGATGCTTTGCCAGGCCTTTACTGCAGCTGTCTTCAGTTGTTGCTTGTTTGTGAGTCTTTCTGCCTTAAGTTTTGTCTTGAGCAAGTGAAATGCATGCTCGATTGGGTTGAGATCTGGTGATTGACTCGGCCATTGCAGAATATTCCACTTCGTTGCTTTAAAAAACTCCTGGGTTGCTTGTGCAGTATGTTTTGGATCATTGGTGAAGCGCCGTCCAATCAACTTTGCTGCATTTGGCTGAATCTGAGCAGAAAGTATATCCCTATACACTTCAGAATTCATCCGGCTGCTTCTGTCTTTTGTCATATCATCAATAAACACAAGTGACCCAGTGCCATTGGAAGCCATGCATGCCCATGCCATCACACTGCCTCCACCATGTTTTACAGAGGATGTAGTGCTTTGGATCATGAGCTGTTCCAATTCTTCTCCAAACTTTCTTCTTCCCATCATTCTGGTACAGGCTGATCTTAGTCTCATCTGTCCAAAGAATGCTGTTCCAGAACTGGGCTGGCTTCTTCAGGTGTTTTTTGGCAAAGTCAATTCTGGCCTTTCTATTTTTGAGGCCGATTCATGGTTTGCACCTTGTGGTGAATTCTTTGTATCTACTCTCATGAAGTCTTCTCTTTATGGAAGACTTAGATACTGATATACCTACTTCCTGGAGAGTGTTCTTCACTTGAGTGGATGTTGTGAAGGGGTTGTTCTTCACAGGAAAGGATTCTGTGATCATCCGCCACTGTTGTCTTCCGTGGACATCCAGGCCTTTTTGAGTTCCCAAGCTCACCAGTGCACTCTTTTTTTTCCTCAGAATGTACCAAACTGTTGATTTGGCCACTCCTAACATTTCTGCTCTCTCTCTGATGGATTTCTTCTTTTTTCTCAGCCTCAGGATGGTCCGTTTCACCTCCATTGAGAGCTCCTTTGACCGCATGTTGTGTGTTCACAACAACAGCTTCCAAATGCAAACGCCACACCTGGAATCAACTCCAGACCTTTTAACCGCTTAATTGATGACAGGTTAATGAGGGTCGAGCCCATGCAGCCTTGTTATTTTTTTTTGCAGTCTTCTGAGTCAATTGTCCAATTACTTTTGGTCCCTTGAAAAAGAGGCGGCTACGTATTAAAGAGCTGTAATTCCTAAACCCTTGCTCCAATTTGGATGTGAATACTCTCAAATTACAGCTGAGAGTCTGCACTTTAAGCCCATATTGATTATATAATTGTATCCTGAATATGTTTTCGTAAACAGCTAAAATAACAAAACTTGTGTCACTGTCCAAATATTTTTGGGCTTAACTGTATGTATGTATGTATATATAGGTGTATCTATGTGTCAGAGTTTGTGTTAACTGAACATTGTCTCTCATTGACATATTGTTTTATTTTAGCAGTGACAGAAAAAATCTGGAAGCTGTCTGTCATTACACTGAGGGTGACTTATTGCAACTCTTACTTGTAATTCTCACCTGTCCTTATAGAAGTATGACTCATACAGTAATTGTGTTTTTTTTATATGTAAATCTACTACTCGTGCTGTAATTCTGTTACTTTGCTTTATGCATTTCAGATGCCGTTATAATTAGTTGATTAATAATGAGATTCTGAAACGATTGACTAAAGAGTTGTACTCATCGATGATAACGGCATCTGAAATGCATTAAGCAAAGTAACAGAATTACAGATAACAGCATAAAAACGTCAGACACCATCGCCTGCTCATCTTCTGATCGCCAGATGTCATGGCCAAGCTCAACACCCCCAGAGACACTTCTCAGCCTGAGTAACCTCCATGCCCGCACTGCTCATCCAGCCGACCTCATACCAGTACCTACTCCCGGCCCCATGCACCACTAAAGTGGAGAAGGTCAAATGGCCAACGGTCACAGCTGCGGGAACTAGCGAGGACTGGTCCTACTCTGAGCTACGTTGGTCTGAATACAAAGCAGCCACTCATCTCACAGGCTGCAACATTGCCTACCAATTACTTGAGTGCTGCGATGATGGTCTCAGAAGAGATCTGACAAGAACCTTCAGAGTACTGACCTCAGAAGATGAAAAGACAATCCTAACAAGTATCAAAAGCTTGGTGGTTTGACAAGAGAACATTATGGTCACCCGAATACAGCTGCAGCAAATGCGTCAGGACCGTGATGAGCCAGTGAGGACCTTTACCACACGCCTCCGCAGACAGTCCAGAGTGTGCAACTTCAAAAAGGCCTGCACATGTACCTCAGTGGTCGACTTCAGTGACATCATGATCAGGGACACACTAATCCGTGGGCTTGAGGATGAAGAAATTCATTGGGACAATTTTGGATAATCCAACCAGGACATGAGTTTGGAGAACGTGTTACAATTTATAGAGGCCAAAGAGAATGGCAAGTACTTTGCAAGTTTCCTCTTAGAGAGTGGCATCACTGCAACTGCAGCAGTGACTAGCTCCTACAAGTGGCGTGAAAAATAAAAAGCACAAACTCATGACAGTGGGCCTCAGCTGTGTGACTACGGTGGCAAGTCAGGCCATGGACGCAACAAACAGGAATGAAGGAAGAAGTGCACTGCATACAATCACACATGCACCAAATGTAGACCGCTCTACCACCATGAAAGTGTATACCGACAGACATGATGAAAACGGGCATCAATAGCAACCAGTGCACAAGTGCCGCAGGATGATGCCACCGCTATCTTCAACACCTTGTTCTTGGTCTCCGACACCTCGCCCACAGACGTCCATACCATCACACTAGAGCACCACATATACAGTGGGGCAAAAAAGTATTTAGTCAGCCACCAATTGTGCAAGTTCTCCCACTTAAAAGATGAGAGAGGTCTCCAATTTTCATCATAGGTATACCTCAACTATGAGAGACAAAATGAGAAAAAAAAAATCCAGAAAATCACATTTATTTATTTAGCGAATGCAAAGTCCTCAAGCCAAGCAGTTGCCTCCTGGTTTGCTGTATGGAGGGTGTGTAATCCTCCTTCCAGTCTTTGGAGCGGGCAAGCCTCTATGATGTGTTCCATTGTTTGCTCCTCTCCACATGCGCACAGTGGGCTAGGGCTACTGCCCCATCTGTGAAGGCTGGCCAAGCAGGGGCCATGTCCAGTCCTGAAGCGATTGAGTGTAGACCACTGTCTCCTTGGGAGGTTGGTGCCCGGGACCTGTTGGTTGGGATTTGTCACCAGGTGTTTGTTTGGGACCTCCTTGGTCTCCCATTCCCTTGCCAAGCTGTCTGGATGGTGAAATCAGCTGGGGGAGGGTTTTTCCAAATCGGCCGTCTGGATGGAAGTCGGGCAGTGGGTGGGGAGTAGATATCTGCATGGATTGGTAAGTGAGGAGAGTCTTTGGCTTTTTGAAGCATCCTTTGAGTTAGTGCTGCTCGCCGGATGTGTGGGGGGGGCTATGTTTGACAGTACAGGGAGCCAGGGGAGTGGTGTTGAGCGGATCGTCCCAGTTATGGTTCTCATGGTTGTGTTGAGCTGGGTGTCTACGTGGTGTGTGTAGGATGACCTGGACCAGAAAGGGGCACAATATTCTGCTACAGAGTATGAAAGGGCCAGTGCTGAGGTGCGCAGGGTGGAGACTGCCGCCCCCCATTTTGCACCAGCGAGCTTGCAAAGCAGGTTGTTTGGTGCCTTCACTTTAGAAGCCGTCCCCATTAAATGTTCCTTGAAGGATAGGGTCCTGTCAAGGGTCACTCCAAGGTAGGTTGGATTCGAGGCATGCTTAAGCTTGAGTCGCATTGAAGGATTTTTAATGAATTAATTGGTAAATTCCTCGGTAAAATAAGTATTTGGTCAATAACAAAAGTTCATCTCAATACTTTGTTATATACCCTTTGGTGGCAATGACAGAGGTCAAACGTTTTCTGCAAGTCTTCACAAGGTTTTCACACACTGTTGCTGGTATTTTGGCCCATTTCTCCATGCAGATCTCCTCTAGAGCAGTGATGTTTTGGGGCTGTCGCTGGGCAACACGGACTTTCAACTCCCTCCAAAGATTTTCTATGGGGTTGAGATCTGGAGACTGACTAGGCCACTCCAGGACCTTGAAATGCTTCTTACGAAGCCACTCCTTCGTTGCCCGGGCGGTGTGTTTGGGATCACTGTCATGCTGAAAGACCCAGCCACGTTTCATCTTCAATGCCCTTGCTGATGGTAGGAGGTTTTCACTCAAAATCTCATGATACATGGTCCCATTCATTCTTTCCTTTACACGGATCAGTCGTCCTGGTCCCTTTGCAGAAAAACAGCCCCAAAGTATGATGTTTTCACTCCCATGCTTCACAGTAGGTATGGTGTTCTTTCTCCTCCAAACACGACAAGTTGAGTTTTTACCAAAAAGTTCTATTTTGGTTTCATCTGACCATATGATATTCTCCCAATCCTCTTCTGGATCATCCAAATGCTCTCTAGCAAACTTCAGACGGGCCTGGACATGTACTGGCTTAAGCAGGGGGACACACGTCTGGCACTGCAGGATTTGAATCCCTGGCGGCGTAGTGTGTTACTGATGGTAGCCTTTGTTACTTTGGTCCCAGCTCTCTGCAGGTCATTCACTAAGTCCCCCCATGTGGTTCTGGGATTTTTGCTCACTGTTCTTCATGATCATTTTGACCTCACAGGGTGAGATCTTGCGTGGAGCCCCAGATGGAGGGAGATTATCAGTGGACTTGTATGTCTTCCATTTTGTAATAATTGCTCCCACAGTTGATTTCTTCACACCAAGCTGCTTACCTATTGCAGATTCAGTCTTCCCAGCCTGGTGCAGGTCTACAATTTTGTTTCTGGTGTCCTTTGACAGCTCTTTGGTCTTGGCCATAGTGGAGTTTGGAGTCTGACTGTTTGAGGTTGTGGACAGGTGTCTTTTATACTGATAATGAGTTCAAACTGGTGCCATTAATACAGGTAATGAGTGGAGGACAGAGAAACCTCTTAAAGAAGAAGTTACAGGTCTGTGAGAGCCAGAGATCTTGCTTGTTTGTAGGTGACCTAATACCAATTAATTCATTAAAAATCCTTCAATGCGATTTTCTGGATTTTTTTTTTTCTCATTTTGTCTCTCATAGTTGAGGTATACCTATGATGAAAATTGGAGACCTCTCTCATCTTTTAAGTGGGAAAACTTGCACAATTGGTGGCTGACTAAATACTTTTTTGCCCCACTGTACAATGAGTTTTACAACATATGGGAACGGTGAGCACCAGACCCTCAACCCTTCATCAGCATCAACGTCATGGCAAAACCAGCTGATGCCCATGCTCTGGGCCCCTCTACTCCACTCCATGGCTCCACCCCACCAGTCTCCTACACTGCCATGGCTGACACCGGCTGCCAGTCTGGCCTAGCTGGTACAAAGCTCTTGTCCAAAATGGGGCTGGAGAAAAGACACCTCATCCCAGTCAACATGAAAATGACCGCTGGGAACAATCATAGCATTGACAGTAGGTGCTCTGGTTTGATGCATTTCCGGTACATCCCCTTCTAGAAAGACTCTGGAAACCCGCCAGATAGTGTACTTCACCGACTCATCTGATAGGTTGCTCCTGTCAAAGCAAGCATGTGTTGCCCTAGGCATGATCTCCAACAGCTTCCCCACTATCGGTGAGGCTGGCATGCCCTACAATTCTGGCACTGCGTCTTGCACCACATGCCCTCTTCGTCAGTGACCACCCACTCAATTCACATCTCTTCCATTCTCGGCCACAGTGGAAAACCGCAAGAAGCTGGAGACCTGGCTGCTTGAACACTACAGGTCAAGCACATTCAACGTATGTGAGCACCAACCATTACCAATGATGGCCGGTCCTTCACTACGACTCATGGTGGACCCTAATGCGCGACCTGTCGCCTCCCATACCCCCAGTCCTGTCCCTGTGTACTGGCAAGACGAGGTGAAGGCAGGTCTCGACCAAAATGTATGACAGGCCATTGAACCAGTCCCAGTTGGCACCCAGTCACATGGTGCCACAAGATGGTAATCTGCCCCAAGAAATCTGGCAAGCCCAGGCAGAAAGTTGACTTCCAACCCCTAAATTGCCATGCTGCCTGAGAGACCCAACACACACACCCTTCCATGGGTCACCCTTCCATCAAGCAAGTGCAATTCCACCACACCCTCGCAAAACAGTTTGACACATGGAATGGGTACCACAGCATCGCCCTACATGAAGATGATCACCACCTCACCATGTTTATCATGCCTTGGGGCCACTATCATTACCATGTTGCCCCCCACGGCTACATTGCCTCAGGGGATGGCTACAGTCATTGATTTGACAAAATCATCTGACATCCCACGGAAGACCAAGTGTGTGGACGATACCCTGATGTGGTCCGATACCACTGAAGCCTTCTTTCAGGCAGTTGAATGGCTTGACACATGTGGCAACAATGGCATCACTCTCAACCTTGCCAAATTCTCATTTGCCAAGACAGCAGTAGAATTTGCCAGCTTTAAGATCACCCCAACCACCGTTCACCCCTGCTCCCAATACCTTGAGGTGATCCAAAACTTCCCCACCCCTCGCAACATTACAGACGTTCGCAGTTGGTTTGACCTCATCAACCAAGTATCATACGCCTTTGCATCGACCGAGCGCATGAAGCCCTTCCGTATGCTCCTCAAACCCGGCACTCCCTTCCAGTGGATGGACCAGCTTAACCACCTACTTGAGGAATCAAAATCCACCATCATCAGCAAAATCCATAAAGGAGTAGAGATCTTTGACAAAAGCAAACCAAGCTGCCTTGCAACGGACTGGAGCAAAGATGGCATGGGGTTTTGGCTTTTCCAAAAGCTCTGTACCTGCCAATCCACCAAACCCTTCTGCTGCAGGACCGGCTGGAAGATCATCCTCGTCGGAAGTCGCTTTACCTCAGGCACTGAGTCTCACTATGCCCCAGTGGAGGGGAAGGCACTCGCAGTTGTAGATGCACTGGACAAGACACGTCACTTCATCCCGACTGGTCCAACCTCATCATCACAGTGAACCACAAACCCCTCCTGAAGGTGTTTGGCGACCAATCACTTGATGACATAGCAAACTCAAGACTCTGCAACCTTAAAGAGAAGTATCTGGTATCTTTTCCACATGGTCCACATCCCGGGAGTGCGCCATGCTGCAGCCAATGGAGTATCTAGACACCCCATTGAAGAGGCCACACAGCTTCATCTCCCTGATGATGTTGCACCTGTCAGTAAACTGAACAACTTCTGCCAGCCATCTGAACTGCCACATGACATCCTCGCTGCCGTCTGCAACCATGTCTTGGATACTGCCCAAGTCTGCAGTCAGTCAGCTTCCCCCCCACAGAGGTAATCAAATCGGTCACATGGGATGATGGTCACATTGCCATGTCCAGTGACCCAACCATGTGCAGATGAGCTGTGACCTACAACACCAGCGACGAACTGACATCAGATGGTGGGCCTAAATTTACAGCGATTACCACCTGCAATTTCCTATGTGACTGGGGCGTGCATCATTGCACTTCATCTGTTGCCTTCCTTCACAGCAATTGCCATGCAGAAGTGGGTGTTAAGACCGTGAAATGCTTCCTCATTGACAACACTGACACTGAGGGCTCACTCAACACCGATGCCTTTCAATATGCAATGCTCCACTACCATAACACACCTGATCACGGCACCCTCCTCTCCCCTGCCATGTGTTTTTGGATGCCCAATCCACAACTTCATATCAAGTCATCCTGGAAAGTACCAACCACACAGCGCATGGCGCGAGACACCCCCATCTAGAGAAAAAACCTTACATAACCGACACATGCATGCCTCTGAACACATCTCCGAACACACTCGTCCTCTCCCTCTGCTGGTCATTGGAGACTGTGTCAGAATCCAAAATTAAACTGGTCACAACCCCACAAAATGGGACAAGACTGGAATTGTTGTAGAAGTGAGGCAGTTTGATCAATACATCGTGAGGACTGATAGCTCCAGCAGAGTAACTTTATGTAACCGGAAGTTCCTGCTAAAATACATCCTGGTTATCGAACGAGCACCTCTCCTGACAGCAACCGGCCCATACCCCTGCCCAACACTGCCCTTATTCAACTCAGGCCAAAAACCTAACCCTCCTACCAGCGCAGCCGGCACAGCACCAACCGACATCTCTGCTACCCCACTCGAATCCAAGTCAACTGTATCCATCCCGCTTCTTACACAAGCTGGCTCAGCTCCATCACCACAGCCCCCTACTGCAGCTCGGGAAATACCACCACCAGCTGCCCTGTCGTCACCTGAGAAACCAGTGGCCAAGAACAAAGTCCCCCAGGCCCTTCGCAACCTCATGCTTCATAACGCTCCAGGTCTGAAGGAACAACAGCCCCCTCCATTGAACCAAACCTCGCCCAACCGTCACTCACACCCTTCTGCCACACAGCACTCGACATTACAAACAAGACCACTGGCTTGGTTCCGAGATGATTTTTAACCCCTGATCTTTTATGGACTCAATTGCATATAATTACATGTATTACACATTCAACTTTAACCTGTGCATGAGAAATTTCATTTTATTTTATTTGAGCTTTGTTGCAGTTATATATTCCGTACTCCTCTTTTCATTTTGATATGCCGTCCTTACCTTCTAAAGACTGGGGGAAGGGGGGGTGCATATAGAACTATGACTCTTACGGTAATTGTGTTACTTTGTTTTATATGTAAATCTACTACTCATGCTGTAATTTTGTTACTTTGTTTTGTGTTTCAGATGCAGTTATCAGTTGATTAATAAAGAGAATGTGAAACAATCGACTAAAGAGTTGTACTCCTAGAGTCCCCTTAATAGTGTATATTACAACACTGACCCACAGTCTCTGTTCATCAGTAGAATTAATAGAAAAATGCAAAATCTTTACCCTGTAGGATCATGATTAAAACTGAATTCAGCTTTCCAAAAAAATGTGGCGAGTGTGACAAATATGCAACAATATCAGAAACCAGGAAGGAGGCAAATACTTTTTCACAGCACTGTATACAGTACTTACCAAAGCTATTTTTTTTTTGCCTGCACATACAGAAGCTGCTATACCAGCTAAACTTCCTTCACAGGGATCAATATCGTTATCTTATAGGCTAGAGGAATACAGTATATGTATGTACCTTTGATTTCCGATGCCCTCATTCATTGCCCGGTAGTCTATTTAGAATTTGAATCACATCAAAAAAAAACAAAAAAAAACACAATAAAGCTATGCATACACATTAAATGCTATAATGTTGAGACAATGCATATGGCAGTGCACTATAAACATATTTTTAGTCCATTGTACCCATCAGAGCTGATAAGGAGCCTCATAAATCACAACAATACCTGCATCTATTCTGTATGGAAAACAAAAACAGGCTTCTGACAGATGCAGCACATGCACATATGAATCAATCTCAACACACACATACTATATAACTATATGAGCCTAACAACCACCATATTTTGCCATTATCTGCAAATCGAGCATCCTATTGCTGCAGGCTGTGACGCACAATGATGACCTGCCTCAACGACAACAATGGCTTCAGTTTCCTGAGGGAAAGGATGTTCCTGCTCTCTCAGCTCATTACTTGACACACACTTGGATACTTTCAGCTCTGCAGCGTTTGGTTACATTTTGACACCTTATATCCGTCCATTAAAATGGTTCCTCCTCCTGTCATACGCTCAGTAAAAGTCACATCTGTTTGGCTGCCGCTGCAGACCGGCCCCGTGAGTTTTATAGCCGAACTGTACATCTGGACCTCTCATATCTATCACAGCTCACGCCCCCCCCCCCCCACCCGCACGCCTTCCCTACTTCACACACGCTTTATTCTCAGCTTATTCCAACCCCCCACAAGACAGCAGCTTGCAACAGATTGGAGACACCCATAAGCTCCATAAGCACCAATCCCACGGGTGCAGAACTGATTTCAACCAGATTACGAATTGAACAAGTCATCATACAAACCAAATAACCACTAAGACTGCAACACTGGTGGATGCAGAGACGTGCAGTGTGAAAGTCATAAATAGAGACACACAGTCTTGAAAAGTAAAATATATTTATATGAAGTCAATACTCAACTAAGGCAGGTGAGCAGTAAAAATAGAAATATCATAAAACCTAATCATGAATCTCAATTTAATTGGGACATTTGGAAAACCATTTGACTGCGTTTACACCAACTACAGAAAGACTTAAAAATAGGATAAAATTAAAAAAAAAAAGACATGACAGGATTAAAAGGAAAAACAAAGAGGATGGACATTTAAATTTAATTGCAAAGTGGCAGGCTTGGAACAGCAATAAAGGCACCACATAAAAGTAGCTTGTAAAAAAAAAAAAAAAACCTTCCCTGTACAACTCTGCTTTGAGACATGGTTTAAAAGATGTTACTGATCTGGCTAGTTTCAGCTGTTGCAGAATTCTGCAGACCTCATGAGGTCCAACAGTATAAACCAGGTCACCTTTATGTCATAAACAGAGTCTCTAGAACAAACTATATTGTTCTGCCAGAAAACCCGAGGCTATGCCACCTTTCATAAGCAGTTCAGATGTGCAGCTCCGAGCCAAACCCCTGCTGAGCCTCAAAATAAATATCCAACAATTTTCTACACACTTAAGGTCAGGAGTGTGGTGACAACAGCCAATGCATTGTTTTTCCTCTTAAAACCTCCACCAGTTTGTCCTGGGGGTGTCGGGGGGCTCCCAGTAGAGCTATAGAGATACTATTTATTTCTTTTTTTTAATTTTGCACAGTAACTTTGCATATGGAACTTTCCATTTGAAGTATTGTACAATACTTCAAACTATATTGGAATATTGGGCCAGTTAGGGTCCCACCCAGACGTCCTGTGTTTGGACTTTTTACTGGTGTCATCCTTCTCTCCTTACTCTGTTCTCACCTCTCCTGGACCCTCTGCCTGAACACTTTCCTTTCCTTGGCTCCTCTCTTCTGTCTCATCTTTCCCTCTCTGAGCCCTGTCTAATTCAGGTTCTCCCTCTGTCTATGGTGGTATACAAACAGGTTAGAAAATATCAAGTGCCTTGTTTTCTCCTGCAGGATTTTTTTTTGTCATGGTTTACATAAATGACAAAAATGTGTATTTTTTTGTATTTTTATTCTAGCGTTTCTTTTTTTTCCTCATTGAGAGAGAAAGGGAAAAAACATTCATAATAATTCACATATGCATACTTAAATTATATAATCAGAGGTGGGTATAGTAGCCAGAAATTCTACTCATGTAAAAGCAGTGCTTTGAAATTAATAATTAAAGGTAGACAACCAAAAATTTCTCGTTGAGTTAAGGGTACAAAGAGCGCCCACTTAAAAACTTGAGTAATGACTTCAGTCTTGAAGGTTTGAGGTATTTCTCCCAAAATGTATAACAATTTTCTTATAGTTTTCTACTTTTCTCTGGAAATTTATCTAAATTTGAAACCAGTTTCCTCAAATTTGTAATTTCCTGTTGTAAAATTGACTTTTCTTGTACATTTGAGACTTTATTACCTGGTGACAGAAGCGGTCACATAGGCAGGGCGTTTCTGAACTCTGCATGGAAGACGGTCACACACGATCGTGTGCACGCTTGCGGACCGTCATTCCTTCGTATTTTTTTTTCTTAAATTTACATTTCCTCATAGAGTGGTGGCATAAATTTAAGCATGGCGGGCCGCCACCCAGAAGTGTTACCAGAGGAAACCCTGATAAATTGCATCCAAGGTATGCATGTTAGGTGAAGATATAGAGATGTGTGGATGTGAGACTGTGTGATTATCTGTATTTACGTGTTAGACTGGCCATCATGTCCAAGTTGTACCCTTCCTGTTGTTCTTTAACACTGGGATAAATCTGTATTTTCTCCAAGTTTTATTAGGCATACAAAATTCTATAACACTTACCCAAAGCCTAAATGTCATCTCAAAATTGTGTTTTTTTCCCCAACAAAATGATACCAACCCAAATATATTAAAATTCATTCTCACTGGGGAATGGAACTATGTATAAACAGGAAACTGAAATCTTGACTCAACATTAAATGAAAGTTAGACATTATTTTAAGAACTAAATCAACACTGCAGATACCTATTGAATCAAATTAAACAATTTTCCTGAATATGTAGTAGTTTGCTGGACTGATGCATCAATTTCTTATTGTGGACTTTTTTCAGCTAATAAATAAGGGTCAGAGTTCCACCTCATGTCAAAGTAAATTAAGTTAGTAAATGATTAAAAAGGTTCTTCATTGTCTAAACATCAAACCTCAATAAGTTTATACTTGAAAAATCAAAGACAGATGTTATAAAAAAGATGAGTGAATGCATGTTACGCAACAGTTTCCATTCTCTAACAGAGATCCAATATCAGAGATGGAGCACAAAAACAATTCCTGACCACATCAAAACCTACAATCACAATAAACTGAACACAACATGACTAAACACTGACTGTAATGGATTAGGCATTAAACTGGCTTCAGGTTTCTGCAAACTCATTTTTAAAGTTTTCTTCAGGATAAAAATTGAAAGGATGTTTTAGGGGTTGAGAAAATATAATGCAACTACATTTTTTTTCTTCAGTAAGGAATAACAACCACACTGTCAATGATGGAGTAATTAAAACATCCTGATGTGAATGAGATCCTTCACATCTCTCCATATAAGTACACGTATATAGCCTCCTGAAAGTTTAAATACCATGTAATTGTGTCTCATTACCTTTGAACTTGATTACAGCCTGGATACAGACCCAGAATGTGTGTGTGAATATGGTAGCCATCCGGGCAATTGGCTAGGAGGATCAGTGATCGTTGAATTGTGGATAGAGTGGGGGAAAGCACACCATGCATAAATTAATTTCACCATTGTCGGAATGAGGTAAAAATAATAAAAACAAATGTCAACTAGAGAGCAATCAGGGAGTGCATACCTCTGCCACCTCGTCCTTCCTCCCTCTCTTCAGCCATCTGTCTGGCTGTACCTTCATACATTGTGAAATAGGGCCTTGGTAGAGGTATGCGCATATGGATCACCTCCAAAATTTAATACATTCGTCTGTAGCCCAAGGGCACCTCTGGTGAACATTTTAATCAAAACCCATCCAGTAGTTTTTATGTAATCCTGCACTCAAACAAACAAGGGCCTTGGCAGAGGTATGCACTCACGGATCACCTCCAAAATCCAGTGGGTTCATAAATCTGTTGAATAGTTTTTGAATAATCCTGACATTTTGCATAAAACAGACAGACAAAAACAAATCTCCTTGACCACATTATCTTCTTGGCAGAGGTTGGCGTTAAAACCTACCATCGAAATTTACTAAAGGGCACAGGGCAAAATTAGCGGTGGAAAGACGTGGACTATGTTAATTTTGCACCTGGCCTCATTGCATATGTATTTGTAGGAGTTGTCATGTCAAAGCGCAAATTTGAGGGAGGGGCGTATTAAAATGACTGGTGCAGGGTGACTTACTAAGGTTTGCTGTTGTCAAGCTCCTGCTAAATGTGCCAAGATTGAACACCCCAAAAAAGCTTGTCTTCATTCATCTGTGCCTGACACGACAGCGATCAGTGCCAGGAGACAACAGCGAGAACTGAGGGCGCATGGCCAAAGAGACAGAAGCTTCTCTCTGCACGTGACTTTATTTTACATGACAGAATAGATTATACGTATATCAACGGTCTGACAGAGATCAGTGTTATGCTGAACTGGACATCAGCCGGCAGTTTTTTTTTGTTTTTTTTTAAAATTTCATTTGTTTATATATAGCCTACTACATGAATTTGCATCCATAAAATAGGATATAGGAACCCTTCCTACCTACAGCGGACATACAGATGGTGTCAGCCGATAGTGACTTTTTTTTTTCTCTTTTCTGCTGAGATTCAGACTTGGACTCTGGAATTTTTCTCTCCTCTCTAGCCATTAGCTCCCCCTCACTTTTTTAAGCAAAATCTTCCACATTGTAAATTTTCTTATTTTTTCCCCCCTTTGTTCATATTTTTATATTAACAGTATTTCTTTTTGCTGTGCATAAAATGGTAGTTCAGTTCTCTCTTCTCTCCATTTCTCTCTCCCAGTTCAGGATACACAATATAGGAGGAAAACAACAATGAGATTTTAACAAAAACAGCACAGATCCATAGAAACGTCCCCTGAAATTGCAACACCATAACTCAATGACAGCAGTCTCTGCGGTCCGAGAAGAAAGTGAAATTGTGTGGGTTTATTACCTCCGCCAAGGAGGTAATGTTTTTACCAGGGTTTGTCTGTTTGTCTGTCTGTTACCAACATAACTCAAAAAGTTAAGAACGGATTTTGACAAAATTTTCAAGAAAGGTGTGTAATGGCACGGGGAACAGATGATTAGATTTTGGTGATGATCTGAGAGTGCATACCTCCACCAAGGGCTTTGTTTGTATTTGTGCCACAGGATTACACAAAAACTACTGGATGGATTTGGATGAAATTTTCACCACAGGTGGTTCTTGGGCTAGAGAGGAACCCATTATATTTTGGTGATGATCTGAGAATGCATACCTCAGCCAAGGCTCTTATGGTCTCACAGTGTGTTAGCAACAATACTCCAAAACTGATGGACAGACTTTGATGCAATTTTTACCACAAGTGGCTATAGGTCTACACACAAACCCATTACATTTTGGAGGTGATCCATGACAAACGGAAGGAGCCTTGGCGGAGGTATGCGCTCTATGAGTGCTTTTCTAGTTTTTACTACTGTTCCAGACTTCAGAACACATAAAACAGACATATTTATAAAAAGTCATGTACTGGGAGACCTGTAGATTTTGTCAGAATCAGAATCAGATTTATTGCCATTGTTCATGTAGCACACAAACTAGGAATTTGTCTCGGTGCAATGCTGCAACATTAAACATGATAAAATAAGACTTCCGGGAAGATGGCGGAGAGACATAACACTTAAACAAAGAGCTCTCCCTAGCCGGATTAAAAATCATCGGTAAATGGCCAACTCGACATAAACGAATCAATAAACTAAGGGATGAAAACACGAAGGAACCGGGCACAAGGACAAAAACAGGGTAAAATTGAAGAATTCCTCTCCAACAACGCAGGAAAAACCGCTGTACGCTGTTGTGTTCGTGTTCGTTGAGGAGAGAAGAGACTTGCAGTTGAACCAACGTAACTTTATTTTTTAGCGGCAGCTCACACAGACACTTTCACATCGGCTCCCATGTTGGCCGTTTCTTGTTCTACTGAGTGCATCATTCCAACAAGCGGTAACAAGGTAGCAGCGACGCCTAGTGGTAAACACTGATCATTACATCCCCCTTTCTTTGAGGTGAATAAACATTAATAAACATTGATGCAAAACAGTGTATATGTATTCAGTATGAATGGACTAATACAAAACACAAATTTCAGTTCTCCCTGAATCAACATGCCCAAAGAAATTAACATCTGTTACATTTTTCTTATTCTTTTCTTTTTGCTTTTTTTTTTTTTTTTTTTTTTTTTAACACTTTACTTTAATTCTTATAAGTCCAACCTATCTGGTTTCTTTATTTCTCGTTTTGATCTTCTCGGTTCATCTTTGTCAGGTGGAACATTTGCTTCACAGTTCATAAGAGGTGTGGTTGTGGGAGATTCTGGGTGAGCATTATTGGGCCCACCAGGTGCTTGTGGAGTCTTGAGGAGACTGCGGCGATTGCGCCTGAGCACCTGTCCATCCTCGGTTCTCACTGTGAATGATCTTGGAGCAACTTCCTGTAATACAACTCCTTTAGTGTTCCAGCCAGATGCATCCTCGATCCTAACTGGGTCGTTGTTGGCCAGTGGAGAGAGTGGTTTGGCTGAAGTGTCATAGAATGTCTTTTGTTTCAGTTTCTGCTTCTCAAGCTTGTTTCTGAGTTTTGTATCTTTCCTTTGTGAAGTAGCATTTGGGTAGCTGGGAAGCGTTGTACGCAGCTTTCTGTTCATTAGTAGCTCAGCAGGTGACAGTCCGCACTGAAGTGGAGAGGCGCGGTAACTGAGTAGAGCCAAGTATGGATCCGAGTTGCTGTCTGCAGCTTTCTTAAGCAGTTGCTTCAGAATGTGGACGCCTTTTTCTGCTTGTCCATTTGATTGTGCATAGTGTGGGCTTGACGTCACATGCCGAAATTCATACTGTTCTGCAAACTGCTGCCATTCCCTGCTACTGAAACATGGTCCATTATCTGTCACCACAAGGTGTGGGATGCCATGCCGAGCAAATGTGGATTTGGTATGAGTGATCACACAGGCTGATGTAGTGCTTGAGAGTAGTGCCATTTCTGGAAAGTTGGAAAAGTAGTCCATGACTACTAAGTAGTCTTTGCCTTTAAGGTGAAACAGGTCTATCCCTACTTTGTGCCAAGGGGATGCAGAACTTTCAGATATCACCATTGGCTCTTTGCTTTGTTTACTTCGGTGTTTCTGGCACGTTTCACAACTACTCACAAGCGTCTCGATGTCTTTGTTTAGTCCAGGCCAGTACACTGACTCCCTTGCTCTCCTTTTACATTTTTCAATCCCAAGGTGTCCTTCATGTATCCTGTTTAACAAATCTGGTCTTAGAGCCTCAGGGATGACTATTCTTCCTTTCTTCAGTAATAGTCCATCAACAAAACTGAGATCTCCTCTGACATGGTAATAGCGAGGGCAAGATCCTGCAGGCCATCCCTCGTCCATGTTCTGAATGACACGCTGTAGCTCGGTGTCCTGTGATGTCACCTCAGCTATTTGTTTCGACTTTGTGTCAGATACTGGCAGAGCACACGACACCATGTTGATGTGATTTTCAATATCCTCATCTGTGGAACTCAGACACTTTTCAGCAGGTGCTCTGGACAAGGCATCTGCGAGTATCAGGTGCTTTCCCGGTGTATAAACCAGTTCAAAATCGTACCTTTGCATTTTCATCATTAGGCGTTGGATCCGTGGGGACATTTCGTTAAGATTCTTCTTGATAATGGAGACGAGTGGGCGGTGGTCAGTTTCCACAGTAAAAGACGGCAGTCCATAGACATAACTGTGAAACCGCTCCAGCCCGTAGGAAACGCCTAAACACTCCTTTTCAATCTGGGCATATTTGCATTCAGACTTTGTCATAGCCCTTGACGCATAGGCTACTGGTTTCCAGTACTCTCCCTCTGCCTGTAGAAGCACTGCTCCGATGCCATCTTTGGACGCGTCAGTTGACACTTTGAGCTTTTTCCGGTGGTCATAGTAGGCTAATGCTGGTGCTCTGGTAAGAGTTTGCTTAAGTCTTTGCCACTCTTGCTCATGTTTTTCGGCCCATTTAAAGTCACAGTCATTGTGTAAGAGCTCTCGGATGCATGACGTCTTTGCTGTGAGGTTGGGAATAAATTTGCCTATGAAATTTACCATTCCCATGATGCGTAACACGCCCGTTTTGTCTGTTGGTCTTGGCATGTTCAGTATTGCTTTCACTTTATCGCCATCTGGTTGTATGCCTTGAGCTGTGAGTTTGTCTCCGAGGAAGAGAATCTCTTGTACTGCAAACTCACACTTGGCTCTATTGAGTTTCAGCCCGTACTTCTGAATGCGCTCCATCACTTTGTTAAGTCTCTGGTTGTGCTCTTGGAGAGTCGAGCCCCATACAATAATGTCATCTATGTAAACTCTGACTCCCTCTAGGCCTTCAATGATCTGTTCCATCGCTCTGTGGAATATTTCTGGTGCAGATTTTATTCCAAATGGCAGCCTAAGAAAACAGTATCTACCGAAAGGTGTGTTAAAAGTACAGTACTTAGTGCTGCTCTCATCCAGTTTTAACTGCCAGAAACCCTGAGAAGCGTCGAGCTTTGTGAAGTAGTTAGCTCCTGCCATCTCACTGACTATTTCCTCACGTGTGGGGATTTGGTAGTACTCGCGCTTAATGTTCTCATTTAGATCTTTTGGGTCCATGCACATTCTCAACTCACCATTCTTTTTCTTTGTGACGACCATCGAGTTGACCCAGTCTGTGGGCTCCTGCACCTTTTTGATCACGCCCAAGTTGGTCATCCTGTCCAGTTCTCGTTTGAGGGCTTCACGCAGTGGAGCTGGGACCCTACGTGGTGCGTGCACAACTGGTTGGGCGCCTTCTTTTAGCTGGATTTTATATGTAAAGGGCAGTGTGCCAAAACCTTTGAACACATCAGAAAAGTTTTGCACAATAGCGTTAGTGTCACACTTGGAATCTGATTCAATGCAGTACACTCTTTTCACTAACCCTAGCTCTTCACAGCTTTTATCACCCAACAGTGATTCACATTTCTCATTCACAACAGAAAAGTTTACATTGTGCACTTTACCTTTAACAACAACATTCAGTTTACAGGTACCAAAACACTGTATGGGTTGCCCATTGTAATCTTTCAACCCTGATTTCTTTCTGTATATGTGTGGCTTAACCTGCATTTCCTTTACATCAGACATGCTAATGAGGTTAGCTTTTGCACCAGTGTCCAGTCTCATAGTGACGATAGTCCCGTTAACCAGCAGAGGAGTGATCCACTTGTCCTCATTGGTAATGCTGTTGACTTTTTCTTCTTCATTTTCACAGTCAACGATGCCCACAAAGAAAGTGTCACTTAAGTCTGTGTCTTCGACTACATTCACGTTTTTGCCTTTCTTTCCTTCCTTTCTTTTGGTGAAGCATTGCTTGGCAAAATGATTCTTTCCATGGCAGTTGGAGCATACTTTACCAAACGCTGGGCATTGCTTTGGCTTGTGCTGTAATCCGCAACGCTTGCAGAAGAACGTGGGATCCTCGGTCCGCTGTGCAGTCCCGGCCCGTGAGCGACGCCTCCCGCTCTGAGATGACACGGCGCCGACCGCTGCTCCTTCACTCGGAGGTGTGGCGCCTGGCATGCCGCAGAACGTTTTCATGTGCTTCTGGGACAGTTCGCTTGCCTGGCAGAGTTTAACAGCCATCTCCAGCGTCAACTCCGTCTCACGAAGCAGTCTCTCTCTTAACTTTTTGTCCTCAACACCAAAAACAATTTGATCTCTGATCATTGAGTCCTTCAATGTCCCAAAATTGCAGGATTGTGCTTTCAAACGGAGAGCGGTCAAAAAACTGTCAAAGGGCTCACTCTGTTGCTGCATACGAGATCTAAACATGTATCTTTCATATGTCTCGTTTTTCTTAGGAGTGCAGTGAGCATCAAACTTAGCGAGCACGACATCCAGCTTATTTGGGTCTTCACCCGTTCCGAACACGAACGTGTTGTACACTTCAATGGCCTGTGGCCCCGCTAAGTTCAGCAAAAGTGCTACCTTTCTCGAGTCCGGCTTCGTGTCCAGTCCCATGGCCGTGACATACAAGTTGAACTGCTGCTTGAATGCCCGCCATTTTTCATCCGCATTACCTGACAATTTCAGGTTTTCCGGCGGCTTCAACTCCATGACGACTTCTCACGTGGTCGCTCAGTTCATGCAGTTTACTCCTGGTACCATGTTGTGTTCGTGTTCGTTGAGGAGAGAAGAGACTTGCAGTTGAACCAACGTAACTTTATTTTTTAGCGGCAGCTCACACAGACACTTTCACATCGGCTCCCATGTTGGCCGTTTCTTGTTCTACTGAGTGCATCATTCCAACAAGCGGTAACAAGGTAGCAGCGACGCCTAGTGGTAAACACTGATCATTAGCCCAAAAAAACGAGATGTCCACAGCAGAGAAAATGGAGGACACCAGACTCGACAACATGAACGCTGGCATCGCCAGTTTGGGTGAAGAGTTGAGAGAATTCAAGCGACAGCTACAACAGGATTTAGCGGCTCTTAAGGAGGAACTGAAAAAAGAAATTAAGGAGGAAATCATGGACCTCCGAAGAGAAATGGAGCGTAAATTAACGGAAAACATGGAGGAGCTGCGCTCCCAGCGGGCGTGTATGACAGAAGCGCAGACCCGAATTTCGGAACTAGAAGATTGGAAAAGCGAGGCAAACGAACAACTACAGACCCTGACGACGCAAACGCAGAGGATGCAGGAGAAAATAAACGACTTGGAGAGCAGATCCCGACGAAGCAATATGCGCATCTTTGGAATTCCGGAGGGCATTGAAGGCAACTCGATGACAAAATTCATGGATCAGTTCTTAAAAAAAGAACTGGAAATACCCGGAGAAACGGATCTGCAGATTCAACGGGCGCACAGAACACCGGCACAGAACCCGAAAACAAACTCTCCACCCAGGTCAGTTGTGGTAAACTTTGTGAAATATGACATAAAGGAAAGAATCCTGACGCAAGCATGGAAAAAAAAGATACGAATCGGCGACAAACAGGTATTTTTTGACCATGACTACCCGACAGAAATCGTGCAGCAGCGGAAGAAATATGCCAATATTAAAAAAAACGCTGAAAGAGAAAAAAATTAGATTCCAAACGCCGCTAACGAAAATGAGGATTCATTGGGAGGAAGGCACAAGAACCTACAACACGGCCGAAGAGGCAGCGCGGGATATGATGGAGCGGGGCCTTGAGGTGAGCGTGCCGAAGGAGACGGCTGGAGCAGCGGCGGCCCTGAACGCACCACGACAGACGGAGTGGAGACGAGTGAACGGCGGAAGAAGGGGGAGAGACGTGGAGCAGCGGGCCCAGGACAAGCTACAAGGCTTTCAACTGAAAGCCTAGATCATAACAAAGATTAAGAAAGGCACAGAAGAAATGAAGGCCAAGAAGACAAGGTAAAAGAGAAACAGACGGCTAGGAGAGGTTTAAGTGATATTTGTTGGACATTTCTAGACTTATGACTATTACTTTGATAGTAATTAGAAGTCTAGGGAGGGCCCTTCACTCTGTGAAGACAAACCCCCCACCCACCAACAGGGACCAGTGGGCAGAAGAAAGGCCCAAAGTACGGAGGTCGAGTTTTTTTAATGTGTTTTTATATAAATATGTGTTATTTTTGTTGTTAAAGGGGCTAGGAGCACAAGTTAAAAAAATGGAAAAACATGAATATGGGTAAAAATCTTAAGATAATGACACTAAACGTGAATGGTCTGAACTCACCTGTTAAAAGGGAAAGAATAATAAGAAAATTCAAGAAGGAAAAAGCTGAAATTATATTTATGCAAGAGACACATTTGAGCAAGGCAGAACATGTGAAACTAAAGAGATTTGGCTATAAGAACTCCTACTACAGTTCATTTAAGGGAGGAGCAAAAAGGGGGGTTATGATACTAATCTCAAACAAAATACAATTTGAAAGTGAACAGGAAATCCAGGATAAAGAAGGCAGGTATGTAATAATAAAGGGAAGAATAGATGGTATGCAGATCACATTAGTGAACATCTATGCCCCACCAGAAAGTGACAAGGGTTTTTTTCAACATCTGTTTGATCTCATAGCAACACACAGTGAAGGAGTCCTAATTTGTGGAGGAGACTTAAATGCTGTCATGGATCATGAAGTTGACACAACAAGTGTTAAGAAGACAAAAAAACATGTAACAAAGTTCATAAGAACCTCACTGGCAGAAATGGGTATGGTAGACATATGGAGGGACCTACACCCACTCGAAAAAGACTATACACATTATTCAGCAGCCCATAAAGTACACTCTAGAATAGATTACTTCCTTATGAATGAAGGTGACAGACACAGGGTGAGAAATTGTTGGATTGGAGGGGCAGAAATATCAGATCATAATCCTATATACATGGAAATATATTTAAACAATAGAAAACGACAAACAACATGGAAACTTAACGTAGGACTGTTAAATGATGAGAAAATGAAAGAAAGAATAAAAATAAACATAAACGAATATATCCAAGAGAATGACAATGAAGAAGTGGACCCAACAATACTATGGGACGCACTAAAAGCCGTGTTAAGGGGTAAATTAATTGTTGAAACAGGAAAAGCAAATAAGACTAAACTGGAAGCGTATAAACAAAGATGTGAGAGACTGAGGGAATTAGAACGTAAACATCAAAGCACAAATGATCCAAAAATATATCAAGAAATTAAAGAAGAAAAAACAAAGATAAAAGAAACACAAATGGATGAAATTGAAAGGAAAAATAGATATCTAAAGCAAAAATATTATGAAACGGGGCCAAAAGCCACAAAACTGCTGGCAAAATGGTTAAGAAAACAACAAACAATGAATAATGTATACAAGATTAAAGACCCCACCACAAATAAAACCACAGTTAACCCAGAAAACATCGAAGAAATTTTCCATAATTTCTACCAAGAACTATACTCGCAACCTGAAGAAACAAATACTAAAGATATCAAAAAATTTCTAGACACATTGGACTTGCCATCAATAGGAAATCAACAAAATGAAAAACTAACAGCAGAAATAACAACACAAGAGATCAGAGATGTGATTAAGTCACTTAAAAACGGTAAATCACCAGGTAGTGATGGATACCCATCTGAGTTTTATAAACTGTTTATAGAAGAACTCACGCCACAACTCCTAAAGTCATTTAATTGGACGCTGAACAACAACAAAATACCTCCAACATGGAACGAAGCAATCATTTCAGTTATTTTAAAACCAGGGAAAGATAAAGAACAATGCGGAAACTATAGACCAATCTCTTTATTAAATGTAGATTATAAAATATACACAACAATTATATGTAAACGAATAAAGACATTCTTGACGGAATTGATAGAAGATGATCAAACTGGATTCATAGAGGGACGCCAAACACATGACAATATCAGGAGAACAATACATATAATTAACCAAATACATAAAGAAAAGAAAAGCGCAGTAATAATGAGTTTAGACGCAGAAAAAGCATTTGACAGGGTTAACTGGAAATTCCTATATAGTGTACTGGAGCGCTTTGGATTTAACGAAAAATCAGTACAATGCATAAGGACGCTATATCAAGAACCTGTGGCAAGAATCAAGATAAACGGTAGCTTAACAGACAAAGTAAATATACAAAGATCAACTAGGCAGGGATGCTGCTTATCGCCCACCTTGTTTGCTCTGTTCATAGAACCATTGGCTCAAGCGATACGACAAAATAAGAAATTAAAAGGTGTAACAATAAAGGGGACGGAACACAAGATTGGGCTATTTGCAGACGATATTATAGTTTACCTTGAACAACCAGATAAATCAATAATGGAAATGATGAACTTGATAGAAAATTTTGGAAAATTATCAGGATACAAGATAAACATAACAAAAACACAAATACTGACATTCCACTATAACCCTCTAAACCAGATAACTGATAAGATCAAACTAAACTGGAACCAAAAAGAAATAAAATACCTTGGAGTGAACATACCTAAAGACCTAAGCAAAATATATAAAGCAAACTATGATAGGTTGGAACAAGAAATAAAAAAAGATATTGATAGATGGTCAATCTTAAATATGGATCTGAATTCAAAAATTGAGACAGTCAAAATCAGCATACAACCTAGATTACTTTACCTCTTCCAGGCTATACCAACAGAGATTCCAGATGCCCAATTCTCAGAGTGGGACAGGATGATATCGAGATTTGTTTGGGGAGGTAAAAAACCAAGAGTGAAATATAAAACCCTCCAATTACCAAAAGAGAAAGGAGGCATGGGCCTACCGAGTCTAAAGGAATATTACTACTCAGCACAAATAAGATATATCATATGTTGGTGCGACGAGGGATATGAGGCAAAATGGAAAGAAATGGAAAAGGAAATTGAGGGACTCCCAGTACAAAGCATAATAGGGGATAAAGATGCATATAAGCAAATCAAACAAATAGACCCAATCACTAAATTTACTTTAGAACTGTGGTATAAAATAGTACAAAAATATAATATAAGGGAAGACATAAAACTATTGAAATGGGTAGCATTTGACAGTCAGTTTGAACCGGCAAAACAAGATAGGGGATACAAAAATCTGGTGAACAAGGGAATCACAGCATGGGGCAATATCGGAAAAAAAGATCTCGGGAGCTTTGTAAATATCAGGAGAAAATTTAAATTAGAAAGATCGGAATTTTTCAGATATCTGCAGATGAGAGATTACTATATGAAGAAGATTAGGCATAACCTCCAAACAGATGTGAACGAGATTATACAATTTATTTTAAGCTCATATGCAGGAAATAAAATAAGAATTATTTCAAAACTATATCAGAAACTTATGACAAACAATCATACAAGTAACTATATAAAGGAGAAATGGGAGAAAGAGCTCAATTTAAACATAACAGAAGAAAGCTGGCAGGAAATATGGAAAACACAACACACATCAACAAATTCAAGGGCATGGAGGGAATTTGGATGGAAAAACCTGATTCGCTTTTTCATTACACCACAGATTCAAGGAAAATATTCAAATACCCAATCTTTATGCTGGAGGGGATGTGGGGCTCAAAATGCAGACCACTCACATATGTTTTGGAAATGCTACAAAATATCATCATTTTGGAAATCTATGCATGTGACAATACAGAGGATATTAGGATATAATATACCAATGAACTGTAACCTGATGTACTTATGTGATCTTAAAAAAGACAGTGTTATACAGGCTGAGGACAGATATCTAGTTAAAATCTTGTTGATTGCATGTAAAAAAACTATCACAAAAAAATGGCGATCAGAAGTTCTTCCTGACCAAGAACAATGGGCTGACATTGTTGAGGACATACGTATGATGGAAAAACTAACATATCGACGAAGAATGCAAGAAGGAATATGGGAGAAAAAATGGCGGAAATGGACACACTACAAAGTGCAACAACGAGGCAGAAATTGAAAGAATAACCAAAGACACTGAAAAAACCAGAAGAATTAAGAGATGGAAACTAAAAACTTGATGCTCCAACATTTGTCCCCCCCCCTTTTATTTTTTATTTTTTATTTTTATTTTGTTTATTTTTTTTTATTTTTCCCTACCCTAACCCCTTTGTTTTTTAAATGTAGAATGTGATCTGAATGCATTATATATGATGAAAAATGAATAAAAATCTAAGTTACAAAAAAAAACATGATAAAATAAAAGAAATAAACTATACATGCAATAAAGTGTAGAATAAGAGTGAGTAATACTGGTCAGCAGTTAAAATATATTAGCGAGCAGCAGATAATGTGGAGAACCATATAGTGCAGTCGGTAATGCAAGAAGAAAACAGTGATGATTGACATGAGTCTGGTTGAGCTGCTGTACATAGTGCACGAGAGTCAATAAGTCACTTAGTGTTCAGCAGTCTGATGGCAGAGGGGAAGAAGCTGTTCATGTGACGGGAGGTTTTAGTCTGGATGGACCGAAGTCTTCTACCTGAGGGGAGAGGGGCAAACAGTACGTGACCAGGGTGTGAGGGATCAGCTATGATCCGGCCAGCACGCCTCCGGGTCCTGGAGATGCACAGATCCTGGAGAGATGGGAGCTTGCAGCCGATCACCTTCTCAGCAGTGCGCATGACGCACTGCAGCCTTAGTCTGTCCCTGGCAGTGGCTCCTGCGTACCACACGGTTATGGAGGTGGTGAGGATAGACTTGATGATGGCTGTGTAGAACTGCACTAACATCTTGGTGGGTAGCTTGAGCTTCCTCAGCTGCCGCAGGAAGAACATCCTCTGCTGGGCCTTTTTGATGAGGGAGCTGATGGTCAGCTCCCACTTGAGGTCCCTGGTGATGGTGGTGCCTAGGAAGCGGAAGGAATCAGCAGTGGTGATGGGAGAGCCTGTGAGGGTGAGGGGGGGCAGAGGGGTTGTGACTTTCCTGAAGTCCACAATCATCTCCACTGTCTTCAGAGCGTTCAGCTGCAGGTTGTTGTTGTTGCACCAGGACGCCAGCTGGGCCACCTCTCTCCTGTAGGCGGACTCGTCGCTGTTGGAGATGAGCCCGATGAGGGTGGTGTCGTCCGCAAACTTGATCAACTTGACAGACTGATGGCTGGAGGTGCAGGAGTTGGTATAAAGGGAGAAGAGTAGGGGGGAAAGTACACAGCCCTGGGGTGATCCGGTGCTGATGCTAGCAGAGTCTGAGACAGTCTTTCCCAGCCACACATGCTGCCTCCGGTCCGTCAGGAAGTCGGTGATCCACCTGCAGAGGGAGTCAGGCACGTTGAGCAGGGACAGCTTGTCCCAGAGCAGAGCGGGGCGGATGGTGTTGAATGCGGAGCTGAAGTCCACAAACAGGATCCTGGCGTAGGTTCCCGGGGAGTCCAGGTGCTGCAGGATGGAGTGGAGGGCCAGGTTGACTGCGTCGTCTACAGACCTGTTGGCTCGGTAGGCAAACTGCAGCGGGTCCAGGAGAGGGGTGGTGATGGACTTGAGGTGGGGCAGGACCAGGCGCTCAAAGGACTTCATGACTACAGAGGTGAGCGCTACAGGTCTGTAGTCATTAATTAACTTTGTCTAAGACAAAGTTAATTGTGCCGTCACAAGTGCCGTCACGAGCTCCTCTCCCGGCACCGTGCGTGCGCGCCGGGAGCGAGCCCACGGCTCTCAGAGAAGAGGGACACAATGTCTGTGTCCTACAGCAGCAGTTGCAGAGTGAGAATGAGAGTTTGTCTAAGTTTGTCTAACATAATTAACTTTGTCAAAACAAAGTTATTCACATACAGTGCATCCGGAAAGTATTCACAGCGCTTCACCTTTTCCACATTTTGTTATGTTACAGCCTTATTCCAAAATGGATTAAATTCATTTTTCCCCTCAATATTCTACACACAATACCCCTTAATGACAACGTGAAAAAAGTTTTTAGATTTTTGCAAATTTATTAAAAATTAAAAAAAACAACCTAAGAAATCACATGTACATACTGTAAGTATTCACAGCCTTTGCCATGAAGCTCATAATTGAGCTCAGGTGTATCCTGTTTGCACTGATCATCCTTGAGCTGTTTCTACAGCTTAATTGAAGTCCGCCTGTGGTAAATTCAGTTAAGTGGACATGATTTGGAAAGACACACCTGTCTATATAAGCTCCCACAATTGATGGTGCATGTCAGAGCACAAACCAAGCATGACGACAAAGGAATTGTCTGTAGACCTCAGACAGGATTTTCTCGAGGCACAAATCTGGGGAAGGGTACAGAAAAATTTCTGCTGCTTTGAAGGTCCCTAAGAGCACAGTGGCTTCCATCATCCGTAAATAGAAGAGGTTCAGAACCACCACGACTCTTCCTAGAGCTGGCTAAACTGAGCGATCGGGGGAGAAGAGCCTTAGTCAGGGAGGTGACCAAGAACCTGATGGTCACTCTGTCAGAGCTCCAACGTTCCTCTGTGGAAAGAGGAGAACCTTCCAGAAGGACAACCATCTCTGCAGCAATCCACCAACCAGACCTGTATGGTACAGTGGCCAGACGGAAGACACTCCTTAGTAAAAGGCACATGGCAGCCTGCCTGGAGTTTGCTAAAAGGCACCTGAAGGACTCTCAGACCATGAGAAACAAAATTCTCTGGTCTGATGAGACAAAGATTAAACTCTTTGGCATGAATTAAATTAAATCACCCTTATTGTCATTCAACCGTACAACCAATCATGTACAGTAGAATGAGATTGTGCTTTACCTATCTACTGTGTTAATCACACACACCCCAGTGCAGAATCAGAGGGCTGCTGCCATGCAAGGCACCGCCATAGATTTCTCTCCTCCATTCCATTATTGCTGAGCACCAAGCTGGATGGCAGGAAGTTCCACTTTTATATGGTCTTCGGCATGACCCGGCCGGGATTTGAACCCCTGCCTCCCGGGTGTGGGGCGGGTGCTCTACCAACTGAGCCACCACTCCGGTGGCTCAGTGATACCAGACAGGTTTGAAGGAAACCAGGCACCGCTCATAACCATCCCTACAGTGAAGCATGGTGGTGGCAGCATCATGCTGTAGGGATGTTTTCCAGCGGCAGGAACTGGGAGACTAGTTAGGATAGAGGGAAAGATGAATGCAGCAATGTACAGAGACATCCTGGATAAAAACCTGCTCCAGAGTGCTCTTGACCTCAGACTGGGGTGATGGTTTGTCTTTGAACACAGGACAACAACCCTAAGCACACAGCCGAGATATCAAAGGAGTGGCTTCAGGAAAACTCTGTGAATGTCCCTGAGTGACTCAGCCAGAACCCAGACTTGAATCCAACTGAACAGCTCTGGAGAGATCTGAAAATGGCTGTGCACCGACGCTTCCCATCCAACCTGATGGACCTTGAGAGGTGCTGCAAAGAGGAATGGGCACAACTGCCCAAAGATAGGTGTGCCAAACTTGTGGCATCATATTCAAAAAGATTTGAGGCTGTAATTGCTGCCAAAGGTGCATCAACAAAGTACTGAGCAAAGGCTATGAATACTTATGTACATGTGATTTCTTAGTTTTTTTTTATTTTTATAAAAAACTAAGAATTTTTAAAAATATTTTTAATAAACTTGCAAAAATCTCAAAAAAACTTTTTTTTCCAGATTGTTATTATGGGGTATTGTGTGTAGAATTTTGAGAAAAAAAATTGAATTTAATCCAATTTTTCTAAGTCGTCTGTAGATGACCTCACCTCCCAGGAATTCCCCCACATGTAGTCAGCCGGCTTTAATTCTAAACAAAGGGGGGTAGCTATATTGGTAAACAGAGGAATATGCTTTGTTGTGAATAATACCATAGCAGATCCGGAAGGTAGATTTATAACATTAAAAATCTCAGTTCAAAATTTGGATCTATGTATTGCAAGCGTTTATGGCCCAAATGTTGATGACCCATCCTATTTTCACACTTTTGTCACGTCTCTTTCTGAGCACTTGAACACAACACTCATAATACAAGGAGACTTCAACCTGGTATTAAACCCTGCAATCGACAGGCTCAGTGCATCAGGGAATTACCGAAAATGGCAGGCTACTGACACTCTCAAACAATACATGAATAATTTTGGTCTTTGCGATGAATGGCGTTCTCTTCACCCAACTCTTCGGGAATACACTTTTTTCATCAGTTCATAGTTCACATTCACGTCTAGATTTCCTTTTAGCCAGTAACTCTATTGAGAGGGACATCACAGACACTGAAATATGTTCAAATCAAGCCATTAGCGATCACCATCCAGTATCTCTTACACTAGTAAATAGGAAAGCTACAAGGGAAACTAAGAGCTGGAAATTTAATATATCACTACTAAAAGACAAAGACTTTATTAACTACTTTAACAAAGAGTGGGAATCATATCTGGAATATAATGATGTGCCAGGAATATCCCCTTGTGTTCTTTGGGAAACAGCAAAAGCGGTCATGTGAGGTAAAATAATCTCTTACTGTTCGTAGAACACTAAAAAAGAAAAAGAATTGGTACTGGAGTTAGAACAGAAAATTAAATCACTGGAGACAACCTGTGCCATTTCTCCACAGGAACAGATACTTAATCTGAGAAAATTAAATCTGGAATTAAAAGAAATTACAAAGAAAAGAACACAGTTTTTAATACAAAGACTGCGTCTTGAGAAGTTTGAACACAGTAATAAACCGGGGCGATATCTTGCGAACCAGCTTTGACTGAATAAAGAAAAAACAACAATCTACTCTATTAAGGATATGACTGGAAACATTACTCATGAGCCAAAAGAAATAAATAACTTCTTCAGAAAGTTCTATGAAAACCTCTACTCATCTCAAATTAACCCATCCGACTCAGAGATACATAAATTTTTGGACGATATTAACTTACCACGATTAAATAATGAACAGAGTGCAGCTCTGGATGCACCTCTTCTTGTGTCCGAACTCCAAGAGGCACTTAAGCACATCCCAAACAACAAAGCTCCGGGACCAGATGGTTTTCCAGTAGAATTTTATAAAGAATTCTGGCCTGTGATGGCACCTACTTTCTTAAAAATGGTGAACCAAATTAAAGAAGATAATGTAATCCCTCCAAATATGAATTTGGCTAGTATTATCCAGCTCCTTAAACCTGGAAAAGAACCTATGCTTCCATCCAGCTACCGTCCCATCTCACTTACGAATGTCGATCTTAAAATAATTTGCAAAGCTCTCGCCAAAAGACTGGAAAGGATAATTCCATTTATTATACACCCAGATCAAACAGGTTTCATCAAGGGGAGGCACTCGGCTAATAATACATGCAGGCTATTTAATTTAATAGACTACTGCAGAATTAATAACTTAGAAACTACAATTTTGTCTCTGGTTGCAGAGAAAGCCTTTGACCATGTTAACTGGAAATTTCTTTTTACGGTGTTACACAAGTTCGGGTTTGGCTCATCTTTCATAAACTGGATTAAAACACTATATAGCTGTCCAGCTGCGTCCAAACAAATGATCAGACTTCCCAAAGCTTTAATCTCCAGAAAGGCACTAGGCAGGGCTGTTGACTCTCTCCCTCACTTTTTACCATCTTTATCGAACCACTAGCAGCAGCCATATGACAAAATGTTGATATCAGAGGTATCCAAACTGGAGAAAAAGAACACAAGATAAGTCTTATGCTGATGATGTACTGACTTTCCTTGAAAACTCACAAAGATCTCTTCTTCAGACAGTGGCGCTCATTGATAAATTTTCATCATTATCAGACTACTCTTAACTGGGGTAAATCAACAGTCATGCCTACAAATTGTAATTTCTCAAATACATCCACTATTCCAATACAGTCAGGTAATATTAACTATTTAGTAATAGATGTTTCCACCAGGCTCTCAGAGTAATTGCAACTAAATCACATTACCCTTTTAAAAACAATGCAACATGACCATAGGCGCTGGAGGATATGACCTATATTATTCATGGGAAGAGTCACAACCGTTAAAATGATGGTCCTTCCTAAAATCAGCTATTTGTTCTCAATGATTCCTACCCAACCATCTATGGCCTGGTTTAAGTCTCTAGACTCAAATATAAGTAAATTTTTATGAAAGGATAAACCATCATGGATTAGTTTAAAAACTCATCAAAAAGCAAAAGAGTGCAGAGGCTTAGATCTACCAAATTTTTTAAATTACTTTTTAGCCAATAGACTGCAGTTTGTTTCTAAATGGACAAAATCAACCCCACTAGGAAACTCATGGTTAGATGCTGAACAGGTTCTCTGTGGGTCATTAAATATCTCTGACTTACCTTTTATGAGTCCCTGTATTAAACGCCATGACTGTTTTAAAAGCATTAATATCAGCTCCTCTCTGACGGCTTGGTGGAAATTTTTAAAAATAACAGGGTCTTCACTTGTCCCCTGTAAACTCATGCCCATTTGGAATAATCCTGATATCCTGCAACAAAAGAGGACGTTAAATTTTCCACAATGGCAAGAGAAGGGAATAAAAAACCTTAAGAGTATCTTATTCAAGGTGGAAATTTTATCCAATTTCAGGAACTAGTGTCACAGTACGACATCAGTGATAAAAAGTATCTTGAATACCAACAGCTTAAATCCATAATAAAAGCAAGATTCAATCTTAATCAGACAGATTTAGAGGTACCAGTTAAGGTGGCAAAGTTCCTAAATCTTCATTCCCCTAAATTGATAACGAAAATGCATGGACTATTATCAAAACTGGATGAGTCAGTAGTTCTTCCAATATCAAAATGGGAGACAGACCTATCGATCAATACGGAGGAAAGCTTCTGGACACAAATATGTTTAAATACTTTTAAGATGACGAAAAACTCCAACTTATAACTTATACAGTATAAAGTTCTACATAGAATTCATTACACAGGACAAAGGATGTTCAAAATGGGCCTGAGTCACACAAATATCTGCTCTTACTGCACCAGCAATGTCCCGGATAGCTATATGCATGCCATGTGGTCCTGTGCACCAATTCAAAAGTTCTGGCAGAAGATATATGAGGACTTGTCGGCATGGCTTGGGTATAGTGTCCCATCCTCACCCACACTTTGCATATTAGGTGATCTAAGTGAAATAAATATAGATGCAAGGATGTCACACATGGTTCTCACCGCCTTATGCATCGCAAAGAAAACCATCCTCATGAATTGGAAATCAAGAAATAATTTATGCATGACTCATTATAATAACTTACTATTAGATTAGCCTGGAGAGAATGTCAGCCTCCTCAAATAATCAATTGGCAGAATTCAATTCTCTCGGGTCCCCGCTTATTAATTCTATAACCTGAGGGGTGGCGGGTGGTGGCTTGCTCTCCTTGGCGCCTGCCTGCACCCCAACCGCGGGGGGGGGGGGGGGAAGGCTGGTGTCCAGGGGGCCTGTTCCGGGGTGGCCGTGTGTCTGGCCCGGGGGGTTGGTGGGGGCTGTGGGGCGGGCCGGGGGGTGGGCTGTGGCCCCCGGCCGGCTGGCCTTGCCTCCCGGGGAAGGGGGGGGGCTGGTGCTGGGGTGGGCGGCGTCCCTCCCCCCTGGGCTAGGGTCAGGTGTGCGTCGGTGGTGCGGGCTGGCCCCAGTGTGTCCTTGCGCGACGGGGTCGTGTCCTCCCTGGGGCCCTGGAGGCACCCTGGAGCACGTGCCTGCGTCCTGGGTCACCTTCCCCGTCCACTGGGGGCTGTAGGTGTGGGTGTGCATGTATGTGTGTGTGCGTACATGTGTGAGAGTGGGTGTGTATGTGTAAGCGGGTGCGGAAGTGGGTGTGTGTGTTGTGTGTGGGCATGTGGGGCTGTGTGTGGGTGTAGGTGGGCATGTGTGATGGGGAGTGTGTGTGTGTGTGCACATGAGGGTGGGCGGGGTGTATGTGTGTGTGTGTACGGGTGCGGTTACCTGTGAGTGGATATCTGGGGGTGGAGGATGTGTGTATGGGTATGAGAACTTCATTGGGTGGCGGGGGTGGGGCAGTCCATCTAGTGGCATGAGGGTTGGCGATTTGGTGCCTGCTTGTCCCGGCCACCCTGCTGTTGTGTCACGGGGCGCTTTGTCGCATTGCCCCTGGTGTCATTGGCAGTGGGTGTGTGTTGGTACTCATGGGTGGTTGGGGGGGCGGGGGGCATTAGTGCGGGTTGGTGGCTATGTTTCCATTGGGCTGCTACGGGGTGGATGTGGCTGCGGGGCAGTCTCCCGCTGTCGGTGTGCGTCTGAGGTGGGTGGTCGGTGGGCTTGTGTGGGTGTTTGGGGGTGTCACTTGGTATGTGGAGCGCTGTGTGGGCCCGGCCCATTGTTCACTATTGTGACTACTGTTGTTGTGCATGTTTGTGTGTGCAAGATGAGTGGGAATGGGTATGGGCTGCACGGTGGCGCAGTGGTTAGCACTGCGGCAGCACAGTTTACCCTTGGCCGGGGGATTGTGGGGATCGTGGGATCGTGGGTTCGATCCCAGCCCCCGACCAACAGTGATCTGTGTGGAGTTTGCATGTTCTCCCCGTGTTGCGTGGGTTTACTCCGGGATTTCTCTGGTTTCCTCCCACATGCCAAAAACATGCATGTTAGGTTAATTGGCTGTTCTAAATTGTCCCTAGATATCTGTTTCCTATAGGCCCTTAGAATAGAGGGTTAGTATTAATGAAAGCGCTTTGAGTGGTCTTTGTGACTAGAAAAGCGCTATATAAGTGCAGGTTAGTTAGTAGTTAGTTAGTATGGCTACCCCATCATGTTTGTGGTGCTGGGAGTACCGGGGCGCGATGCTGGTGGGTCCTGGGCTGTTTGCACTGGCAGCCCTCACCCTGGGTTGGGATTTGGGGGCAGTGGGTGGCTTCATGAACCAGTTTGCGAGCTGGCTTCTGAGGGGGATGGCCGCGCTTTTAGACCGCTTCCCTCCCAGTCTTATTTCCCGCCCTCCCCCTCCCCCTGACTTTGGGTGGAATATACATTTTCTTGGCTTTGACATTTAGGGCTGTGGGGTGGGGGTGTGCCCCACTGTGTCGGCGAAGGGGATACCTTTGCTGTGCGGTGGGACTGCCCTCACCTCAATTTTAATTGCATTTTAGACAATGAGGGCTTGGGGGGGGATGGGGGTCCCGCTGCTTATCGCAGTGGCTAACAGTGCTCCAACCACCATCCCCCCAACTTTAACTGCACTATGGTAATCCACACAATCACATCATATAACCGACATACACCTACCATGTTTTGTGCGGGGGGGGGGGGTCTTCCCCTACCCCTGTTACCCTCCTCCTGCTGGGGGCATGGGGGCCCGGTGGGGAGCCTGGGACCCGTCATGTTGTCAAAATTCCTGGGTGCTGCTGAATGTATTGATACAACCAAGGGAGTGAGAGTGGGACTGAATATGAGAGTGAGGGGGTGATGAATGGAGGTGGTGATGGTGGGTCAGTTTTGTGCGGCACTTTGCGTGTCGGGTGGCATCTCAGAGCGCCTGCAGTGGTCTGCTGATCAGTCGCTCGGGTGGGCGCTGGCGGTGAGGGTCTGCTTCTGTGGCTGCAGCCGCCCTGGGGTGGGTTGGTGGGGGTGGTAGCTGCTGGACTGCGCTGGCGGTCTCCCCAGCTGCTGTCGGGCGCTGGTTCATGTTCAGGCTCGCTGCATCTGCTTCGCAGCCGCCTTAAGAAATAAGGGGGAAATGAGGGGTGAGATTGAACAGGTACAGGAGTGAGAGAGAATGGGTGGGTCCGGGGGAGTGAGAGTGACAGTGAGGGAGTGCATGTGGGTGCATGCGGGTGTGAAGGAGTGGGGTGGGTGTGTCTGCGAGTCAGGAGGTGCTGGATTGAGGGGGGAAGTGCCTCTCGGCTATGTGGGCTTTTCTGGGTGGGTGGGTGGGTGGGGAGACTTCTTTGGGCATGGGGGTCCTCGGGGTGTGGGGCCGTAGTGCTGGGTGGGGGGGTCTCTGGCCCGGGGGGGGGGGGGGGGGTCGCTGGCCGCCTGGTGCCTGGGGGCAGGCTTTGGACCCACTGGGGGGGTGGGGGGGTTGGTGGGTCCGGGGGTGTGGGCCCGCTGAGCCGGCCGCCTGGCCTCTCTCGATCATCCCTCCGGGGGCAGATGCCGGGCTTTCCTGGGACTTGCTGACCTCGAGCATTTGTGCCCTGTGGGGGTTGGTGGTGCTGCCTTGCCTGCTCGGGGTTCCCGGGGGGGGGGGGGAGAGCTGCTGCTGCGACTGGCCCCCTTCTTCGAATGTTTCCTGACAAACCACTCACATGTACACACTTATTTTGTGCGCGCTCTCATATATACACACACGCACAAGTGTCTCTCCTTTAACAGGTGCGGAAACCGGACTCGTGTTGAGACATCTTCGGTGGAAGAAGCAGTTTGTCTTCTGTTTGTTTTAGTTGTTGGTTTTGTTTGTCTTTTTGTCTGTTCCCCTCCCTTTTCTCTCCCCATCCACACACTTCCTTTCCCTATTCTCCATCCTGTCAGGTCCTCCATGGGTAAAATAATTAAAATAAAGTATTAAAAGGAGGAGTTTACAACAATACGCAGTACATACTGTAGCTAGGTACTCTATAAGCTCCTCTTGGTAAAGTAAATCTGTTTTGGCACATTAAGGGTGACAGATCTCTGTTCTGCTTACCTAGCTGCCTGACAGGACAAGGGAAAAAAAAAGAATTTAATCTATTTTGGAATAATACCTCCAAACCTCAGGGATGGCGGTGCGCATGGACGCAGCGGCCCCTCTTGACATCAGCGAGTGTGAGAGTTTTGAGTGTTTTGATCATCCCAGACGTACATTCTGTAAAACTTACAACCTGAGACCTTATTAAACATCAAGGTACTGCACGCTGCAAGAATTGCGGCGCTTGGTTGTGACTTGGACATTCTACGCCAGCATGAAATACTGTCGGTGATTTCGCTGGAGGCTACCCGGGAAAGGAGGAGGCGTAAGTGGAGCGAACGCAAGCAAAAGCGAGGAAAAAGGGCTGGGATTCATGCTAGGCTAAAGGCTAACCCCTCCAGACCAGCAGTACCGTCGCTCCTTCTCTCTAATGTCTGCTCCCTTGACAACAAGTTGGACAAGCTGCATCTGCTGAGAGAATCCCGGAGAGAGTGGAGGGACTGTGTGCTTGCGTTCACAGAGACATGGCTCCACGACAACATTGTTCCGGGCGGACAGAGAAGCTGTGAGCTCCGGTAAGAGCCATGGGGGGGGGGGGGGGCGGGGGGGGGGGGGCGCTATGCATCTATGTTAACAAGAACTGGTGCGTTAACGCCATGTTCGTATCTAAACACTGCTCTCCGTTGGTGGAGTTCCTTATTGTAAATTGTCAGCCATTTTATCTGCCGAGGGAATTCACCAACGTGTTTGTAGCTGCTGTTTACATAGCGCCGAGTGCTAATGCTAAAGAGGCACTCGGAGAGCTGCACGATACTATTAGTGAAATTCAAACTTCACACCCAGACAGTTTTGTGGCGGTTGCTGGGGATTTTAACCACACCAGTTTAAAGACTGTGCTCCCCAAGTTTAAACAATGTGCAGACTTTAAGACCAGAGGAGAGAATATGTTGGACTTGGTGTACACAAACACAGATGCTTATAAGGCAACACCTCGCCCCCACCTCGGCCTTTCTAACCACCTATCCATGATGCTGGTGCCTGCCTACAAACCTTTACTGAAGCGCAGCAGGCCAGTAGTGAAACAAATCAGGATTTGGCCAGAGAGTGCAACCTCAGCACTTATAGACTGTTTTCTGCACACAGACTGGGAGGTCTTCAAAATAGCAGCCTCCCAGGAAGACAAGACAGATGTGGAGGAGTATGCTGAAATGGTCACCAGCTACATCGCGAAATGCACGGAGGATGTCACTATAGTGAAGACCATCACTGCAGGGGCAACCATAAGCCCTGGATGACTGCAGAGGTGCGCTTGCTGCTCACAGCCAGAGATGCAGCCTTCAGAGCGAAGGACAGGATCGCCCTCCGCTCAGCCAGGTCTGCGCTCTCAAAGGGAATTAAGATGGCAAAGCGTGCCTATGCGGAGAAAATCCAGGGACACCTCTGTGACACTAGGAACACCAAGCGGATGTGGCAGGGAGTTCGGGCGCTGACGGACTATAAGTCTAGGCAGGGGGTCGATGATGACAATGCTTCGCTTCCAGAGAGGCTCAACAACTTCTTTGCACATTTTGAAGCATCAAACCCGACAATCAGAGTGAGGGCTGGCCCATCTCCACCATCGGTTGGGCCAGCTATCACCATCAACACAGCGGACACACGGAGGACCCTAACCAGGGTCAACCCACATAAAGCTGCAGGTCTGGACAACATCCCAGGACGTGTGCTCCGAGACTACGTGAGCAAGTTTGCGGATGTCCTGACTGACATTTATAACATCTTCCTGAGTCAGGCCATCGTTCCCAGATGCTTTAAGACCTCTACCATAGTACCGGTGGCAAAGAAACCAGTTGTGTCTTGTCTGAATGACTATCATCCTGTTGCACTGACACCAATTGTGATGAAGTGTTTTGAACGGCTTGACAAACCACACATCACAGCCTGCCTCCCTGCATCACATGACCCGCTCCAGTTTGCATATCGTTCAAACCGCTCCACGGAGGATGCTATAGTCACCACCCTGCACTCTGTCATCACCCACCTGGATCAGAAAGATGCCTATGCCAGACTCCTGTACATTGATTTCAGTTCAGCATTCAACACCATTATTCCCCAGAGACTGATGGAGAAATTACTCCTTCTTGGTCTGAACACAGCCACATGTCTCTGCATCCTGGATTTCCTGACTGAGAGACCTCAGTCTGTCCGGGTTGGAAACAACATCTCCAACTCTATCATGCTGAGCACCGGATCCCCTCAAGGCTGCGTACTCAGTCCACTGTTTACACTTCTAACACATGACTGTGTATCCAGACACAAGGGGAACCAGATTATTAAGTTTGCAGACGACACCACGGTGGTGGGACTTATTCAGAGGGATGAGGAATCAATGTACAGGGAAGAAGTGAGAGACCTGGAGGGTTGGTGAAGGGAGAACAATCTGGTGCTCAGTGTGGACAAAACGAAGGAGATGATTATCGACTTCCGGCGGTCACAGCCTGAACACATCCCTCTCAGCATCGGCGGCCGTTTAGTGGAGAGAGTGGAGAACATCAAGTTTCTCGGAGTGCAGATCTCGCAGGACCTGACCTGGAGCAAGAATTCTTTGGGGATCAGGAAGCGGGCCCAGCAGAGACTGCACTTCTTGAGGAAACTCAAACAGGCCTCTCTCCCCATCTGCATCCTCAGGACCTTCTACAGAGGTGTGGTGGAGAGTGTTCCGACGTACTGCATTGCAACATGGTACTCCAGCTGCAGTATGTCAGACAAAAAAGCCCTGCAGAGGATAGTTAAGAGAGCTGAGAGGGTAATTGGAGTTTCCCTCCCCTCAGTCCAAGAACTTTTTCAGAACCGTTTTAGGAGCAGGGCACTGAACATTGTCAAGGATCACTCTCACCCTCTGCATAAACACTTTGAACTTCTGCCATCTGGCAAACGATTCCGGAGCATCAGAGGCAGAACCACCAGACTGATTAACAGCTTCCTTCCACAAGCTGTTAGGATGCTCAACAGTTGATCTGGAATCTCTCATACATACTACTGCACCTATGGACATTATGTATATTATTTGTATATTATAGTTCTGGTTAGTTTTCAAGTATGTCTCAGGGATGTGTGAATGGCTGTGTTGGGGTGGGGGGTGAGGGGGTGTGTGAGTTTGTCTTAAATTATGTTCTTTTTTACTTATATGGATGCCGAGAGAAACGCAATTTCATCTTGCCTGCACTACAGTTGTATGTACAGCAATATGACAATAAAGATTGATTTGATTTTGATTTGATTGATTTGACTGGAATATAACAAAATGTGGAAAAAGTGAAGGGCTGTGAATACTTTCTAGATGCACTGTAATAAAACTCCAGAGTCTCCATCAGACCATCTTGATGGTTCTTTTGTGTAAAATAAACACGTCTGTCAAATAATCAATTTATTCATGAGTAGTCCTTTTTAAACTTCTGTACAAATACTTAATTTATACATATTAAACAAAGGAGTCTTGCCATGTGAAATGAAAATTAAAACTTTGTAATATGACGAACAAAAATAAACCATTTTACTGGGGTTTGTGCTTAAATGAAAGCTTAAAAAAAAGCTTTAAAAAAAACCCAAAACCCTCCTATATTATGCTCCTCCAAACTGGCTGTGCCTGTGTTGATGACCCACTCCCTCAGGTGTGCCTGTGCACAATTTTGCAGTGCTCTTGGATGGGTGGTCATTATTGAAATGAAGTGACTGCTTCTGTGCTCACAATTTTGTGTGTTGATAGTAGATCACTGGCAAAAATTGGCTACTCCCTTAGATGGTCTGTCTAAATTGTGCACTTGCTAATTTGCCCTGACTTAGCAAATCTGCCCCTAGAAGTACCACAAGGACTTTTAAAGAAACATCCAACAGCAAGGGTTAGAAAGCAGCTGAGACTATCAAAGTGTGTGTGTTGGTGGGGGGGGGGCGGGGGGCAGATGGACAAAAAGATGCAGCAGAGACGTTAGTGTCGGTTTTCAGGGTCGTGTCACTGCTGCAAAGGGCTGATTGACAGGGCAGAGCAAAAGTTCAAAGGTCAAGCCTTTAACAGCCCAACTGGAACAGCATGACCTTAATGTCAGCCATCCACGCTTTACCTACAAGCAGCCTCTGATCCTCCCCCACACCGCTGTCCAAGCTTTCAAATCAAACACCGGGGAGGAAAGAACTTTCTAAATAAATATCTAGTAATCTCCCCACTCACCATGTTCCCTTTAAGCCAGCTCTAATGATTCCTTCAGAGATTTGTCTTTTACACACCCGTACACACTTTAAAAAAGGAAGCACACAGAAAAATTACAAATATTTCTATCTGCAGATTTCAAACAACCCATCTGGCTCCGGTATTTGAAGCTCTGACTGCATCAAAAAAAGTGCAGCATCAGAAGATAGAAAGAGCTCAACTGTGCATTTGTAATTCAGCTCCACAAGCCTGACAGCTCAGATCTGAGGCCTCCCACGGATGCAGGCAGAGGTCACTAAACCTCAGTTTCCAGCAGACTCTTCTGATACCTTACTTCTGCCAGTCAAGGGTTTTTTGTTTTTTAGACAAGATGATGTAATCCTTGAACACAAATTCTGCTTTCCAGTTAACATATCCATCACTTGTTTACATTTGGATTGGAGAAAGGTAAAAGCCACTGGTGATCACATCCTTGCAGCAGCTGCAGGAATAAAAGCACGTCAGCCTGATGAGTTGCAGTCAATCTGTTAAAATGTAAAAATGCTTCAGTCTGAACATTTGTGGTAAGTTGTGATATAAGCTGTACCAAGAATGAAATTCAAATCTCCAGAGAAGGCATGTCTTTAGTAAGGAACAATGACTTTGGGGGAAATCTTTCTCTGATATAAGCAATCCTTTGACACTGAAATGCATAAGATAAGATAAGCCTTTATTAGTCACACAATGGGGAAATTCCAGGATTACAGCAGCAAAGGAATAGCAAAGCACTTGTTATGGTGCTGTCAAGAGTAGGCAAATAGATAATGCAAAAGCTCACAAATCAGGACCTCGGTTACTGTGTATTTTATAATAAGTTTGACCAACATACTAGTAGCGACACAGATACAAGCATTTACTGGATCTTAAATTGTTTTCACTGTGGCTAAGGGGGGATGTGAGACAATTTGAAAACCATTTTTTAAAGGTCCCTTTCACTCAAACATTCTTGTGTTTGTGGGTTTTACCTTCTAAAATACTTTCTCGGGTCATGTGACTACAGTATAAAATCTTAAAATCCCTCTTCAATATTTATATATTAACATTTCGGCAGAGTGGGCAGAAGCTGGTTCTCTCTTCTGGATCCTTTTCCCTGTGTCACTGACCGATGCTTCGGTTTTCAGTTACACCGACTGGCTGTCAGGATTCAGTCCCCGCCCCAGGTTTCTGAGCCCAAGTGTTAGCTTCAGAGCTAACAATGCTAGTAGGGAGTTAGCTTACGAAGGGCAGTTTATGTTGTTATTTTCTTTAAATTTCAGTCACCCTAATAGAATCCCTGTTTCCGAATGGTTCACTAATCCACAGTTAATAATATACAGAGGGGTCACCAACTGGCGGACTCCAGTCCGGATCCGGACCCCGAGAGTCCTCTGTCTGGACCCCAAAGCCTTTTGATACAATTTGGGAAAAAGGGAGAAAGTTTTGTTTTGATGGAGAAAAAAATGGAAAAAAGTGGAACTGAACTGCTATATTGGCGACCGCCTGGACAGATTATGACAAGAGCCCATGGGCGCCGTCCTGCTGCAGACTCCCCCCCCCTTTGCTGTCCCACAAGCGCCACTCTCACTCTGTGGCTCCAACCGCTCCAGAATATATGCAGCATATCGCAAAATCACGGTTCACTCCGCCACCCCCCACACTTCCTCCCCCGACACAAGGCCAACAGCCTGGATATCCACCCCGGACAGACATGCTTCATTTTAAGGTCTGCATCCACAAAATGAAGCGCTGTTGTGAAACTGAATGCATTTATCAGGGTACTCCTTCCTCTATTCTGCCCAGAGTAGTCCGTGCTGGGATGCAGAGGTGAGGTCGCTGGTTATGGAGGCCCTTTTCACAGCTTCAATATCACGTAAAAACTCAGTCAAAGCTCCTTGTGTTACTGAACATGAAAAGTTCCACCTCCCCTTTACCTGTATTCATGGAGTTACAGCTCCATCTAACACAGTTTACTGTTGAGATAAAAAAAAAAAAATGTTGAAGGAATTCTGTAGTACAGAATTATATTTTGTTCACATTTTTTTTTTGTTTTAGTTTGAAAGTTTTTTCTACACTGAAAATATTGTATAGAGGCGGACTTTTAGTGAAATTTTGTTTTTTAGATATTAATCTTTTTAAAGAATGTAATGCCATTTATTTTGTGTTCTCCTTGAAAACACTTTTAGGATTTTAGCTGTGGAGTTTAGAATTTCAAACCCATTTATTTGGAGTCAAACACATTTAGTGTTCCCTTGTATTATAAAATTTTAAATTACATATTTTGTTTGAAATTGAACAAAAGATTCATTTTAATTTTTTTGTTTAAAAATTAATACAGAGCTAAAAACAGCTGAAACATGAGCTTAATAAAATAATATGTGAAAGCAAGTTAAATGATACTGGCCTGTCTGTAGACAGCTCCGGTCTTCTGATAGAATGTCCATGAAATGATGGCAGTTTTTAAAAGCGCATTTTGAGATAAATTTGTCCATGTGTCAGATTTCTCTTCCATTTGTTTTAATAAAAGATTTTGGAAGTAAATTCATAGACCATTGCAAATACTTTGGTTTGAAAGGACCAAATTGTCACACAGTGGGAGGGAAAAGTCCCGAGTAGAAAAAAATACATCAAGACGCATTGAGAATGGTTTTAGAATCAAATCGGAGTTCTGAATCATAATTGAATCATGAGGTGCCTCAAGATTCCCACACCAAGCTCAAACCTCGGCTGGGGAGGAAGACCTACTTATGGGACCTCTTGCAGTTTTAGTTGGTGATCACCGATATACAGTATCTTGTGTCATTCTGACTTATCTTGTTATATTTGCTTAACTGTCGATCCAGCTGGTTTTGATTGCCATTTTCTACAAATTCTATTCACCCCCACTGAAACCCTTGCTCATCTACCAACACTTGACCATATACAGTAGGTCATTCTTAGATGTTATTTTTTAGCTTATTTCACTATTGTTTATTTTTTTCTAGTCAAAACCCAAGGCAGCTAGCTGACGCTAGCAGCTTAGCCATTCACGCTTCCACAAATGTTTCACTGCTTACTCTACTCCAGGGACAGGTCATGTCCTATAGACCACCGAAACCACACCCCTGTCCACCAATGATGCTTTATTTCATTCATTCTTTATAATCAAATTTAAGTTAGTCAGCTCAAGCTTGCTACCCGAGTCAGAAGCTAGCCAGGTAAGTTTAGCAATAGTGACGAAAGAGGGAAGGTAGAGTTAAAGGCCAAATGTCACGTAACAGGGTACTTTAAATATCTTGAAACTACTTCCGGGAAGATGGCGGAGAGACATAACACTTAAACAAAGAGCTCTCCCTAGCCGAATTAAAAATCATCGGTAAATGGCCAACTCGACATAAACGAATCAATAAACCAAGGGATGAAAACACGAAGGAACCGGGCACAAGGACAAAAACAGGGTAAAATTGAAGAATTCCTCTCCAACAACGCAGGAAAAACCGCTGTACGCAAAGCCCAAAAAAACGAGATGTCCACAGCAGAGAAAATGGAGGACGCCAGACTCGACAACATGAACGCTGGCATCGCCAGTTTGGGTGAAGAGTTGAGAGAATTCAAGCGACAGCTACAACAGGATTTAGCGGCTCTTAAGGAGGAACTGAAAAAAGAAATTAAGGAGGAAATCATGGACCTCCGAAGAGAAATGGAGCGTAAATTAACGGAAAACATGGAGGAGCTGCGCTCCCAGCGGGCGTGTATGACAGAAGCGCAGACCCGAATTTCGGAACTAGAAGATTGGAAAAGCGAGGCAAACGAACAACTACAGACCCTGACGACGCAAACGCAGAGGATGCAGGAGAAAATAAACGACTTGGAGAGCAGATCCCGACGAAGCAATATGCGCATCTTTGGAATTCCGGAGGGCATTGAAGGCAACTCGATGACAAAATTCATGGATCAGTTCTTAAAAAAAGAACTGGAAATACCCGGAGAAACGGATCTGCAGATTCAACGGGCGCACAGAACACCGGCACAGAACCCGAAAACAAACTCTCCACCCAGGTCAGTTGTGGTAAACTTTGTGAAATATGACATAAAGGAAAGAATCCTGACGCAAGCATGGAAAAAAAAGATACGAATCGGCGACAAACAGGTATTTTTTGACCATGACTACCCGACAGAAATCGTGCAGCAGCGGAAGAAATATGCCAATATTAAAAAAAACGCTGAAAGAGAAAAAAATTAGATTCCAAACGCCGCTAACGAAAATGAGGATTCATTGGGAGGAAGGCACAAGAACCTACAACACGGCCGAAGAGGCAGCGCGGGATATGATGGAGCGGGGCCTTGAGGTGAGCGTGCCGAAGGAGACGGCTGGAGCAGCGGCGGCCCTGAACGCACCACGACAGACGGAGTGGAGACGAGTGAACGGCGGAAGAAGGGGGAGAGACGTAGAGCAGCGGGCCCAGGACAAGCTACAAGGCTTTCAACTGAAAGCCTAGATCATAACAAAGATTAAGAAAGGCACAGAAGAAATGAAGGCCAAGAAGACAAGGTAAAAGAGAAACAGACGGCTAGGAGAGGTTTAAGTGATATTTGTTGGACATTTCTAGACTTATGACTATTACTTTGATAGTAATTAGAAGTCTAGGGAGGGCCCTTCACTCTGTGAAGACAAACCCCCCACCCACCAACAGGGACCAGTGGGCAGAAGAAAGGCCCAAAGTACGGAGGTCGAGTTTTTTTAATGTGTTTTTATATAAATATGTGTTATTTTTGTTGTTAAAGGGGCTAGGAGCACAAGTTAAAAAAATGGAAAAACATGAATATGGGTAAAAATCTTAAGATAATGACACTAAACGTGAATGGTCTGAACTCACCTGTTAAAAGGGAAAGAATAATAAGAAAATTCAAGAAGGAAAAAGCTGAAATTATATTTATGCAAGAGACACATTTGAGCAAGGCAGAACATGTGAAATTAAAGAGATTTGGCTATAAGAACTCCTACTACAGTTCATTTAAGGGAGGAGCAAAAAGGGGGGTTATGATACTAATCTCAAACAAAATACAATTTGAAAGTGAACAGGAAATCCAGGATAAAGAAGGCAGGTATGTAATAATAAAGGGAAGAATAGATGGTATGCAGATCACATTAGTGAACATCTATGCCCCACCAGAAAGTGACAAGGGTTTTTTTCAACATCTGTTTGATCTCATAGCAACACACAGTGAAGGAGTCCTAATTTGTGGAGGAGACTTAAATGCTGTCATGGATCATGAAGTTGACACAACAAGTGTTAAGAAGACAAAAAAACATGTAACAAAGTTCATAAGAACCTCACTGGCAGAAATGGGTATGGTAGACATATGGAGGGACCTACACCCACTCGAAAAAGACTATACACATTATTCAGCAGCCCATAAAGTACACTCTAGAATAGATTACTTCCTTATGAATGAAGGTGACAGACACAGGGTGAGAAATTGTTGGATTGGAGGGGCAGAAATATCAGATCATAATCCTATATACATGGAAATATATTTAAACAATAGAAAACGACAAACAACATGGAAACTTAACGTAGGACTGTTAAATTATGAGAAAATGAAAGAAAGAATAAAAATAAACATAAACGAATATATCCAAGAGAATGACAATGAAGAAGTGGACCCAACAATACTATGGGACGCACTAAAAGCCGTGTTAAGGGGTAAATTAATTGTTGAAACAGGAAAAGCAAATAAGACTAAACTGGAAGCGTATGAACAAAGATGTGAGAGACTAAGGGAATTAGAACGTAAACATCAAAGCACAAATGATCCAAAAATATATCAAGAAATTAAAGAAGAAAAAACAAAGATAAAAGAAACACAAATGGATGAAATTGAAAGGAAAAATAGATATCTAAAGCAAAAATATTATGAAACGGGACCAAAAGCCACAAAACTGCTGGCAAAACGGTTAAGAAAACAACAAACAATGAATAATGTATACAAGATTAAAGACCCCACCACAAATAAAACCACAGTTAACCCAGAAAACATCGAAGAAATTTTCCATAATTTCTACCAAGAACTATACTCGCAACCTGAAGAAACAAATACTAAAGATATCAAAAAATTTCTAGACACATTGGACTTGCCATCAATAGGAAATCAACAAAATGAAAAACTAACAGCAGAAATAACAACACAAGAGATCAGAGATGTGATTAAGTCACTTAAAAATGGTAAATCACCAGGTAGTGATGGATACCCATCTGAGTTTTATAAACTGTTTATAGAAGAACTCTTGCCACAACTCCTAAAGTCATTTAATTGGACGCTGAACAACAACAAAATACCTCCAACATGGAACGAAGCAATCATTTCAGTTATTTTAAAACCAGGGAAAGATAAAGAACAATGCGGAAACTATAGACCAATCTCTTTATTAAATGTAGATTATAAAATATACACAACAATTATATGTAAACGAATAAAGACATTCTTGACGGAATTGATAGAAGATGATCAAACTGGATTCATAGAGGGATGCCAAACACATGACAATATCAGGAGAACAATACATATAATTAACCAAATACATAAAGAAAAGAAAAGCGCAGTAATAATGAGTTTAGACGCAGAAAAAGCATTTGACAGGGTTAACTGGAAATTCCTATATAGTGTACTGGAGCGCTTTGGATTTAACGAAAAATCAGTACAATGCATAAGGACGCTATATCAAGAACCTGTGGCAAGAATCAAGATAAACGGTAGCTTAACAGACAAAGTAAATATACAAAGATCAACTAGGCAGGGATGCTGCTTATCGCCCACCTTGTTTGCTCTGTTCATAGAACCATTGGCTCAAGCGATACGACAAAATAAGAAATTAAAAGGTGTAACAATAAAGGGGGCGGAACACAAGATTGGGCTATTTGCAGACGATATTATAGTTTATCTTGAACAACCAGATAAATCAATAATGGAAATGATGAACTTGATAGAAAATTTTGGAAAATTATCAGGATACAAGATAAACATAACAAAAACACAAATACTGACATTCCACTATAACCCTCTAAACCAGATAACTGATAAGATCAAACTAAACTGGAAGCAAAAAGAAATAAAATACCTTGGAGTGAACATACCTAAAGACCTAAGCAAAATATATAAAGCAAACTATGATAGGTTGGAACAAGAAATAAAAAAAGATATTGATAGATGGTCAATCTTAAATATGGATCTGAATTCAAAAATTGAGACAGTCAAAATCAGCATACAACCTAGATTACTTTACCTCTTCCAGGCTATACCAACAGAGATTCCAGATGCCCAATTCTCAAAGTGGGACAGGATGATATCGAGATTTGTTTGGGGAGGTAAAAAACCAAGAGTGAAATATAAAACCCTCCAATTACCAAAAGAGAAAGGAGGCATGGGCCTACCGAGTCTAAAGGAATATTACTACTCAGCACAAATAAGATATATCATATGTTGGTGCGACGAGGGATATGAGGCAAAATGGAAAGAAATGGAAAAGGAAATTGAGGGACTCCCAGTACAAAGCATAATAGGGGATAAAGATGCATATAAGCAAATCAAACAAATAGACCCAATCACTAAATTTACTTTAGAACTGTGGTATAAAATAGTACAAAAATATAATATAAGGGAAGACATAAAACTATTGAAATGGGTAGCATTTGACAGTCAGTTTGAACCGGCAAAACAAGATAGGGGATACAAAAATCTGGTGAACAAGGGAATCACAGCATGGGGCAATATCGGAAAAAAAGATCTCGGGAGCTTTGTAAATATCAGGAGAAAATTTAAATTAGAAAGATCGGAATTTTTCAGATATCTGCAGATGAGAGATTACTATATGAAGAAGATTAGGCATAACCTCCAAACAGATGTGAACGAGATTATACAACTTATTTTAAGCTCATATGCAGGAAATAAAATAAGAATTATTTCAAAACTATATCAGAAACTTATGACAAACAATCATACAAGTAACTATATAAAGGAGAAATGGGAGAAAGAGCTCAATTTAAACATAACAGAAGAAAGCTGGCAGGAAATATGGAAAACACAACACACATCAACAAATTCAAGGGCATGGAGGGAATTTGGATGGAAAAACCTGATTCGCTTTTTCATTACACCACAGATTCAAGGAAAATATACAAATACCCAATCTTTATGCTGGAGGGGATGTGGGGCTCAAAATGGAGACCACTCACATATGTTTTGGAAATGCTACAAAATATCATCATTTTGGAAATCTATGCATGTGACAATACAGAGGATATTAGGATATAATATACCAATGAACTGTAACCTGATGTACTTATGTGATCTTAAAAAAGACAGTGTTATACAGGCTGAGGACAGATATCTAGTTAAAATCTTGTTGATTGCATGTAAAAAAACTATCACAAAAAAATGGCGATCAGAAGTTCTTCCTGACCAAGAACAATGGACTGACATTGTTGAGGACATACGTATGATGGAAAAACTAACATATCGACGAAGAATGCAAGAAGGAATATGGGAGAAAAAATGGCGGAAATGGACACACTACAAAGTGCAACAACGAGGCAGAAATTGAAAGAATAACCAAAGACACTGAAAAAACCAGAAGAATTAAGAGATGGAAACTAAAAACTTGATGCTCCAACATTTGTCCCCCCCCCCTTTTATTTTTTATTTTTTTTTATTTTTTATTTTTATTTTGTTTATTTTTTTTTTATTTTTCCCTACCCTAACCCCTTTGTTTTTTAAATGTAGAATGTGATCTGAATGCATTATATATGATGAAAAATGAATAAAAATCTAAGTTACAAAAAAAATATCTTGAAACTAGATATAAAAGGGAACCGATCTGTTCGGGTCTTGGTGCATATGCTTCAGTAACAACGGAATATTCATTAATTTAAAACTGCCGCGCTTGGCCTGACACGGCCCCTGGAATCGCCTGGGGAAGAAGGCGGAAGTGACGAAATCGATTGTACCCGAGTTTGATGCTTGGGGTATTTCAATTGATTGTTTATATGGAGACTGGAAGGTTGAAGTGAGCAACAAGAAAGAAAAAAATTGGATATTTCACCCATACCTTAAAACGGGACTATCAGGGACAGCTGGGTAATAAGGGACACTTCTCTGGGAAATGTTTTCATACCTGTCAAGTGAGACGTTTTCGCCGTACTTCAACACCGTAAAAAGCGGCTATAAGGGACGGCGGAGCAACACGGGACACCTCTCTGTGAAATGCCCCAAATGCAACTCGTGTTGTTATTGTCAAATATTTTAAGGATTCATGGATATTTGACAATAACAACACAACTCGGCGTCCGGCGCAAAATAAAAAAAAAAAAGCAGAATTCTGTATTTGTAAGGCGATCTCTCTGTTCCTCAACCGCTGCCCAGCTGAACGTGTTAAACCATTGTCCTAATGACTTCTCATTGTAGTGAGAATAGCTCACGCTGAGCGATCAGCCCGCCCAGACAATCAAACTAATGAGTGACTCCACACTTCTCATTGTAGTGAGAATAGCTCACGCTGAGCGATCTGCCAGCACCAGCTGTGGGGGATCACACACAGGACGTGTTCCTCAACACACTCAATTTTTTTTCCAGTATATTTTTCTTTTGGGCGTACAGAAATGGCAATACACCCGTTTTTGCTAAAATTGCATTTTCCCCGTATTTTCCTTAAAATATTTGACAATAACAACACGAACTACATTTAAAACATTTCCCAGAAAAGTGTCCCACACCACTCCGCCGTCCCCCACAGCCGCGCTTGGCACCAAAATACGGCGAAAACGTCTCACTTGACAGGTATGCACCTCCATTTTCATATTGATCTGGTCAATTTCTTGACCGCAGCGGCTCTCCTCCACTGTAATAATAATGGCTTCCGAAAAATCAATATTTATGGGGCGCCCTCGACAGACCCCCTTCGGCTTCGCAATTCTGGAGGCGATTAATGTCCAGTTCAATGACATTTTCCTCTGGTTCTGCTCTCTGGTCATCGTTGGAACTGTTGTCATCAGACAAAGCATCTGATTCCGTCTCGGACGGCTCGAACCGGTAAGGTTCTATGCCTCTGTCACTGTCTGAACCACTGACAAAAAAAAAGACAAAAAAAAAAAGAAGACAAAACCAAACTAATTTGTTCACAATCGCTGTCACTTTCCGTCATGATTGTCCAATGTTGATAAGTGTGAATGTGGACAGGCAGGGCAGCCAGGGTACAACTGGTGATGTCAAAAACATGGGCGTGGTCTGGACTGGCTGTCACAAGCCAGCAAGCAAGGTGGGGCCTTCACCTGCTGTATTTTGTGCAATTATGTACATACAGGTGGGTGATATGGTCTCCGGTATGAATATTTGGTTTAAGCTATGTGTATTTTATCTAAATTCGTTGTCATTTAGAAAAAAAAATTACGTGACATTTGGCCTTTAAGCACAACTTTTGTCCATTTAAAGAGACATGCACTGAAAAGAGCTGTTCTGAGGAAGTGCTTCTGTTTGACATTTCTTCTTGGCTGTAGAGAAGACCATCCAAAAATCATGAACGACAAAGCGTAAGGAATGATGACGCACATGTTATGTGGCAAGGTTGATTGGTTTGCATAATATTACAGAATAGCTCCATACTCACTTTGGTTTCAGTTTTAAACCTCTTACACAGTTAAGTGTCGACATTTAAACTTGGCGTTTAAAAAGTTCAGCTTAAGCACAATATTCGATTGACGTGAGCCGTTTCAGAAGCAATGTATTTCAATGGCCGGAGCTCTGCTAGGACATGATTATAGTACCCTGGCTGATAAGTCAAGAACTCCTTTGTGATTACAGTTCATCTCCAGTGTTTTAAACATGTCACCCGTCACAGTGGTGCAAAGCAGACCTCACTCTGGGAGTGCTTCACAGTCATTTATACTTGGACTTAACATTTAACAGAGCAGAAAGTTGATTTTAATACTAGCCAATAACCAGATAAGTAAATAACAGTATAGCTTTGTGTTTCAAAGATTGTTTTTTGTTCAGAAACAAAGACGGCCAACATGACAGCACGTATCCGATCTTGAGCTTAGTCAACATCAACCACATCCCTTGGCATATGCAGTACAATTCCTAAGCGGAAATTTATGACCGAGTTCTGCTTCCTAGCCCATAAGGACATGTGACCTAAGTTGGCACTTTAAATGTGAGCCTGGTTCAATAGTTCAGTGGGTGGAGAAGGAGTATCTTTTGGCACCCGGACTTCCTCCAAAAGCTTTCTGGTTTCAGCCACAGGAAACCTGCACTAAGCTCCAGTCAGAACAAAATAGAACAGCAAGAGCAGGACAAACTCCTGGATCAATGACTCCCCTGAGGTGACTGAAGTTTATGGTCAATTTAGTTAAATATAATAAAGCCAATATGTTTCCAATTTCTCCATTATACTCCAAAATCCCACAGAGAAACAGATTACAAATTACTTAAAGCCATATTGTTCTATGCTTGTTGAAAACTTGTCCAGGGAAAAATGATCACTATTTTCCACAAACACAGAAGAAAAATCCCAGACTTTGAGTGAAAGAAAGAGTTGCACTTTTCAAAATGGAGAGCAATAATAGGCTAACAATAAACTGTCTGATGCTTTGCTGAGGAAGGAGGCCCACCCATTAATGAGTCATGGAAGACCACAAGCAGCAGTCATAAAAATGCAACAGTCCAGACCAAATTAAATGCTTTAACAAGAATGCAAAACAGTGAGTCAAATAGTTTTCCCATCCATCTCCAAAAATGGGGAGGAAAGGGGGGGGGGGGTGATCAAGATTTATTTTAAAAAGTTGGTGACCCCCACTGGACTAAAAGTGACTGAGCAGCATCACTCCTGATCCTGACAGCTATGGCTCCCTCTGCATGGGGAGACAAAGAGCACACACATGGGTGAGGTGCAGCTTTCCTTGCATTTGTGGCAGCCTGGAATGTGCTGCTGGCTTACTGGGTTTATAAATAACGGTCAGAAACGGGCAGACACAAAAGGCACTGCTGTTCTGAGTCCAGGCTACTCTTACAGAGCACCTTCTCCGCCCTCCTTGTTACTACAACTGTCTCACCGGTGCCCAACCCTCCCAGTCTGTCTGAAAGCGTGTCCCTGCAGCTCCAGCATCAGCAGCTGGAAAGAACAATCAAAGCAACCTTTAACAGATTGTGGTGTGCTTGTGGCAGTGATGGGGGGGGGGAGGCTGATGTGAAGGACTGGGTGGAAATTAAGGTAAAAAGGAATTTACTTTTTATGGTCTCCTTTCACGTCTCTACTTTTCAGTTTTGCACAAAGAACTTACGCAGCAGCTCATTTTATTAATGTTATCCAAGATATGATTATGTTGCAGTCCTAAAGAAATAAAATAATTAATCATTATAGCTGAGATACTAGCCGATTGCTACTGGTGGTAGGGCAGCCAATTTTTGTGGTGAAATAAACACAGTTTGACATACCATCTGTTAAATTTTCTGTGCGTGTTGGTGCTAATAGCATGTGAATAAATATAGGTTGAGAAACACTGGGTGAGAAATGGCTCTGGTTCAGTGTGTCTGTAATGATGTGCTAATTAGCCATGTGCTAATGCTTAGTTAGCTATGTGGTGTTAAAGCCCCGTGAATGCAAGCTAGTTTACGGAATGCTGGAGTTTAAAAAAAAAAGAAAAAAAAAGGAAAAAAAAAAGGGGGTTGTTCAGTGGTGATTTTTTCCCCTGCTTCTTTGGAAATCATGAATTGAAACAAATTTACAGCTTGGCATCTATACCTTGGGTAATTTCACTACATGATTAAGGCTGCGTGTCCACCAAACGTGTTTTTTCAGCTGTGGGCAACTATTTTCTATTCATTCTCTATGTAGTCCAGCATCTACAGCAATCAAGGCAACTGTGTTCACAAAACAAGTTATTTTGAATAAAGTGGAATGGCACAGGGAATAAATATTGAACACGCTTGGTTTGAGTTGTCGCAGTAGAGGAACTTTCCCTGCGATGACAGTGGACAGCTGTGAGCTGTGCAGCTGTCCCGCGGCTGTGGCGCAGGTGTAGTGTGACCGACTACTGATCGGAGGGTCATGGGTTCAATTCCCACTGTCTGCAGTCTGCATGTCAAAGTGTCCTTGAGCAAGACACTGAACCCCCAGTTGCTCCTGGTGGCCAGGCTAGCACTCGTGTGTGTATGCCAACTCTGCCGCCATCAGTGTGTGAATGTGTGCGTGAATGGGCGGATAGCAGGATCTGTAAAGCGCTTTGGTCATCCAGAGATGAGAAAAAGCGCTATATAAGTGAACGCCATTTACCATTTACAGCTCAACACCGCGATATGTGGTATTATTGCAAATGTTTTTCGGACCCTGCAGTCTTGTAATTTAAATAGGGTTCATAACTTATGTGGCAAATGATGGAAGCTGTGAGAAACTCGCAACAGCTCCGCTCTCAGCTGTGTGTGTGTGTGTGTGTGTGTGTGTGTGTGTGTAACAGTTGTGTGGCGCTCCGGTCTTTCTACAGGTATGAACTGCTGATTCTGTAAACAAAACAAAACAAAAACATTTTCATAAAGCAGTGGCGGTAAATACGGGCTGTGTGGACTGGAGACTACAGCAACATTCAGCTTATTTAAACAGACAGCCTCCGTACAGGACCCTGCGTGGCTCTTGTCCCCGTCATTTTTGCCGCCGTCTGAAAAATCACGTTCAAACAAGCAATACACTATGCAGTAGTTGTTTCGCTTTCAGAGCTCACTTATCAGGATCATACACACTCTGCTCAGAAGGAAATAACATGCTTTGTGCCCTTTCAGTGCTCACTGTCATGGCTGTATTTAGCAAGGAGTCCAAACCCTTCCACCACTACCTGCCTGCTGGAGTCCATCTGGAGAGAGAGTGCCCCTCCTGGCGGTAACAGCACCATGTGCTGTGGAAGTTTCCACAGTACTTGGTGCAAATATGCTGTTGGCAATAAAAATATACTTGATATTTAACAATTTATTTAATAATCCATAGGGACACATAAGTGAACGAGATAGAACCACACACACAAAAAAAGTGAACACCGCAGCTCTTGCAGTTGCTCATTTTCCTCCGCAGTAGGCTTGTCCATAGTGCGGTACTACATAATTGCAGTTATCGCGACACCCCAACGCTTAGTGAAAATCATTTAATATTTAGTAGAAAAGCCTTTGTTGGTTATAACAGCTTCTTGATGCCTCCTGTATGGAGAAACCAAACGCAGACATTGCTCAGGAGTGATTTTAGTTCATTCTTCCATACAAACTGTCTTCAAATCTTGAAGGTTCCGTGGTGTCTACTATGAACTCTCATCTTCAGTTCGTTCCATAGATTTTCAATTGGATTCAGGTCAGGGGACTGACTGGGCCATGCTAGCAGCTTTATTTCATTTCTCTGGAACCAGATGAGTTTTTTTGGCTGTGTGTTTGGGATCATCGTCTTGCTGAAATGTCCACCCTCGTTTCATCTTCAGCATCTTGGCAGATGGCAACAGGTTCTTATCAAGGATGTCTTTGTACATTTGTCCATTCATCTTTCCTTATATGAAGTTTGCCTGTACCATGTGCTGGAAAAACACCCCCACGCCATGATGGGATATGCAGTGCCATTTCTCCTCCAAACATGTGTGTTGTGGCATCCAAAAAGTTCAATTTTGGTTTCATCTGACCAGACTATATTCTCCCAGTATTTTTACTGGCTTGCCCAAATATTGTGCAGTAAACTAAATGAGCTTCAACATGCTTTTTCTTGAGACTTCCGGTTATGGCTGCCACGTAGGACGGATGTGTCTCGCTCTGCTCTGCTCCTGGAGAAAAAAAATCGGCAAATAACTCTCTCATTTGGGACAGAACGTATCCCAGCGTTTGGGCGAGGATATGTCGGCGAAGCCTAAGGCTGGAAAACCAGGAAAAGGAAAAAGCGAGCCGCCGAAACAGTCCAAATTAACGGACTTTCAGGTCTGTGACGCAGCAAACAGGGCTCCATATATGGCGGAGGAGGCTGGCAACGCTGCGATTTCTGCGGGGAATGGCGCAGATGCGCTGATGGCTGCCATGAGTTCAATGAGAGCGGACTTTTCCTCTAGATTTGATGGGATTATGACAGCGTTGGAAGGAATAAGAAAGGAATTGGGTGACTGTGTAGAACGAACGGCGCAGATGGAGCTCCGTCTCGCTAGTGCTGAAGATGACGTCACCCGTCTTCAATTAAAGGTGCGCACTTTGGAAAAAAAAAATAAATCTCTGGAAGATAATATTTTGGATTTGGAATCTCGGTCGAGACAGAATAATTTGAGGCTGGTGGGTCTTCCAGAGGAATCAGAAGGTCGGGACGTATGTTCCTTTCTGGAAAAGTGGATTCCGGAGGTGCTGGGCAGCGAGGAGTTGCAATCAGCAGTGGTTCTGGAAAAAGCACATCGCATTGGCCCACGGAGAGATAAGGGACCGCCGAGGACCTTAATTATGAAGTTTCTTAACAACAGAGACAGGATGAAGATCTTCAACGCTGCACGAGCTAAAAAAGGAGAGATTAAACACCAGGACCAGCAGGTGCGGTTCTACCCAGATTTGGCCACAGGAATCCAGCAATTGAGGAAGCAGTTTGATCCCGTACGTAAGGAGCTGCGCAACCTTGGGATTCGTCATGGTGTAATCTATCCTGCGAGACTGCTGACCACGTATGAGGGCAGAACCCACATCTTCAAGACCCCAGAGGAGGCGCAGGAGTTCATCAAGAAGATCAAAGAAGAAGAAGAGACTGGTGGGAGCTAAGCATGAACAAAATATAAGGTAGAATAATTAAGCATTTGCACAGGCATCTGACTGACTTGAAGTAAATAGTAAGTTTACAAAATATAGATTGTATTATATATTAAAAAAAAACAAAACAAAAACAAAACAAACAAAAAAAAAAAAACTATGATGTACAAAGTTGTTAAAAATTTTGGAGTTAAGTTGGAAAACTACAGAGGAGAGTTAATGTTACGTCATTAAAAGCAGTAGAGTTAGGGTGATTGGGAGGATGAAGAAGGAGTGGCTTAGGCTGTTCCCCGTGGGTGTGGAACGGTCGATGGCTATATCGGGAGACAGAATTTTTCTTTTGATTTTGGGGGGTTTGCCACAAGTGTGGGAAGGGGAAATTTGTTTGTGTGTAGTTTGTAGGATGAATGTTCAACCACTCATGTTTTTGCTTCTCTGTATGAGCATGTTTACACTGCAAGGTAATCCCAAACTCTCTATTGATCATGGACCAAAGTGTTAATCTTAATTTAACTTCATGGAATTGCAGAGGTCTACAAAATTTAAAAAAACTTAAACAAGTTATGAATAAAATAAAGGACATGGGTTCAAGAATTGTGTTTTTACAAGAAACTCATCTGATAGAGGAGGATGTTAAAAGAATTAGGAGTAGATGGCAGGGAAGTGTATTCACCTCTTCATTTTCATCCCGAGCCAGGGGAGTTATGACTCTCATACATAAATCAGTTCCTTTTCAAGTGAAAAATGTAATTGGAGACAAATTTGGAAGATATGTAATCATTCAAGGTTCTTTGCTATTAGAAAATATAAATCTTGTGAACTTATATGGTCCCAATATAGATGATCAGAAGTTCTTTGCTAATTTATTTCTCATCTTATCATCACTTACAGGGCAACATACTGTATAATAGCAGGGGATTTTAATTGTACATTGAATCCAGGTGTGGATAGATCAACAGGACTGGATTGTACGCACATTGGATGTAGGATGACTATTAATCATTTTATGAAAGAATTGAGATTGTTAGATATATGGAGAGAAATGAAACCACAAGTTAAAGCCTATTCTTGTTATTCCAGTACCTACAAGACATTCTCACGTATTGATTATTTTTTGATTTCCACAGAATTAAGGTCCAAGATTCAAAACTGCTTTTATGATAACATCGTGATCTCTGATCATGCACCCTGTTGTCTAATATATGTAGATAAAAAATTGACAAAGGAATCAGGTAGATGGCAATTTCAGCATAAATGGCTTCAGGATGAGGAATTTGTCAAGTATATAGAAAAACAGATAGACGAGTTCTTTGACATCAATACTACACAAACATCAGCATGTGTAAAGTGGGAGGCTTTCAAAGCTTTTATTAGGGGGCATATTATTAGTTATACAGGATCAAAATCTAAGAAGACTCGAGAGGAGAGAGCTAAATTGGAACATAAAATAAAAAATCTTCAGGAAAAAGTGTATGCAGGAAGTGACCCAAGGTTGGAGAATGAATTACTGATTTTGAGAGCTGAATACGACAAAAAATCAGCGAATAGAGCTGCCTCGAGTCTTCTAAGATTGAAACAATCTTTTTATGAACAAGGTGAAAAATCAGGAAAATTATTAGCATGGCAGATTAAACAATTGGAAATTAAAACACCAATTACCAGTATTATAAGTAATGGACAGGTAGTTATAGATCCTTTAGAAATTAATAGAGCCTTTAGAGATTACTATGAAAAATTATATGATACCAAAAATGAACCTGATTTAACAAAACTAAATGGGTTTTTGAACGAACTATCTATACCGTGTATTCCAAATGAAAACAGGGAGATATTGGAGTCTAAAATTAGTCAAGAAGAAGTTGGGCTAGCCATTGATAATATGAAATCAGGAAAAAGTGCAGGACCAGATGGTCTTCCAGTTGACCTTTATAAAAAATTTAAGAATAAATTAATAAAACCTTTTTTGGAAATGGTTTTAGAAGCATTTCAAAATAATAATTTACCATCATACATAAATAATGCCTTAATTATACTGCTGCCAAAACCAGGTAAGCCCTCTAATAAATGTGAAAATATGAGACCAATAAGCCTATTAAACGCCGACCTTAAGATAATCTGTAAAATTTTAGCAAGACGAATACAAGAAATTTTACCAAATATTATTAATCGAGATCAGAATGGCTTTATAAAGGGTAGACAAGGCTTCCATAATGTAAGAAGACTATTTAATATTATTTATTTTAATAAAGAAGCACCGGATACAGCTCTCCTATCATTGGACGCCGAAAAGGCCTTTGATAGAGTTGAATGGCCCTTTCTTTTTGAAGTCCTACAAAGGTTTGGACTTGGAAATAATTTCATAAAATGGGTTCAAATAATATACAATAATGCTACAGCAGAAATCCTAACAAATAACAATATTTCAAAACCAATAAAAATCAATAGAGGATGTCGACAAGGCTGTCCACTTTCACCTTTACTGTTTACTATGGCAATTGAACCTTTAGCGATAGCGATACGTTTACATTCACAAATATATGGAATTAAAGTTGGACCAACAGAACATAAAATCTCCCTGTACGCCGATGATATAATTTTGTTTATGTCGAATCTAAAAAAATCAATTCCAACCTTGTTGAATTTAATAAAGAATTTTGGGGAAATATCAGGATATAAAATAAATAAAACTAAATCTTCAATATTAATGCTAAATGAGACCCAGAGAAATTACCCAGCCCCTGAGGTAAATCAATTCAATGTTGTAAATCAGTTTAAATATTTAGGAATCCAAATTATGCCTAAGCTAGAATCAGTCGCCAGTGTCAACTATGAAGCCTTAATGTCAGATATCAGTGAGTTAACTCAGAGATGGATGTCACTACCAATGTCGATGATCGGGAGAATCAATATACTTAAAAGTAATATTTTACCTAAAATACTTTATTTATTTCAATACATTCCCTTATCACCACCTTTAGATCTATTCTCAAGAATAAAAAAAAAGTTAGTGGAATTTATATGGAACAACAGGAGGGCTAGATTACGTCTGTCTTTATTATATTTACCATTTGATCGTGGAGGTCTGAAATGTCCAAATTTTATGTTGTATTATTGGTCGGCACAACTGAGGTCTATGACATATTATTTTTCATCAAATGATCTCCCTCACTGGACTGAAATGGAATCATACAATTTACCTTTACCTCTTCCCATATTCATATACTCAGATTCGGCAAAAAAATTACAAAAACAAGTTAAAAATCCATTTGTAAAGCATATGATCAAAATATGGTGTGAAGCTAAAAACTATTTAAAAGAACCACAGTTATTGTCACAATTTAGTCCAATATGGGGTAATCAATATTTTAAACCAGGGAGAGCGGACGCTGTATTTAAAGTATGGAATTTAAAAGGGATACAAAAGATTCAGGATTTATATTTGCCATGTGCAGACAACATAATGTCTTTTGAAGAGCTGAGGATCAAATTTAATCTCAATAGAACACATTTTTTTAAATATCTTCAACTTAGAAACTTTATTCGATCAAATCAAAATAAAGCTCTCACTCGACCTATTTATTCATCCTTGGAAAAAATGATGATGAAAGATAGTAAAAGAAAGGGTATTATTTCAGAGTTTTATAACTCATTGACACTATCTTCAAGTGAAAATTCACTGAAAAGATTAAACTACTGGAAAGAAGATCTGCAAATTGAAATTTCAGAGGAACAATGGGAATTGGCTTGTACAGAAGCTCAAACCAAATCAATAAATGCACGCCTTAAATTGATACATTTCAAATGGTTAATGCGGATGTATGTTACACCGGAGGAGTTAAATAGATATAACAAAAATATACCAGATACATGCACAAAATGCATGGAAAGTAAAGGAACCCTATTTCATTGTTTATGGGAATGTAGATTAATAAGAATGTTTTGGGAAGAGGTGAGGGTAACAATTGAAAAAATAATCTCAAAACAAATCATATTGAATCCTAAACTGGTTTTGTTGGGTCTGTACCCAGAAAAGCATAATTTCAATAAAAGTGAAAGAACATTCATAGACCTCAGTTTGCTTAATGCCAAAAAATGTATTGCACTATTATGGAAAAAGACTCATAGACCAGATGTGACTCAGTGGTTAAGACAGATGTTAACAAACCTTCCATTAGAAAGAATAACATATATACTGAAATCAAAGGAAATTGTGTTTGAGAATATATGGAGACCTTTTATTGATTATGTAAAAAATTTAAACATAACTCTTGAAGAAGAAGGTGAATGATGTGTGTGGACCTTGTAAATTCCAAACTGGTGAACATAATATGTATACTTATGTATTGGATTGTCTAGACTAAACAGAGGAGCATTGTTGAAGACTTGATTTTGTTGGTGGTTGTTGGTGTTTTTAGTGCATTTTTTTTTTTTTGTAGTACTTTAGTGTTAGTGTTTGATTGTTTGTATCATGTTTGTTAAAAAAAAAAAAAAAGAGGTTCAATAAAGATATTGTGGAAAAAAACATGCTTTTTCTTCAGCAATGAAGTCTTGCAAGGTGAGCAGGCATAGAGCCTATGTCGGTTGAGTGCATTACTTATTGTTTTCTTTGAAACAGCAGTGCCTGCTAACTCCAGGTCTTTCTGGAGCTCTCCACAAGCACTCTTCTGACGATTCCTTTGACACATCTGTCAGAAATCTTGTGAGGAGCTCCTGGTCATGGCCGGTTTATGGTAAAATGATGTTCTTTCTACTTCCAAATGATGACTCCAACAGTGCTCACTGGAACATTCAGCAGTTTAGAAATGTGCCTGTAACCAATGCCATCATTAGGTTTTGCAATAATAAGACTGCAAAGGTTTAGAGAGAGCTCTTTGCTACTATCCATCATGAGTTCTTTGTGGTGTGACAATCTGATATTCACAGACCTTTTTAAAGGTCTTAGTCAGGACTTAACAAGCTGAAATTAATTTGCACTGATGGGAGATGGAATGGCTTCCTAAATTCTGATGGATTTCAGCTGATTTCTTGGCTTCCTATGCCCTTTTGCACCTCTTTTTTCTTCATGTGTTCAATACTTTTCCCCATGCCATTCCACTTTATTAAATATAACTTGTTTTGTTAACACAGTTGCCTTAATTCCTTTGTATGTATGGATTACTTGGATTGATACTGGTATCTGGTGAAAATCTCAGGTCAATGGCTCCATCAGAAATAGGTTTAATGAGAAAAATGTTGATGTGTTCAATACTTATTTTCCCCTCTGTTTATGCTGCTGGCTGTTCTGGACTGACAATACTTAGCTATGCTACCATGCCACAAGCACTCAGACATCAGCATCTACTGCATGGTGCTTTCATTTATATTATATTAGTTGCTTTTACCACTGAAGACCAATAAAATCATTTAAACTGAAGCAAAGCTGTGACTTCAAAACAACATGTTGATGCACTGAAGTCACCAAGGGTGTAAATCAGAACAACACAGGAGGTGGCAGGTGTGGGAATTACCAGAGGCTGCCCGATACGATATCATCACGATAGTTGGGCTGTGATGTGATACGCCGAACATTGTGATATCATATACTGGGATTTCTCATCCCCAACTTTGTCTTGTTCAACTCTCGGCTAAATCTCACAAGTCACTCCTTTGTGCTGATCTAAGTGGACTGAAAAGTCAACTGCTTTACTCTGGTACCTAAAGAAGTAAGTCTGTATTTGCAACATTTATTATTAATTCTTAAAAAGCATCAGGATACTAGTGATCTGAATCCATACAGTATCCCCACCTTAAAGTATTGCGATATTATGATGCATCAACCCCCCACCCCCCACCCCATGAGGTGGTGTTCATTTATCTTTCTGAACTGTGACATGCTCATCAGCCAAAAATGTGTCAAAAATTCTATCAGGTATGCAATTCGTAGCTTTTGGTCCCATTTTAAACCAGTTCACCCAACAACTCGAACCGAGACCACCTCATTTTGGGGGTGTCAGGCCGATTTTTTTAGTGTGCACCTGAGTGCATTTACCATGTTCTCCCCAGACAAACCAAAGTTCACTATAGCAGGAAATAAATATCAAGGTGACTGTAGGTGTGAAAGCATCCTTAGAAGCAGGTGAGTTTTGGTTTAAAAAAAAATTGTGATTGATATATGATTTTTTTTATACAGGCTCTGTTCTACTATGTTCTATTTGCAGTCACTGGGAAGGTAGAACTTTTTCCATTCTCAGGCCCAGGATGTGGTGTTTACAGATGACTCAGTATGAAGCTTTTAAAGTTAAGTCCATTTTCGTTCCCCTAATTGTGTTGAGCGAGTCTACAGTGTCTCCATCTACTCATAGGGTGACAAGCAGTGATAAAACAGCCAGACAACATTCCAGCTCAAGCAGGAATTGTGCAGTTTTGGAAATAATGAGACAATGTGGGTGTAAGTTATGTGGTTGCATAGCATAATGGCATGAAAAGTGGCAGGCAGTCCATCTCTGCAAAGCTGTGCCGTGTGCCTGAGCTGATAGAGCAGATTATGACAAGAATCAATCTATGCCGTAACGCTACAGCCTTCATCCCTTTTCTCCTGGTTGCCTGGAGCTCGATGAAAGATAGAAATCATGCTGGTGTTTATCCCACAGTTCTCTTGTCACCTTTCCAGCCCTCCTTTCTCCCCCCCCATGTGCTCCCTCCTGAACGACAGACTGTAATGCTATGCATCGAGTACGCTATAGAGGCAGGGAGGGAACGAGGGAGGGAGGGTGAAAAGGTGACTGGCTGCACAATAGCCAGTCACACCACATTTAAATGCTTTTCACAGACACAGTAGAGATGGAAAGTGATGAGGGATGGACAATATGTACTTGTGTATGTCCTGTTCTTTAAGCTGTGGAAAATTGGATTGTGATGCCGATTCTGCTCTCCAGAGGGATTTTTTTTTTTTTTTTTTAAGCGACACAGTTTTCCACTCAAAAACACCACACACACACACACACACACACACACACACACACACACACACACACACAAAAGAAAAACTACAATGTGAGCCAACTCAGTTTTCTCTTGAGAGGAAGCACGGTTCTTCTCTTCGGCCCCTGACACCGACAGTCAACAAAAGCATGAAAAGAGAAAAGAGCAGACACCTGAAATGGGGTCTGTGTTAAATTTGTGATTCCTGCTCATAGCTCAGTCAATATTGTGACCATATTTTCCACAGCAAGGAGTCGTCTCTTGACATTCACAATCTTTGTAAGCATTAAGTTTTTGATGAAATCTTGGTATATGAAAAGTGATGGATGGTACATGTCTGGAAGTTCATACATTTTTTACCTCTGTGGATTACTCAAAAAATTTCAAACAGACTGATGAAATTTTACTTTTTTGTGATCTGGATCGCAGTTTGACTCCAGGCTCCCATAGAATTCCAGATTCTTTTGAAATAGGAATATAAGGTCTCACATCTTCAGTCTGATGTAGCACAAAAGTACTTTCCCTTATATTCAGGCAAAATTTACAATGTCAGTCACTTTAAACTTAAGTTTCTTATACAAATATGTATGAACAAATGAGTTCTACAGTTGAACAGTTTGGACCTCACCCACCTAATGTTCAGACTTTTTTGTTCGGGACAGTCAGCCAATCAGAAACACGCTGGGCTCAAGGGAGGGTGGAATTAAAGAGACAATCCAAAAACATGCAAGTTAGGTTAATTGGCATCAAACTAGGGATTCTAAATTGTCCTTAGGTATGACTGTGAGAGTGAATGGTTGTTTGTCTCTCTGTGGTGGCCCTGCAATGGACTGGCGATCTGTGCAGGGTGTACCCTGCCTCTCACCCAAAGATGCTGGGATAGGCTCCAGCCCCCCCGTGACCCGAAAAGGATTAAGCGGAAGAAGATAGATGGATGGATCTTCAATAGCTGGTTTCAGGTAGATAATTGGGGGGGGGGGCATAAAATGAATAAGGATTCTATTGAATTGTGAATCTTGAATAGTTCTGATAATAGAGTCCAGTAGTAACAACGTCAATCTTGATGCAAGTACAGAATGTTTGCTTGTTAAATGAGGATTAGCAAAACTGGTGTGTTTAAATGCAGTCTCCTTACAGGGGACCCAAGTGCATCATTTTCCCCCAATTTTGGGTTTGGACAAGAGCCTTTCTAGAGACAACATGCACGGAAAATTACTCGCTTCTCTTTTTTATTAATGTATTAATAACACTGACATAATGTAGCAAACAACATAATCCTACTTTTGTTTCCTAATTTGGGTGCAAACCAATGGTAAATTCTAAGTTTCTCACTCCTTATTGTAACAGGAATGTCCAGATTAACCAGAATCAGATCCTACCAATCATCAGGGTCAAAGGCAGGGTCAAGGTCATTTCATATATGGATGCTGTATGACATTATAGCTTATATTCAGATTCTGCCAGCACTAAACCTAATAAAGTCATCATTTGTCAAAATTGATTTTGACTGTTTGTGGCCCTGTCATCTTGACCTTTGACCTTGTGACTCCAAAAAAAACCACAGCAACACATGCTAAGCCTGAAGTTCACTCGTATACAAAGTTTGGTGACCCTAGCTTCATTCTTTCTCAAGTTACATTCTGGACAAACAGACGGATGGAAGCGACTGCCCTAACCACGCCACAACTGTCTGTGTGGGTGATGATTACATGAGCAGTTAAAAGGAATACTCATTAAGGATCCTAAAATAAGCATATTCTTACCTCTAGCAAAAGCTGAGAACATAATAAACATGAATATAGTACCTTTGTAGTCTTAATTTCGTTAGAAACAAAAGAAATGGACTTTTTTCCCCCCATTCATTCTGTGCACCCACATCGAGGCTCTGATTTCCCTATTTGCCAACTGATTTTGGTGACATTACAAGTTATACAAACTAAAAGCTCAATGGCTCCAGCAGATCCAACCCGCACCCTTGATTATGCATCTAAACTGTAGAAACAAAAATATTGCAGACAGACCTTGTGAAGATTTTGATCGCTTGGTCACTCGGTGGCAAGATCACCATTTTCACTGCTAGCATGCAACTTGCAAGGAGAGGGTGAAGATATGAAGCAAAAATGATGATCAAGACTTGTCTAAAAATCCTCCTGATCAATAAAGCACATATATTTGAAGAATAAGGTCTACCTTTGCTAAAAACATAATTTGGTATTAAAATAAGAAACACTCTAGTTTCTCTAAAATCTGATGAATAATTTCGGCTGAGTTGTCGATCACTCAGGGACAACTTATACACTTTTTTTTTTAATTTAGAGAAAAGAGAATTGCAAAGTGGATTTCTAAATTTTCTATAATATAAAAGTAAAACAAATATCAATGAATACATTTACACATACTGGTTCACAGTGTTGTTAGGGTTAAGATGCGACTCGTCTTCATTCCGCCTTGGTTCATTATGGAGGTTCAGCCTGGAGGGAGGCACACCGACTCGGGTTGCTCCGCTCTGATCCAGCGGCTCACAATGGACTGAACGGCTGCTGCGGGGCTCACGTCGCCAGGGCTCGGAGGTGAAGGAGGGACCGCTGGTGGACTCGGATTTCGGTTTGGTGGAAGTTTAAAAGCCACTTCAGCCACCGGTGGCGACGGGACGATGAGGGAGGAGCAGCCGGGCAGGAGGACTGGGGCTAACAGGGAGCAGCTGGATGAAGAAAAAAAAAAAAAAAACCCTCCAGGATGGATTAAAGAGGAACTTATCATCTGGCTGTCTTGGACCTGGTTCATGCAGATAAGCTGCAGGGACTGCAGCCGCTAAATCACTTTTCACCTTAGTCTTCCTCTTCGTTGGTATCCACTTAGAAACTCAGATCGAGAATGTGGGCTTCCATTTTCCCTAAAATATGGACGCAATCTTGTCATTTTCAGATTGTAACAAGACTAGGCAAGTCAAGTTTATTTGTATAGCACATTTTGTGTACAAGACAATTCAAAGTGCTTTACATAAAAACAATAAAGCATAAGAGCAAGTTGCAAAAGGAATACATAAGAATTAAAAAGCAAACTCAGAAGTAAATTAAAGAAAACAAAAGCAGGCTAAAACAGAATACGACAGAAATAAAAATTTACAGTGCATTGTAGGAGATCAACAATTGTTCTACTGAAAGGCCACGGCAAATACAGTTTTTAACCTGGATTTATTAAAACAGCTGAGAGTTTCAGCAGCCTTGATGCTTTCTGGGAGTTTGTTCCATATGTGAGGGGCATCAAAACTAAAAACTGCCTCACCATGTTTGGTTCTAACTCTGGGCACAGATAGTAGGCCTGACCCTGATGACCTGAGGGCTCTGGGTGGTTCATAATGGACTAGCAGATCTGAAATGTATTTTGGCCCTAAACCATTCGGAGCTTTATAAACCAACAGCAGTATTTTGAAGTCTATTCTTTGACAGACAGGAAGCCAGTGTAAAGATCTGAGGACTGGAGTTATATGATTTACTTTCTTGGTCTTAGTGAGGACTCGAGCTGCAGCGTTCTGAACTAACTGCAGCTGTCTGATGGACTTTTTAGGGAGACCTGTGAGGACAGCACTACAGTAGTCCAGTTTACTGAAGATAAATGCATGGACAAGTTTTTCTAGATCCTGGACTAATAATTAATTCATTGTTCAGTTCCTGACGTGATGCATTTCAGGCTGACATTCCCAGCGAATTTTGGTCATCTGAAACAGTTCCTTTTGCTGACTTTTTTCTCTCTCCGGATCACAATTTATTCCAAAAAAATGGTGACATTCGAGGAAATTCTCTCATTTCCTGCGTAAACATACCAAACTTGGCCTAATTAAATATCAATAAACTTCTCCTTTAAGGAATATCTCATACTGGATTATAATGTTTAGAAATTCATGTAGAATTGTGTCTTTAAGCCAGAGAGACTCAACAGTAAGGAAAATGCATATCCACTACAGCAGGACTGTAGTGAAAGTCACATGCAAAAAGGTGGCCCACAAAAGAGGCATACCTGAGGTGGAAGAACTCTGGTTTTCTAACTCTGACCTAAACAACTGAAGTAATTGAAGTCTTTTTTAAATACCTTAATTGTTGCAAAAGCTCAAAAACCCAATGACACTTTTAAAAACGTTTTAAACTGTTCATAAGTCGGAGAAAAATGCAATGCATTATCAAAATTCTCCCAACATTCATAAATCAGTGCCCACCACATAAACTCAGTGCAGAGTTCTCCTTAAACACTCTTTTACACTCACAGCCCTGTATGGCTGCTTTTTACTGGAGTAGGTCCTTTCAAAGTAATCTGCGATTTAATGTCGGTGTTTAGAGTCATGCAGAGTGTTGTTACTTTGCAGGCACGGATGCAGCTGCCTGATGCAGAGCGGATCTAATTAAATGCTGTTCCACATTAATAGGATTGAGTGAACCTACAGATTCCCGCCTGCTCTCCTCTGGCCTGTGAGTGGCACTCGTTGTAATGCATACGAGCAGGAACCGGATGAAGTCCTTCCTAGAATATACACACACATCTTGCCAGACACAAGCGAAACCGACATCCGTACACTCAGATGACCGGTACGCATTGTGTCTTTGGGAATCGAAACATGGCAGTGATGTTACAGTTGCACAATAGACTGCTTTTCAAGGCTTTAGGGTGCCATTTGCAGGTGGAGCATGTAATCTCTGTTTCAGTCTCAGGCTAATTACAGGTGTTGGTCTCTCTCAATAATCAGGATCCAAATTAAGATACCCCAGCACTGCCTGCATTCATTTTGTTGTCACTGGGCTTCAGTAAGCTTGTGTTTCGCTCCACGTGCTGCCAATACCAACCAGGAAACTGCGGTCTGTACATGTGGCCATCTACAGAGCACAGAGTGTGTAAGTGGCTGGTTTCCCTCAACATAAACTACCAGCTAAATGTGAGTACTGAATGTGGGTTTGCAGACAATGAGCTACATGCTCATCATCAGGCACCCTCCACATAATACTCCGTTGTGGCTACAGTTACTGCAGAACTAAACCGTACAAATGAACACATCAAAAAAGTATGATAATATTTGAACCGAGATATAAACAGCAGGCCGGTGGAGGGTGCATATGGGCGTCTGCTGCACGGCAGGCTCCCTTTGCTCTCTGTTTATGTGCTAACTCACATTTGTTGAGACAACAGAACAACTGGTTAAGATCTCAGTGCTCACTGCTTCATGAGGCCGACTGCAATGCCCCATGTGAGAAACGGGTTTGCTCCAAATAATATTTATAATTTCTGACAGATAGCCTACCATGAGTAGACCACACAGCCGGCTTCTTGTGGCTACGAGACACTCCTGCTCCCCCAGAGCTTTATGGACCCAAAACATTTCCTGCTATTTCATCTACTCCCATACCATAAACGACTCACTTTAATACAGCTTGAACTCAATCCAACTCTCCTATAAGGCAAGAAAAAAAAAAAAAAAAGGAATTGAAGAAACTGTACATCGACCTGGGAGCTGTTGACATTATATAATAATGAATCAACTTTTAATGCAAACAGCCAAATGGAGAAGCCGACCACTTCTTGCAAAGGCAAACTCAATGAAACTAGCAGGACAGATGGTGGATACTTTTGTTTTTGCCCCTAAATAAATGCAGGCTGGGATATCACTGACACAGCGGTACACAACCACACCACTTGTGGTGATGTTTTAAGATATGATTTATTACTCAACAGTCATGCTACTTTTCAGGAATCACCCAACCACCAGAAATCCAAAACGGCTCTAACTTTACCTTATTTATCACAGTGTTAATGGTTGTTGGCTGTCAAACATATTTACTGATAAACCTTTATAGTGTACCTCTACAATGTACTACTAAAATATTCAACAGCTAGGGGTGTGAAACACTAGAGGCCCCACAATATGATATTATTGCGATCTTGCGATATACTGAGTATTGTGATATCATATATTGCAATTTTCTATTACGTTTGTCCTGTCCAACTCCTGGCTAGATCTCCGGAGTCTCTCCTTTGCTGTGCAGTCCTAACCAGACGGTGAGCATTTATCATCTAGTGGACTGAAAAGTCAGCTGTTTTTTTTTTTTTTTTAATTAGTCTGGTACCTAAATAGATAAGTTAGTAATTGCAAGATTTAGTAATAATTAATAAAATATTATGATACTGGTGTCTCTGAATCAATACAGCATCCCCATCATTAAGTATTGTGACATTATGCTGTATCAATTTTTCCCCCACCCCTACCAACAGCCCAACAAATCTTTCATTTGTATTTAAAATAGCATATTTCACTTCTTACTTGTTCCCTGCCTGTTAGCAGACATGTAAAAGGGTGTTTGACAGTTTACTTCTTTGTACTTGATGCTGGGTTGTTTTTTTTAAAAGGTCATGGAGGAGAAGGGATGCGTTTTAACCAGCTGTTGTAGGCTGATATTATGCTGCCAAAGAACAAAAGCACCCCCAGACTAAAGACGTTACTGTGGTGCCGAACAAAATTGCAGATGAGCAGTCATAATCCATAAGACAAAAATATTCACACTAAAAATCAATGACTAACCTTCAATGGTCATCTTACTTTTAAATCAGTCATTTTCTTTTGCCATGAGAGACAGGTAAAACACTATTCAGTCGTTCGCTGATTAGTTTTGCTGTTCCTGGCAAGCAGTTTTGCTACATGATTTTTTTTTTTTTCCTTTTCTCCCAAGAGAAATACAATGTTCTCTTGTGCAGCCCACCAGAACAGTCTGGGTGGTCCACCAAAGTGGGCAGCCTGAACTGGCCCAGCAAAGAGTGGACTTTTGTATGGGACACTTTATTTTTTCCCCTCCCCAACTCATTTGTCCCAAATCAAATGGCAGGGCTGACAATGCCAGCCCTTTTCCCTCCCATTTTTAATGAGCTCGCAAACCCGCCTTACTCAGATCCAGTCAGCAATTTTTATCCATCACATAACAAAAACAAAAAGAAAAAAAATAACTTTGGATGGAATTACCATGGAATATGAAAACAAAAGACAGGATGCAATGCTGCTTTTACAATTGATTTGTTTCCATCATGGCCCAAAGAAAACAGATAATCACTAATTGAGCTTTTATGAGCACGTCTTCACACTCTTTCCTGCGTGTCTGAGGACAGCTCGGCTCCTGCTTCAACCCCGTAATGAATTCACAGCACAACGTCCCACCCTCCTTTAGATCTTAATGATAAGTGAAGTAATTGCCTGAGATTGCTCGGGGTCCACGCGGTCATTACAAGCCCACCAGTCTGGTCCCTTAGCAACAGAGATCTGCAGCCTGAAGATGATTTCCTGCGTCAGAGAGATTTATCAGCTCTCAGAGCGTCTCGAGCTGTATGCACTTTACCCACAATTAAGTGCTTTTCAGGGGATGTTCTATGCTATACATTCTTCTGCTTTAAAGTCTGTCTTTTGTTGAATGAAGTGGTATCAGTTCTAAGTCAGGCATGAACCCTTTTTTAGCACAGCTACTGAGGTGTTGCAGCCACAACCTCATACAAAACCAAGACTTGTTTCCCTAATTGGGGGAACCTGAAGTACTCTTTGTAGCAAGTCTGTTTCCTTTCTTTCACTTCTTGTCAAGAAAAATGCAATGGAGGCTTACGTGATAAAATCAAAACATCTGCTTAATTACTGCAGTGCTGTGCTCAATTAGGTCGTGATCAGCAGCACAGAGTCACGATTTACAGAGGAGAGAAAAATTTGGCAGATATCAAAGAACTCCTTCTTGGTAGCCAAGTCTGAAAGGCAAAAAGAGGAAAGGCACAAGAAGCAAACTATACAAAACAGATACCTCAATATCATAATTATCAGATGGTAGTAATGACTTACAATTGCTTAACAGTGGGGTATAATTGAACTTCAATGATCCAGTCAAGCCCTGTGATGGACTGGCAATCTATCCAGGGTATATCCCACCTCTTGCCCAAAGATGCTGGGATAGGCTCCAGCCCCCCGTGACCCAAAAAGGATCAAGTGGTTGAAGATGAATGATATAATCAAAGCATCAGCACCGATAATCTCAAAACTACAGTGCATCCGGAAAGTATTCACATCACTTCACTTTGGCCACATTTTGTGTTACACCCTTATTCCAAAAGGGATTAAATTCATTTTTTTCCTCAAAATTCTGCACACAATACCCCATAATGACAATGTGAAAAAAGTTTTTGAGATTTTCACAAATTTATTAAAAATTAAAAAAAAAAAAAATCACATGTACATAAGTATTCACAGCATTTGCCAATACTCTGTTGATGCACCTTTGGCAGCAGTTACAAGCTTCGCCCATTCCTCTTTGCAGCACCTCTCAAGCGCCATCAGGTTGAATGGGAAGTGTCGGTGCACAGCCATTTTCAGATCTCTCCAGAGATGTTCAATTGGATTCAAGTCTGGGCTCTGGCTGGGCCACTCACGGACATTCACAGAGTTGTCCTGATGCCACTCCTTTGACATCTTGGCTGTGTGCTTAGGGTCGTTGTCCTGCTGAAAGATGAACCATCACCCCGTCTGAGGTCAAGAGCGCTCTGGAGCAGGTTTTCATCCAGGATGTCTCTGTACATTGCATTCATCTTTCCCTCCTATCCTGACTAGTCTCCCAGTTCCTACCACTGAAAAACATCCCCACAGCATGATGCTGCCACCACCTTTGGTGTGGTTATGAGCGGTGCCTGGTTTCCTCCAAACATGACGCTTGGCATTCACGCCAAAGAGTTCAATCTTTTGTCTCATCAGACCAGAGAATCTTGTTTCTCACGGTCTGAGAGTCCTTCAGGTGCCTTTTGGCAAACTGCAGGTGGGCTGTCTTGTGCCTTTTACTAAGGAGTGGTTTCCGTCTGGCCACTGTACCATGCAGGCCTGAATGGTGGATTGCTGCAGAGATAGTTGTCCTTCTGAAAGGTTCTCCTCTCTCCACATAAGAACACTGGAGCTCTGACAGAGTGACCATCGGGTTCTGGGTCACCTCCCTGACTAAGGCCCTTCTTCCCCGATCGCTCAGTTTAGTGGCCGGCCAGCTCTAGGAAGAGTCCTGGTGGTTCCGAACTTCTTCCATTTATGGATGATGGAGGCCACTGTGCTCATTGGGACTTTCACAACAGCAGAAATTTTTCTGTACCCTTCCCCAGATTTGTGCCTCGAGACAATCCTGTCTTGGAGGTCTACAGACAGTTCCTTCGACTTCATGCTTGGTTTGTGCTCTGACATGCACTGTCAACTGTGGAACCTTCTATAGACATGTGTGCCTTTCCAAATCATGTCCAATCAACTGAATTTATCATAGGTGGACTCCAGTTAAGCTGTATAAACATCAAGGATAATCAGTGGAAACAGGATGCACCTAAGCTCAATTTCGAGCTTCATGGCAAAAGCTGTGAATACTTATGTACATGTGATTTCTTAGTTTCTTATTTTTAATAAATTTGCAAAAATCTCAAAAAAGTTTGACGTTGTCATTATGGGGTGTTGTGTGTAGAATTTTGAGGGAAAAAAGTGGGTCTTTAAAAAAAACTTTCACTTTCTATTTTAATGAGATGCATTGGTAGACTGTTTTAACAGGAAAATAAATTGTGAGCTGCTTCATCGTTTGCATGTTAAACATTATCACAGTACCCCGGAAATCCAGGCAAACCCCGTACAACTGGGCTCCCTCTTGTTGTCTGTTACCTCAGTGGGAACTTGAGTCCAGTCTGCTGGCAACAGGGATAGGTTTTTGCGCTTGTTCGTCTTTTTCCTCGCTGTAGTCCGTTTGTCCGCCCTGTTTTGATTTGAAGTAGGCAGATGGACATTGTAGATTGTTGTGATTCTCCAACGTAACCTGGAAGGGCAAGGTTTTTTTTTTTTTACTCTGCACAGCGTGAGCGCGTGTGCCCTGGGGGCTTAGCGTCTTCTTCTGCTTTTACAGTTGAAAGACAGCAGTGGGTGACCGTGTGTGCCCCCGCCCAGACGGCGAGACTACTACATTTCATAGAAAAAGTTCCCATTGAAAAGGACTGCTGAGTTATCAATTAATTGACAACTAATTTAATGTAGTCAACTACATTCTTATTGACAATTAATCGAAAGTTAATTAATCATCAACATTCCTAACTATGATGTATCAATTTTTTTTACCCCTCCTACTACAAAAAAATTAAATAAATAAATAAATTCCAGAAGGGTGCATTCTTGCTTTGTAAGGGCTGAATGTGAGATTTGTAAACAGACACCAAGAGGAACGGTCATGTGGGGCTGTTTGCCGTTAAGTGTTTTAGAACTCACCAGTGGGGAAGTCTACAATCTCATGCTAACAAGCTTTACAAAAGTTACCATACAAGTTGGCTACAGGTTCCCCGTCACATACATTTTATTATCCCCACCAGTCTGTAAGATGATGTAAGGTGGTGTTCATTTGGCTAGTTCAATGGGCTCCAGAATAATCCCATTTATGTTTGTAGAGAGCAAGTAGCATGTCTAAGGGTGTTTTCACACCTGAAAGTCTCCTCCAAGGTCCAAACTAAAGTTTTTATTTCGTTACATTGTATAAATTTGGTCCAGTTGGGTTTCACACCGCTCTTCATCCAAGTGGACCAAACAATTTCATGTAACGCACTGATATCCAGTCGCCATGACGACATTGATGTAGTTAGCACAGAGGCTGCAGTTAGCAAGCGTGCTACTCACCCTTGGAGGCATTTTCCACTGCTCTGGACACATTGGTAACTGCAATTTAAGTGGAAGCTGGTTCAGACTCCATCATATTAGTCGGTGAACAAGTTTAATTTATTATCCAGGTCCTCATTAAAAAGGATGTTTGACCTTATCAGCTGTGATGATTTTCAGCTGGCATTGCTCATACAACCTTTCACTACTCTCCATCACATCCCCTCAAAAAATATCTGGTAAGTTTCTGCAGTTTGATGATTTTCCTTTAACTGACCATTTATGCTGCTAACGGACCATATTTCAATTAAAATTTGGGTCTCTTCCTCTCTCCAAGTCACACCGTGGCTCATTTTCCACCTTATCGGCTGCCTTAAATTCCTGTGTTTGGTCCAAAAGTCTGACCCTTTCTAAAAACTGCTTTCACACTCTAAAACTGGATCAAGCTTCAGTTTGATCCAGAATGAGACCACTGCTTTCTGCCGGACCAAATTTCAGCTCTTTGGTCTGGACCAAACTAAAAAGTCTGAAAGTCCCAAAAAAATGGGTTAGGTGTGAAAGCCCATAAATGTATTGGTTCAGTTCTGGCCTGTAGGAAATTTGCCCCATCCTACCTAGAGCTTTTGGGCAAATGCAGTTACTTCTAGACACTTCTTTGTTGACAGAATATCTAGACCATCCCACATACAGTGGTGAAAATAAGTATTGAACACGTCAACATTTTTCTCATTAAATATATTTCAGATGGAGCCACTGACCTGAGATTTTCACCAGATATCAGTAACAACCCAAGTAATCCATACATACAAAGAAATCAAGTAACTGTGTTAAAAAAAACCCAAACAAGTTATATTTAACAAAGTGGAATGACACAGGGAATAAGTATTAAACACATGAAGAAACAGAGGTGCAAAAAGGCATAGAAAGCCAAGAAATCAGCTGAAATCCATCAGAATTTAGGAAGCCATCCCATCCCCCATCAGTACAAATTAATTTCAGCTGGTTGTGTCCTGACTGATGGCCTTTAAAAAGGTCTGAATATCAGATTGCTTCTACCCATCATGAGTTCTTTGTGGTGTGACAAAGAGCTCTCTCTAGACCTTCACAACCTTATTGTTGCAAAACATAATGATGACATTGGTTACAGGCACATTTCTAAACTGCTGAATGTTCCAGTGAGCACTGTTGGAGCCATCATTTGGAAGTGGAAAGAACATTCTACCATAAACCGGCCATGACCAGGGGCTCCTGGCAAGATTTCTGACAAAAGAGTCAAAAGAATCATCAGAAGAGTTAACCAAGAGCCAAAGACCACTCATGGAGAACTCCAGAAAGACCTGGAGTTAGCAGGTATTGCTGTTTCAAAGAAAACAATAAGTAATGCACTCAACCAACATGGGCTTTATGCCTGCTCACCTTGCAAGACTCCATTGCTGAAGAAAAAGCATGTTGAAGCTTGTTTAGTTTGGTGCAGAACATTTGGACATGCCAGTAAAAATACTGGGAGAATATAGTCTGGTCAGATGAAACCAAAACTGAACTTTTTGGATGCCACAACACACAGTATGTGTGGAGGAGAATTGGCACTGCACATCCCATCATGGTGTGGGGGTGTTTTTCGGCACATGTTACAGGCAGACTTCATACAATTGAAGGAAAGATGAATGGACAAATGTACAGAGACATCCTCGATAAGAACCTGTTGCTATTTGCCAAGATGCTGAAGATGAAAGGAGGGCGGACATTTCAGCAAGACAATGATCCCATACACACAGCCAAGGAAACTCAACTGGCTCCAGAGAAGGGAAATAACACTGTTAGCATGGCCAAGTCAGTCACCTGACCTGAATCCAATTGAAAATCTATGGAATAAACTGAAGATCAGAGTTCATAGAAGACACCACAGAACCTTCAAGATTTGAAGATAATTTGTGTGGAAGAATGGGCCAAAATCACTCCTGAGCAATGTCTGCATTTGGTTTCTCCATACAAGAGGCATCTGGAAGCTGTTATTACCAACAAAGGCTTTTCTACTAAATATTAGATGAATTTCACCAAGGGTGTTCAATACTTATTCCCTGTGTCATTCCTATTTATTAAATATAACTTGTTTAATGAACACAGTTGCCTTAATTTCTTTGTATGTATGGATTACTTGGTTGTTACTGATATCTGGTCAAAATCTCAGGTCAGTGGTTCCATCAGAAATATGTTTAATGAGAAGAATGTTGACGTGTTCAATATTTATTTTCCCTGCTGTATGTTAAAGGACTGAACAACTGTCACCACACCTGATTATGGAGTTGCCACACCAGTGAGGAAAATGGGGAAGTTACCATCCACCCAGATGGAAAATAGGACTCCTTTAAATGCTACTTAAGCCACAAAAAGGGTGAGCAGTAGCCTCAAAGGGAACTTTATCAACGGTAATGACCCACAGTGACAAATCTGTGGGGCAGCTGTGTAGCATTGATGCTTATTAGGCCCAGTCAGGAGAAGGCTTTGCATATATTTGAGCAGAAATGTGGAAGCTGATGAGACGTCACTCTTGTACTCCTGTTTGTGCCCCTTCTCTATAGCCAGCTTCTAATGAACTGCCTGCAAAGAAAAAAAAAAAGCTTAAACCGTTGACTTGGACCATCCAAAAATTAATACCAACCTAATAACAGCAAGACCAACCTAATAACAGCAAGACAACCTCAAAGTGTACTCATATAAGCCTATTAGCTCCAAGCAGCCGTTTGTTGTAATTGTTTATTTGAAGTGGATTTCTCAAGTGTCACTGCCTTTTCAGTTGCCTCTTTCTCCATCTCTCTCAACTTGAGTGACAACAACGGTTGTGAAGGCCTGGGGCAGAGGGCAGGAATCAGTCAGCGAGGGCTGAAATGAAAAGACTTGCCATTGTACAGTTGGCATATGTGGGGCACAACACCAGCAAGCAACGGTTGACATCCAGAGCAACTTCATTTTAAGTTCACATCAGGAGAAGCACATCAGCAGTCTAGCGCAGGCAGCCAGATGTCAAGAGTAGAAACAGAGCTCCAGCCTCCCCAATGCCCTCCCTTGATCTACAGTTGCACCCGTCACTTGATATTCTATTGAAGTAAAAAGGCTGTTTTAATGCAGAAAGGGATAAGTGGAAATATTATTACATTTTTAATCAAGCTAAAAGAATCTCTTCAATCGTAAGAGAGGGGAGAATTCCAACTGGAGGAGGGATCATCTCATTTGGAAAGAAAAGTGTGATAAGAAGGTTTGGCAATGGTAAGGTGCAGCCCCCTTTCTGATTTCTTATATTTTTGCATATTTATCACATTTAAATGTTTCAGATCAAACAAATTTTAATATCAGACATAGATAACCTGAGTAAATACAAAATACAGTTTTTAAAATAGTGATTTCATTTATTAAGGGAAAAAAGCTATCCAAACCTACTGGCCCTATGTGAAAAAGTAATTGCCCCCAAACCTAATAACTAAAGATGAAGCTACTTTGTTTTAGTGGAAGTAGACTGTTTTTCCTTTGCCGCAGTTGAGGACAAAAGTATATTGGTGGGTTGCAAGCCAAGTGCCGGTTGAGATCGACTGCAATCTTCAGAAGCCTCCGACAAAGCTAGTGCTAAGTAACAGCTAGCTATGCTAACAACTAACACTGTATTTGTGGATCTACTGTATTCTGAACAGCCCTGGCTGGATGTAAAGTGGAAGTACTCTTGCCTCAACAGCCACGGCTCGATTTCAGGCACAGGTGTCATGATCCTCCCTGTGCGCTTTCACGCAGCGCACAGAGAAGAGGAAGGATGAATGGATTTTCGCGCAGGTTACACAACACACACACACATTTATTAACACAAAGGCAAACAGTTCCAAAAATAAAGACGTACAAAAATGATACAATTGTGCACTTAATGGCTCACGCGATGAGTGGGCAGCGGGCAGGCCACAGTGCACAAGATAAACAAAACCACAGTACAAAAATACACTACTGCTCAGGCTTACTTGGGTGTCCTCCAGGACACACTACAGTCTTATGGTGAGAACCACTGGGCAAAAGCACACAGTTATTCCTCACAAGGCTGGGGCAGTCCGAGTTAGTCCAACAGTAGCCTGGCAGTACAACCCACACCGAGGGGAGCAGCGACAGTGTGGAACACAACACTCCTTCACAGACACAAACAGTCATATGGCGATAAACGTCTGCATGACTTGCACAATGGTCCAGCAATGCTTGACTGGCAAAGACCGCCTAAGTACAAGCATTGCTGGCTCCACAAATTGGGCACACCTGGGCAAGGCGTGGGAAAGACAATTACCGGGGAGGAATCAGCTGGCTGTCAAGAGAGAGGGGCGTGGTCGAACCAGCGAGTGCTAGACAATGCCCACACGAATGTAGGTCATGGAGGGTGCCTAACAGCCACCGGCCAGAGCGGTGGCTACAGGCATGGAAAAGAAAAGGAACAGAGACATAAAAACAACAAGAACTCAAAAGATAACATTCATTCATTCATCTTCTTCCGCTTAATCCTTTTTGGGTCGCGGCGGGGGGGGGGGGCTGGAGCCTATCCCAGCATCTTTGGGCGAGAGGCAGGGTACACCCTGGACAGATCACCAGTCCATCGCAGGGCCAACACAGAGAGACAGACAACCATTCACTCTCACAGTCATACCTAAGGACAATTTAGAAAGCCCAGTTTTGATGCCAATTAACCTAACTTGCATGTTTTTGGCATGTGGGAGGAAACCGGAGAAATCCTGGAGTAAACCCACACAGACACGGGGAGAACATGCAAACTCCACACAGATCACTGTTGGTCGGGGGCTGGGATCGAACCCAGGATCCCCCGGCCAAGAGTGAGTTGTTGTGCTGCCGCAGTGCTAACCACTCCTCCACCACACCGCCCAAAAGATAACATCATATATAAATAACCCCATACCTGAGCCATAGAGAACGGTCAGAACAGAGCCTACAGGACAACACCGGCTCAGTTCATGACACACAGGTATACATCTGGACAGTTTATGACCCATCAAGAATTAAACAGACTGATTGCCAGATATGTCATTACAGAAAGAAGTGATATCAACAGTGACTTTCCATCAGACAGCTGGACTGTGATCTACTGAAATTAAAATGCATTTACTTGCTACCTGGATAAAGATTATTCAAAAATGGATTTTGATCTCCAAAAGGAATTTGAGGGACTGGATCATGTCTCTGTCACAGCAGACATTTGGACTGTGGATAATGGACATTTTCTTTGGATCACTGCACACTGGATTAAATCCATAACAAAGAGAGATAGAGTGATGATATAGAGTGAAGTACGTGGCGGTAATGCACCTGTGAGCTGGTTGCCAACCGCCAATCAAATCTAAAAGAACAAGAAGAAGAAATCCATAACAAAGGTAAGATAAACGTTGACAGCTTTATGCAGTGTTGCCATCTCACTCTTTTGGAGTGAGGCTCACTCTTTTTCCCCTCTCCCTCATTCCACAAACCCAATTTCTCACTCCAAAATGAGGAAATTGCAATATCGTGTTGATTTTTCCCCACAGTAAGAGCTCTCAAGGCAGGATAAAGCAGACTGAACATGTTCTAAAAGCTCTGTCTGAAACGGTCCGTTTTCAGCCTGACCTTAATAAGCCCATAATGTAATCCATTAAATTATCTTGCTATGTGTGCAAGATGATTTAAGTATGCATTTTAAAAGTAACATGAAAGTTACTTTTCAAAGTAACTAATTACTTTAATCATGCAGTAATTGGTAAAGTAACTCAATTACTTTTGAAAAGCAGTAAATAGCAACTGTAGTTACCATTTTTTTTTAGTAAACTTGCTCAACACTGGTGATAACTGGCAATGAGTCTTTTATATCACTGTTGAGGAATTTTGGCTGGCTCTTCTTTGCAGAATTGTTTTAATTCAGCCACACTGGAGGGCTTGAGCTTGAGGTCAGGAACTGATGGCTGAGCAATTCCTTCAGGATTTTCTGGTAGAAAGCAGAATTCATGGTTCTATCAGTTATAGCAAGTTGCCCAGGTCCTGAAGCAGCAAAGCAGCCCCAGGCCATCACACTACCACCACCATGTTTGACTGCTGGTATGATGTTCTTTTCATGAAATGCTGTGCTAGTTTTATACCAGATGTAATGGGAGGCACGCCTTCTAAAAAGTTCAACCTTTGTCTCATCAGTCCACAGAACATTTTCCCAAAAGTCTTGGGGATCATCAAGATGCTTTTTGGCAAATGTAAGACGAGCGGTTGTGCATTTTTTGGTTAGCAGTGGCTTTCACCTTGGAACTCTCCCATGGATGCCATGTTTGCCTAGTCTCCTTCTTAGTGTTGAATCATGGATCAGTATCCAAACTGAGGCAAGTGAGGCCTGCAGTTCTTTAGATGTTGTTCTGGGTATTTGCTTCTCATCTGTTCTTGAATTTCTTTAGATCGCTTGATGATGTGTTGCTTTTTGAGATCATTTAGCCTACTTCACTTTGTCAAACAGGTTCTATTTAAGTGATTTATTGATTCAACAGGTCTGGCAGTAATCAGGTCTGGGTGTGGCTACTGAAATTGAACTCAACTTTCCAAAAATGTGGTTAATGACAGTTAATTCATGATGTAACATGTTTGGGGCAATTACTTTTTCACATATAGGGCCAGGTAGGTTTGGATAGTTTTTCCCTTAGTAAAAGAAATAATTTAAAAACTGCATTTTGTATTTACTTGGGTTATCTTTGTCTAGTATTAAAATAAGTTTGATGATCTGAAACATTTAAGTATGACAAATATGAAACTAGAAAGACACTTAGAGAGCGCATACCTCTGTCAAGGCTCTTCCGTCCCTCATAGATCACCTCCAAAATGTAATGGGTTTGTGTGTAGGCCTAGAGCCACTTCTGGTGAAAACTGCATCAAAGTCTGTCCATTGGTTTTGGAGTGTTGTTGCTAACACACTGTGAAAAGATAAGAACCTTGGCTGAGGTATGAATTCTCAGATCATCACCAAAATGTAATGGGTTCCTCTGTAGCCCAGGAACCACCTTTGGTGAAAATTTCATCCAAATCCATCCAGTAGTTTTTGTGTAATCCTGCTGCACAGTTACAAACAAAGCCCTTGGTGGAAGTATGCACTCTCAGATCATCACCAAAATCTAATCATCTGTCCCCCATGCCACTACACACCTTTCTTGAAAAGGTCATCAAAATCCATTCATAACTGTACTGAGTTATGTCGCCAACAGACAGACAAACTAACAAACCAAAGCCACTAAAAACATTACCCCCTCCCTTGGCAGAGGTACAAATATAAGAAATCAGGGAGGGGGAAAATACTTTTTCACAGCATTGTATCTGCTGGAAGGTGTTGAGTCTAATACAAATGGAAACCTCTGTATACATTTTTATTCTAGCAGGAACAGACAAAACAAAAATGAGGAAAATTAAAAAGGATGACAAAATACTTCATGAGAAGGGAAACAACAAAATATCTTGCTGCATTGTTTTCTTTTTCTTCGTCTCAGCATCCTGTGTTTGTGTCTCCTTTTGAGACTCCGTGTTGTACAGAAAGTGATATCAAAGCAAATTATAAACAATGCATGACGAGGGCGCTACATCCTGCAGTGTAGTCTACAGTAGAGCATGCTGTTGGCTTTTCTTGCTGCCTCGATACTCAAAATATCAAAACAAAACACAAGAAAGGAGCACAGAAAGAGCTCCTGATGAGCTGTCAAATGCTTCAGCTGCCATCAAGGTGCTCAAATAAAATTAGTAGTGTGGAGAAAAATCACTGGTACAACAAAGCTGGGAAATTACATTGGAATCTGATCATTTTATGGATGCCTATGTTAAAGATTATAATAATTTTCCAAACATTTGAAACAGCTTGATGTTGACAACAGTGGGATCCACGGTCCATGGAGTGAGCTTGTTGCAGAGACGTTGGGGGGGATGTGGGGGCGTAAAGAGGATTACAGGGGGGCCAGCAATGAGGGGCCTTTTGTTCGGGCCTGAGAAAGTGTGCGGGATGAGGGGCGTGCACGCTCCTGAAACTGACTCTAAAGTATGGCTTCCTGATAAATAAGAGGAAACCATGAGATACAGGTCTGCACAATAACGCACACTCCTCCAACCACAAAAAGCACTTTCGCCGTTTTAATGATAGCATCTTTTGTGGACATGGAAATATTTATGAAGACAGGCTATCCCAAAAAATATCATGTATACACCACAGGAGCAATACAGTATTTGTGTATAAACCGCCTGGTTAGCAGAAGTTTGACCAAAGCTATTGCCTGTTTGGAGCATTTCCAAATTTTCAGTGGCTGCATTTTGGCAGTGTGAGATGATGGACTGCTGCTCATCTGGGAAATAGCTGGGCAAGAGGATGTAGCTGGGATGGAAAACTCGCCCTGTCTGTGAATGTAATTATCAAATGGCTCTTTAATTAGGGCCGTGAAACACAGATATGTGTAGCTATTAAACTGTGAGTGACAAGAGCGTCCACGTCTGTTGTAATTACACTTTTAATAAAAAAGTACCAAAGACATTTTCTCCTATCAGCTTAAAACTGTTACTGAAATTATCCATACGCAAAATTTTGCAGAGTTTTCACCAACCTGCAACCTTTGGAAAAAAAAAAAAAAAAAACCTATCGAACATTGTGGTTCTGAAGCCATCTCCACAAGTTAGTCAATCCCAGTAGAATACGATGGTAAATGTCCAACTTCTAGAAAGTAAATCAGCTTTTTTCAGGCCTGGTATAAAAATAATTTTGAACTCTTCTGATGGGGAATTAATTGTCCGAGGCGCAGAAAGGACAAACCCAGGTACTGAATGGTGTTTGTGCAGTTTTATTAACATAAAAAACAAAGAGTCCAAAAATAGGGAAGACAATACAAAAAACACCAACACAGGAAATAAACAAGCTAAGCCTCTGAGCAGGGTGTGCTCAGGAGAAGAAAAAAACTTCAGAGGCTGAAGCAGTTGAGGGATAAGGACAATTCAAAAATGCAACAAGAAATAACTTACACGGTTGACCTCAAAGCAAGATGCACTCTGGAGAAGAAAATACTTCAGAGGTTTGCCTTGTGTAGAGAGAAAACAATCTAAAATAGCCACACTGCCACAGTGAACTGGCAGTGCTTAAATACAAACAGGTGAATGTGCTGCAGGTGTGAATTACTGAGCGAGTAGAAGCCTAATTAAACCAACTGCCCACAACTGAGCTGAGGGGGCAGGCTGTGAGCAGTGGAAGGAGGTGTCTGGGAAAGGGGAGGCACAAGTGAAAACAATAAGAGACTTTCGCATCTCGGCTCACGCAAAGCATTATGGGAACGTGGCTACCAAACATGCTCTATCGATACATTTAATTTATGGAAAGTTCCTGATCTACGAGCATACTGTATGCGTAGGGGTCTTCCCGGTTGTACCCGCAAACGCAAGGATGAACTAGTTGCGCTTGCATTTGTGGCCATGTTGCAGAAATTGGCCAAAATGACCCCCCTGTATGTACGCTGACATAGCAGATTTTTTGTTGTCAAAGGACCAAGCACCCTTACTTGCAAGACTCTGAAATGACTACAAAGAAGGTAAGCGAGTGGTTTGACAGCTCAACTTTGGTTTTGTCATTTTGAGTAAATTTCACTACAAAGCATAGCCTGCTTACTTAGATCTATAGGTCGATACTACTATAGTGTAAGTACCACACGTTTTCAGTGATTTGCAATTTTATTTTATACCAGCCTACCTATCAATGGCCTTAATTACATGTGTGTGTAGATCAAGCTTAAATTACCAATATACAAAGAACTTTATCCTAGATCCAGGCCTGCCTGTCCGTACCTGCTACTTCAGGGTTTAGACTCGTGTCAATTAGGCAAGAACTTGAACAATACACAACACTAATTACGTTATAATATAGACTTACTGCTTTAATCCAACAATTACGTCCGTCCGGATCCTTCAGCTCCGTGGGGAATGTATATAACGTGAATGGCGGCAGACATGTGCACACGCTGGTCCCGAAGGTACACGCACATATGCTACAAGTCTGCTTTTTCCACCGCTCTAGATGATACATGCCGTTCCCACACTTCACTACGGCACAATGTGCACCTGGCATAAGGGTGATTTAAAGCTTGAAGCAGACTTTAAACGGCAGTTGTTCAGGTGTGACAGTACTGTCTCTATACAAAAGCAAGGCGGCTAGTGGAATGTTTGGTAGTCCTGACCTTTGAACCGGATGTCGGGTTGCATAGTCCGCACATGCGCACTCGTAATGCGAAAATCGCACTACGAGTCGCATTACGATTACTTACAGCTGAAGTCAAAGTTTAACAGCTCAAGTGGGGACGTGAATGCTTTCAAAGTCCCGTGTTTTACACATCCGCTCTGCTGCTTTTTCAGTCATGTTAAGGTGTAGTCTTGTTAAAGTAAACTTTGAGACGTTGCTGAATTTGCTGAGCTGTTCTGATGGGAAACGATGCTCTGGGTGTCTTGTGTCCACATCTGGGCTGAGGTGTATCAACTAATGGAAAATTACACTGGAGTAAAAGTACAAGGGCCTCACCAGAAAATGACTGGTATAGGTTGAAGTTTTCGTATCATAAAGAAAGTCTGAAACTATTTCATGTTTACCGAAGTAATGAAAATAATTATTAATATACTGAAGTATTGAACGTAAAGGTAAAAGTCTGAATTTTGAGATTTCTGACTTTTATTCATCACCTTGAGCACTTGGCATTAACATAAAACAAAAGACTTTTGTAGCAGGTTTATTCATTTGGTAGCCCAGGCACTAAATCTGGTCTTTCCAGAACCTCAGTGTTGTCCTTCAGTTGTTCATAAGATCATTACATCCCTGACATCCTGGTTTGGAAACAGTGCTGCAATGAATAATCAACAGAAAATTAATCAACAACTAATTTGATGGACCTGTGTGTGTGTGGTTTTTTTTTTTGTTTTGTTTTTAAATTTGCTTCAAGAACGGAGGAGAAAGGAGCAGTGACTGTGTACATTTGCTCCTGATTTCAGCATTTTTACCGTGTGAATAATAGTTTAGCACAGTAAATAGTAGTTTTAGTATTGATTTTTGAGAGTTTGGGAGTATTTTTTTTTTTTTTAATTGTGTTTTTATTATTTTCCGGTTATTTCCACCCGGACTGCGCGTCTCTGATTGTACCCAGCTCGGGCCACTTACCCCATTGCATTTTGGTTAAGATTTGTGGACTTTAACTGTAGCACTTTTTTTTTTTTCTTTTAATATACATTGTGACTTCTAATCAAAGATTTATGACTTTTCTGCCATAAATTCACTATTTATTTGTAAACCTTGCTATACGTTTTCTTGTATAATTGCGACTTTACCCTTAACCAATTTGGAAAGTTCTTACATGCGTTAGTCTTTGGAAAACTGAGCAACATAGCTACAGTGTGTGCGCGCGCGCGCACACACACACACACACACACTGATAAGATATATAGAGCCGCAGCAGCATCCTGTTCGTTTCTGACAGAAACTTCAGCCCAGTCAGTTGATTTTTTATCTCTACAAACAGTGCGTTAAACGTTTTGTTTTTTTGTTTTTTTTTGAACAAAAACTTTTTTTCCTCCGTTCATGCCGATTCAGGTACAGATAAAAACTTCCAGAAACATGGGGCTGTTATCATTGATTATTCTGTAACAGTTAATATGTACATGTTCTTCTATTGGTTATACAACGTGTACTACTCTCACTATATATGCTGTACAACCAATATATACAGTATCTGTGTTTGGGTTACATTTTAACAAAGATAAATGAATGGAACAAACCAATCATTTGGTGTGAATTTGCCAACTTTTCTCATTAATTTCCAATTTTTCACATAAATTTTTAACTTTTTCCCTGTAAATTCACAACATGTCTCCTAAATAAGCCACTTTTTCCATGTAAAATCTTCATATCATCACATGATTTACAAAAAAATAAATTTGCTACTATTTATATACTCATATTTATTCCATCCAGCTACAATGCTCCGCACTGTGTCTAGATATACAGTATATCAGAATCAGATTTATTGCCATTGTTCATGTAGTACACAAACTAGGAATTTGTCTCGGTGCAATGCTGCAACATTAAACATGATAAAATAAAAGAAATAAACTATACATGCAATAAAGTGTAGAATAAGTGAGTAATACTAGTCAGCAGTTTAAATATATTAGCGAGCAGCAGATAATGTGGAGAACCATATAGTGCAGTCGGTAATGCAAGAAGAAAACAGTGATGATTGACATGAGTCTGGTTGAGCTGCTGTACATAGTGCACGAGAGTCAATAAGTCACTTAGTGTTCAGCAGTCTGATGGCAGAGGGGAAGAAGCTGTTCATGTGACGGGAGGTTTTAGTCTGAATGGACCGAAGTCTTCTACCTGAGGGAAGAGGGGCAAACAGTACGTGACCAGGGTGTGAAGGATCGGCTATGATCCGGCCAGCACGCCTCCGGGTCCTGGAGATGTACAGATCCTGGAGAGATGGGAGCTTGCAGCCGATCACCTTCTCAGCAGTGCGCACGACGCGCTGCAGCCTTAGTCTGTCCCTGGCAGTGGCTCCTGCGTACCACACGGTTATGGAGGTGGTGAGGATGGACTCGATGATGGCTGTGTAGAACTGCACTAACATCTTGGTGGGTAGCTTGAGCTTCCTCAACTGCCGCAGGAAGAACATCCTCTGCTGGGCCTTTTTGATGAGGGAGCTGATGGTCAGCTCCCACTTGAGGTCCCTGGTGATGGTGGTGCCTAGGAAGCGGAAGGAATCAGCAGTGGTGATGGGAGAGCCTGTGAGAGTGAGGGGGGGCAGAGGGGTTGTGACTTTCCTGAAGTCCACAATCATCTCCACTGTCTTCAGAGCGTTCAGCTGCAGGTTGTTGTTGTTGCACCAGGACGCCAGCTGGGCCACCTCTCTCCTGTAGGCGGACTCGTCGCCGTTGGAGATGAGCCCGATAAGGGTGGTGTCGTCCGCAAACTTGATCAGCTTGACAGACTGGTGGCTGGAGGTGCAGGAGTTGATATAAAGGGAGAAGAGTAGGGGGGGAAAGTACACAGCCCTGGGGTGATCCGGTGCTGATGCTAACAGAGTCTGAGACAGTCTTTCCCAGCCGCACATGCTGCCTCCGGTCCGTCAGGAAGTCGGTGATCCATCTGCAGAGGGAGTCAGGCACGTTGAGCAGGGACAGCTTGTCCCGGAGCAGAGCGGGGCGGATGGTGTTGAATGCGGAGCTGAAGTCCACAAACAGGATCCTGGCGTAGGTTCCCGGGGAGTCCAGGTGCTGCAGGATGGAGTGGAGAGCCAGGTTGACTGCGTCGTCTACATACCTGTTGGCTCGGTAGGCAAACTGCAGCGGGTCCAGGAGGGGAGTGGTGATGGACTTGAGGTGGGGCAGGACCAGGCGCTCAAAGGACTTCATGACTACAGAGGTGAGTGCTACAGGTCTGTAGTCGTTAAGTCCAGTGATCCGTGGCTTCTTGGGGACAGGGATGATGGTGGAGGATTTGAGGCAGGTCGGCACGTGGCATAGCTTAAGAGAAGTGTTAAAAATGTCTGTGAAGACAGGAGCCAGCTCTTTCGTACAGTGTCTCAGGGTGGAGGGAGACACGCCGTCCGGACCGGGGGCCTTGCGCGGGTTCAGTCTGGAGAACTGTTTGAGCACGTCCTGCTCACTGATGACAAGGGCAGGGGGGGAGGGGGGGGCGCCTTTGATGAAGTAGGGACCGTGGAGGCTGTGGAGCTGGAGGGAGGGGGGGGGGAGTTGGACACAGCTGACGAGGTGTCAAAACGGGCATAGTGTTGGGACGGTCTTTGACAAAGGGCTTTGTCATCCTGACCTTTAGGAGCCTGAGGCCGATAATTGGTGATTTGCCTCAGTCCTCTCCACACAGAAGCCGAGTCGTTAGCAGTGAAATGCTGCTGGAGTCTCTCAGAATACACAGATTTAGCTCTCCTCAGCTCTCTGTTAAACCGATATTTCACCTCCTTGTAGCAGTCCCTGTCTCCACTTTTCAGCGCTGCTTCCTTCTCCTTCCTGATCTGTCTGAGCTTAGCAGTGAACCAGGGCTTGTCATTTGAGTACCTCACCCTGGTGCGCGATGGAAGAATGCTCTCCTCACAAAAGTGGATATATGAGTTCACAGTGTCCGTGTACTCATCCAAATCATGCGTGGCTCCTTTAAACATGCCTTTAAACAGCAAATATACAGTATATATTTGCTGCTCTTGTTTTTTCTCTTGCCTTCTGATTGTTGCTCTGAGTGTTGCTATCCCTGTACTGTTGCAATCCTGGAATTTCCCCATTGTGGGACTAATAAAGGCTTAGCTCATCTTATCTTATTTTCATGTACATTTGTAAGACTTTTCTATTAAATTTTCGAAAATGTTCTCGTAAATTTGCCAAAAATCTTGCAAAATTGCAACCTTTTTCCTTGTAAATTTGACTCTTTTTTTTTTCTTTCCTGCAACGTTTTTCACATCAATTTTTAACTTTTTCTGTGTAAATTCACGTGTCCTGCATTAGCCACTTTTTCATGTACTCTTCATATCATTTCGTGACTTTTTATTAAATAAATTTCCTACTGTTTTCATGTAAATTTGTAAGACTTTTCTAGTAAATGTACGAAAATATTCTAGCAAATTTACCTCCCCAAAATTTGTAAAGTTGCAATGCTTTTTCTTTGTAAATTTCTGACTTTTTTTCTTGTGAATGTGCAACTTTTTGGAGTGTAAATATAATTTGTGGAAGATTTAAAATTTTAGCCATCTGTTTTGCAGCTTTTTTTTCTCTCCTAAATTAATGTTAAATTCATTTGATATAAATAAATCTGGCTTGCTACACAGCATACCATATTTAAAGTAGTTTCATAAACTTTAACCGATTAGATTAAATTATTTTTACACCATATATACGTTGAACACAAACTTCCTCGCTTTTTAAACGATATATCCTAAAGCTATTGTGTCGTTAACTTGATCAAAGGTGTGAAAGTATTAATATCAGTTGTCATGCATTCATTGCATGCATTTATTTATTGGGAGTGTCATTTTGATTAAAGACTGGCTTTCTGCTGAGTTTCACTCTTCCACCCATCTCTGTCTCCATTGTTTCGGTAATTGTCAGAGGTCAGGGTGGTCCTGTTGTGTTTGTATTGAGAGAGGACCCATGCACATCTGGGTTTGTTTTAACTGAAATGTAAATACTCAAACCCAAATGCATACACTTCTCTGTATAGGCTTTAGTATGATTACAGTTGTTTAGAAACCCAAAACCTATTCATATACTCTACGTGACACCGTCCTTAAAATATGCATGTGATGTTTCTGTTTGCTTTAAGGTAAATCAGTTCAGCTTAAACCATGTGATGGGAGCTACTAAAGGTGTGAATCTTCAGTGGTCTCACCATTCAGGCATTAACGATTCAAATGCAAAATGATTTATGATGCATCTTGATGCATCTCTATGTTGCATCTTCTTCAATTTTTTACATTTGTTTCTGTGTAATGCCTTTTTTGGGTTTCAGTATTTATTTTTGTGTCAGTCAGGTCAGGTATTGGCTTACTTGCTACCGGATAACCATGAAAACTGGTACTACCTGTCTCATGGGTCAGGCTGTCAGTGACTCAACCGGCATCCCCGCCCTTCCGAGGGTGTGAAGGGTGAAACTGGGCATCCTGGCAGAACTAAAAACAATATCTGCCACAGGTCTGTGGTGGACCACTCCCAGTTACACGGGGTGAGACTGGACATCCTGGCAGATAAGCACATCTGTCGCAAGGTCTGTGGTGGACTGTGCCAGTCGGTGCATCGTGGCATGCACTACACAAAGAGCACAGATAAACAAACCTATCATCTAATCAGTCACTGCAACAGATACTGGAGCCAGTTTGTCTTGGCCTGTCCTTGCCACTGATAATACCTCTATCTGCCAAGAATGTGCTGCTAGTCCAACAAAAGCTAACGGTACTCAAATACTCTGCAAGCAGTTTCATGAAATGGTCAGTCAGAAAGCAACTCATACCGACTTGGACATCGCCCGGGTTAACAAGGTCCGTGCTGATCTATTCACACTCCAACAGGCAGCGAAAAGTAAGTTAGGAACAGGAAGAGAAAAAAAGAGGAAAACAGCAGCCTTGTGTGTAGCAGAATGGAATGTACGCACTCTGTTGGACAGATCATCAGACAGACCGTGCTTGTGGTCTTGTAAATGAACAGGTACAATGTAGACATAGCTGCACTTAGTGAAACAAGATTGCCTGGATATGACAGCTTGGAAGACCATGGGTACATCTTCTTTTGGAGTGGGAAATCAACTCAAGAAAGGAGAGAAGCAGGAGTGGGCTTTGCAGTTAGAAAGGAGATAGTAGCAATGCTTGATGAGGAACCGGTGCAAATCTACAACAGGATAATGACTATGAGACTCCCACTACAGCGGAAGATGTATGCCACACTCACCAGTGTATATGCCCCAACAATGACCAACACAGAGGAGGCAAAGGAAGAGTTCTACAGTGATTTACATGAGACTATCAGGCATGTACAGACTGATGACTTCTATAAGCCCTTAGAATAGGGGGTTAATACTAGTGAAGTGCTTTGAGTGGTCTTTGAGACTAGAAAAGCGCTATATAAGTACAGGTCTTTATCCTCCCTCCCTCCCTCCCTCCCTCCCTTATGACAGGCTGACACTTGTTGGAGATTTTAATGCTAGACTTGGTTCGGACACTGAGAAATGGAAAGGAGTGCTAGGCAGTCATGGAGTAGGCAAGTGCAATGCTAATGGAGAACTTCTACTTGCACTATGTTCAGAGTACAACCTTGTGATAACCAACACCCTATTTAAGCACAAGGACACACACAAGAAGACATGGATGCACCCAAGATCCAAGCACTGGCACTTGTTAGACTACATCATAGTAAGGCAGAGAGACATAAGGGATGTATTCGATACCAGAGCAATGAAAAGTGCGGACCGTGGTACTGATCATGTTATGCTGAGATCTAGATTAAGGATTTGCAGACAAAAACAGCAACTGTAGGACAGGTGTGAAGCCACCATGGAAGCTAAACACTAGTGCACTGAAAGGCCAAAAGAAGCAGGAAGAACTTACACAGGAAATGGATGAAAACTTGAAAGACTGGGACAGCAACAACTCAGAGAATGACACAGAAGAGAAATGGGCAACACTGAAGGATATGGTGTATCAGACTGTGAGTGATGTTTTAGGCCACCCTGAGAGGAAACATCAAGAATGGTTTGATGAGCATGATGAACATCTGAAGAAACTACTAGAAGTGAGGAATACAGCTAGGCAGGAAAATCTACAGTGTAACACAAGGTCGAAGAAGAAGAAATACTCAAAGGCCCAGCGTGAACTACAGAAGTACACCAGAGAGATGAAGTCCAACTGGTGAGATGAAAAAGTGGAGGAACTTCAAACTGCAGCAGACACGAAGGACATGAAAACATTCTTCACAGGTCTGAGAGAAATCTACGGCCCTAAACCAAGAGGATTGATCCAACTAAAGGCTATGGATGGTGAAATGGTTTTGCAGGAGAAAGACAAAATCCTGGACAGATTTGCAGACCACTTTGACCGACTACTAAACAATCCTGGTGATCTCGCTGAAGAGGCTAAAGAAGCTCTAGTGCAGTGATCAGCGATCAGTTGTATCAAATCTGGATGAACCACCAAATCTTGATGAACTAATGGCAGCTATCAGGACAACACAGGACGGTAAAGCTCCAGGAAGGGATGGAATTCCAGCAGAAGTGTGGAAATTTGGTGGTGTTCAGCTGACCAACTGCCTGCACAAGCTCATCCAAGAGATATGGGATGCCCAGAAAGTACCTCAAGGCTGGAAGGATGCAAGTATTTTGCCTTTGTTCAAGAAAGGTGACATGAAAGATTGTGGAAATTACTGAGGTATATCACTGTTGGTAAGATTCTCTCACGTGTACTACTGAACAGACTCAATGAACACATCTCGCAGAATGTACTACCGGAAACCCAGTGCGGCTTTAGAAGTGGAAGAAGAACAATAAACATGATTTTCTGCTTGAAACAGGTTCAAGAAAAGTGTATCAAACAGAACATGCCGCTTTATATGGTCTTCATTGACTTCAGTAAAGCCTTCGATACTGTATCGCGACAAGGGCTTTGATAGGTACTCAAGAAATCTGGCTGTACAGATAAGTTTGTCAACCTGATCGAGGCACTCCATACAGGTATGCAAGCAAACGTGGCAATGAGTGGTTCAGTGTCTAAAGACTTTTCAGTAAGCAATGGGGTGAAACAAGGGTGTGTGCTGGCGCCTACACTCTTCTCGCTATATCTGGCAGCCATGCTTGAGGTGGCCTTCAAAGACGCTTCAGAAGGAGTATACATTCAAACAAGGAAAGAAGCAGACTTCTTCAATGTGGCACAGTTTAAAGCCAAGAGTAAGACATCGATAAAGGTAGTAAGAGAAATGCTCTTTGCTGACGACAGTGCTCTAGTTGCACACAGTGCAGAAGATATGCAATCTTTAGTGGAGAAATCTGCAAGAGCAGCTAGCCAATTCAGCCTCCAAATCAACATCAAGAAGACAGAGTGCCTTTATCAACCACCAAAGTTCCAGTTATCAACATCACTACCAGAAGAGATTAGCATTGGTACAGAGCCACTAGTCAAGTGCAAGACTTTCAAGTATCTCGGGAGTACTGTTTCAGAGGATGCTAGGCTGGAGGATGAACTATCTCTCAGAATGGGAAGAGCAAGTGCTGTGTTTGGAAACTTGAGGGAGAGACTGTGGAACAATCGACATGCGTCTGTGTGAAATGCAAAGTGTACAGAGCAACAGTACTGGCTACTCTATTGTACGGTGCTGAAACTTGGACTGCCTACAGGGTGCAGGTAAAGAAACCACGCATACATGATGAGACACCTTCGAGCCATCATGAACATATCATGGAAAGACAAGATAGCCAACACAGAAGTGCTGAAACGAGCTGGTCTACCATCAATGGAGGACATGCTAATACAGATGAACCTGAGATGGCTCTGACATGTTGAGAGGATGGATCACCAGCGTGTCCCTCGGCAGTTACTCTACTCACAGTTATGTGAGGGCAAACGCAATCAGGCTCAGATTTAAAGACACTGTAAAAGAAACCTGAAAAAGTTGGATATAGACAGGAGTTCTTGGCAGCGGAAGGCAAAGGACAGAGCTGCGTGGAGGAATCTGATCGGACCTAAATGAAACCGTCATTGTCAACAATGACAGACTGCTATGATGATGGATGATGATGATGAAAACCAGCAAAATCAAACTAAGAAACATACAACACAGAGGGATAAAGTGTGGGTCTGAGCTCAGAGAAAACCTGAGCTCAGACACATGACAGAGCCCCCCCCCTTTAAGGGATGGATTCCAGACACCCTCAGGTAACACCCAAAAGCCCCCCCCCTCCCCCCAGAGAAAAAGAGGTACATCACAAACCACCCCGGGAGGGAGGTGGGGGAAACAGGCCAGGAGGGAAACACAAACCTGTTCATGACCCACACCTGCGCAACACTGGGCCCCAGAACCCCCCTAGACCAAGGAACCAGGCAGTTCAGGTGGCCGGCCGAAGTCCCAGGCCAGCCAGACGGCAAGGTGGTGTAAATCGGGTGGCCTGCCCGATAATATGGGCCACCCAATGGCTCACTCCATCAGGTGGCTGGCCTGAGTTCTTTAGCCACGTGGCCCGCAGGGGTGCCCCAGGAGGTGGCCTCCCTATGGGAGGACCCACAGCAAAGTTAGGTGGCGGCGGAAGGGAGACTCCGACTGTGTCCGGCTGAGGAGAAGGAGAGACGATGACACCCTCGGTGGTCAGGGGGAAGAGGACCGTAGCACCCACGGTGGCCCTGGGCTGGAGCTTAGCAGCCCCCTCCGTGGTCCCCGGCTGGGCCAGTGCTGCACCCAACAGACCCATGAGAGCACCAGACCAAGGAGGCGGACAATCACAGGGACCTTAGGCGAGGGCGAAGGGGGAGAGTCCATGACGACCTCGGTGGGGGGAGCTGGAACCACAACGTCATTTGGTGATAAGTCTGAACCCACGGAGTCATCTGGACAGGTTGAATCTTTTCCGGCAACCCTAGGAGAAGGCTCAGGAAGGACAGGGAGAAGAAAATGGTAAGGGTCACCGGCAGCAGCAAAGCCCAGTGAGATGAGCTCAGGTGCAGCTGAGGGCTGCACCCGACTCTCCTCACCAAGAGCCAGGCAAAATTTCTCCTACACAGACATGAGAAAAACAAAGGACTCCGTCGATCCAAGCAATGATGACGCCTCAGGCCCGGCCTCTTGGAAGTCCAGCTCCAGGTCCCACTCTGCTGCAGTGGCCTCCGCAGCAGGCATGATGGTGTTAGCAGTCTTCATCTTCTCCAGCGACGTGACCACTGGGGAATGGCTCACTGTTGGCACTGGATCTAGGTCCTCCAGGACCCTAGGCTCCTCCTGCGTCAGGCAGCCCACTCCCGGGGTCGGTTCACACACAGAGACCACAGGAGAGGATACAGAGAGGGCTGGTGAGCAGTTTGTAGCAGCAGCAGGTGGGGAGAGCTCAGGAGACTGCTTTTCCTGAGCCTCCCTACCGGGAATCAGGCAAGGCATATGGTCAGAAAATGAAATAGACTGAAGTGAAACTTGCCTGTTTTCCCAGATCTTGACGTTCTCTGCTGCTGTGTGTAGCGAGTCGTCTCTCTCCATGGCTCTGGTGAACTTGGGACCCTCTGTGGAATGTGGAGGAGCCGTCCCAGGAGTCATGGAGATGAAAGGAGCCGAGGGAAAGGCAACCAGTTCCAACAAAGCGGGAGGAGTCACCGAAGAGGAGGGAGAAGAACGTACAGCGGAGGGATTGGCTGGCAGAACAGCCAGAGAGAGAAAGAGTCTGCTGTGGGAGTCTCCTGCCTTGGTGAGGGAGAGGTTGCTGGCGAGGAAGTGGAGGCTTTCTTCCAACGGTCCCGAGCAGAACAATGGCATTGTGGAGCAGATGGAACTGGAATGGGCGCTGCAGACTGGTGTGAAGTGGAGAGGACAGAGGCCCGGGAACGCCTCCCCTTCAGTGTGCACCCAGGCTTCTTTGGGGAATTTCTCACCACTCCTTTGTTCTCACATTGCAGCGCAGCAATCAGAGTGATCCTCTCTTCTCCCTTAGCATGCTCCTTCAACTGAGGGCACCGGCGAGCTGCTGCCTCCACGAGTCCCAGATACCACAATGTGTCCTCCGGGGTGGAATGTGTGCACGTCGTGGAGATTAACCTGTCTATCTCCATAAGTGCACGGCAACACTCCCACCCCCAGACGCATTGGGTAGCCTCTGCCACCTGCTGAATCCATAATATACTCCAGAAAGCAGTTTGGTGAGAAAAAAAAACAAAAAACACAAAAAGTGAAAAACAACACACAAACACCACAACTGGGTTTTTAACTGGTGGCTATTTTCTGTCAGGACAAACCCAGGCGCTGAATGGTGTTTGTGCAGTTTTATTAACATAAAAAACAAAGAGTCCAAAAATAGTGACGACAATACAAAAACACTAACACAGGAAATAACTAAAAAGCTAAGCCTCTCAGCAGGGTGTGCTCAGGAAAAGAAAAAAAAACTTCAGAGGCTGAAGCAGCTGAGGGATAAGGACAATTCAAAAATGCAACAAGAAATAACTTACATGGTTGACCTCAAAGCAGGATGCACTCTGGAAAAGAAAATACTTTAGAGTAGTGATGGGAAGGCAGGCACCGGTGCTCCAAACGGTGATCCGATCTATCCAGGAAATATTTGATGAGGCATGTTTTGAGGCATGACTCATGACGTACTGTATGTGTTGACATAGGACTACGTGACTGGGTCAGGAAACCGTTCCCCGTCCCTCATGTTTTGATTTGTCATGTTTGACTGTGTAAGGGATTTGTCACAGCCAATTTTCAGACGGAGCCAGCACCAAAAACATGGATTCCTCCAGTTTGGGAACAGTTTGAGCTCGTTTCTCCCATTGATGTATTTTTGACAAATAGTGGCTAATCATTGCAACTGAGGTGAGGGCTTAGTGGTAGTATATCTGTTTTACAAGTGGGAGACCTGGGTTCGAATCCCAGCTGTGTCATTCTTTTAATTTCATTTTTATTTGCAAGGTGAAGTGTCTCTTGTGTTTCAAAGAGCTTGGATCATTATTACGCATCATTATGCTGAGGCACTATTGCTACTGTGCTCTGCATGAGTATGAGGCCAGAGCTGAATATGCTGGGCCAGTATAAGACTGTTGAAAATTTATTATTTCTTAATAAAAATGGATAAGTAGCAAAAGCACACAAAGTAACAGACACATTCACTGGAGCCACCCCAGTTTTATTATTTCTTCCCCCCCCCTTATGATCATTGATATTTCTTAAAAGACATTTTGTCCACTAGATGGCCTGATAGAGAAAATGAAGTCCCACATGAGGCCTTGTCTTTATGAACCATTTTGATGAAAGGCCTCAAGTCCTCCAGAAAGCCTCATTTGGCCATCACTACTTCAGAGGTTTACCACATGTAGAGAGGAGACAGTCCAAAATAGCCGCACTGCCACAATGAATTGGCAGTGCTTAAACACAGACAGACGAATGTACTGCAGGTGTGAATCACTGAGCGAGTAGAAGCCTAATTAAACCAACTGCCCACAGCTGAGCTAAGAGGGCAGGCTGTGAGCAGTGGAAGGAGGCGTCTGGGAAAGGGGATGCACAAGTGAAAACAATTCCAATAGCATACACATAAAACCAGCAAAATCAAACTAAGAAACATAACACAGAGGGATAAAGTGTGGGTTTGAGCTCAGAAGACCTGAGCTCAGACACATGACATTAATACCCTATTTATAAAAATAAACCCTGCACTTTTTATAATTCACCAGCATGATCTTGATGTTTATGTGATGACACTTGGGGAACTAATACGTTTGCATTCAAATGCTTCAGAGGGCACCAACTCAATTTTAATGGAAGACAATATATATTCCTACATTATAACATTCATTCATCATCAACTGCTTAATCCTTTTCGGGTCACGTGGGGTGCTGGAGCCTATTGCAGTGTCTTTGGGCGAAAGGCAGGGTACACCCTGGACAGATCGCCAATCCATCGCAGGGCCAACACAGAGAGACAGACAACCATTCACTCTCATTTTCATACCTTAGGACAATTTAGGATCTCCAGCTGATGCCAATTAACTTAACGTGCATGTCTTTGGACTGTGGGATGAAACTGGAGTACCTGGCGAAAACCCATGCAGACACGGGGAGAACATGCAAACTCCGCATAGAAGGGTCACCAGTGGCCAAGGGTGGGATCGAACCCACAACCTTCTTGCTGTGCTGCCAAAGTGCTAACCACTGGTCCACCGAGCTGCCCACTTTATAACATGTACAATAGAATTAACAGTTAAGCGATAGCGCAGCATGGCAGCGCGGTGGCGGAGTGGTTAGCACTGCGGCAGCACAGCAACTCACCCTTGGCCGGGGGATCCTGGGTTCAATCCCAGCCCCCGACCAACAGTGATCTGTGTGAAGTTTGTATGTTCTCCCCGTGTCTGCACAGGTTTACTCTGGGATTTCTCCGGGTTCCTCCGACATGCCAAAAACATGCAAGTTAGGTTAACTGGCATTAAACTGGGGATTCTAAATTGTCCTTAGGTATGAATGTGAGTGTGAATGGTTGTCTGTCTCTCTGTGTTGGCCCTGCGATGAACTGGTGCTCTGTCCAGGGTGTACCCTGCCTCTCGCCCAAAGATGCTGGGATAGGCTCCAGCCCCCCCGCGACCTGAAAAGGATTAAGCGGAAGAAAATGGATGGATGGAGATAGCGCAGCAAACGTTCCACAAAATAAGATCACATTGTCACAAAAAGGCCAATGGTGACATCCATAAAGCTCAAACTGAACATTAAAAAGACACTCCACAAACCTTGACTGACGTAATTGTGTTCCATTTAACATTTTCTATAATCTATCCATGCATGTATGCATCCATCCATTTTATACCACTTGTCCAGGGATCCGGATCATGGAGGCAGCAGTCCAAGCAGAGAAGCCCAGACTGCTGCCCAGTTCACATCAGACCAGGATACCTTCTGTGGACCCATGTGCCTCCATTACATTGGGTCTTTGTTGTAACTTTTTTCATAGAAATCTATGGGTCCTTCACCCATGATCAATTTGTCTTGAGACCCTACCAGTGGCAAGTTGCCCCAACAACATAGCTCCTGGAATCATTAGGACATGCAAACTCCTCCACCAGGAGAAGGTGGTGGTGATCCACAGAGAGGCTTTTCTATAATGTCTCAGTTTTGTTTTTTTAAATAAGAAACTTCACTGTCTCATTAAGACAGCCTCATCTCTTGGCTGTCAAGTTCAAATTAACCAATAAAAAAGGCAATATTTTCCATATATGACCATGGATTTATACTAGGGGTGGGAATCACCAGATCACCACAGTATGTTATTATCACGACACTTACCAGGATCTTGCAATGCACTCAGTGTTGCGGTATCATATATTGCAATTTCCCATCCCAATCTTTGTCTTGTTCATCTCAGGAGTCACTTCTATGCTGAGCTGACCTAACCAGACAGTGAGCAATTAGCACCACCTAATGGACTAAAGACCCAATTGGTTTTTATTACGCTGGTACTGAAATATGTAAGTTTGTATTTGGAACATACAATAGTAAATGCCCAACTTCTAGAAATTCATAATTCTGATAAACTATCATAATACTGGAATCTCTGAATCGATATGGTATTGCCATCACAAAGTATCACATTTTTCCCCAACCTCTAATTTATACAACCGTCAAAGTTGTTTCATATGCTTGTCATCCTTTTCATTTATAAAACAATAATATGACAAGGTTTTACCCCAAATTATAATCAGAGACATCAGTAATATATAGCATGAGAGGGAGAAATATTACATTTTAGAACTGATTATTTTCAAAAGCAGCTTTACGAGTCTTAACCTCTATGCTTTAATAAAAGATCCTCAGGCTCAGAAAAACACATTTAGGATGTACATAAGAGGAAACCTGACCCACTTTACTTGTCCTGCTTTATTTTGTGTTTGAGGGGAAGAGGACACTGGTGTGGGGGTGGAGTCTATAAAAAAAAAACAGCATTGTGAGCTGGTGTGATGGCACAAAACTATATTTGAGCCCCTTAAGATGGCAATAAATCTTTGGAGTGGTCCTGTCCACGCTCAAGTGTCTGTTCCCACTTCCCATCACAGTGTCTGGCCATTAAACTTTAACTATATTTACATTTCAAAATGGCACCGTGGTCATGCAAATCCCTGCAAGGTAGTTACAGCTCCGGAATTCTTAGAGCCACATTACACCCTTTGAAATTCTTTCAACAGCAAAGGAAACAGCTGCAGTTGGACAGCGTTGACTGTGCAAGCACACACTGCAGTAATTATTTCACTTCTCATGCTGGCATCCTCCCACAGCTGCTCACACTTCACCACTGGCAAACACAAAAGCGGGCCCTGGATCGTGGCTGAAGCCTCGCTCTTGTTTCTCATCTCTCAATCTGTTAACTCGGTGCCAAGTACACAAACTGCTAACCGTCAGCTGTACCGCTAAACCCCAAAACCACCAGCATATTTCCTTCTGTTGTTATATAAACAGACTGTGACTGGAACAGATTCCCACTTTTCAGATAAAGAGGCGTTATCTGAGCGTTTGCATAATGAGCTGCAGCAGCATTAGCAATGTTCTGTTGTTGGGCATAAATGCTGCAAAAAAAATAAATAAAAAATCAGAAGCTAATCATCATCAGCATGGCGATATCAAAGCAGCACATGAAAGAACATCAAAAGCATGTCAGTTTGAGGATTTATACATAAAATATTATAAAAAAAAATAACTTTGATTTTCAAACTGCAACTATTAATATGGATCAATGGAAACGCGTCATTTCCTTCCGTGCTTTCTTCATGTCTTTCAGATAAAAAATAAGATTGCAGAGCAGCCAAACAACACTTTTCTTGACAGGGTTGGGAGGCATCGTGGTATATCAACGAGTTTGAAATAAGGAAAACACAAGACTACACTGTGACTGAAATGGAGATGCTGTACTTTGTCATGTTGCCAGTAATGGTGGTGTTTTTGGTCCGAGTCTGAGCTTAATGAGCTGTGAAACATGGCAGAAAATGACAAGGCAAAAGATCACTGGAAAAGCTAACAGAGAAAACTATAGGGAGAATATGGGTCGACACGTGCACCCTCTTCCTCGAGAAAATGACAAGAGTGTCAAGCAATACCATTTTTAGGCAGGCCTGTAGGAATAAGGTATTAAAAAAAGTAGGGACAAGACAGTCATGTTGTTGGTTCATTCCAGCAAAAGCAAAATTAGTAAATTCCATGGTGTTGTGTCTGTCATTTGCTTGTCCAAAATTTGCGAGAATCACTACTTCACTTAAGTAATTGCCTGGATGCTCACCAAACTCACACACATTGATCCTCATGTGGACCTGCATGTAGGTTGTGTTGGGCTAAAAAAAAAATAAATAAAAATGAAAGAACCTTAGTGAGTAAGCCCATACAGTGCATCCGGCAAGTATTCACAGCACTTCACTTTTCCCACATTTTGTTATGTTACAGCCTTATTGCAAAAGGGATTAAATTCATTTTCCCCCTCAAAAATTCTACACGCAATACCCCATGATGACAAGGTGAAAAAAATCTGAGATTTTTGCAAATTTATTAAAAATAAAACCCTAAGAAATCACATGTACATAAGTATTCACAGCCTTTGCCATGAAGCTCGAAACTGAGCTCAGGTGCATCCCGTTTCCACTGATTATCCTTGAGATGTTTCTACAGCTTACTCTCTTAGAGTCCACCTGTAGTAAATTCAGTTGATTGGACATGATTTGGAAAGGCACACACCTGTCTATATAAGGTCCCACAGTTGACAGTGCATGACAGAACATAAACCAAGCATGAAGTCAAAGGAACTGTCTGTAGACCTCAAGCAGGATTGTCTCAAGGTACAAATCTGGGAAAGGGTACAGAAAAATTTCTGCTGCTTTGAAGGTCCCAATGAGCACAGTGGCCTCCATCATCCATAAATGGAAGAAGTTCGGAACCACCAGGACTCTTCCTCGAGCTGGCCGGCCGTCTAAACTGAGCGATCGGGGGAGAGGGGCCTTAGTCAGGGAGGTGACCAAGAACCCGATGGTCACTCTGTCAGAGCTCCAGTGTTCCTCTGTGGAGAGAGGAGAACCTTCCAGAAGGACAACCATGTCTGCAGCAATCCACCAATCAGGCCTGTATGGTAGAGTGGCCAGATGGAAGCCACTCCTGAGTAAAAAGCACATAGCAGTCCGTCTGGAGTTTATCAGAAGGCACCTGAAGGATTCTCAGACCATGAGAAACAACATTCTCTGGTCTGATGAGACAAAGATTGAACTCTTTGGCGTGATTGCCAGGTGTCATGTTTGGAGGAAACCAGGCACCGCTCATAACCACGCTAGTGGTGGTGGCAGCATCATGCTGTGGGGATGTTTTTCAGTGGCAGGAGCTGGGAGACTAGTCAGGATAGAGGGAAAGCTGAATGCAGCAATGTACAGAGACATTCTGGATGAAAACCTGCTCCAGAGCGCTCTTGACCTCAGACGGGGTGATGGTTCATCTTTCAGCAGGACAACGACCCTAAGCACACAGCCGAGATATCAAAGGAGTGACTTCAGGACAACTCTGTGAATGTCCTTGAGTGGCCCAGCCAGAGCCCAGACTTGAATCCAACTGAACAGCCCTGGAGAGATCTGAAAATGGCTGTGCACCAACGCTTCCCATTCAACCCGATGGAGCTTGAGAGATGCTGCAGAGGAATGGGTGAAACTGCCCAAAGATAGGTGTGCCAAGCTTGTGGCACCATATTCAAAAAACTTGAGGCTGTAATTGCTGCCAAAGGTGCATCAACAAAGTATTGAGCAAAGGCTATGAATACTTATGTACATGTGATTTCTTAGTTTTTTAAATTTTTAATAAATTTGCAAAAATCTCAACAAAAAAAAATACTTTTCACATTGTCATTATGGGGTATTGTATGTAGAATTGTGAAGAAAAAAAATGAATTTAATCCCTTTTGGAATAAGGCTGTAACATAACAAAATGTGGAAAAAGTGAAGTGATGTGAATACTTTCTGGATGCTCTGTATACTCCACCCTATATCAGAGTTCTTGCTGAACAATGTAGTACAGGCCCTCATCTGATGTGAAGATAAATCTGGAATGTAGCCAAAGCAATGAGTATCTTTTTCAACAGAAAGAAGTAAATATTCAGGTCCTTTTAGTTATTGGTTAACTTTACAGGTTAACCTCTCAATAGATGCATGCCAAAACCAAACTCATCCAAGGTATTGAGGAGTTAAAGCTTTCTGTACAAATATGAAGTCAATCCAATCACACAACATAAAATGTCAAACGGATGGATGGGTCAAAAACATTATACTCTCTGTAACTTTGTTGTGTGAGGTATAACTGGATTGTGCATTTGACGAACTGATAATGTCAATCTTTCATTTAAAGATGCTCGTGTCGACTTCCGGTTATGGCTGCCACGTAGGACGGACGTGTCTCGCTCTGCTCTGCTCCTGGAGAAAAAAATCGGCAAATAACTCTCTCATTTGGGACAGAACGTATCCCAGCATTTGGGCGAGGATATGTCGGCGAAGCCTAAGGCTGGAAAACCAGGAAAAGGAAAAAGCGAGCCGCCGAAACAGTCCAAATTAACGGACTTTCAGGTCTGTGACGCAGTAAACAAAACTCCATATATGGCGGAGGAGGCTGGCAACGCTGCGATTTCTGCGGGGAATGGCGCAGATGCGCTGATGGCTGCCATGAGTTCAATGAGAGCGGACTTTTCCTCTAGATTTGATGGGATTATGACAGCGCTGGAAGGAATAAGAAAGGAATTGGGTGACTGTGTAGAACGAACGGCGCAGATGGAGCTCCGTCTCGCTAGTGCTGAAGATGACGTCACCCGTCTTCAATTAAAGGTGCGCACTTTGGAAAAAAAAAATAAATCTCTGGAAGATAATATTTTGGATTTGGAATCTCGGTCGAGACAGAATAATTTGAGGCTGGTGGGTCTTCCAGAGGAATCAGAAGGTCGGGACGTATGTTCCTTTCTGGAAAAGTGGATTCCGGAGGTGCTGGGCAGCGAGGAGTTGCAATCAGCAGTGGTTCTGGAAAAAGCACATCGTATTGGCCCACGGAGAGATAAGGGACCGCCGAGGACCTTAATTATGAAGTTTCTTAGCAACAGAGACAGGATGAAGATCTTCAACGCTGCACGTGCTAAAGGAGAGATTAAACACCAGGACCAGCAGGTGCGGTTCTACCCAGATTTGGCCACAGGAATCCAGCAATTGAGGAAGCAGTTTGATCCCGTACGTAAGGAGCTGCGCAACCTTGGGATTCGTCATGGTGTAATCTATCCTGCGAGACTGCTGACCACGTATGAGGGCAGAACCCACATCTTCAAGACCCCAGAGGAGGCGCAGGAGTTCATCAAGAAGATCAAAGAAGAAGAAGAGACTGGTGGGAGCTAAGCATGAACAAAATATAAGGTAGAATAATTAAGCATTTGCACAGGCATCTGACTGACTTGAAGTAAATAGTAAGTTTACAAAATATAGATTGTATTATATATTAAAAAAAAACAAAAAAAAAAAAAAACTATGATGTACAAAGTTGTTAAAAATTTTGGAGTTAAGTTGGAAAACTACAGAGGAGAGTTAATGTTACGTCATTAAAAGCAGTAGAGTTAGGGTGATTGGGAGGATGAAGAAGGAGTGGCTTAGGCTGTTCCCCGTGGGTGTGGAACGGTCGATGGCTATATCGGGAGACAGAATTTTTCTTTTGATTTTGGGGGGTTTGCCACAAGTGTGGGAAGGGGAAATTTGTTTGTGTGTAGTTTGTAGGATGAATGTTCAACCACTCATGTTTTTGCTTCTCTGTATGAGCATGTTTACACTGCAAGGTAATCCCAAACTCTCTATTGATCATGGACCAAAGTGTTAATCTTAATTTAACTTCATGGAATTGCAGAGGTCTACAAAATTTAAAAAAACTTAAACAAGTTATGAATAAAATAAAGGACATGGGTTCAAGAATTGTGTTTTTACAAGAAACTCATCTGATAGAGGAGGATGTTAAAAGAATTAGGAGTAGATGGCAGGGAAGTGTATTCACCTCTTCATTTTCATCCCGAGCCAGGGGAGTTATGACTCTCATACATAAATCAGTTCCTTTTCAAGTGAAAAATGTAATTGGAGACAAATTTGGAAGATATGTAATCATTCAAGGTTCTTTGCTATTAGAAAATATAAATCTTGTGAACTTATATGGTCCCAATATAGATGATCAGAAGTTCTTTGCTAATTTATTTCTCATCTTATCATCACTTACAGGGCAACATATAATAGCAGGGGATTTTAATTGTACATTGAATCCAGGTGTGGATAGATCAACAGGACTGGATTGTACGCACATTGGATGTAGGATGACTATTAATCATTTTATGAAAGAATTGAGATTGTTAGATATATGGAGAGAAATGAAACCACAAGTTAAAGCCTATTCTTGTTATTCCAGTACCTACAAGACATTCTCACGTATTGATTATTTTTTGATTTCCACAGAATTAAGGTCCAAGATTCAAAACTGCTTTTATGATAACATCGTGATCTCTGATCATGCACCCTGTTGTCTAATATATGTAGATAAAAAATTGACAAAGGAATCAGGTAGATGGCAATTTCAGCATAAATGGCTTCAGGATGAGGAATTTGTCAAGTATATAGAAAAACAGATAGACGAGTTCTTTGACATCAATACTACACAAACATCAGCATGTGTAAAGTGGGAGGCTTTCAAAGCTTTTATTAGGGGACATATTATTAGTTATACAGGATCAAAATCTAAGAAGACTCGAGAGGAGAGAGCTAAATTGGAACATAAAATAAAAAATCTTCAGGAAAAAGTGTATGCAGGAAGTGACCCAAGGTTGGAGAATGAATTACTGATTTTGAGAGCTGAATACGACAAAAAATCAGCGAATAGAGCTGCCTCGAGTCTTCTAAGATTGAAACAATCTTTTTATGAACAAGGTGAAAAATCAGGAAAATTATTAGCATGGCAGATTAAACAATTGGAAATTAAAACACCAATTACCAGTATTATAAGTAATGGACAGGTAGTTATAGATCCTTTAGAAATTAATAGAGCCTTTAGAGATTACTATGAAAAATTATATGATACCAAAAATGAACCTGATTTAACAAAACTAAATGGGTTTTTGAACGAACTATCTATACCGTGTATTCCAAATGAAAACAGGGAGATATTGGAGTCTAAAATTAGTCAAGAAGAAGTTGGGCTAGCCATTGATAATATGAAATCAGGAAAAAGTGCAGGACCAGATGGTCTTCCAGTTGACCTTTATAAAAAATTTAAGAATAAATTAATAAAACCTTTTTTGGAAATGGTTTTAGAAGCATTTCAAAATAATAATTTACCATCATACATAAATAATGCCTTAATTATACTGCTGCCAAAACCAGGTAAGCCCTCTAATAAATGTGAAAATATGAGACCAATAAGCCTATTAAACGCCGACCTTAAGATAATCTGTAAAATTTTAGCAAGACGAATACAAGAAATTTTACCAAATATTATTAATCGAGATCAGAATGGCTTTATAAAGGGTAGACAAGGCTTCCATAATGTAAGAAGACTATTTAATATTATTTATTTTAATAAAGAAGCACCGGATACAGCTCTCCTATCATTGGACGCCGAAAAGGCCTTTGATAGAGTTGAACGGCCCTTTCTTTTTGAAGTCCTACAAAGGTTTGGACTTGGAAATAATTTCATAAAATGGGTTCAAATAATATACAATAATGCTACAGCAGAAATCCTAACAAATAACAATATTTCAAAACCAATAAAAATCAATAGAGGATGTCGACAAGGCTGTCCACTTTCACCTTTACTGTTTACTATGGCAATTGAACCTTTAGCGATAGCGATACGTTTACATTCACAAATATATGGAATTAAAGTTGGACCAACAGAACATAAAATCTCCCTGTACGCCGATGACATAATTTTGTTTATGTCCAATCTAAAAAAATCAATTCCAACCTTGTTGAATTTAATAAAGAATTTTGGGGAAATATCAGGATATAAAATAAATAAAACTAAATCTTCAATATTAATGCTAAATGAGACCCAGAGAAATTACCCAGCCCCTGAGGTAAATCAATTCAATGTTGTAAATCAGTTTAAATATTTAGGAATCCAAATTATGCCTAAGCTAGAATCAGTCGCCAGTGTCAACTATGAAGCCTTAATGTCAGATATCAATGAGTTAACTCAGAGATGGATGTCACTACCAATGTCGATGATCGGGAGAATCAATATACTTAAAAGTAATATTTTACCTAAAATACTTTATTTATTTCAATACATTCCCTTATCACCACCTTTAGATCTATTCTCAAGAATAAAAAAAAAGTTAGTGGAATTTATATGGAACAACAGGAGGGCTAGATTACGTTTGTCTTTATTATATTTACCATTTGATCGTGGAGGTCTGAAATGTCCAAATTTTATGTTGTATTATTGGTCGGCACAACTGAGGTCTATGACATATTATTTTTCATCAAATGATCTCCCTCACTGGACTGAAATGGAATCATACAATTTACCTTTACCTCTTCCCATATTCATATACTCAGATTCGGCAAAAAAATTACAAAAACAAGTTAAAAATCCATTTGTAAAGCATATGATCAAAATATGGTGTGAAGCTAAAAACTATTTAAAAGAACCACAGTTATTGTCACAATTTAGTCCAATATGGGGTAATCAATATTTTAAACCAGGGAGAGCGGACGCTGTATTTAAAGTATGGAATTTAAAAGGGATACAAAAGATTCAGGATTTATATTTGCCATGTGCAGACAACATAATGTCTTTTGAAGAGCTGAGGATCAAATTTAATCTCAATAGAACACATTTTTTTAAATATCTTCAACTTAGAAACTTTATTCGATCAAATCAAAATAAAGCTCTCACTCGACCTATTTATTCATCCTTGGAAAAAATGATGATGAAAGATAGTAAAAGAAAGGGTATTATTTCAGAGTTTTATAACTCACTGACACTATCTTCAAGTGAAAATTCACTGAAAAGATTAAACTACTGGAAAGAAGATCTGCAAATTGAAATTTCAGAGGAACAATGGGAATTGGCTTGTACAGAAGCTCAAACCAAATCAATAAATGCACGCCTTAAATTGATACATTTCAAATGGTTAATGCGGATGTATGTTACACCGGAGGAGTTAAATAGATATAACAAAAATATACCAGATACATGCACAAAATGCATGGAAAGTAAAGGAACCCTATTTCATTGTTTATGGGAATGTAGATTAATAAGAATGTTTTGGGAAGAGGTGAGGGTAACAATTGAAAAAATAATCCCAAAACAAATCATATTGAATCCTAAACTGTTTTTGTTGGGTCTGTACCCAGAAAAGCATAATTTTAATAAAAGTGAAAGAACATTCATAGACCTCAGTTTGCTTAATGCCAAAAAATGTATTGCACTATTATGGAAAAAGACTCATAGACCAGATGTGACTCAGTGGTTAAGACAGATGTTAACAAACCTTCCATTAGAAAGAATAACATATATACTAAAATCAAAGGAAACTGTGTTTGAGAATATATGGAGACCTTTTATTGATTATGTAAAAAATTTAAACATAACTCTTGAAGAAGAAGGTGAATGATGTGTGTGGACCTTGTAAATTCCAAACTGGTGAACATAATATGTATACTTATGTATTGGATTGTCTAGACTAAACAGAGGAGCATTGTTGAAGACTTGATTTTGTTGGTGGTTGTTGGTGTTTTTAGTGCATTTTTTTTTTGTAGTACTTTAGTGTTAGTGTTTGATTGTTTGTATCATGTTTGTTAAAAAAAAAAAAAAGGTTCAATAAAGATATTGTGGAAAAAAAAAGATGCTCGTGTAGACTGCAAAGGTAACGTTGAGCAATAAAACAAGCATTTCTGGGTAGTAATGTTTAAGGTTAGCAGCAGTTTTTCCCATCAAGATGCACACAAAAAAGGGCATCTTGAGTAAGTTACTGAGAAAAAAAAAAATTGAGCCCAACTTTTTTTTTTTTTGTTACTTATTTGTACCCGTAGGTAGACTTGGTTTGCAGTCTGGTGACAAGCCACTGGCTGCTGGTCGCTGCGTGCGCGAGCGCCCTAAACCTACATGTTTTTGGTATGCGGGAGGAAACCGGAGAAATCCCGGAGTAAACCCGCGCAACACGGGGAGAACATGCAAACTCCACACAGCTCACTGTTGGTCGGGGGCTGGGATCAAACCCACGATCTCATGATCCCCGCGGTCCCCCGGCCGAGGGTAAAACTGTGCTGCCACAGTGCTAAACCACTGCGCCACCGTGCAGCCAACTTGTGCCTATTTGGATGATATAGCTGTTCAGTTGAAGTACAAAATTACCAGACTAAAAAAAAAAATATCACAAAACTGTACCCCCCCCCAAAAAAAAAACAAAAACAAAAACCAAACAAACAAAAAAACCCAGAGTGTACAGGTTTGGCAGAACAGCTCTTGTTTTAGCTATCATGAAAATGCAACTTCTGAAACGCAAATTTGGTCAAACTCAAGAAACCTCAGTGAATTATTACCCAATATTCCAGCTCGATGTGCGGTGCACCCATTTCTCAAAACCAGCAACTAACTGGCCTCGGACGACATGCAATATGTTATCTCTATCTGAACTCACGCTAACTGCTCGGCTTTCTACGGAAACACTCAGAGCTTTGAGGCCACGCCAGATATTTAACTTGGCTCCATATTCAGTCTCTGAGAGCAGACAAAGAACATGCCAGAAAGCAAGAAAATGTTCACCTCTTTTTTTGAAAAGAGTCCCACCTTTATTCCCAAGATACCATGCATGTGTGAAAACTTACAGTCTTCAATGCTGCTTTGTGGGAAAGGAAAAAAAACAAAAAACAAAAAAACCTACCAACAATAGCCTGTTAGTACACGTAATGTCAAAGACTGGCTTGATATTCTGTGATTATGCTCCAAAGCCAGTAATTAGAGCAATTACAGCACACGTGATGAACCCACCTCCACCCAACTGGCTGATTTTTTTCCCCTCTCCACAACAAAACTTAAGAACATTTCTTGCACTCCATCCATCAGTCTCTCAAGCTCCAAGGGAAGTCTAGTGGAGGAAAAGCAGAATTTCTTTAAGTACCTGAGAGAATTTAGACAGCCTTGCCAAATGTTTAAGTGTATTCTTGGACAAGGTTCCCATCTGCAGTTCATCTCAGCTGCTTAGACATCAAACACCTGGAGTAAGAGAGAGGAAACGATGAAGTGATGAAGATGCCTTTGTCTCTCAGGGGGTTCGGCCACACAGAAGAGTCTGTGGACAGGAGAGAACCAATTCCACATGGCGGCTTTTCAGCTACAATGAGCTACTCTTTGTGGTGTTGAAAATGAGGCACAAATCAGCAAATCCTTTTGGTTTGGGTCTCACCTTTCTCTTCAAACTTCCCTTAATTTAGACTAGAAAAATCTGCACTCCTATTTTCAGTTGCCACAATAATTCATTACTTATGTTCTCCCTCTTTGAGTAAGAGTGCATACCTTTGGCCTTCACCATCTACCATAATTATAAGATAGATGAAAAGAGAGAAGATAAATAGGTTAAGGCCTTGGCAAAAACTCCGACATTCCTGAAATAAAAACATCATTTGGCTTTTCTTCTGCTTCACTTCATCAGCACTGTAAGATTCTGTGGGAGATGCACACAAACCGAGCACTATTGATGCAACTACACATTTAATGATCCAAGTGCACTATAGGCCATGGAAGAAAAGAAAAAAAAGAAGACTGGCCAACCACAACACAGGCCCAGGTTGTTGGAGCGGAACTGGCTACCTTTGGAATCAAAGAGCACACCTGCTGCTTCTAAAAGCAGCAGTGCTGTCAAATGAGCAGGTGGCGAGTGACATACTGCCAGCCGAGTTGCTGAGGGAGGGAGGGTTAAGTATTTTGTCTGTGTTTACCCACTCCCACTACACTCGCATGGTCTCCTGACTCAATTTGACACCTCACTGGCTGCGAGTCACACCAGCAGGAATGGGCCCACTTTAAGTTTGCAAGCTTTCCCTCAAGTTCATTTCCTTTAGCTGAAGAAAGAAAAGAAATGAGCCTCAAGTAAAGTTCATGAAAGAAGACAAACAAAAAAATGCTTTGAGTACAATTTAGGAGAGAGTGTATAAATTATATTATACAGAAAGTGACATTAATGAGGAAAAAAAAATCAAGCAGATCTTTTTCCCTTTATATTACAGTTACCTCAGAGTATGTTTCAGAAGTTCATTAAGTTTTATAGCAGTTTGCACAGGATTGGTACTAAACACGACAAGAATGCAGGTATTATATGGCAATATGGGTCTTATGGCAGAAACCATGAGAGTGGGAATAATCAAAATATTAGGATCCAATCCTTCTGACACCAGAGCAAAGTAGAAAGCCTTTGCAGTCCAAATATTTAAAATATGCTGATGTTGATGTAAACAGAAATACAAATTTTTAAATCAGGCAAAGTTAGACACAGTCAAAGAAGACAAATGGTGAGGTTTTGCAGGGTGGGTGAAAAAAACAAAACAAAAAACCTTTCACAAGTTTTTATTATGATTTTTATTATGATTCTTATAAAAACTCTACATACTTAAGTGGAAAAAACATTAGAAATACTATACCCATATTCAGAATATTAGTATAGTAAATGGGCAGCACGGTGGAGCAGTGGTTAGCACTGTGTCAGCACAGCAAGAAGGTCACGGGATCGATTCCAACCCTGGCCATCATGGGTTCGATCCCACCCCAACCATCGGTGACCCTTCTGTGTGGAGTTTGCATGTTCTCCCCGTGTCTGCGTGGGTTTCCTCCCACATGCCAAAGACATGCAGGTTAGGTTAATTGGCATCAACTGGGGATCCTAAATTGTCCTTAGGTATGAATGTGAGAGTGAATGGTTGTCTGTCTCTCTGTGTTGGCCCTGCGATGGACTGGAGATCTGTCCAGGGTGTACCCTGCCTCTCGCCCGATGATGCTGGGATAAGCTCCAGCTCCCCACCCACCCCGTGACCCAAAAAGGATTAAGCAGTAGAAGATGGATGGACGGAGTCTAGTAAATAAGAATATCAACTTTGTATGGAGAAAATTAGAAAGCTTAGTGTTACAGTAAAGTCACTGCAATACACATTTAAGACACTGACTAAAGCTTACAACTAGAAGCTACAATATCTGTTATTCAACACTGTAGACCAACAGATACTGGGCCACAACTTTATAATATGTAAAGTTGTATTTGGCATACAATATTTACAGGAAAGTTTATTTTTTATAATTCTCTTGTTAATTTTTAACGTCAAGAAAACTGGGGAATATTTAGATGTCAAGACTGTAAAACTTGTGACACAATAGATGAACAATGACCACTGAACATTATGGATACATAGCAGCTAACAAGGCAATTATTGGCAAATACTGAAGTTTAATAAACTAATCAGTACATATCCACACTCTACATTGAAAAGGTCACGGCAAAGCAGTTTAATTACAGCCCATATGCTCACACATACTGTGCTGTGAAAGTATTTGCCAACTTCCTGATTTCTTATATTTTTGCAACATTTAAATGTTTCAGGTCAAATAAATTTTAATATTAGACAAAGATAACCCCAGTAGATGCAAAATGTACTTTTAAAAATGATGATTTCATTATTAAGGGACAAAAAAGGCTTTTGAAACCTACCTGGCCCTATATGAAAAAGTAATTTTGCTAGCCACACCCAGGCCCGATTACTGACCCGATGAATCAATATATCACTTAAATAGAACCTGTCTGTCAAAGTGAAGTAGGTCAAAAGATCTCAAAAAGCAACAAATCATGCCGTGATTGGTAGGGATCCCTCCTCCATAAGGAATTAGTCAGTGGTGCAGTTCCTGACACCTTAAAGTACACATCCACTACTAGCTCAGTGTTAGAAGGGGAATTCCTCTTTGGCGTAGTGGTAAGCATAGGAATATTCAGATCATAGTGTTTTGGGTTCGAATCCCGGCCTGGCCTGTCTGCCTTGCTTGAGTGTGAAAGAGACTTTTTAGGTGTATGTCTACCTCCCCAAGTGTGAAAACAACTAGGTCGGTCAACCTTGACGCAAAAGTCAAAATGGACAAGGAGATCCCAGGCTGAAATAGGCAATTTGGGCCTTGGCCCAGTAAGTGGGTCATAGCAGTGAGCTCCAGAAATTCAAGAACAGATGAGAATCAAAAACCCAGAACAACATTTAAAGAACTGCAGGCCTCAATTGCCTCAGTTTGGACACTGGTCCATGATTCAACAAGAATAAAAAACAGGCAAAATTAAAAAAAAAAAAAAAAAAATAGGCAAAAATAGCATTCATCAGAAAAAGGGAAAATATTTATGAACTGATGAGACAAAAGTTGAACTTTTTAGAAGGTGTGCATCCCATTACATCTAGCATAAAACTAACAGGATTTTATAAAAAGAACATCATACCAACAGTTAAACATGGTGGTGGTAGTGTGATTGTCTCAGGCTGCTTTGCTGCTTCAGGACCTGGACGACTTGCCATAATTGATGGAACCATGAATTCTGCTCTCTGCCAGAAAATCTGTCTGGCCATCAGATCATGACCTCAAGCTCAGACCCTCCAACATTGCTGAATTAAAACAATTGTGCAAAGAAGAGCGGGCCAAAATTCCTCAACACCAATGTAAAAAGACTCATTGCCAGTTATTGCAAATGCTTGATTGCAGTTGCTGCTGCCAAGGGTGACACAACCAGTTATTAGGTTTAGGGGGAAATAACTTTTTCACGTAGGGCCAGGTTGGTTTGGATAGCTTTTTTCCCTTAATAAATGAAATCATTATTTCAAAACTGCATTTTGTATTTACATGGGTTATCTTTTGATATTATTTTTTTAGATGATCTGAAACATTTAAATGGTGTTCACTTATATAGTGCTTTTATTCTCATCTCTGGATGACCAAAGCACTTTACAGATCTTGCTATCCACCCAGTCATGCACACATTCACACACTGATAGCGGTTGAGCTGTCATGCAAGGTTCTGGCCTGACCCACCAGGAGCAACTGGGGGGGTTCAGTGTCTTGCTCAAGGACACTTCAACATGCAGACTTCAGACAGAGTGGGAATTGAACCCCTGACCTCCGATTAGTAGCCAGCCACACTACACCTGTGCCACAGCCGCCCCTATTTAAGTGTGACAAATAAGAGAAGCCTTTATTAGTCCCACAATGGGGAAATTCCAGGATTACAGCAGCAAAGGGATAGCAGCACTGAGAGCAATAGTAAATGGTAAATAAGATAACTGGTTAGCCAGTTAGCCAAATATAAGAAATCAAGAAGTGGGCAAATACTTTTTCACAGCACTGTACAATTATACAAAACTGACACCGATACAAATTTTTCTTTTTGCTGTTGAACAGATACTGTGTGTGTATATACAGTATATATATGTAGGAACCATGAAATGAAGAGACTGAATGATTTCTCGGTATTGGTTTATTTCATCTCACGTCCTACAGCGCCTCTTTATACTCTCACATCAAACACGAATGACATTCACATCAAACACAGAATTACATTCACATTTAATCCTCCCATTGTCCTCTCGGCTTCTCTGTCTGACCCCAGGAGTCAGACAGTCCCTTCAGGTCCACTCCCAGATCTTCTCACTTCTTCTCCAGTCCGCAGGGGGTCCAGACTCAATGTCCGTTTGAGGCATGATGTCAATACACACTGCGAGCTCAAGGTTCCCTCATGTCTGGGTCTCTGCCAAGGAATATGTGAGCTACATAATGTTATGCCACATCACTCCCCCCGAAACGCCCAAGAACGGACATACACCAACATTACTCTAACCGTTATACACCTTATGTCAATAATGGACAGTCATACACACTATGTCAAGGATGGACACACACACACCGACTTCATATCAATAATGGGCAGTCATACACATTATACCCTTACATCACCCCCCCTTTGCAGGATCTACAGCACAATTTACACGGGTTGATCAAAATACACATCACTCTGCCCGTTGCTTAGGCTTCAATCTCCTCCCAAATCTGCTGAACGCAGGCTTCGCAGCCTGTGTTGCGCCGTCCTGCGGTGCGCCTGTGGAATGAGGGGGAGAAGGGTTATTTACCCCCTGCTGGGGAACTAGGGGCTGTTCCCTGGGAGGCCTGCCGCGTCGAGGCGCCCCCGCCGGCCGTACAGGTTCGTCACTTAACACAAAAGCAGGCTTTAATCTGTCAACACTGATTGTTTCTTTCCTGCCCCCCAAGTCCAGCACAAAATATTTCTCCCCGGTTTCCAGCACTCGAAACGGACCATCGTAAGGTGGGCGGAGGCTGTGACGCTGGGCGTCGTGCCTGACAAAAACAAACTCTGCGTTTTGCAAAGCCTTGGGAACAAAAACCCGCGGAAAAGTGTGATGAGCGGGGCCCGGGAGCATTTCTGCCCCCGTGCCACGCAGAGGTCCCCGCACCGGGGGGCGCTCCGGTGCTGCATGGGCTGGCAGGAATTCTCCTGGCAGCCTGAGAGGTTGAGTAAAAACTAATTCAGCAGGTGAGGCATCTAAATCCTCTTTGGGTGCCAAATGCAACCCCAATAAAACCCATGGTAGTTTGTTTACCCAATCTGTATCCATGAGCGACACTGAGGGCTGCCTTCAACGATCTGTGAAAATGCTCGCATAAACTGTTGGCCTGTGGGTGATAAGCGGTGGTGCGATGGGCTGTTGCCCCTAAGCCGCTGGCCATGGCTGACCACAGCTCTGAAACGAACTGCGGACCCCTATCGGACGTAATGTCCGACGGGACTCCGAACCGCGCTACCCAGGCTGTTAAAAAAACGCGAGTCACCTCTGCTGCTGTGGTAGACTGCAATGGGACTACTTCCGGCCAACGTGTGGTCCGGTCCACCATTGTCAGGAGATGTGTGAACCCCTGCGAGGGCGGCAGGGGTCCCACTAGATCTACGTGCACATGATCAAACCTCTTAGCCGGAATGTGGAAAGGTTCTAAAGGAGATTTTGTGTGCCTGTGAACTTTGGCCCACTGGCAGGACATGCAGGCTCTCGCCCACTCCTTCATGTGCTTGCGCAGGCTCGGCCAAACAAACTTCTCTGCTACCATTTTCACCGAAGCGCGTACTCCCGGGTGTGCTAGGGAGTGCACCGCGTCAAAAACGCGACGGCGCCACGTGGCCGGTACCACTGGGCGAGGTCGCCCAGTGGATACATCGCAAATTAGCGGGGGTGAACCGGTTTGTAAACTTATGTTCTCCAGCCTTAACCCTGTTGGTCCAGACAGGAGCGCGCACACGTCTGTGTCTTCGCCCTGCTCCGCTGCCATGGCCGCGTAATCTATCCCTACGTGCATCGGAGCCGCGTGCGCGTCCCCGCTGTTACCGCGCTCCGCGTCTGCGGCGTTACAGCCCCCATCCGCGCGGACAGGCGCTGTTACCGCTCGCGAGAGGCAGTCTGCCACCACATTAAATTTACCGGCTACGTGCTGTATATCGGTGGTGAATTCTGAAATTGCGGCCAGCTGCCTCTGCGGCATGCCTGACCATGGTTCTGAGATTTTGGACATTGCAAAGGTTAGCGGTTTGTGGTCGACAAACGCGGTGAAACGCTGCCCTTCCAACCAGAACTGAAAATGGCGAATGGCCAGGTGGAGCGCTAGCAGTTCCCTGTCAAACGCGCTATATTTTCGCTCAGCATCGCTTAGGGATCTGCTAAAAAAAGCGAGTGGCTGCCAAGCCCCGGCGACTTGCTGTTCCACCACGGCTCCTATGGCCACATCTGACACGTCTGTGGTTAGCGCTATTCGGGCTGCCGGGTCTGGGTGAGCCAGCAGTGCTGCATCTGCTAGTGCTTTCTTAACCTCAGTGAATGCGCGCTCCCGCTCCAGGGACCACTCAATCACATTGGAGGGCTTCTGTTTTTTAGCGCGGCGTACAACGGTTGCATGAGCTGCGCCGCGTGAGGTATGAAACGGTTGTAAAAATTTACCATACCTAAAAATTCTTGCAACGCTTTTACCGTTTGTGGCTGGGGAAACTCAGCCACTGCGCGTACTTTGGAGGGCAGCAGAACTGCACCCTCTGGGGAGACGCGGTGCCCTAAAAAAATCGATCTGTGCTGCGCCAAAATGGCACTTGGCTGGGTTGATTATCAACCCATGCGCTCCCAACCTCTGAAAAACAGTTCTGAGGTGACTTTCGTGTTCCTCCTCAGAGGCGCTGGCGACCAAAATATCATCTAATAGACAAAAACAAAAGAGAGGTCGCGCAAAACGGCATCCATCATGCGTTGGAAGGTTTGCGCAGCGCCTTTAAGGCCAAAAGGCATGCGTAAAAATTCAGAAAGCCCGAAAGGGGTTATTACCGCTGTCTTGGGAATGTCCTCTGGTCGAACCGGGACCTGATGATAACCGCGGACCAGGTCTATTTTAGAAAAAATGCGCGCCTTGGCCAAATGCACCGAAAAATCTTGGATATGCGGAATTGGGTAGCGGTCCTGCGCTGTGACATTGTTTAACCTGCGATAATCGCCGCACGGTCTCCACGAGCCGTCCGCCTTAGGGACCATGTGGAGGGGGGAAGCCCAAGCGGACTTCGAGCGGCGAATTATGCCCAACCTTTCCAGGTTGGCGAACTACTCACGCGCAATGGAGAGCTTAGCTGCATCCAAGCGCCGAGCCTTAGCAAAAACTGGTGGGCCACTTGTGGTTATAAAGTGCTCCACCCCGTGCTTCGCCACCTTAGCTGAAAACGTGGGAACTGTGAGTGCTGGGAACTGGTTTAGGAGAGTGTGGAACTTACCTCCTGCTGCGGCGGCGTTGGCCTGTACTGACGGCGGGGACACTCGCGCTGCACAGGGAATAGAACAAAAAGAGAGTGCATTAACCAAGCGTCTATTAGCCAGATCTACCAACAAGCCATGTGAGCACAAAAAGTCGGCACCTAACATGTTGAAACTCACCGCCGCTACTATGAAGGTCCATTCATAGATGCGGCCGTGCAAGGACAGGCGCAAAGTTCTTTCGCCAAAAGTCTTGATCGACGAGCCGTTTGCGGCTGTTGCCCCATCTCCGCGGGGACCGGCCACCCGGTCCGCGTAGGTTGCAGTGATGAAACTCCTCTGTGCCCCGGTGTCAACGAGGAATTGCCGTCCGGAGCTCGCGTCTGTCAGGTACAGCAGCTTGTTCCGTTCACCGAGGGTCGAAGCTGCTAACGACCCCCGGTTCTTGCGTTTCCCTGCTTCTTGAAGTTGCATGGTGGGACGCATCTGTGTGCCTTGTGCGCGAAGCGCCGATGGTAGAAACACAGCTCGTCCCCTCCTCTGCTTCGGGACCGCGCTGCCGCTGTTGTCGCTGGGGTCGGTTCTGCTGCCACCGGTTCTCCATCGCCCCCGGCCGCCACGCCGAGGTCTGCTGCTGCTGCTGCCGTCTCCTGCTCGCCGCATGCGTCCAGGAGCCGCTCCGCTTCCAAGGCCAGCGCGCGGAAGTCCTGCTGGTCCACACACCTCATGCTGGACAGGGAGCCTCTCATGTGCGCTGGAAGAGTCCTTAAGAAGATGTGTTTCAATAAAAACGCATCGTTGTCTGCCCCGATCATCTACAGCATATCCTCCATGAGGACGGTCGGCCTGCATCCTCCTCTGTCGCGCAGGTCCAGAAGTGTTCTGGCCCTCACCTCAGCTGATGGCACAAAACTCCGAATGAGGGCGGCTTTCAGGGCGTCGTATCTGCCAGCAGCGGGCGGCTGCTGCACCAGGCTCCGCACACACCGGGCTGTGCGGCTGTCAAGTCTTGCGATGACATTGTGGAACTTAATGTCATCTGCTGATACCCCGTTGAGCACGAACCGCGACTCCACGTGTTGGAACCATGAGTGCGGGTCCTCTTGCCAGAACTCGGGGAGTTTAATTGAGTTTACGCCGGTGCGGGCAGTCTCCGGTGAATCAGGTTCGGAGTCGGAGAGACGATCTCCAAGCCTTTCCATATTTCTCACGTGTGGGTCACCAATGTAGGAACCATGAAATGAAGAGACTGAATGATTTCTCAGTATTGGTTTATTTCATCTCACGTCCTACAGCGCCTCTCTCAGTCAGGGAATGAAGAGGGCGAGCTGCGGTAAACCACATACCTTTATACTCTCACATCAAACACGAATCACATTCACATCAAACACAGAATTCTATTCATATCTAATCCTCCTATTGTCCTCTGGGCTTCTCTGTCTGACCCCAGGAGACAGACAGTCCCTTCAGGTCCACTCCCAGATCTTCTCACTTCTTCTCCAGTCCGCAGGGGGTCCAGACCCAATGTCCATTTGAGGCGTGATGTCAATACACACTGCGAGCTCAAGGTTCCCTCATGTCTGGGTCTCTGCCAAGGAATATGTGAGCTACATAATGTTACGCCACATATATAACACTTTCCATCCTTGGCTCCTTTAAATACCTTTCTGAATACTTGAAATAATAAATAGGGGGAGAAAATTAAAAGAAATATTCAGAAAGAAAAGAATCAGGGCTTTTGTCCTACAGTTTGCATCTCATAGTCCTGTTCAGCTGAAAATTTCATTCTAAACCTGAAAAGTTTCTAAAACCAGGCAGGACACCGACCTATAACACCAGGTTTGCTACGTAGCATGCCAACTCTCTTAATGATAATCAAATTGGTCATTCATTCACGTCCTTGGCTGAGGCATTTCCTCAATAACTATACAGTGGTGTGAGAAAGTGTTTGCCCCCTTCCTGGGTTCTCTCTTTTTTTTTTTGTATGTTTGTCACACTTAAACATTTCAGATCATCAAACAAATTTAAATACAGGTACATCTCAAAAAATTAGAATATCATGAAAAAGTTCAATATTTTTTGTCACTCATTTCAGAAAGTGAAACCCGTATATTATATAGATTCATTACACAAAGAGTGAAATATTTGAAGTGTTTATTTTAACCCCTTGCACTCCGGTCAATTTCCCTAAAAATGCCAAAAAATAACGTGCCCAAATTAAATCCAAAGCTGTTCTTCAACCCTTTGCAGCATCTTCATGGGGTTGGTCTCATTTAAAAGAAAACACTTTGAATTTTTTGGCAAAACAGTCATAATCTCTCTACATGCTCGGGCCACTGAGTTACAGTCATCTAAACATACTGAACTTGAAGAAAATAAATTTGGCCTGGGTGTTATTTTGGATACAAATGCTTGCAAATAACACACAACTTCAGATCCGGGCTGGAAAATGCAACAGAAATGTAGAACCAAGTGTTATCCAGCTGAGGTCCAAATTTTGTAACAATACCACAAAAAATGAATATATTACACAACTTTTTCCTCAGGTAGTTCCCAGGCGTTTTGGAACTGTGCCAAATGGCACAGTTTGGAAAAACGTCTGTAACTTTTGAATGATTCAATGTAGAAGCTTCATTTTGGGCTCTAATGAAAGGTGACACTCAGGGCTGTGTCTGTGTGTGTGTGTGGGGGGGGGGGGTTGCCCCCCCCCTCGCTACAGAGGACGAACATCGCCCATCGCTACATGACGGATTAGCCTCATGTGGCGATGTGGCAACAGCGGCGCAGTCACCGCGGCTTCCCCCCCTCCCTTGCTACAGAAGAATAGCGGGGGGGGGGGGGGCCGCGTTCACGGTCCGGACACGGCGCACAAACCGTGTACCGCGGCGCACGAACTTCAGACTTCGTGCGCCACACAGTTGTAATTTACCGATCGGTCAAAAGTCATTTTTGATTACAATTTTCAGGAACAAAGAATAATTTAGCTTATAACACCTTACCTCTTCACAGCAGTGTCCTGGCGAACTTCTCTTCCTCATTGTCAGACGAACGCGACGCTGGTCCGCTCGTGGTTCTGGTCTCGCGACCCGATCAAAACATAATTCCCTGATTGCGGTTTCTGGCGAATGATTTTTCAAAACAAATAAGATAAGATAAGATAAGCCTTTATTAGTCCCACAATGGGGAAATTCCAGGATTGCAACAGCATAGGGATAGCAACACTCAGAGCAACAATCAGAAGGCAAGAAAAAAAAACAACAAAAAAAAACAACATCTAGTAAACATATGTCCATATTACTATAAATGTATATATATATAGACACACAGTGCAGAGCATTATGGCTGGTGAATGTGCAGCAGAAAGTCAGAAATAACAGTAGTAATTAAAAAAAAGACTGCCGAACGCGTGTGTGTCACTCAGCCTTCGTCGTCGGCCTCCGTCGGTCTATGACCATGGAAGAATATCATAATGTCTACTCTGCTGGAACAAAAACAAAATAAGCACCGCCTGTGGCCGAACATGCCGATGCGCGAATGGCAGTCGCTGTCACACAGATTGCATTTGTGGGTGGTCTCCGTGCTGCTGGGTCTGTGACGGCTCTTCCTGCGGGTCCTTTTTTGATCCGCTGCAGTAGTCAGTCTTCACCCAGCCTTAAAAAAAAAAAAAAAAAAAAAAAAAAAAAAAAAAAAAAAACAGCTCGCGAACTTCTCTGCTTCAATTGGCTCACTGCATTCACAGCGTTGGTAGGCGGGTCCTTCTTGCTAGGTTTTCAGTCATTGGTTCTTCAAGGTTTCAGAAACCCAATTCAAGGCTCTTATTAGTCGAATGAGAGGTCAATCATATCCAATCTGTTCACGGCTGTGTCTGTAGTGGAAGGACTTTTTTTCTTTTTTTTTTTTTTTTTTCAGTGCGCTCTCCTGTGCCCTCGTGCGCTCGAGGACGCACGAGAGCGCCCTCGTGCGCTCTGGGACGCAGAGACTTACCCGCTCGTGGTACAACGGAGTGCAAGAGGTTAATTTTGATGATTATGGCTTACAGCCCATGAAAACTCCAAATTCAGTTTCTCAAAAAATTAGAATATTACATCAAATTAATTAAAAAAAAATAGTTTAATACAAATGTGGACAGACTGAAAAGTATGTCCATGTACACACTCAATACTTGGTCTGGGCTCCTTTTGGATTAATTACTGTGTCAATGTGGCGTGGCATGGAGGTGATCAGCCTGTGGCACTGCTGAGGTGTTATGAAGGTCCAGGCTGCTTTGATAGTGACCTTCAGCTCGTCTGCATTGTTGGGTCTGGTGTCTCTCATCTTCCTCTTGACAATCCTCCATAGATTCTCTATGGGGTTTAGGTCAGGAAAGTTTGCTGGCCAATCAAACACAGTGATGCCATGGTCATTAAACCAGGTTTTGATACTTTTGGCAGTGTGTGTGTGTGTGTGTGTGTGTGTGGGGGGGGGGGTTGCCAAGTCCTGCTGGAAAATGAAATCATCTTCTCCATAAAGCTCGTCAGCAGAGGGAAGCATGAAGTGTTCTTAAATTTGCTGGTAGATGACTGCGCTGACTTTGGTCTTGATAAAACACAGTGGACAAACACCAGCAGATGACCTCTTCAGATAAAAGTAAATTTTGCATTTCATTTGGAAATCAAAGTCCAAGAGTCTGGAGAAAGAGTGGAGAGGCACAGAATCTAAGTTGTTTGAGGTTTAGTGTGAAGTTTCCACAGTCAGTGATGATTTGTGTAACCATGTCATCTGCTGGTGTTGGTCCACTGTGTTTTATCAAGACCAAAGTCAGCGCAGTCGTCTACCAGGAAATTTTAGAGCACTTCAAGCTTCCCTTTGCTGACAAGCATTATGGAGAAGCTGATTTCATTTTCCAGCAGGACTTGGCACCCCCTCACACTGCCAAAGGTATCAAAACCTGGTTTAATGACCATGACATCACTGTGTTTGATTGATCAGCAAACTCTCCTGACCTAAACCCCATAGAGAATCTATGGAGTATTGTCAAGAGGAAGATGAGAGACACCAGACCCAACAATGCAGACGAGCTGAAGGTCACTATCAAAGCAGCCTGGACCTTCATAACATCTCAGAAGTGCCACAGGTTGATCACCTCCATGCCACGCCACATTGACACAGTAATTAATCCAAAAGGAGCCCAGACCAAGAATTGAGTGTGCACATGGACAGACTTTTCAGTCGGTCAACATTTGTATTAAAAAACTATTTTTTAAAAATTAATTTGATATAATATTCTAATTTTTTGAGAAACTGAATTTGGGGTTTTCATGGGCTGTAAGCCATAATCATCAAAATTAAAATAAACACTTGAAATATATCACTCTGTGTAATGAATCTATATAATACATGGGTTTCACTTTCTGAAATGAGTGACAAAAAATATTGGGCTGCACGGTGGCGCAGTGGTTAGCACTGCGGCAGCACAGTTTTACCCTCGGCCGGGGGATCGCGGGGATCATGAGATCGTGGGTTCGATCCCTGCCCCCGGCCAACAGTGATCTGTGTGGAGTTTGCATGTTCTCCCCGTGTTGCGTGGGTTTACTCCGGGATTTCTCCGGTTTCCTCCCACATGCTAAAAACATGCAGGTCAGAATCAGAATCAGAATCAGAATCAGGTTTATTGCCATTGTTCATGTAGTACACAAACTAGGAATTTGTCTCGGTACAATGCTGCAACATTAAACATGATAAGATAAGAGAAATAAACTATACATGTAATAAAGTGTAGGATAAGATTAAGTGATACTGGTCAACAGTTAAAATATATATTAGCCAGCAGCAGATACTGTGGAGAACTATATAGTGCAGTCGGTAATGCAGGAAGAAAACAGTGATGATTGACATGAGTCTGGTTGAGCTGCTGTACATGGTGCACGAGAGTCACTTAGTGTTCAGCAGTCTAATGGCAGAGGGGAAGAAGCTGTTCATGTGACGGGAGGTTTTAGTCTGGATGGACCGAAGTCTTCTACCAGAGGGGAGGGGGGCAAACAGTACGTGACCAGGGTGTGAGGGATCGGCTATGATCCGGCCAGCACGCCTCCGGGTCCTGGAGATGTACAGATCCTGGAGAGATGGGAGCTTGCAGCCGATCACCTTCTCAGCAGTGCACACGACGCGCTGCAGCCTTAGTCTGTCCCTGGCAGTGGCTCCTGCGTACCACACGGTTATGGAGGTGGTGAGGATGGACTCGATGATGGCTGTGTAGAACTGCACTAACATCTTGGTGGGTAGCTTGAGCTTCCTCAGCTGCCGCAGGAAGAACATCCTCTGCTGGGCTTTTTTGATGAGTGAGCTGATGGTCAGCTCCCATTTGAGGTCCCTGGTGATGGTAGTGCCTAGGAAGCGGAAGGAATCAGCAGTGGTGATGGGAGAGCCTGAGAGGATGAGGGGGGGCAGAGGAGTAGTGACTTTCCTGAAGTCTACAATCATCTCCACTGTCTTCAGAGCGTTCAGCTGCAGGTTGTTATTGCTGCACCAGGACGCCAGCTGGGCCACCTCTCTCCTGTAGGCGGACTCGTCGCCGTTGGAGATGAGCCCGATGAGGGTGGTGTCGTCCGCAAACTTGATCAACTTGACAGACTGGTGGCTGGAGGTGCAGGAGTTGGTGTAAAGGGAGAAGAGTAGGGGGGAAAGTACACAGCCCTGGGGTGATCCGGTGCTGATGCTAGTATAGTCTGAGACAGTCTTTCCCAGCCGCACATGCTGCCTCCGGTCCGTCAGGAAGTCGATGATCCACCTGCAGAGGGAGTCAGGCACGTTGAGCAGGGACAGCTTGTCCCGGAGCAGAGCGGGGCGGATGGTGTTGAATGCGGAGCTGAAGTCCACAAACAGGATCCTGGCGTAGGTTCCCGGGGAGTCCAGGTGCTGCAGGATGGAGTGGAGGGCCAGGTTGACTGCATCGTCTACAGACCTGTTGGCTCGGTAGGCAAACTGCAGCGGGTCCAGGAGAGGGGTGGTGATGGACTTGAGGTGGGACAGGACCAGGACTTCATGACTACAGAGGTGAGCGCTACAGGTCTGTAGTCATTAAGTCCAGTGATCCGTGGCTTCTTGGGGACAGGGATGATGGTGGAGGATTTGAGGCAGGATGGCACGTGGCATAACTTAAGGGAGGTGTTAAAAATGTCTGTGAATACAGGAGCCAGCTGTTTCGCACAGAGTCTCAGGGTGGAGGGAGACACGCCGTCTGGGCCGGGGGCCTTGCGCGGGTTCAGTCTGGAGAACTGTTTGAGCACATCCTGCTCACTGATGATAAGGGGAGGGGGGGAGGAGGGGGGGGGGTGCCTTAAATGAAGTAGGGAATGTGGAGGCTGTGGAGCTGGAGGGAGGGGGGGAGTTGGACACAGATGACGAGGTGTCAAAACGGGCATAGTGTTGGGACAGTCTCTGACAAAGGGCTTTGTCATCCTGACCTTTAGGAGCCTGAGGCCGATAGTTGGTGATCTGCCTCAGTCCTCTCCACACGGAAGCCGAATCATTAGCAGTGAACTGCTGCTGGAGTCTCTCTGAGTACACAGATTTAGCCCTCTTCAGCTCTCTGTTAAACCGGTATTTAACCTCCCTGTAGCAGTCCCTGTCTCCACTTTTCAGCGCTGCTTCCTTCTCCTTCCTGATCTGTCTGAGCTTAGCTGTGAACCAGGGTTTGTCATTAGAGTAACTCACCCTGGTGCGTGATGGAAGAATGTTCTCTTCACAAAAGTGGATATATGAGTTCACAGTGTCCGTGTACTCATCCAGATCATGCGTGGCTCCTTTAAGCATGCCCCAGTCAGATATTTCCATGCACGTTTCCAGCTTCTCCTCAGCATCACTGGTCCGTATCTTCGTAGTGCTCACAACAGGCTTAGTGAGCTTCAATCTCTGTCTGTATGTGGGAATGAGGTGAACCATCACGTGATCAGATAATCCCAGCGCAGCTCGAGGGACAGCGCGATATGCGTCTTTCACTGTGGTGTAACAGTGATCCAGTGTGTTTAATTCTCTGGTGGGGCATTTAATAAACTGTCTGTAGCGGGGGAGATCGTGGCTCAGATTGCACTGATTAAAGTCGCCAGCCACAATAATCAGCGAGTCTGGAAAACTCCGCTCTGTGTGTTGAATGTGATCCGCGAGCACGCGCTGAGCTTCGCGCGTGTCCGCGTCGGGAGGGGCGTACACAGCGATCATTATGAAAGAAGCAAACTCCCGCGGGGAATAGAAGGGCTTGCAATTGATAACAAGAAATTCCAAGGCAGGAGAACAGTGTTTGGAAATTACCGTTACATCAGAGCACCAGCTACAGTTGATGTAGAAGCAGACACCGCCTCCTGTGGTCTTGCCGGAAAGCTCTGTGTCACGATCAGCACGGAAGAGCTGGAAGCCGTCGAGGCGCAGCACGCTGTCCGGTATATTTTCCCGGAGCCAGGTCTCAGTAAAGCAGAGGACAGCTGAGGAGGCGAGGTCCTTAAAACGCATCAACAGTCTCAGTTCATCCACCTTGTTAGAGAGAGAGTTGGTATTGGACAGAAATATGCCAGGCAGCGCCGTTCGCGAGCCTCTCCTGCGAAGTCGTACGAGAGCGCCCGCTCGTCTTCCTCTCTTCCGCCGTCTCACTTTCCGAGCCAAACAATAAACCAGATCGGCGGCAGGGGCTAGAAAAACTGGGAGGAGGTCCGTGGGGGTCAAAGTCCTGATATTTAAAAGTTCTTCACGGGTATAAGTGCAAGCAGACACACAATTGACAAACAAAAACAAACAAAGAGCGCAGCGAAGCACCATGTCGACCGCTGTGGGCGCCAGGTTAGGGAAACGGGGCGCTTGCGCACGCAGCGACCGGCAGCTGGTGGCTTGTCACCAGACTGCAAAACTAATCTACCTACGGGTACAAAATAAGTACAAAAAAAAAAAAAACAAAATTGAACTTTTTCATGATATTCTAATTTTTTGAGATGTGTTATCTTTGTCTAATACAGGTACAAGTAAACAAAATGCGGTTTTTAAATGAAGGCGTTTATGATTACGGGGAAAAAAAATCCAAACCTCCATGTCATCGTGACAGACAGAGATTTCTTGTATTATATATACAGTGATCTTCCTTGTCTCCAGGGCATGGGTCCCAGCCCATATTATTATCATCATCATTATCATTATTGCCTTGGTCTTGTCTGCTCTCTGGTCCCCTGTGTGATTATCTGTGCAGCGCCGGCCACGCCGTTTTCTGTAACCATGCCCTGCCGTCTCTGTTTGCCCCTGCTTGTTACTTCTTCTCCTGCTTGTTACTGTTGTGTGTTATGTTGCTTACCTGTGTCTATGTGTATGTCTTTTAGCGAGTCCTGCAGTCTGTATGACGTTATGGAGACATCCTTCTGAGATCATAGGAACAGCAGCCTTACGGTTTATCTGATGTCATATAGAGTGCGGTTTATGTGATGTCATATAGACATCAAGTAGCTGGTCCTATGATCGCCCACATCAAAGGAGCATAATAGGACATCAGGCAGACATCATAGGCCGTCCTATGATGTCCTATGGTCGTGACAGACACACAGAGATTTCTTGAATTTTATAGTGATTATGATAGTGTGCATGCCTGGTTGTTGTACCCGATCTTCCCTATTTTGATCCGTCATTGGCCCTTTGACCCATTGGGCCTGTATAATGGTAGGGGAAAATTGTAGATATACAAGTGTTTACTCCCTTCCTGATTTCTCATTTTTTTGTATGTTTGTCACACCAATGTTTCAGATCATGAAACAAATTTAAATAGAGTAAGATAACACAAGTAAACACAGAATGCAGCTTTTAAATGAAGGTGTTTATTATTAAGGGGGTAAAAATTCAAACCTACATGACCTTGTGTGAAAAAGTGATTGCCTCCTAAACCTAATAACTGGTTGGGGCACCCTTAGAAGCAACAACTGCAATCAAGTGTTTGCGAAAACTGGCAATGAGTTTTTTACAGTGTTGTGGAGGAATTTTGGCCCACTCATCTTTGCAGAATTGTTGTAATTCAGCCACATTGGAGGGTTTGAGCATAAACCACCTTTTTAAGGTCATGCCACAGCATTTCAATCAGATTCAGGTCAGGACTTTGACTAGGCCACTCCAAAGTCTTCATTTTGTTTTTCTTAAGCCATTCAGAGGTGGACTTGCTGGTTTGTTTTCGATCATTGTCCTGCTGCAGAACCCAAGCGTGCTTCAGCTTGAGGTCATGAACAGATAGCTGGACATTCTCTTTCAGGATTTCTTGGTAGACAGCAGAATTCATGCTTCCATTTACCACAGCAAGTCTTCCAGGTCCTGAAGCAGCAAAATAGCCCCAGACCATCACACTACCACCACCATATTTTACTCTTGGTATGATGTTGCTTTTCTGAAATGCTGTGTTACTTTTATGCCGGATGTAATGGGACACACACACCTTCCAAAAAGTTCAACTTTTGTCTCATCAGTCCACAGAGTATTTTCCCCAAAAGTCTTGGGGATCATCAAGATGTTTTCTGGCAAAACTGAGACGAGCCTTTATATTCTTTTTTGCTCAGCAGTGTTTTTCGTCTTGGAACTCTGCCATGCAGGCCATTTTTGTCCAGTCTCTTTCTTATGGTGGAGTCATGAACATTGACCTTAACTGAGGCAAGTGAGGCCTGCAGTTCTTTGGATGTTGTTGTGGGGTCTTTTGTGACCTCTTGGATGAGTCGTCGATGCGGTCTTGGGGTAGTTTTGGTCGGCCGGCCATTCCTGGGAAGGTTCACCACTGTTTCATGTTTTTGCCATTTGTGAATAATGGCTCTCACTGTGGTTCGCTGGAGTCCCAATGCTTTAGAAATGGCTAGAAAATTGAACTCAGCTTTCCGAAGATGTGAAAAACCACAGTTAATTTATGTTTAAATGGGGGGGGGGGGGGAATCACTTTTTCACACAAGGCCATGTGAGTTTGGATTTTTTTTTACCCTTAGTAATAAACATCTTCAACTAAAAACTTCATTTTGCCTTTACTTGCATTATCTTTGTCTAACATTTAAATTTGTTGATGATCTGAAACATTTTAGTGTGACAAACATACAAAAAAAATGAGAAATCAGGAAGGGGGCAAACACTTTTTCACACCAACAATTTAGAACAGACACCAACACCCCCACCCAGCTGCATTGCTGTGCTGATCAAATTAGCACAGTAAGAGCTGACCACAAAGGGTAATTCACTTTGAACTAAATATTTTTCTGCTCATGAAAAAAGGAGAACATTGTGCCACACCACTTGAGGAAATGTAACTAAGACAGCTGCATCGAGATGTAAGAATGCCTGTTAGATAAACGAGTAACTTTTTAAAAGTCCATAATTTAATGCTGCATTCATTGAATCTTCCCCAGATGAGAGCCCCATGACTGCATTCAGTTATCTTCTCCAGCTATGCCCTTTGAGAAAACGCCACAGATCATGAACAATGCGCGGGACAAGAAAGACGCTGGCTATGACTCTGTGTGCCAGTAATCTCTCTTTGACGCCCCCGCGGCTCTAATTGCCTGGACACATGTGTCCGAGGGCCGCTCCCATTTGTCAGTGAAAAGATGAGACCTCATGTGCTCCTTACAACAGGCTTAAGCTGATAAACCCTTTCATTCAATATGGCCGTGGGATCGGTGCACCGCGTAAACAGATTGGGTAAAAAAAGGACTAATCAAAACAGCGATTAGCCCCCAGCACAGAGGCAGTGCTAAGCCACAGCACAGCCTCAGCAGGGGGTACACTCACTAGAAGTGTCTGATGATGTGCGAGCCTTTTCTGCAGAGCACATTTCTATTGGCAGCAACATGAGGTGGAGAATATGTGGAATGCTTGCGGTCCACTTAAAAGACAGATCCGAGTTCAAAATGGGATGTGACAGCTAGAGAAATATCGGATAAGCACACTTCTCCTGGACTCCCCGGACCCGCAGTTAGCATGAAGTCAAGGCCACTCAATGAAAAGCGCGAAATGATGAGGTTCAGGAAAGTATTCAAAGGAAGAGATTAGCAAAGAAAAAGTGGGATAGTCAGGGAGATGAAGAAAGCAGACAGGAGTATTTGGAAGCTAAGCACATGGCAAAGAGAGAGGTGGCAAAGGAAAAGAAAAAGGCATATAGTGAGTTGTATGAGAGGCTGAACACTAAAGGAGAAAAAAAAAAACTTGCATCAATTGGCTAGACCAGGGGAGGGCAGTGAGGGCCATTCCAATGCAGGTTTTCTGTTCCACCCAGTCTCTTCAGCAGGTGTTTTCATTGATTAGCAATCCTTGAAGCTGATAAGAGCAAACACCTACTGAAGAAACTTGGTGGAACAGAAAACCTGCAGTGGAATGGCCCTCCATGGCACATGATTGCCCACCCCTGGGCTAGACAGATCAAGCTGGCAAGGATGTGCAGCAGTGTCGGTTGATTAAGGACAGAAATGGTAATGTACTAACAAGTGACAAGAGTGTGTTGAGAAGGTGGAAGGCATACTTTGAGGAGCTGATGAATGAAGAAAAAGAGAGAGGGGAGGATGGATGAAGGAAAGATGGTGAACAAGGAGGTCCCGAGGATTAGCAAGGTGGAAGTGAGGGCAGCTTTGAAGAAGCTGAAGAATGGAAAGGCAGTTGGTCCAGATGACATACCTGTGGAGGTATGGAGATGTTTAGGAGAGATGGCAGTGGACTTTTTAACCAGATTGTTTAACACAATCTTGGAGACTGAGATGCCTCAGGAGTGGAGAAGAAGTGTTTTGGCACCAATTTTCAAGAACAAGGGTGACGCTCAGAGCTGTAGTAACTACAGAGGCATAAAGTTGATCAGCCACACTATGGAGATATGGGAAAGAGTTGTTGAAGCCAGGTTAAGACGAGAGGTGACAATCTGTGAGCAGCAGTACGGTTTCATGCCAAGAAAGAGTACTACAGATGCAATGTTTGATCTAAGAGTGTTAATGGAGAAGTATAGAGAAGGTCAGGAGTTGCACAGTGTCTTTGTGGATCTAGAGAAAGCATATGATAGGGTGCCAAGAGAGGAAGTGTGGTACTGTATAAGAAAGTCACGAGTGACAGAAGTATGTGAGGGTGGTGAAGGACATGTATGAGAACAGCGAGATTGGTGGTGAGGCGTGCTGTAGGGGTGACAAACTGATTCAAAGTGGGGGTGGGGTTACATCAGGGATTGGCTCTGAGCCCCTTCTTGTTTGCCATGGTGATGGACAGGCTGACAGATGAGGTCAGGCAGGAGTCTCCGTGGACCATGATGTTTGCAGATGACATTGTGATCTGTAGTGAGAGTAGGGAGCAGGTGGAAGAGAACCTGGAGAGGTGGCGGTATGCACTGGAGAGAAGAGGAGTGAAAGTCAGTAGAAGCAAGACAGAATACATGAGTGTGAATGAGAGGGAGGCAGGTGTAATGGTGAAGATGGAAGGAGTAGAGGTAGTGAAAGTAGATGAGTTTAAATACCTGGGATCAACCATCCAAAGCAATGGAAAATGCACAAGAGGTGAAGAAGAGAGTACAGGCAGGGTGGAGACAAATGTCAGCGGTGATTTGTGACAGAAAGATAGCAGCCAGAGTGAAAGGGAAGATTTTCAAGATGGTAGTGAGACCTGTTATGATGTATGGTTTGGAGACGGTGGAGTTGGAGGTGGTTGAGTTGAAGATGCTAAGTTTTCTATTGCATAATTTAATAATTATAAGATGCATTATATATTATGGTATTGTATAATGAATGTAATTATGGGATGGATAATGACTAGAATGATATTGTAATTTATTGGGTATGGAAAAGGGGTGGGACTATATAAGCGTTGGCTTCTTCCCACTCCTTTTGAACAAGGCATTTTTTTGTTTATTTTTTTTCTGGTGTTGATTTTTTTTTTTTTGTCGTCTTGATGTTCAAATAAATAAAATCAACCAACCAACCAATCCTCACTGGGAGTGACTAAGAGGGACAGGATTAGAAATAAGTATATCAGAGGGACAGCTCAGGTTGAGCGGTTTGGAGACAAAGTAAGAGAGGCAAAGCTGAGATGGTTTGGACATGTGCAGAGGAGGGATAGTGGAGATACTGGACAAAGGATGTTGAAGATGGAGCTGTCAGGCCGGAGAAAACGAGGAAGACCACAGAGAAGATTCATGGATGTAGTGAAGGAGGACATGGAGAGGGTTGGTGTTACAGAGGAAGATGCAAGGGACAGGAGATGGAGGCAGATGATCCACTGTGGCGACCCCAAAAGGGAGCAGCCAGAAGAAGAAGACTTTGCATCCAATTCAGCAGAACACAATAGCCTGCTAAAACTGAGAGGAGCCGACAATTTACTAGTAATCATCTACACTTCATTGGTAAAAGTAACTCCATTTATACATTACTGCACAGAGTGGAAATTTAAAGCAAATGGAGCTACCGTACCTTCACCCAGAGAAGCAATTTGTGGTTGTAAGTCCATAAAAAAACAAATAACTTACAAGAAAATATTTTACATTCCCCTGCTGCACCAAACTGGCTGTGTATAACAATAAAGAAGAGGCATGAAATGTAAACACATACCTATACTCCATCCTTTTTAATATTTTAGTGCCTTTTTTGGATGTGTGTGAACAATATTTAATAATCATGGTCATCTAAAAATCGTTTGAAGTGACACACTGGTGAAAATTAAGCCCCCCCCACCCCAACATGTCTATAACATTTGTTTTATGATGTACAAGACATCAAGAGCTAAATCAGCAATCAGTGCCATGTCTGTGTTTCTGTGCTTTGAAAGTTCAATGCCCCCCCCCCCCCCAAACAGGTGAGTTTGAGCAGACAGTTCTAATGACATCACAAAAACGGGGAACAAATCACATCTAGCAGAAGTGATTTTTTTTTGTGTGCATTTTTTTTTTTTGTTGTTGTTGTTGGGAAAGCCGTCACATTATACCTGGTCAGTTGTTGGTTGTACAAGCAAGAAATCTTGTTGTGTTAGCGTCCACATTTTACTAGGGCTGGGCGATTAACCGAAGTAAAACCGGAGCTGACGTCTGAGGCGTAGAACTGATGTAATCCTGCTCATGTCATTTCTTGGTTATTCCCCTCTCCCTGCTGTGTGCGTGTATGTGAGGGCTTTTTATGTACTGCTCCACCGGAGTGAGTCTTTAATATTGTCAAAAATTTTGCATTTTAAAATAAGTGTTGTGGATTTTGAATCCATCAGTAAGGGATTAATTAAGGAATGCATTTTGGGGTTTTTGTGACTTCACGTTGGGATTCAAATTCTTTCATCCACAAGAAGATACAGCACTGGTGTGTGTGTGTGTGTGTGTGTGTGTGTGTGTGTGTGTGTGTGTGACTCACTCACTCACTCACTCACACACACACACACACACACACACACACACACTTCTGTGTGTGTGTGTAAGATGATCTGCTCCTCATCACCCTAGCAACAAACAAAAATAAGCTCAGGTACTCATTGTTAAGAGTAATGAACAGATAATGAATAGATAACACCACAGCAGGGATCAATTTATGGGCAACACTGCAGCACCATTATTTCTTCTCTCTTTTTTTTTTTTCCAGATTAGTTTACCCACCGCTGACCTTGAGAAACAGCTCACAAATGTGTTCAGGAAAGTCATGTGACGCATGTGCGCGCGCGCACACACACACACACACACACACACACACACACACACACACCACAATCTGTGCAAGTAGATATAATGTGCAATTATGAGGGGTTGTGTTGTTGCAGTGGCGTCAAATTACAGTGACACGGTAAACTCTGAGCTGCGCTGCAGATGACTCTGGATATTTAGGCCGATAATTGAAACAGAAATGCATTCAATCCAAATTCAAGTATGGCTGTTAGTGTGCAATCTCCTGTAGGAGCAGGAGCTGGGGCTGGGAGCGCCTGCAAACGATTCGAAGTGACTCTCTGGTTATTACAAAAATAATGAGCCAACTACAGGCCATGAGATTTGCTTCAGCCAGACTCCCTTCAATTTTTTCTTCTTTTTCCTAAACAGCATTCCAGTCTAGCGAAGATGGCATTTAAATTAGCTCTTAAATTTTTTGCTGAGTTGCTGAACATTGACAAAAAGTACATGTAAAGATGCTTACTTATTCATATCCTTTCTGCAACTGTTAAAACTCTTAACTTGGTCCTCCAGCTACACTATAAAAACCAAAAGCGCTGATTCAATATTATGGAAAAGATTCTTTTGGGAAGCCGTTTGCAGTGGCATCTGACCCTATTAGAAATACAATACATCCACAGCTGCCTGATTATCCTGCAGGAGATTAACAGCTCACTGTAAATCTAAGTGCAAAGTGAAGATCAACCCTCAATGAGAAACAACCAATCTGAAATACCCGAGATCAGCAAAGGTCAAAACGTCACATGTACATAAAAATTTGGGAAATGGAAGAGGTGGGAAACAAAGCCAACCAGAGGCTGGTTTGCAGGGCCTGAACTCAGAGTGGAGACAGGTTGGGGGGGATGAAGTCTTAAACTGTAAAAAAAAAAAAAAAGAAAGAAAGAAAAAAAAAAAAAAGACTGTGACAAAGCTATTCCTGGATTTTAATATTGCTCGGTTCCCTGTGGCGCTCAGTGAACATATTCTCTGTGCTGCTGAGTGACTGTGGTTGGCAAGCGACTGAGTGCATGCACATGCTGGTTGGTTGTCAAGAGGATGTAATAGATGAGATGTGGCATATTGAAAATTATGTCCAGGCACACTGTCAATGTTTCATTAAAGAAAGGGCTCAGCTCTAATTCTTCATTAGAGTACCAGGAGATGATCAATACCACCAACACTGGTAGGCTACCTTTACTATGAGCAGAGCCAAGCTGCATTCATTCATTCATTCATTCATCTTCTTCCGCTTAATCCTTTTCGGGTCGCGGGGGAGCTGGAGCCTATCCCAGCATCTTAGGGCGAGAGGCAAGTTACACCCTGGACAGATCACCAGTCCATCACAGGGCCAACACAGAGAGACAGACGACCATTCACTCTCACAGTCTTTTCCTTTTAGTCTTGTGCCAGGCTGAACGGCAGCTGGTTATAGCTATAGTCTACCCATAAAGTGATAAAGGTAGGCACCATGGCCTCTTTTACCCTTTGCCATCTTAGTTCTTCATTCTTCTGTCCATATATTCCATTCTTGAATTTCCCCATTGTGGGACTAATAAAGGCTTATCTTATTGTATGGATCTAAAATTAAAGTGATCCACTTTATGATCATGGATCCCACAGACAGGGCTGGGTGATTAACCAAAATAAAACCAGAGCTAATGTTCGGGGTGTAGAATCGATGTAACCTTGCTCATGTTTTTTTTTTTGGGGGGGGGGTTTTTGGTTTTTCCTTCGTGTTCTTGTGAGCGTGTACGTGAGAGCTTTTCATGTGCTGCTCCTTTAAGACATGCCCATGGAATTACAGGCGCAGGCTGAAGCAGTACAATCGGTGCTGTTCAGATGCAACAGAACATGGGCGAAACAATTAAAAATGGTTTATAATGAAAACAAATGGTGTCTCCATCTACATAGTTAGTGATGGCTGAAGAAGTGAGAAGTGTGTGGATACCAACATTAAAAGCAGCAGAAGCCAAGTCACTGTTAGCCTCTGACAGCTATCCGTGTCATCGCAACTGTTTTACAGAGGGAATGGAAAAGCTAGGGCTGCATTTAAGAACCAGATAAGAGACTCATAATCACTATGTGGTGCAAACACAATTATGGGTACATAAACTCCCACAACGCACCTAACAAGCTAATTAGCCGCTGCGTATGTGACGTGACCCAAAAACCCTCAAGAGGTATGTGCTGTAAACACTGGCCTATGCTTATTTTGTGTGAAATGACAACAGTTCTGTTCTTTATTACATTGCACTTATTTATGGCCGCACCACAATGATATGAGACTACACTCTCATCCAATATTGCTTACTTACAAGTAAGAAGAAGGGAGGTAAAAAATAACAGGAAAAAAGAAAGAAAACCCACATGAAAGGGTTAATTAACCGTGACGCTGCATTAAGGTCAAATTGCCCAGCCCTACCCACAGATACATAGATGTGCATACGTGGGATAATTACATTCAAAATGGCGAACGGGCATCTTTTCTACATTCCTTTCTTACCACTCGCCTCAGGCTCTGGGTCACAGGGGCAGCAGTCAGAGCAGACATGCCAAGATGCCCCCCTTTCCCGGACCACTGTCCGAAACACCTCCAGGGGGACACCAGGGCATTCCCAGGCCAGCCAAGAGACAATCTGTTCAGAGAATTCTGGCTCTCCTACCAGCAGGTCATGCCTGGAAAATCTCATCTACAGCACAAGGGCTCCAGCAGGCTTTCTGCCCAGATGCCTGAAACACCTCAGCGTCTTGGCCAAGTTATTTGCACATCAACTACAAAGCATTTTTTTTTTTTTTGTATATGGCATTATAATGCTCCAAAGATTCAATTCATTTGGCAGCAGTGACACATAACAGATATTACACACGTCGACAAAATTGTTGGTACCCCTCTGTTAATGAAAGAAAAACCCACAATGGTCACAAAAATAACTTGAATCTGACAAAAGTGGTAATAAATAAAAATTCTATGAAAATTAACCAATGAAAATCAGACAATGCTTTTGAATTGTGGTTCAACAGAATTATTTTAAAAAACAAACTCATGAAACAGGCCTGGACAAAAATGATGGTACCCTTAACTTAATATTTTGTTGCACAACCTTTTGAGGCAATCACTGCAATCAAACAATTTCTGTAACTGTCAATGAGACTTCTGCACCTCTCAGCAGGTATTTTGGCCCACTCCTCATGAGCAAACTGCTCCAGTTGTCTCAGGTTTGAAGGGTGCCTTCTCCAGACGGCATGTTTCAGCTCCTTCCACAGATGTTCAATAGGATTTAGATCAGGACTCATAGAAAGCCACTGTAGAATAGTCCAATGTTTCGCTCTTAGCCATTCTTGGGTGTTTTTTTTTATTTTTTTATTTAAGTTTTTGTAAAGGGTATACAGGTCATTACAGCATTGCATTGTTTACATTTTCATCGCACGTTCCCTTATATTTTGCTATTTGACAACATTGGTAGAATAGTTATTACAACACCCCCTTTTTTTTTTAAAGTGAAAGAAAAAGTGAAATTAAAGAGAATTAAATTTAAAAAAAACAAAAACAAAAAAAACCGAATAAACAAAAACAGAACAGCAAAAAACAAACAGAAAATTAAGTAATTAAAAGTAAAAGAGCATCGACTTCCGGGAAGATGGCGGAGAGACATAACACTTAAACAAAGAGCTCTCCCTAGCCGAATTAAAAATCATCGGTAAATGGCCAACTCGACATAAACGAATCAATAAACCAAGGGATGAAAACACGAAGGAACCGGGCACAAGGACAAAAACAGGGTAAAATTGAAGAATTCCTCTCCAACAACGCAGGAAAAACCGCTGTACGCAAAGCCCAAAAAAACCAGATGTCCACAGCAGAGAAAATGGAGGACGCCAGACTCGACAACATGAACGCTGGCATCGCCAGTTTGGGTGAAGAGTTGAGAGAATTCAAGCGACAGCTACAACAGGATTTAGCGGCTCTTAAGGAGGAACTGAAAAAAGAAATTAAGGAGGAAATCATGGACCTCCGAAGAGAAATGGAGCGTAAATTAACGGAAAACATGGAGGAGCTGCGCTCCCAGCGGGCGTGTATGACAGAAGCGCAGACCCGAATTTCGGAACTAGAAGATTGGAAAAGCGAGGCAAACGAACAACTACAGACCCTGACGACGCAAACGCAGAGGATGCAGGAGAAAATAAACGACTTGGAGAGCAGATCCCGACGAAGCAATATGCGCATCTTTGGAATTCCGGAGGGCATTGAAGGCAACTCGATGACAAAATTCATGGATCAGTTCTTAAAAAAAGAACTGGAAATACCCGGAGAAACGGATCTGCAGATTCAACGGGCGCACAGAACACCGGCACAGAACCCGAAAACAAACTCTCCACCCAGGTCAGTTGTGGTAAACTTTGTGAAATATGACATAAAGGAAAGAATCCTGACGCAAGCATGGAAAAAAAAGATACGAATCGGCGACAAACAGGTATTTTTTGACCATGACTACCCGACAGAAATCGTGCAGCAGCGGAAGAAATATGCCAATATTAAAAAAACGCTGAAAGAGAAAAAAATTAGATTCCAAACGCCGCTAACGAAAATGAGGATTCATTGGGAGGAAGGCACAAGAACCTACAACACGGCCGAAGAGGCAGCGCGGGATATGATGGAGCGGGGCCTTGAGGTGAGCGTGCCGAAGGAGACGGCTGGAGCAGCGGCGGCCCTGAACGCACCACGACAGACGGAGTGGAGACGAGTGAACGGTGGAAGAAGGGGGAGAGACGAAGAGCAGCGGGCCCAGGACAAGCTACAAGGCTTTCAACTGAAAGCCTAGATCATAACAAAGATTAAGAAAGGCACAGAAGAAATGAAGGCCAAGAAGACAAGGTAAAAGAGAAACAGACGGCTAGGAGAGGTTTAAGTGATATTTGTTGGACATTTCTAGACTTATGACTATTACTTTGATAGTAAATACAGGTCTAGGGAGGGCCCTTCACTCTGTGAAGACAAACCCCCCACCCACCAACAGGGACCAGTGGGCAGAAGAAAGGCCCAAAGAACGGAGGTCGAGTTTTTTTAATGTGTTTTTATATAAATATGTGTTATTTTTGTTGTTAAAGGGGCTAGGAGCACAAGTTAAAAAAATGGAAAAACATGAATATGGGTAAAAATCTTAAGATAATGACACTAAACGTGAATGGTCTGAACTCACCTGTTAAAAGGGAAAGAATAATAAGAAAATTCAAGAAGGAAAAAGCTGAAATTATATTTATGCAAGAGACACATTTGAGCAAGGCAGAACATGTGAAACTAAAGAGATTTGGCTATAAGAACTCCTACTACAGTTCATTTAAGGGAGGAGCAAAAAGGGGGGTTATGATACTAATCTCAAACAAAATACAATTTGAAAGTGAACAGGAAATCCAGGATAAAGAAGGCAGGTATGTAATAATAAAGGGAAGAATAGATGGTATGCAGATCACATTAGTGAACATCTATGCCCCACCAGAAAGTGACAAGGGTTTTTTTCAACATCTGTTTGATCTCATAGCAACACACAGTGAAGGAGTCCTAATTTGTGGAGGAGACTTAAATGCTGTCATGGATCATGAAGTTGACACAACAAGTGTTAAGAAGACAAAAAAACATGTAACAAAGTTCATAAGAACCTCACTGGCAGAAATGGGTATGGTAGACATATGGAGGGACCTACACCCACTCGAAAAAGACTATACACATTATTCAGCAGCCCATAAAGTACACTCTAGAATAGATTACTTCCTTATGAATGAAGGTGACAGACACAGGGTGAGAAATTGTTGGATTGGAGGGGCAGAAATATCAGATCATAATCCTATATACATGGAAATATATTTAAACAATAGAAAACGACAAACAACATGGAAACTTAACGTAGGACTGTTAAATGATGAGAAAATGAAAGAAAGAATAAAAATAAACATAAACGAATATATCCAAGAGAATGACAATGAAGAAGTGGACCCAACAATACTATGGGACGCACTAAAAGCCGTGTTAAGGGGTAAATTAATTGTTGAAACAGGAAAAGCAAATAAGACTAAACTGGAAGCGTATGAACAAAGATGTGAGAGACTAAGGGAATTAGAACGTAAACATCAAAGCACAAATGATCCAAAAATATATCAAGAAATTAAAGAAGAAAAAACAAAGATAAAAGAAACACAAATGGATGAAATTGAAAGGAAAAATAGATATCTAAAGCAAAAATATTATGAAACGGGACCAAAAGCCACAAAACTGCTGGCAAAACGGTTAAGAAAACAACAAACAATGAATAATGTATACAAGATTAAAGACCCCACCACAAATAAAACCACAGTTAACCCAGAAAACATCGAAGAAATTTTCCATAATTTCTACCAAGAACTATACTCGCAACCTGAAGAAACAAATACTAAAGATATCAAAAAATTTCTAGACACATTGGACTTGCCATCAATAGGAAATCAACAAAATGAAAAACTAACAGCAGAAATAACAACACAAGAGATCAGAGATGTGATTAAGTCACTTAAAAATGGTAAATCACCAGGTAGTGATGGATACCCATCTGAGTTTTATAAACTGTTTATAGAAGAACTCTTGCCACAACTCCTAAAGTCATTTAATTGGACGCTGAACAACAACAAAATACCTCCAACATGGAACGAAGCAATCATTTCAGTTATTTTAAAACCAGGGAAAGATAAAGAACAATGCGGAAACTATAGACCAATCTCTTTATTAAATGTAGATTATAAAATATACACAACAATTATATGTAAACGAATAAAGACATTCTTGACGGAATTGATAGAAGATGATCAAACTGGATTCATAGAGGGACGCCAAACACATGACAATATCAGGAGAACAATACATATAATTAACCAAATACATAAAGAAAAGAAAAGCGCAGTAATAATGAGTTTAGACGCAGAAAAAGCATTTGACAGGGTTAACTGGAAATTCCTATATAGTGTACTGGAGCGCTTTGGATTTAACGAAAAATCAGTACAATGCATAAGGACGCTATATCAAGAACCTGTGGCAAGAATCAAGATAAACGGTAGCTTAACAGACAAAGTAAATATACAAAGATCAACTAGGCAGGGATGCTGCTTATCGCCCACCTTGTTTGCTCTGTTCATAGAACCATTGGCTCAAGCAATACGACAAAATAAGAAATTAAAAGGTGTAACAATAAAGGGGGCGGAACACAAGATTGGGCTATTTGCAGACGATATTATAGTTTATCTTGAACAACCAGATAAATCAATAATGGAAATGATGAACTTGATAGAAAATTTTGGAAAATTATCAGGATACAAGATAAACATAACAAAAACACAAATACTGACATTCCACTATAACCCTCTAAACCAGATAACTGATAAGATCAAACTAAACTGGAAGCAAAAAGAAATAAAATACCTTGGAGTGAACATACCTAAAGACCTAAGCAAAATATATAAAGCAAACTATGATAGGTTGGAACAAGAAATAAAAAAAGATATTGATAGATGGTCAATCTTAAATATGGATCTGAATTCAAAAATTGAGACAGTCAAAATCAGCATACAACCTAGATTACTTTACCTCTTCCAGGCTATACCAACAGAGATTCCAGATGCCCAATTCTCAAAGTGGGACAGGATGATATCGAGATTTGTTTGGGGAGGTAAAAAACCAAGAGTGAAATATAAAACCCTCCAATTACCAAAAGAGAAAGGAGGCATGGGCCTACCGAGTCTAAAGGAATATTACTACTCAGCACAAATAAGATATATCATATGTTGGTGCGACGAGGGATATGAGGCAAAATGGAAAGAAATGGAAAAGGAAATTGAGGGACTCCCAGTACAAAGCATAATAGGGGATAAAGATGCATATAAGCAAATCAAACAAATAGACCCAATCACTAAATTTACTTTAGAACTGTGGTATAAAATAGTACAAAAATATAATATAAGGGAAGACATAAAACTATTGAAATGGGTAGCATTTGACAGTCAGTTTGAACCGGCAAAACAAGATAGGGGATACAAAAATCTGGTGAACAAGGGAATCACAGCATGGGGCAATATCGGAAAAAAAGATCTCGGGAGCTTTGTAAATATCAGGAGAAAATTTAAATTAGAAAGATCGGAATTTTTCAGATATCTGCAGATGAGAGATTACTATATGAAGAAGATTAGGCATAACCTCCAAACAGATAGTAGTAGTAGATTAGTTTATTTGACAGGGACAGTGCAATAAACATAGACAATTAATCAAAGACAATCAATCTGATGTGTTGCACATAGAGTGTATAGCTATTAGCTAATTTGCAACTCTTGTCCCTGGATGGGCTTTAGAAATGTGTGAACGAGATGTGAACGAGATTATACAACTTATTTTAAGCTCATATGCAGGAAATAAAATAAGAATTATTTCAAAACTATATCAGAAACTTATGACAAACAATCATTCAAGTAACTATATAAAGGAGAAATGGGAGAAAGAGCTCAATTTAAACATAACAGAAGAAAGCTGGCAGGAAATATGGAAAACACAACACACATCAACAAATTCAAGGGCATGGAGGGAATTTGGATGGAAAAACCTGATTCGCTTTTTCATTACACCACAGATTCAAGGAAAATATACAAATACCCAATCTTTATGCTGGAGGGGATGTGGGGCTCAAAATGCAGACCACTCACATATGTTTTGGAAATGCTACAAAATATCATCATTTTGGAAATCTATGCATGTGACAATACAGAGGATATTAGGATATAATATACCAATGAACTGTAACCTGATGTACTTATGTGATCTTAAAAAAGACAGTGTTATACAGGCTGAGGACAGATATCTAGTTAAAATCTTGTTGATTGCATGTAAAAAAACTATCACAAAAAAATGGCGATCAGAAGTTCTTCCTGACCAAGAACAATGGACTGACATTGTTGAGGACATACGTATGATGGAAAAACTAACATATCGACGAAGAATGCAAGAAGGAATATGGGAGAAAAAATGGCGGAAATGGACACACTACAAAGTGCAACAACGAGGCAGAAATTGAAAGAATAACCAAAGACACTGAAAAAACCAGAAGAATTAAGAGATGGAAACTAAAAACTTGATGCTCCAACATTTGTCCCCCCCCCCTTTTATTTTTTATTTTTTTTTATTTTTTATTTTTATTTTGTTTATTTTTTTTTTATTTTTCCCTACCCTAACCCCTTTGTTTTTTAAATGTAGAATGTGATCTGAATGCATTATATATGATGAAAAATGAATAAAAATCTAAGTTACAAAAAAAAAAAAAAGTAAAAGAGCATCTGAGTAGCTTTGGAACAATGAGTGGGACCATCATTGAAAAGGTATTTGTCAAAGATTAGATCTAATGGAAGACACATATGCGATCCAGGGTTGCCAAAAGTTCATGAACCCATCCATGTCCTGTCTCAGTGCGAATGTCAACTTTTCCATCGAGTAAATGTCTTGAATCACGTTAATCCAATCTTCAGGTGTAGGACAGTCCTTCAGCATCCAATTTTTAGTTAGAGCTTTTTTACTTGCCAATATTAAAACACTGAATAAGTATTTATCTCCTCGTCTTTCCAGTGAGTCCGGTAGTAAACCCAAATACAAAGTTATAAAAGAAAAGGGAACTGTTATTTTGAATATTTTCCCCAATATTGTCTGTACATTGGTCCAATATTGGTGGATAACTGGGCATGACCAAAACACATGAAAATGATTTGTAGTCTTTTCACCACACAAGCGCCAACAGTTCAATCCCTTATGGGTAAATTTGTTTTGTGCAGGTGTTCTGAAAAATCTTACCAAATTTTTCCATCCAAATTCTCTCCACTGCAGGGATGAGGTACTTTTCCATTGCTGTCTATTTAGCTTTTCCCATATTTCCAATTGTAAAGTGAAATTCCCCTCTTTTTCCCCATCTCTCTTATATATGATGTGTTGTCTCCTTTTAAGTCTTGAAGACTTTGGTATATTTTAGAAATGTATCTGATCCCTGGGATCCCTTTATATGCCATTAAGAAGACCTTCAGAACACCTGACTGGGCCCTTTCCAAATCCTCCTTTTTAAGTATATTGTTTATGTGGTGTCTAAGCTGAAAGAACCTGTAAAGGTCTTGATTTACTAGGCCTTGTTTTTTCAAATCCTCAAAACTTCTTAAAGTTTGCCCCTTAAAGAAATCGTAATATTTTATCAGCCCTTTCTCTTTCCACTCTTTAAATCTAGTGTCTGTTTTATTGGGGGTAAAGTCTTGATCATAGGCAATCCATTGCAGAAGTCGATAGGGCTCTTTAGCTTGATTCTCTCTGACTACCTTCCATTGTGCAGTGTAGACTGGGTTACATATCTCTACTAAAGTTTTAATTTGTGCAGCTATAAAATAGTCCCTGATATTTGGCAGCGCGAGCCCACCTTTGTCTTTGTTTAGCTGTAGGGTTCTATATCTGATTCTAGGTCTCTTGCCCTGCCACATGAATCTTGAGATCCTTCTGTCTAGCTCCTGCCATGTTTTTTGGGGGGGTTCTACCGGTATTGTTTGGAAAAGGTATAGAAGACGTGGAAGTATATTCATTTTGACTGCTTCAATTCTTTGTGCAGTACCTAAGAATGGTATCATATTCCATCTTGCTAGGTCAGATTTTATTTTTGTCACCAGTGGATCATAGTTTAGTGTTATAATTTTGTTGAGTTGTTTCGGGATATTGATCCCCAGATATTTCATAGATTCCGACTCCCAGTTAGTTTTGAGTTCACTTAGTGAATAATGATTTGGGTCATAGTTGAATGTTAAAACTTGGGTTTTATGCATGTTTAATTTGTACCCCGATAAATCTCCATAGTCTGAAAAAACTGAGATTAGTTCTGGTAAAGAAGTGTCTGGTTGCCCTAGGTATATTAAAATGTCATCAGCAAAGAGTGCTATTTTATGTTCCTTCTGACCAAGTGTAATACCTTGAATTTTTTGATTTTGTCTTATCCATTGGCTCAGAGGTTCTATGAAGATTGCAAAGAGCAGTGGAGACAGGGGGCAGCCTTGACAACATCCTCTTTCCAGCTCAAAAGATGATGATAAATTACTGTTAATCCTTATTTTAGCTGTTGGTTTTTTATATAATGCCTGTATAGTTCTAATGAAGTTGTTATGAAAATTGAAACTGGATAAGATTCTATATAGGAAAGACCAGTCAACCGAATAAAATGCTTTTTCAGCATCTAATCCCAATATGACTGCATTTAAGTTATATTTTTTTATATGATGAATTATGTGTAAAGTGCGTCGAATGTTGTCTTGTGTCTGTCTTTGTCTTATAAAACCTGTTTGGTCTAAGTGAACTAAGTCTGTCAGTATGTTTTCTAACCTTTTGGCAAGGATAATGGTAAAAAGCTTATAGTCCTGATTTAATACACTGATTGGTCTGTAGTTGGAGCATTCTAGTTTATCCTTTTCAGGTTTAGGTATAACTGCAATGACCCCTTCTCTCCAGGAGGGGGGGATTTCCCCTGTGTGGAGGACATAGTTAAATGTTTTCAAGAGGAGAGGAGATAGTTGCCGTTTAAAGGTTTTGTACCATTCTGCTGTATAGCCATCTGCTCCTGGGGATTTGTTAGCTTTAAGTTTCATAATTGCTTTTTCCAATTCTTTAGGTTGTATTTCTGACAGTAGTGTTTTATTTTGTGGTTCCGTAAGTTGGGGAAGGTGTAATGTGTTTAGGAATGTCTCGGATGCATTTTTATGTTTTTTGCGGGAGTACAAGTTCTTATAGTAATTCTCGAAGCTTTTAAGAATATCCTGAATTCTGAATTTTATTTCCTTTGATACTGGGTCTCTGATTTTGTAGATTGCTCTGTTTGTTGTTTCCTCAATTTATAGGCTAGTAATTTTGCCGATTTACTGCCTGCTTCATAGTGTTTTTGTTTCAGAAATGTAAGTTTCTTCTGGATTTCTATTGTGTAGATCTCATTTATTTGATTTTTAATTTCTTTAATCTTGAGCGAGCCATTAGAATGAGTGTTGTCTTTGTGTTCTTTTTCTAGGTTCTTGAGTTCTGACTCAAGTGTGATTAGTTTTTCTTGTCTCAGTTTCTTTTGGGTTGCCAGTTTTGCAATAATTTTTCCCCTTATTACAGCTTTGCACGCATCCGACAGTATTAAAGGGGATACTTCTCCATTATCGTTTTCTTCCAAATATTTGAAAATATCTGATTCCAATTCATCTTTCAGTGGTCCTTTCAGGACATTTGAATTTAACCTCCAGGAAAATGTATTATTTGTGTATTTTTGGATGTTTAAGTCCATATAGATCGGACTGTGGTCAGAGAGATCCATCAGTCCTATTTTACATGTTTTTACTCTTCCAATGTCTCTATTAAACATAAAAAAGTAATCAATCCTTGAGTAAGATGAATGTGGCGTTGAATAAAAAGTATAATCTTTTACATTGGGGTTGAATTCCCTCCATACGTCACAGATTCCCATTTCTTTTAGTAGCATCCGAGTTTTCCTATTTGGAGTGTTATTTTGACATATAGAATTACCTGTTGCATCCCAGTATGGATTCAGTCTTAGATTGAAGTCTCCACCACATATCACTAAACCTTGGGCTTTAGTTATCATTAGGTCGAATACATTTTTATAAAATTTCCATTTAGCCCCTGGTGGTGCATATACATTCAGCAGGGTGATATCTTCTCCCTCTAGCCGCCCAATTACCAAACTGTACCTCCCTTCTTTATCTTTGTGTTCTGATTTTTTTTTCAAATGTAATTTTGGTTGCTATCAATGTCACTACTCCCCTCCTCCTCCCTGATTTATATGAAGAGATCATTTTAAACCCTTGTCTATTGAGTTTAGTGTGTTCCACGTCTGTTAGGTGGGTTTCTTGTAAAAATATTATTTCTGCTTTGTCTTTTTTCATTTTGCGTAGAATCTTGGATCTTTTAACTGGATTCAGGATCCCTTTTACATGAGGCTATTTTGGTTACACCCTGTTTCTCCATTGTAATTTCTTATTTAGTATAACAGTGTGGTGGCCCTCTTTTTTGCTACTCAGAAACTGAAAGAACATTAAGAACATAAAAAAACATTAACATAGTGTACGAGACTTTAAAACAAAAAACTGTCAAAAAAACTTCCTGAGCTGGGGTCTCTTTAAAGACCCTGTAAGAGCCCTGATGGCGTGTAGGCTCTGAGGGAAATTCCTCAAACTCTGTTACGTGTTGAGGGCCCTCTCTTACCCCTGTAAGTTGTCCCATGTTTTTAACGTGAATTTCAGATCCCAATCCGAATTTGTAATGATTTTTTTTTTTTTTTTTTTTTTTTAAATGCCTATACCCTATGAGATTGTGTGCACCCTCCCACCCCCATCACAGCAAACATTCACTCTAATACAGTATTTGTTAGTGTGGAGAGAACATGTGGATCCTTGTCACATTTCTATTTTAACAAGTTTTTTTTTTCCCCTTTAAATTAAGAAGACATTTGTTTCTAATGCTATAACTGCTCCATGAAAGGTTTTACCATATGCTGATTCTGCATCTCCTTTAATGTTTGTTACCTTGTAGGAGGGGGGATGGAAGTGCAGAATGACTGAAAAGAAAAAAAACAAAAAGGTCGCTATTCCTTCCTGGAACTGGAAAGCTCATCTTTGTAGCTCTGGGGCTGGGCTTCCCCGCTGCTGGCCCGTGGATTTAGAAGGTCTTTGAGTGGACCACGTTTGAGCTCTGATTTTCTCGCTCAGATTCGCTGCGGGTTTAAACACCGTTACCGGGAGTCCTCTTCTCGCCATGTCAATTGTTGCTTCTTCCGCTGAATTGTAGAGACATGACTCTTCACCGTAAAAGACCCTTAACTTCGCCGGAAATAGATTCTTTTCCCGTAGAACCTTTTTGGCGTTGTTATATTCCCGTCGCTTTTTAAGAACCTCAGGGGCGTAATCGTGCTCCACGAAGACTTTTCTTACTTGATGCATAAATCCTTTTTTCTGCCAAGCCCGTCTTACAACCTCTTGTTTTATTTTGAAATCGGAGAATCTTACCAACACTGAACGCGGGTGCGCTTCTGCCGCTGGCTTTGCGGCTAATGTACGATGGGCCTTTTCTATTTTCAAATCGGTGGTTTGTGGAATATCCAACTTCTCTCTCAATAAGGATTCCACGCATTCCGCCACTGTGTTGAAATTATCTTCAGCTCCTTCTTTCAGACCGTGAATTCTGATGTTATCTCGTCTCTGTCTTCCTTCTTGGTCGGTTAGCTTAGCCTCCAGCCTCGACTGTTTTCTGTGTAAATCCAGCATAGAATCTTCAAGCACTTTTACTCTTTCTTCAGCTTCCAAAATTCGGTTTTCGGCCTGGTCCATTCTGCTGTTCGTCCTTTTTAGTTCCTCTCTGAATTCATGAAATTCGGCCCGAAATAGTCGTAATTCATCATATAGCGATTTCAGGCTAACCTTTTTGTTAGCTAGGCCCAGCTCTTCGTCTCCTGAATGGAGGTCCTCGAGATCAGATTCTGCGGCCGCTGCGCGTCCTGACCTGGGGAATGTCAGTTTCTTCTGTTTTTGGTTAGGCATGGTGTTTTTGTCTTTTGATTTTTATTCTTCCAAAAATCCGTTAAGTCTGATTTTAAAGATGTTTTCCTTGGATTGGATCTGGGAGGTTCAGCGTTAAGTTGCTATCACCATGGCGTCCAGACCAGAAGTCGGCTGTCATTCTTGGGTGTTTTTAGCTGTGGTTTGGGTCATTATCCTGTTGCAAGACCCATGACCTGCGATTGAGACCAAGCTGTCTGACACTGGGCAGCACATTTCTCTCTAGAATACCTTGATAGTCTTGAGAATTCATTGTACCCTGCACAGATTCAAGACACCCTGTGCCAGATGCAGCAAAGCAGCCCCAGAACATAACAGAACCTCCTCAGTGTTACACAGTAGGGACAGTTCTTTTCTTGGTATGCTTCATTTTTGCGTCTGTTAACATAGAGCTGATGTGCCTTGTCAAAAAGTTCCAGTTTTGTCTCGTCTGTCCATAGGACATTCTTCTGGAAGAATGTCCTATGGACATTCTGCTTGTCAACATGCAGTTTGGCAAATTCCAGTCTGGCTTTTTTATGATTTGTTTTCAACAGTGGTGTCCTCCTTGGTCGTCTCCCATGAAGTCCACTTTGGCTCAAACGACGACGGATGGTGCGATCTGACACTGATGTACCTTGACCTTGGAGTTCACCATGAATGTGTTTAGAGGTTGTTCTGGGCTCTTTTGTTACCATTCGTATTATCCGTCTCCTCCTGCGGTCACGTCCAGGGAGGTTGGCTACAGTCCCATGGATCTTAAATTTCTAAATAATATGTGCAACTGTAGTCACAGGAACATCAAGCTGCTTGGAGATGGTCTTATAGTCTTTACCTTTAACATGCTTGTCTAATTTTCTTTCTGATCTCTTGAGACAACTCTCTCCTTTGCTTCCTCTGGTCCATGTTTAGTGTGGTAAACACCATGTCACCAAACAGCACAGTGACTACTTGTCACCCTTTAAATAGACCGACTTGTGGGCTATATTAATCATATATTCCATAACCTACATATGTTGAAGCATGTGGAAATGTTTGGTAATTACATATGTAAAGCAACTTCACACCTCTGAAAGGACAAAGACTCTCAACCGCCAAGTGAAGAACAAAGACGTTCCCAGACACTGCGGTGGAGACCGGAGGAACTACCCTCACCCCCCAAGGGCGAAGAGAGGAAGTACCAAGACAATGGGGGGATTAAGATAATGAGGGATGTCAGCCTTTGTTATGCATGTCTTTTGTTATGTGCAAGTATAAAGTCAGTGAGCCGGAGATATTCGGCCTCTTTTTCCTTCTGCTACCTCTGCACTAGATGAGACTTGTTAGAGAGCTGATAAATAAACTTTGGTTTATATATCAAATCGCCTCATCATTTCAAGCTCTTCTACAATGGTGACCCCTGACGCGAGTATGGACCTGAGGCGTTCCCCCGCAATCGACTCATCCGTGGCGACCCAGGCAGACGCCAGCGCCCACGCAGACAGGGGAACAGATGGACGTCTTTCCCCCCCGGCAGAAGGGATTGAGAGGGCTCAACCGAGCACCAGCACCGCTGTGAGACCCGAAGCAAGGCACTCTCACCCTGCGGACACAGCAGTGATGGTATACACGAATGCCGTCGCTGTCAACCTGCCAGACTTCTGGCAAGAAGACCCCACCTCGTGGTTTCAGCAAGCTGAAGCCCAGTTTGCACTGGCGGGCATCACAGCTGACGATACGAAATTCTATCATCTCGTCTCCAAACTCGACGCCGCCACTTCGAGGTGTGTGCGGAGCATGATCCGGCGGCCGCCTGCCCAAGACAAATATGAAACGCTGAAAGCAACCATCGTGGCAAATTACGCCCCCTCAGCTGAAGAGAGAGCCGAGAAGATCCTGGTGGTCTACGGCCACAGAGGGTGCAAACCTAAAGCCCTCATGGAGGATTTGCTGCAGCTTAAAGAAGAAGAAGACAATGACAACTTCCTCCTCCAATTCATATTCCTCAGCACGCTGCCGCCACACATGAGAGGGACACTCGCCAACACGAGATGCAGCACCCAGCAAGACTTCCGCATGCTCGCCAACGAAGCTCAACGGCTCGTCAACGCCTGCAAGGAGCAGACACCCACAGCAGCATCCGCAGGCCTCAACGCTGATGCCCAGAACCACGAAGAACCACACCCCACTGAGCAGATCCAGCCCGCGGTGACAGTGACACGGCCAAAACGTAACAGACGGAACGACGTCTGTTATTATCACCACCGCTTCGCCGAGAAGGCCCACAAATGCGTTCCCCCCTGCAAATTTACGATTTCGGGAAAACGCGAAAGCCGAGAGCCGTTAACGGCAGCGGTTCTCGGCGAGAAGAGTAAGCTGTTTTATGTGACGGATGGACACACCGGCAAGCAGTTCCTCATTGACACAGGAGCTCAGCTGAGTTTCGTCATGCCCTCCCAAGCAGATCGAGCCATGGGCACCCGGGGCAATGGAGCGGTGGCAGCCAACGGCTCCAACATCGACACTTTTGGCGAAAAGAGCCTGCACCTCCTCATCCACGGCCGCAACTACAGATGGACATTTATTATAGCGGCGGTGAGCTTTAACTTGTTAGGCGCAGATTTTTTATGTGCACATGGGTTATTAGTGGATCTAGCGAATAGACGCTTGGTTAATGCACTGTCTTTTGCTTCTATTCCCTGCTCAGCCCGAGTTTCTCCACCACCTGTGCAGGCTAGCGTCACCACGGCAGGAGGTAAGTTTGAGCAACTCCTCACCCATTTTCCAGCACTCACAATTCCCAAATTCTCAGCTACAGTGGCTAAACACGGGGTTGAACACTTTATTCCCACAACGGGCCCACCTGTATTTGCCAAAGCTCGCCGCTTAGACGCGGCCAAGCTCAACATAGCTCGGGACGAGTTTACTACCCTTGAAAAATTAGGCATTGTTAGACGCTCGAAGAGCCCTTGGGCCTCACCACTTCACATGGTTCCGAAATCCGACGGTTCTTGGAGACCGTGCGGAGATTACCGCAGATTAAACAATGCGACAGCGCATGACCGCTACCCAATTCCTCACATTCAGGATTTTTCACTACATCTGGCGGGTGCGCGCATTTTTTTTCAAAAATAGACCTGGTCCGCGGTTATCATCAAGTCCCAGTTCGAGCAGAGGACATTCCTAAAACAGCTGTAATAACCCCTTTCGGCCTTTTTGAATTTCTGCGAATGCCTTTCGGCCTCAAAGGCGCTGCTCAAACCTTTCAGCGGATGATGGACGCGGTATTACGCGACCTTCCTTTTGTTTTCGTCTACCTCGACGACATGCTGGTAGCCAGCCCGTCTGAGGAAGAACACGAGCAGCACCTCACTACGGTTTTTCAGAGACTAGAAGAGCACGGCTTAATAATCAATCCAGCCAAATGCAAATTCGGCGTGTCACAAATTGATTTTTTAGGACACAAAGTCTCTCCGAAAGGGGCAGTCCCACTTCCAGACAAAGTTCACGCGATAAAAAGTTTCCCACGGCCACAAACGGTCAAATCGCTGCAAGAATTTTTCGGAATGGTTAATTTTTACAACCGTTTCCTCCCCCACGCAGCTCAGCTCATGCAGCCCCTATATGACGCGCTCAGAAAAAAGAAAGCTTCCAACGCGGTCGAATGGACCCCGGAGCGCGAACGCGCCTTCGCGGAAGTAAAGAGCGCTCTAGTTAATGCCACATTGTTAGTTCACCCCGATCCCTCGGCCCGCATTGCACTAACCACAGACGCTTCGGACCTGGCTATAGGGGCAGTTGTAGAACAACATGTCAGCGGGATCTGGCAACCTTTAGCATTCTTCAGCAAATCGCTAAACCAAACTGAGCGTAAGTACAGCACTTTTGACAGGGAGCTGCTAGCGCTTCATTTATCCATCCGCCACTTCCAGTTCTGGTTAGAAGGGCGGAGTTTCACGGCTTTTGTAGACCATAAACCGCTCACCTTTGCTATGGCTAAAATTTCAGAACCATGGTCAGGCAGGCAACAAAGACAGCTGGCTGCGATTTCAGAGTTCACCACAGACATTCGACATGTGGCAGGCAAACTTAACGTGGTAGCAGACTGCCTCTCTCGCGCTGTGACATCACCAGAGCGCGAGGAGACAGATTATACTGCCTCAGCCGCAGAACTTTTCACTAACGCGGACACATACGCAGCACCTATCCATGCAGGGATAGATTATGCAGCCATGGCAGAGGAACAAAGCAGTGACGCGGACGTGCACGCACTCCTGTCTGGACCAACAGGGTTAAGGCTGGAGGAAAAGGGTTTACGCGACGGCGTGCCCCCCCCCTAATATGCGATATTTCAACCGGCCGACCTCGCCCGTTAGTCCCAGCCACATGGCGCCGCCGTATTTTCGACTCAATTCACTCCCTCGCGCACCCAGGTGTGCGCGCCTCGGTTAAAATGGTCGCCCAAAAGTTTGTGTGGCCAGGCCTGCGCAAAAACATAAAAGAATGGGCAAAAACTTGCATTTCTTATCAGCGCGCCAAAATACACAAACACACAAAAGCCCCTCTGGAGCCTTTTCCGATCCCGGCTAGAAGGTTCGACCACGTTCATGTCGACCTCGTGGGACCACTACCTTCCTCCCAGGGTTTCACACACCTGTTAACAATGATAGACCGCACCACGCGCTGGCCAGAAGCAGTCCCTCTGGCGTCAACTACAGCGGAGGAAGTCGCTCGCGTTTTTTTGACAAACTGGGTGGCACGTTTCGGCGTCCCATCGGACATCACGTCCGATAGAGGGCCTCAATTTGTCTCAGAGTTTTGGTCAGCCATGTCCAGCAGCTTAGGGGCAACAATTCATCGCACCACCGCTTATCACCCTCAGGCTAATGGGTTATGCAAGCGTTTTCACAGGTCTTTAAAAGCCGCCCTCAGAGCCTCACTAACGGATACAAATTGGGTAAATAAACTTCCCTGGGTTTTATTGGGGTTGCGTGCTGCGCCTAAAGAGGATCTAGACGCCTCTCCGGCAGAATTAGTTTTTGCACAGCCTCTCAGGCTCCCAGGTGAATTTTTACCAGAGAACCCAGAGCCAGGGCATCTTCCAGTCCCAAGGTTTTTAGGCAGCAACGGACCAGACTCTCTCCCCGGTCCAGCTCATCACTCCTTTCCACGGGTTTTTGTCCCTCAAGCTTTAAAAAACGCTGAATTAGTTTTTGTCAGACATGAAGCTTTAAAACCAACTTTCCGCCCAGCATACGATGGGCCATTCAGAGTGCTGCAACATGGTGATAAACACTTTGTGCTTGATTTTGGGGATAGAAAACAAACAGTCAGCATTGACAGACTTAAACCTGCCTTCTTGTTGAAAGATGAGCCTGCACAATTGGCGAGAGCACCTCGGCGGGGTAGACCCCCCAAGAGAAAAGACTCAGCCCCCCTGCAGGGAACAATTAACCACTCTCCTTCCCACGCTGCAGATTCCTCACAAGAAGGTCCCAGCAGGACGCCTAAACGAACCCACAGCAGTTTTGGGAGAAGATTAAAACCCAGACAGCACAGGGACTGATGCAGACTACTCCACAATTGTTCACTAATTGTGCTGCAACAGTTTAGGACTGACTTATGATTTTACTATGCTGTTATGATTACCACTGAACTCTCTTAGGAGCATGGCTGCTGGAAAGTTTCTTCTGTGGCAAGAGATGTAACACTTACTATGTCATAGTAATTATCTTAGACTGTGAATTTTTCTATTGTCCTTTCTTAGTCGTTTGAGGGGGGCTGTGGGCTATATAAATCATATATTCCATAACCTACTTATGTTGAAGCATGTGGAAATGTTTGGTAATTACATATGTAAAGCAACTTCACACCTCTGAAAGGACAAAGACTCTCAACCGCCAAGTGAAGAACAAAGACGTTCCCAGACACTGCGGTGGAGACCGGAGGAGCTACCCTCACCCCCCAAGGGCGAAGAAAGGAAGTACCAAGACAATGGGGGGATTAAGATAATGAGGGATGTCAGCCTTTGTTATGCATGTCTTTTGTTATGTGCAAGTATAAAGTCAGTGAGCCGGAGATATTCGGCCTCTTTTTCCTTCTGCTACCTCTGCACTAGATGAGACTTGTTAGAGAGCTGATAAATAAACTTTGGTTTATATATCAAATCGCCTCATCATTTCAAGCTCTTCTACACGACTGACTGATTACAAGTTTGCAGACACCTGTGGTGTTAATTAGAGGACACATCTTGGTTGAACATGTCCCTATGGTCACATTATTTTCAATCTTTTCTAGGGGTACCATCATTCTTGTCCAGGCCCGTTTCATGAGTTTGTTTTTTAAAGTAATTCTGTTGAACCACAATTCAAAAGCATTGTTTGATATTCATTGGTTAATTTTCATACAATTTTTATTTATTACCACTTTTGTCAGATTCAAATTATTTCTGTGACCATTGTGGGTTTTTCCTTTCATTAACAGAGGGGTACCAACAATTTTGTCCACAGCTGCACAGTGGGGCAAAAAAGTATTTAGTCAGCCACCAATTGTGCAAGTTCTCCCACTTGAAAGATGAGAGGTCTCCAATTTTCATCATAGGTATACCTCAACTATGAGAGACAAAATGAGGAAAAAAAAATAAAAATCCAGAAAATCACAATGAAGGATTTTTAATTAATTAATTGGTAAATTCCACAGTAAAATAAGTATTTGGTCAATAACAAAAGTTCATCTCAATACTTTGTTATATACCTTTTGTTGGCAATGACAGAGGACAAACGTTTTCTGTAAGTCTTCACAAGGTTTTCACACACTGTTGCTGGTATTTTGGCCCATTCCTCCATGCAGATCTCCTCCAGAACAGTGATGTTTTGGGGCTGTCGCTGGGCAACACGGACTTTCAACTCCCTCCAAAGATTTTCTATGGGGTTGAGATCTGGAGACTGGCTAGGCCCCTCCAGGACCTTGAAATGCTTCTTACGAAGCCACTCCTTCGTTGCCCGGGCGGTGTGTTTGGGATCATTGTCATGCTGAAAGACCCAGCCACATTTCATCTTCAATGCCCTTGCTGATGGAAGGAGGTTTTCACTCAAAATCTCACGATACATGGCCCCATTCATTCTTTCCTTTACACGGATCAGTCATCCTGGTCCCTTTGCCGAAAAACAGCCCCAAAGCATGATGTTTCCACCCCCATGCTTCACAGTAGGTATGGTGTTCTTTCTCCTCCAAACACGACAAGTTGAGTTTTTACCAAAAAGTTCTATTTTGGTTTCATCTGACCATATGACATTCTCCCAATCCTCTTCTGGATCATCCAAATGCTCTCTAGCAAACTTCAGACGGGCCTGGACATGTACTGGCTTAAGCAGGGGGACACGTCTGGCACTGCAGGATTTGAGTCTCTGGCGGCGTAGTGTGTTACTGATGGTAGCCTTTGTTACTTTGGTCCCAGCTCTCTGCAGGTCTTTCACTAGGTCCCCCCGTGTGGTTCTGGGATTTTTGCTCACCGTTCTTGTTATCATTTTGACCCTACAGGGTGAGATCTTGCGTGGAGCCCCAGATCGAGGGAGATTATCAGTGGTCTTGTATGTCTTCCATTTTCTAATAATTGCTCCCACAGTTGATTTCTTCACACCAAGCTGCTTACCTATTGCAGATTCAGTCTTCCCAGCCTGGTGCAGGTCTACAATTTTGTTTCTGGTGTCCTTTGACAGCTCTTTGGTCTTGGCCATAGTGGAGTTTGGAGTCTGACTGTTTGAGGTTGTGGACAGGTGTCTTTTATACTGATAATGAGTTCAAACAGGTGCCATTAATACAGGTAATGAGTGGAGGACAGAGGAGCCTCTTAAAGAAGTTACATGTCTGTGAGAGCCAGAAATCTTGCTTGTTTGTAGGTGACCAAATACTTATTTTACCGAGGAATTTACCAATTAATCCATTAAAAATCCTTCAATGTGATTTTCTGGACTTTTTTTTTTTTTTTTTTCTCCCTCATTTTGTCTCTCATAGTTGAGGTATACCTATGATGAAAATTGGAGACCTCTCTCATCTTTTAAGTGGGAGAATTTGCACAATTGGTAGCTGACTAAATACTTTTTTGCCCCACTGTATATATGCCTTTTACGCCATGTTTTACAGCAGACAAGTCTGTCTCTAGAGCAACAGCCATTTTTGGGCTGCTTCTTGGTAGAGTTAGCAGTTTCAGATTTCAACTTAGATCCTTGGGGCAGCAACAACGGCCCATGGATATAAGCAGAAATTTGACAAGCAGTGATGAGGTGTAACAGAAGTAACAATCCATTTCCATTTTGGAGGCAATCTGGGTTATGATCCTGCTCCGGGAATTTTTCAAAGAATTATATAGAGGTTTCAGCTCTTAGTACCTCTACTTCACAAATAGAGAAAAACTTTAATGGGGAAAAATCTTTCATACAACATAGCAGATGTTTATTTGATTTTTTTTTTTTAAATGCAACCTGTCTTTATCTGAACATTGAAGTGAATCTAGCCAAAACTTCTTCAAAGATAACAGGTTGACATCAGTACTATAACTGAAGCAACAAACAAACTGACCAACAAAACAAACAAAAAAATCATTCAGCCTCCAACATCAAAATCTCATCCCTTAACTAGAGATTCTACATATTCATACGCAGAATATTTATGCAGAGACTTGGTATGTTTACTTGATCCTTAGGGGGAGGGGAATATACTGTATATTTGTGTTAGTCTGACTAAACCTGGATGTTTAACCCTCAAGCGACCGAGTGGGGTCATTTACGACCCCAGCCATATAATTTAATGGCGTAGACATCGCAAACTCTTGTGGGGTCATTTATGACCCCGAAGAGAACCACTGTTTTTTTTTTTTTTTATTTAAGTTTTTGTAAAGGGTATACAGGTCGTTACAGCAATGCAGTGTTTACATTTTCATCACATGTTCCCTTATTTTCTGATATCTGACAACATTGGAAGATTAATTCTTACAACACCTTTTTTTTTTTTAAAGTGAAAGAAAAAGTGAAATTAAAGAGAAAAAAAAACAAGAAACAAATAAAAAAAAAACCCAAACAAACCAGTAAAAAACAAACAAAAAGAAAAAGTAAGTAAATAAAGATAAAAGAGCATCTGAGTAGCGTTGGAACAAAGAGCGGAACCATTATTGAAATGGTATTTGTCAAAGATTAGATCTAATGGAAGACACATATGTGGTCCAGGGTTGCCAAAAGTTCATGAACACATCCATGTCCTGTCTCAGTGCGAATGTCAACTTTTCCATCGAGTAAATGTCTTGGATCACGTTAGTCCAATCTTCAGGTGTAGGACAGTCCTTCAACATCCATTTTTTAGTTAGAGCTTTTTTGCTTGCCAATATTAAAACATTGAATAAGTATTTTTCTCCTCGTCTTTCCAGTGAGTCCGGTAGTAAACCCAAATACAAAGTTACAAAGGAAAAGGGAACTGTAATTTTGAATATTTTCCCCAATATTGTCTGTACCTTGGTCCAATATCGGTGGATAACTGGGCATGACCAAAACACATGAAAATGATTTGCAGTCTTTTCACCACACAAGCGCCAGCAGTTCAATCCGTTATGGGTAAATTTGTTTTGTGCAGGTGTTCTGAAAAATCTTGCCAAGTTTTTCCATCCAAATTCTCTCCACTGCAGGGATGAGGTACTTTTCCATTGCTGTTTATTTAGCTTTTCCCATATTTCCAGTTGTAAAGTGAAATTCCCCTCTTTTTCCCATCTCTCTTTTATATAAGATGTGTTGTCTCCTTTTAAGTCTTGAAGACCTTGGTATATTTTAGAAATGTATCTGATCCCTGGGATCCCTTTATATGCCATTAAGCACACCTTCAGAACACCTGACTGGGCCCTTTCCAAAACCTCCTTTTTAAGTATATTGTTTATGTGGTGTCTAAGCTGGAAGAACCTGTAAAGGTCTTGATTTATTAGGCCTTGTTTTTTCAAATCTTCAAAACTTCTTAAGATTTGCCCTTTAAAAAAAATCATAATATTTTATCAGCCCTTTCTCCTTCCACTTTTTAAATCTGGTGTCTGTTTTATTAGGAGTAAAGTCCTGATCATAGGCGATCCATTGCAGAAGTCGATAGGGCTCTTTAGTTTGATTCTCTCTGACTATCTTAAACCAAATTTTTAGCGGGGTCTCTATCCACGGGTTAGTGTTATTCAAAAGCTTAGGTAAGACATTGTTCCCTATTATCGCCTGTAGGGGGATGTCACTTGTTATTTGGCATTTGATCTCCTTCCATTGTGCAGTGTAGACTGGGTTACATATCTCTACTAAAGTTTTAATTTGTGCGGCTTTAAAGTAGTCCCTGATATTTGGCAGCGCGAGCCCACCTTTGTCTTTGTTTAGCTGTAGGGTTCTATATCTGATTCTAGGTCTCTTGCCCTGCCATATGAATCTTGAGATCCTTCTGTCCAGCTCCTGCCATGTTTTTTTGGGAGGTTCTACCGGTATTGTTTGGAAAAGGTATAGAAGACGTGGAAGTATATTCATTTTGACTGCTTCAATTCTTTGTGCAGTACCCAAGAATGGTATCATATTCCATCTTGCTAGGTCAGATTTTATTTTTGTCACCAGTGGATCATAGTTTAGTGATATAATTTTGTTGAGTTGTTTCGGGATATTGACCCCCAGATATTTCATAGATTCCGACTCCCAGTTAGTTTTGAGTTTGCTTAGTGAATAATGATTTGGGTCATAGTTGAATGTTAAAACTTGGGTTTTATGCATATTTAATTTGTACCCCGATAAATCTCCATACTCTGAAAAAACTGAGGTTAGTTCTGGTAAAGAAGTGTCCGGCTGCCCTAGGTATATTAAAATGTCATCAGCAAAGAGTGCTATTTTATGTTCCTTCTGACCAAGTGTAATACCTTGAATTTTTTGGTTTTGTCTTATCCATTGGCTCAGAGGTTCTATGAAGATTGCAAAGAGCAGTGGAGACAGGGGGCAGCCCTGACGACATCCTCTTTCCAGTTCAAAAGATGATGATAAATTACCGTTAATCCTTATTTTAGCTGTTGGTTTTTTATATAATGCCTGTATAGTTCTAATGAAGTTGTTATGAAAATTGAAACTGGATAAGATTCTATATAGTAAAGACCAGTCAACCGAATCGAATGCTTTTTCAGCATCTAATCCCAATATGACTGCATTTAAGTTATATTTTTTTATATGATGAATTATGTGTAAAGTGCGTCGAATGTTGTCTTGTGTCTGTCTTTGTCTTATAAAACCTGTTTGGTCTAAATGAATTAGGTCTGTCAGTATATTTTCTAACCTTTTGGCAAGGATAATGGTAAAAAGCTTATAGTCCTGATTTAGTACACTGATTGGTCTGTAGTTGGAGCACTCTAGTTTATCCTTTTCAGGTTTAGGTATAACTGCAATGACCCCTTCTCTCCAGGAGGGGGGGATTTCCCCTGTGTGGAGGACATAATTAAATGTTTTCAGGAGGAGAGGAGATAGTTGCTGTTTAAAGGTTTTGTACCACTCTGCTGTATAGCCATCAGCTCCTGGGGATTTGTTAGCTTTAAGTTTCATAATTGCTTTTTCCAATTCTTTAGGATGTATTTCTGACAGTAGTGTTTTATTTTGTGACTCCGTAAGTTGGGGAAGGTTTAATGTGTTTAGGAATGCCTCGGATGCGTTTTTATGTTTTTTGTGGGAGTATAAGTTCTTATAGTAATTCTCGAAGTTTTTAAGAATATCCTGAATTCTGAATTTTATTTCCTTTGATACTGGGTCTCTGATTTTGTAGATTGCTCTTTCTGTTTGATGTTTCCTCAATTTATAGGCTAGCAATTTTGCCGAGTTACTGCCTGCTTCATAGTATTTTTGTTTCAGAAATGTAAGTTTCTTCTGGATTTCTATTGTGTAGATCTCATTTATTTGGTTTTTAATTTCCTTAATCTTGAGCGAGTCAGTAGAATGAGTGTTGCCTTTGTGTTCTTTTTCTAGGTTCCTAAGTTCTGACTCTAATGTGGATAGTTTTTCTCGTCTTAGTTTCTTTTGGGTTGCCAGTTTTGCAATAATCTTTCCTCTTATTACAGCTTTACATGCATCCCACAGTATTAAAGGGGATACTTCTCCATTATCGTTATCTTCCAAATATCTGAGAATATCTGATTCCAATTCATCTTTCAATGGTCCTTTCAGGACATTTGAATTTAACCTCCAAGAAAATGTATTATTTGTGTATTTTTGGATATTTAAGTCCATGTAGATTGGACTGTGGTCGGAGAGATCCATCAGTCCTATTTTACATGTTTTTACTCTTCCAATGTCTCTATTAAACATAAAAAAAATAGTCAATCCTTGAGTAAGATGAATGTGGAGTTGAGTAAAATGTATAGTCTTTTACACTGGGGTTGAGTTCCCTCCACACGTCACAGATTCCCAATTCTTTTAGTAGCATCCGAGTCTTCCTGTTTTGGGTGTTATTTTGATGTGGGGAATTACCAGAAGCATCCCAGTATGGATTCAGTCTAAGATTGAAGTCCCCACCACATATCACTAAACCTTAAGCTTTAGTTATCATTAGGTCGAATACATTTTTATAAAATTTCCAGTTAGCCCCTGGGGGAGCATACACATTCAGCAGGGTGATATCTTCTCCCTCTAGCCGCCCAGTTACCAAACTGTATCTCCCTTCTTTATCTTTGTGTTCTGATTTTTTTTTCAAATGTAATTTTGGTTGATATCAATGTCGCTACTCCCCTCCTCCTCCCTGATTTATATGAAGATGAAGAGATCATTTTAAACCCTTGTCTACTGAGTTTATTGTGTTCCACGTCTGTTAGGTGGGTTTCTTGTAAAAGTATTATTCCTGCTTTGTCTTTTTTCATTTTGCCTAGAATCTTGGATCTTTTAACTGGATTCAGGATTCCTTTTACATTATATGAAATTATTTTGGTTACACCCTGTTTCTCCATTGTGTTGTTTTGTTTAGTATAACTGTGTGGTGGCCCTCTTTTGTGCTACTCAGAAACTGAAAGAACATTAAAAACAAGAAAAACATTAAGAACATAGTGTAAAAAACTTTAAAACAAAAAGCTGTCATAAGAACTTCCTGAGCTGAGGTCTTTTTAAAGACCCTGTAAGAGCCTTGATGGAGTGAAGGCTCTGAGGGAAATTCCTCAAACTCTGTTACGTGTTGAGGGCCCTCTCTTACCACTGAAAGTAGTCCCATGCTTTTAACGTGAGTTTCAGAACCCAATCCAAACTTGTAATGATTTTTTTTTTTTTTTTCCTTTTATGCCTAAACCCTGTGAAATTGTGTGCACCCTCCCACCCCCATCACATCAAACATTCACGCAAAAACAGTATTTGTTAGTATGAGGAGAACATGTGGATTATTGTCACATTTCTATTTTAACAAGTTTTTTTTTTTTTTTTTTATTACACAGACTTATTTGTTTCAAATAATATGATTGTTCCATGAAATGTTTTACCACATGCTGAATATGCATCTCCTTTAATGTTTGTTACCTTGTATGAGGGGGGTTGGATGTGCGGATTGATTCAAGAGAAAAGAAAAAAAAAAAAAAAAAAAAAAAGGTCGCTATTCCAACCTGAAAACGGATAGTTTATCCGCGACGCTCTGGTGCTGGGTTTCCCGCTGCTGGTCCGTGGATTTTGAAGGTCTTTGTGTTGTCCATGTTTGCGCTTTGATCTTCTCACTCGGGTCTGCTGCGGGTTTAAATACCGTTACCGGGAGGCCTCTTTTCGCCATGTCAGCTGTTGCTTCTTCCGCCGAATTATAGAGACACGTTTCATCGCCGTAGAAGACCCTTAACTTCGCAGGAAATGGTGTCTGAAAGCGCAATTTCTTCTCTCTTAACACCTTTTTCGCGTCATTGTATTCCCTGCGCTTTTTAAGGACCTCCGGGGCGTAATCGTGTTCCACGTAGACTTTTCTCTCCTGGTGCATAAATCCTTTTTTCTGCCAGGCCAGTCTTACAACCTCTTGTTTTATTTTGAAATTGGAAAATCTTACCAACACCGAACGTGGGGGCGCTTCCGCCGCCGGCCTAGCGGCTAATGAACGATGTGCCTTTTCTATCTTCAAGTCGGTGGTTTGTGGAATATCCAATTTCTCTCTTAGTAAGGATTCCACGCATTCTGCCATTGAGTTAAAACCATTTTCGGTTCCTTCTATCAGACCATGAATTCTTATGTTGTCTCTTCTTTGTTTTCCTTCTTGGTCGGTTAGCTTAGCCTCTATAGCTGCTTGTCTTTTGCGTAGGTCTAGCACAGAATCTTCGAGCACTTTTATTCGATCCTCTGTTTCCAAGATTCGGTTCTCGGCCTGGTCCACTCTGCTGTTTGTCCTTTTCAATTCTTCTCTGAATTCCCGAAATTCGGCCGTAACATCTCGGCGAAATCGTCGTAGCTCCTCAAATAGTGATTTCAGGCTAACCCTTTTGTTAGCTATCACCAGTTCCTCGTCTTCTGAACGGAGATCTTCCAGTTCAGATTCTCCGGCCGATACGTGTCCTGGCCTGGAGAATTTCAGTTTCTTCTGTTTTCCTTTAGACATGATGATTTTGTCTTTTGATTTTCACTCCTCCAAAAATCCGTTAAGTTTGATTTTCAACGTGTTATCCTGGATTGGGTCTGAGAACTTCAGTGTTAAGCTGCAGTCGCCATGGCGTCCAGACCGGAAGTCCGAGAACCACTGGTTTTTAAACATTGGTTTTATAAATTTTATTCAAATGTTCCACTTCTAATAGTCAGTTAGTTAATCCCTTCACACCTGAAGGTGTATATGGGCGGCGCCTATCTCCGTTTCTCTGACCCTAGGCCACACAGCTACTGTAAGTAGTGAAAGCTACAGCGGGGGGGGGGGGGGGGGTCAGTCCTCTGGTAGCTCTGTGTGTAACTTTACTTTCCCCATTCCATTATGCGGAGCACCATGCTAGAAGGCAGAAAGCACCATTTTTATATGGTCTTTGGTATGACCCGGCCGGGATTTGAACCCCTGCCTCCCGGGTGTGGGGCGGATGCTCTACCAACTGAGCCACCACTCCGGTTTCCACTTCTAATCAGTACTTTATATTGTATTGCAGTGAAACATGGCTAACAGACCTAGGATAGCAAGATTTACATTTGTCTGTTTGTCTGTCTGTTTGTTTGTCTGTTTGTTAGCACGATAACTCAAAAAGTTATGGACGGATTTTCATGAAATTTTCACAGATTGTCAGAAATGGGGTATCCTACAGATGACTAGATTTTGGTGGTGATCCGGATCACCGTCCACAAGAAAACCGCCATTACGCAAAATGCCATAATGGGTATCATGATCATCATCGCAACTACAATAATAGGTATCATCATCATCGTGATGATGATATGATGACTATGATGATGATGATCCAAGAGTGAACTGACAAGGACTGTCTAAATAAATGTAATGTTTTTCTTACAGTCTGCGTTTTGGTTATTTCTTGCAATAAAAGTATTATTAGCAAACACATTTTACATTAGATCATTATAAAATACCTGTCTTAAATACAGGGAGTAGTTTTGGTATGATAAACCTCCAACCAGCCATTTATAATAAGGATCCCTGTACAGAGCACAATGGGGTCATAAATGACCCCACTTGGTCATTTCAGTCTGTAAAATAGCTTGGTTGCTTGAGGGTTAAAATGCATGTATCTTAGTCTGACTGAAATCGTATAAAATTGAATTTCTCAAAGTTGGCCTAACAGCTTGATAATGTGGATCAAAGTGGAATAACTTCGACATGTAAACACCCATTAGACACAAACTGGCCCAGGTGACCTGTGCATGCTTCTAATCAAGCTTTCACCCTAGCCGGACTTATCTGCGGTGGAACCGAGTGATGGACATCAACTTTCTTTAGGGGCCTAGCCTCAAGTGGCTATTCAAGGGACTGAAGTATTTAGTTTGTTCTGTTCTTCATTAGATGGATGGATCAATCTGAAGCAATAAGAGTGACACGGATATTCACCAAGTTTAAAAAAAAATTGCCAAAATAAAATGCAAGTTTCCCAGTGATGAATGTTCATCCAAACCCAATCACAAGTCAGAGGATCTTTAGCTTGAGCGGGTCATCATAAATGATTGACTCACATTTCAATCCCATATATTACAGTCCCACTCTATTATTATAATGACAGGCAATAAAACGAGATACACTGCACCAGTCTTGTGGTTAATACATTATTCAGATTCCTAAAAGATGTGGGCGAATGCTGCTCTGTCTTCAGTCATTTTTTCCCAACAGAATGAAAGGAAAAGCCATCATTGCTGAGCTTAATTGCTCTGCATTCACTAGTTCATCTTTTATCAACCATTTAATCTCATCTCTAACTAAATTACTTTTAAAATCACAACTGTGTCATCCAAACCTCATTGTCCTACTAAATATATTAGAATAAGTTTCTCCAGTTTAACATCACAATGTATTTGTAACTGTCTGAGCTCCATAATCTTTCCATTTACCTCTTGGAAACTGCAGAAGCGCTTCAAGTGCAAGAAAATAAGCACACTTTAGATTAATGACAACATATAATCATTAAGGAGACATTCTTGAACCGTCATACCAAAACTCCCTTTTAACCTCGTCAGCTCAGTGAATGCTTGGACAAATGCATTCACTAAACTAGGCAGGACGGCAGGTCGGGTGCCAGCATGCCGTGCCACATGCTGAGACACTGGATCTCTTCTTTTCAGACAGGAGCAGGAGCTGCAGGAGTACTTACACTTGAATGAAAACACTGCAGAGAGAGCGGGGGATTCACAGCTTACGTACACAGCCGAGCAGGGTGGTGGTCAGATGGAAGGGAAAGAAGCTACCATCCGAGGGGGAAACTCATGCCAGAAATTTTAAAAACTATGAATAAATTTACATCAAATCAACACGGTCACTCCCTGATGGGGCAGATCTCATGTAGGAGAGGGCTCCTGTTGTGTTAGTGACGAAGATTACAATTTGCAGAGAGGTTGAAGAGAATGTATCAATCAAGTGGTTCTTATTTAGCTCAAGAAATATGATCAGAGGCGATGATGAGGGCGGAAACTGAAAAATCACCAAGAGCCAACATTCAATCTCGAGGAGATAACAAAGGGGAGACAAAAGACAGCTCCGGACGGCCGGGTGCCCCTGGGGCGGCTATGCTGTTATTATGTTGGAAAGGGCTGCTGAGCTGTGGTGTGGGGCAATTACAGAGCGAAGGACTGACTGGGGGAGGGTCCAGACACGTCAACCCGTCCATGAAGTGCGGAGAAGGAGGATGAATCCCCACGACAGCATGAAAAATGAAAGTGAAAAGCAAGGCAGATGACGGAGTGACAACCATCTGCATACTCCCGTGGAAAGACTTCTAGGCCTAAGCTACTTTCCCGTCAGCAGCAAAATTAATATCAAGTGATGTGTGCTGGACGTTATGCTGCGCTGGCTTGGATGAGTTCATCTGCAAGTATGTCACCGTTGGGCTGGTCTGAATGAATCATCTGTTGTTTTCGCCGAGAGCCTCAGCAGACACTGCGGTGAACACATTAGCCATGTCTATTATCTGTAACGTCACTGGGCTTTGGAAAGTCCTGGCTAGAAAAACCACAGCATCCAGGAGCAGTCCAGCTGGAGAACACAGGACAAAGAGGAAAAGTCAGTCCCAGAGTATCGTTTCAGTGGTTCGCCGGCCGCAAACAGAGGTCGTAGCCTTACAGCTATTGTGTGTTGTCATTTAACAGGCAGACAGCGGAAGTTGAAAACAGATCAAGTTGCAAAGGGGGAATGGGTTTTACGAGACACATGGTGTGACTGTTCCCTAAACTCTCACTTTGGTAACTTAAGCTTCTGAACTTCACCTTTTGATAAAGTCGCCATTGTCGCCCCTCATAACATTACAGACCTGCCAGTAAAGTGACCACAACAGACTGCAACACAAGCTCGGTGGTGTGAGACGCAACATTTGGCACTGCCAAATGTCTTGGGTCCAAACGGCGCACAGTTTTCCCCCTGCCCCGTGGCCCTGAAGGGATTCAGCGGAGCAGGTGTCTGCACAACATTCTTTACATAAGCTCTTGTCAAACGTGGCGCGCAGCAACAAGGCCTCACAGCTGCAGCACAATGGAGTCTCATTAAAGAACAGCTCTGCAGCCTGGCATGCACGCTTACAGCCTGGAGTCAAGGCAACAGTTTCGACAAGGTCAGTTTATAGGCAGGAACAGAGCTCGGGCAACACTAAACCAAACAGTGTGAATGGGAAAGTATAAACATGAGCGAGCACAAAAGGCTTGGTGGATTTACACTCACATTTAAATGAGACCACATGAATTCTTCAGCTTTTTAATCGGGTACCTAAAGAAGAGAGCTGAAGCATAAACCTGTATTCCTTGTTGTCTATTATAATTAGTCAGCTCAGCTTCTTTTATTCAAAAAAAAAAAACAAAAAAAAAACAACAACAACAAAACAAAACAAAAAAAAACCCAAAGTCAGGCCCCTAGTTAGTTGACCTAGTGAATGACAAGGTAGCAAATACCGTGGGGCAAAAAAGTATTTAGTCAGCCACCAATTGTGCAAGTTCTCCCACTTAAAAGATGAGAGAGGTCTCCAATTTTCATCATAGGTATACCTCAACTATGAGAGACAAAATGAGAAAAAAAAAAAGTCCAGAAAATCACATTGAAGGATTTTTAATGAATTAATTGGTAAATTCCTTGGTAAAATAAGTATTTGGTCACCTACAAACAAGCAAGATTTCTGGCTCTCACAGACCTGTAACTTCTTCTTTAAGAGGCTCCTCTGTCCTCCACTCGTTACCTGTATTAATGGCACCTGTTTGAACTCGTTATCAGTATAAAAGACACCTGTCCACAACCTCAAACAGTCAGACTCCAAACTCCACTATGGCCAAGACCAAAGAGCTGTCAAAGGACACCAGAAACAAAATTGTAGACTTGCACCAGGCTGGGAAGACTGAATCTGCAATAGGTAAGCAGCTTGGTGTGAAGAAATCAACTATGGGAGCAATTATTAGAAAATGGAAGACACACAAGACCACTGATAATCTCCCTCGATCTGGGGCTCCATGCGAGACCTCACCCTGTGAGGTAAAAATGATCACGAGAACGGTGAGCAAAAATCCAGAACCACACGGGGGGACCTAGTGAATGACCTGCAGAGAGCTGGGACCAAAGTAACAAAGGCTACATCAGTAACACACTACGCCGCCAGGGACTCAAATCCTGCAGTGCCTGACGTGTCCCCCTGCTTGCCAGTACATGTCCAGGCCCGTCTGAAGTTTGCTAGAGAGCATTTGGATGATCCAGAAGAGGATTGGGAGAATGTCATATGGTCAGATGAAACCAAAATAGAACTTTTTGGTAAAAACTCAACTTGTCGTGTTTGGAGGAGAAAGAACACCATACCTACTGTGAAGCATGGGGGTGAAAACATCATACTTTGGGACTGTTTTTCTGCAAAGGGACCAGGATGACTGATCCGAATGAATGGGGCCATGTATCATGAGATTTTGAGTGAAAACCTCCTTCCATCAGCAAGGGCACTGAAGATGAAACGTGGCTGGGTCTTTCAGCATGACAATGATCCCAAACACACCGCCCGGGCAACGAAGGAGTGGCTTCGTAAGAAGCATTTCAAGGTCCTGGAGTGGTCTAGCCAGTCTCCAGATCTCAACCCCATAGAAAATCTTTGGAGGGAGTTGAAAGTCTGTGTTGCCCAGCAACAGCCCCAAAACATCACTGCTCTAGAGGAGATCTGCATGGAGGAATGGGCCAAAATACCAGCAACAGTGTGTGAAAACCTTGTGAAGACTTACAGAAAACATTTGACCTCTGTCATTGCCAACAAAGGGTATATAACAAAGTATTGAGATGAACTTTTGTTATTGACCAAATACTTATTTTACCGAGGAATTTACCAATTAATTCATTAAAAACCCTTCAATGTGATTTTCTGGATTTTTTTTTTCTCATTTTGTCTCTCATGGTTGAGGTATACCTATGATGAAAATTGGAGACCTCTCTCATCTTTTAAGTGGGAGAACTTGCACAATTGGTGGCTGACTAAACACTTTTTTCCCCCACTGTATGCATGTTAAGTTCAATAATCAAATCAACCTTTATTGTCATGTTGCTGTACATACAACTGTAGTGCAGGCAAGATTAAATTACGTTTATTAATATATTATAACTGTATTACTGTATATTAATACCGTAGATCCTGCATCACACTGTAGTTTTAAATATTGGGGAAAATATATATGCATTAACCACCCCCCCCCTCCACACACACACTCTTTCTTAATATTCCACAAACATATCTCGCATCTCTTCCAGTAGTCCAGCACAGAGCAGGCCTGACTGTGTTTCAGTGTCATTTAATCTGCAAGGGTCAAATTCTTCAAAAGTATTAGGGAGGATTAGCTCATTTTCTGTTTGCTCTCATGGCCAAATTAGACTACTTACTAAACCTTCTAATGAAGGCTCCAGTGTGGCACGACGACGGGCTTTTCTACAGCTGGACCAACTGCAATATGGAAACACCAGGAAGGAAGGTTCGCCTTAACGGATTAAAAGGTTCCCTCTGAAGGGCCAAAGCTTTAACTAAAAGGTGTCTACAAGTATAAGCAAGTTGAATTTTTGCTTTAATATCAACTTTTACCTGCCACAATGAAAAGTGTTGGTGCACTGAAGTAATATGCTGATTACTGATGTCAAAAGCCGATACTTATAAGTGTCAAATCAACTTTGAACTAGCTCGGTGCTGGAAAATAAAAAAATAACTGGATGTTATGAGTGTAAGATTTCTTTGGCACATGAACCGCTCCTTATTTTTGCTCCATCTGTGCTGCTTCTCTAGGTGCCATCTTTGAATTTCACACCTTCCGTGAAGTTTTAATGCCTACAGATAATCTAATTATTTTACATGCAGTGCAAATTAATTCTTAAGTTGAAGCTTATTTTAAAGCCGTTGCAAGTATTTTTTTTTTTTAATTATTTGCATCAAACATTAGGTTTGATACCAGGCATACCATTTTTGAAACTTTTCTAAATGCAAGAAAGCTTTTAAAGTTAGATACATTTGTACTTCCTTTCATCTTGGGTAAGTCTAGGGACAACAATTTTTTCCAAGAGTCAAAAACAAAATATCCCAATAACACGAGGTTAGAAATCTGGTTTAAGTCACTGCAGCCTGTTGACATCGCTATGCCACACTGTGTGAATGAACAAAGGAGCAGTCATTTACAACACAAGTCTGGGGAAACCAAGGAGAGACACGAGCAGATCAAGACCATCACCACCTGCACATTGAACAGTTTAGACCCCTTCTTCAGTTTAGCAGCTTCTTCGGTCACAAGGCAACAAGGATGAGATGCACGATGGCCAGGATCTAAAGCACTTTTCAGCATTTCTGTGACATTGTGATGAAAGGCGTCCTTAGCCCCACTCTGAAGCCCCTTGCACCCTTCTCCCCTGTCTGAGGGCAGAGAGAGAGACAGGCAGGGGGACTTGGACAAAAGGTCAGTCTCCGTTTCTGTGATGTGACTCCATCAGAATAAATTCACAATCCACATTTTAACTTCTACCCCCACACTTTAGTCGGGCTGGGTTCTCACTTCACGCTGGCCAAGGTATAACTGATTTGCATGCACTGCTCCGCTCCCTCAGTCTCCATGTAAGGCAGCGGCAGCCCGTCGGACAGCTGGACATCACGTGAACACGAGGCGGATACCATCACCGCTGCAGATGTGCTGACCTCGAACACCTTACTCTTCTGCTCAAAGCATAATCTACTCAAGATTTAGCAACCTGCCAAGATGAAACCTCTGTAAAAGCACACAAGCAGAATCACGTCATTCAGCATAAAAGGCATTATGGCAAATTAAAGCTTTTAGCTCATTATAAAACTATGAGGTCTACATCTGTCATCCCTCCCCCACCAGGGACAGACTACCCCCAACTTTATGTTAACAATTACAGACTTTGTTCTCTTTATTTAATAATTCAAATCCTTTCTTGGTTACATAACAAACATCTCCTGCTGTGGTAAGGCCTGAACAACCATTGAAAAAAAAGAAAAGGGAACAGAGTGCACAGGGAGGTGAGGTGGACGGACAATCTGATATTCTTAAGTGGGAGAGGAGTCTCTGAAGGGAAGAAAGAAAAAATGCATCTTTCAGCAGGAGATGAGCTCAGCTAGCACAAAGTCAAAAAAAAGGATTCTCAGAGGACAGTGGAGCGTCGCTGTTCACGGAGCTACGGCATCGACCGAGCCCGCCGCCGGGTCAACATCATACACACGTGAGGCGTATGTAATTGCAGATAAACGTTCTCTTATAGCACTGTGACAGTCGCATCAGAAAAATCCATCAGCTTCTGTTACTAAAAGCCAAATGCAAGACCTCATACTGGCCTTTATTAAAGCCCATTTCTTTCTCACTGGCCTGCAAAATGCAATTCTCATCCTTAAATGTCACGCACCTAATTATACCTGAAACAATGACTATGTGCATTTTCCCCCTTGACCACCTCCTGCTTAATCAGAGCCAATAAAAAAACCGACACAATAAGCCACTAATTACAGCCGCAGCTAAAAATTATTTCCATTAGTGTGTAATCTGGTAATTGTAAAATAAACAATTAACAGCAAAAATCATGTCGGTTAAAAAAAAAAAAAAAAAAAGAAGCTATTCAGAGAAATGTTTTTGGGCGATACATTCAGACTGTTTTTATTCAGGTGAATTACTTGGTGACCAACAGAACCAACATTTTCCATGTGGGGAGCTGAAATAAGCAAATATTTAACTTCTTCCCTCCAGGAGACCAAGACTGAAGACTACTTAATAATCTTGAGTTTATGTTGTCTCAATTAAATAAACAAACAACAAGCAAAAAAACGCCATCTCAATTATGACTAAAAACTGCTTGAATGATAGAAAGACTACAGGGCAAATTAATGCACGAATCCCAGAATGTTTGAATAGAATTTTACAGAGTATTATAAATGTCCCTATGCATAAAATCATGCATCGACTAGTGAAGGATCAGGAGTAAAAAAAAAACAAAAAAACAATGCCATTAGGGTTTTTTTTGTTTTGTTTTTTTGCTAGGTCACAATGAGGATTTGCCGACTGGACCAACAGCCCGCAGGCCTCCGCAAACCTGAGCTGCGGAGCTGCACTGCAATATTCCCATCGGGCTGATCCAGCAACAAGAGCATGAACAATGCTGATGTTGATGCCACAGATATTTTCCGCTTGGAGTAAGAGCACAATAAGGCTTGCACTGTGGACGTGCTCAGCCCCAGACAACAAGACGCCCCCCCCCCCCCCGCCCCTTCCCAACTCTCCATCATCCCTGAGCCTTATTCACGCCTGGACTTCATTATGAAGTGCAACGGAAATCATCATTGGCAATCCAAAAGAATTTACAAGACAATGATTCAGTCCAAGTCATGCCTCACGCTCACGCGGAACAGCCGAGGCTGTACAGGCGTAAGAAGAAAAAAAAAAGGCTCATCCAATTTGAAATAAATAATCAAAATAATGGGAGGTTTCTAAACATTTCAGGCCACCATAGTTTCAGGAGATAAACAAGGTTGAGCAGAACTTTGTTTCCCCAGTCTGCATTCCTTCCTCTTCAAAGCACAATCGGGCCTCATCTTGGGGTCACATTTTTTCTTTGTTTGGCCAGTTTTAAGTCTGTGGCACCATGTTGCCCTGCAAGAGTCATCAGAATTCACGGACACGCCTGACTGAAGCTGTGCAAATGCAGCTGAGCGTGGTGCCTTTGTTTCTGCCCGATGGTGTGGCTCACAGGCAGCCGGGACGAGACCTGTGCAGCAGACCAGAGGCGTCCGCCGACAAAACCCGCACAACACCGCATCACCGGACAACATGCTCCATTTTCCCAACGCTGCAGTCATCCACGTGGACTATAGCTCGTGTGTATTTTTACTTTGTCATAGCTTTAGTAATTAAATCCCATTTCATTTGCTGCAATCTGAATTAACAAAATAAAATTGATATTTATTGTAAAGTAAAAGGTCTTGATTATTGTTCATGAAACAACAAATACAATAAAATGTGTTTACAGTCTAAAGAAATGTCTCAAAACAATAAATCTACGCAGTCCCCTAAATTATAAGATAAACCAAAATAGCTTGTTGATTAAATCAGGAAATTGAGGCAAACTGCGGATGGGATGAGTCTGTTTTTGGACGGCGTGTATGGAAGCAGCTATCAGGAAAATACCAGACGACATAGTGCATCCTGTCAGCTGTTACATGGGGGTTAAAAAACATCACCATGAATGTAAATAGAGAAGAGGATCACAAGTTCGCACCCTCAACTTTTAACAAGCTAAAAACGTCTGGGCTGGATCCAGACTAGACCAGCGGTCCTTGCTCTGGCTCCGGCCGCTACCAGGCGGCTGGAATCGGATTTCAGGAAGCCACATTTCACACATCAATTCCTCACAATCTATACGCAAAACGTGGCATCCATACATTCACACAGGTTGGACACACTTGTGCACTACTGTGAAATTTAATATCGGCTTTTTATTTGTACTTTCCTTAAGCACGTGTTCAGTGTTACTCTTAATATCAGTGAAATATGATTAGAGGGTGGCATGAATTATTCCATTCGAGTTTGAAATCTGACTCAATTTCGAGGCATTCTGACTACATATTAACAATGCAGAAATTTTAAACTACACCTGTGCTTTAATGGGGGAAATCAGTCTTGTAGTCTATTTATTTTGTCTTTTTATGAGTTTTCAGCGCAGGTAAATGAGCGAGAAGCTCCAGAGAGCAGCAGCCGCGGTCGCCTCCTCCTCCTCCTCCTCCTCCTCTTACCTTTTTGTGCCGGTCTTTGAAAGGCAACGCGGGCCACGGCATCTCCTGCAAAAAGTCCTGCCAGTGTTTCTGATCCTGATCGGACGAGATGAAGACGACTTCCAGTTTATCCTTGTGCTCCGACGTCTTCTTGAAGCGGCCGTAAAACTCGCACAGGCTGCCGTTGAACTGCTTGCACGGCGCGTTCAGGCTGCAGCCGAAGAAGAGCCCGACCAGGGACAGCCTGGCGCCCAGGGACTGCACGTCCACCTCGGCTTTCTCGCTGTTGACGAGCCGCTCCCCGAGCAGACTCACCAGAAACTCCGACATGCTCGATCGACGCAACGGCTTTCCCTCGGCCCAGACCGCTGCGCGTGTTAAACCGCTACCGAGTCCCGGCGGCGCCCGGCGCTTCCTCCAGCTCCCGTGTGCGGTTGTGGGTGAGCTCGCAGCGCCGGCGAGGCGTCGCTGTTTCTGCGTCTCTCCGCCCCTGCCGTCGGTCCTCCCGCTGCGGAGCTCTGTGCAGGAATGCGCTCCGCTTAAATGGCCCTGACTGCAACAGAGGTCCTTTCTCGGCGAAGCGCACACCTTCACCGTGACACTTAGTGCTCGGTTTGTGACTATCACTCTGTGCCGACTTATTCTGGTTTTGATTTTCTTTTCGTTGTTAAAAGCCGAAAATAAAAACAATCCCATATATGTTTAAATTTAGGCTTTACAGCTTAATATCATTTTTTTAAGCTTACAGCACAATTGAACTCCAGCTTTTGAATTTAAATAATAAAAAAAAAAACAGTATATGCGAAAACTCCCACCTTTTATTAGTTTTATTAGATATGTATAATTAGAATCTATCTCAATCAAAGCGTTTTGAAATCTCTTTTCAACAGTTTGTGGAAAACTTTCAGACTCATGAGAATGTGCTGCCACCTACTGGTCATTTTTCTAAAGTTATTTTTCTTCCTCAGCCACACCATACTCTGTTCATGACTACGGTATCTGTGCACTCACAGGTGCACAGATACGCCTAAATTTTGCAATCATATTACATGCATGAAACGCGAAAACGAGATTTTTTTTTTTTAAATCCCAGTTTTGCTACAGAAAGCGAAAAGAAATTCCAGAATCCACCCCTTGATTCAGATCTATGCCACACACACTAATACCCACCTCTAAAATATACCCGAATTGTCATCAAGTTCCATGTAAAACCAAGGAGCTTTTAACTGCATAAAAGCTCCTTGGTAAAACTGTCTCATAAATTTGTGTAAATATTTTTAAAAAGGGGGGGGGAAACCCCACTTGCACAGTTGCAAAAGACAGAAAAATCCTTGATCCTCTGATATCTTGAAGCACTCAGAGCACAAACCTCCACCATGGCAGCTTATTTTTCCTCTCAGGTTTTAATCACCTCCATCAAGGAGGTTATGTTTTTACCGGGGTTTGTTTGTCTGTTTGCCTGTTACAAACATAACTCAAAAAGTTATGAACGGATTTTGACAAAATTTTCAGGACAAGTCCCAAATGGGACAAGGAAGAAATGATTAGATTTTGGGAGTGATCCGGATCACCATCTGGATCCAGGAATTTTTTAAAGGATTCTTTATCATTGCAAGATAGGGCCATTTTTAGCATATGTGTATATAACTCTACAGTAAATGGTCAGGACACTTGCCAAAAAAATACAGGATAAGATCCCCATAGGTTCTACAAAATATCAAAGACTGATCCGGATCCTGCAAAAAATCCAGATACTGTGATCCACAACAGGAAATAATAGGGGATCTTTGGAATTTTCATCACTGTAAGGTAAATTAAGATATAAACATACAACAAACACCAAAATATAGCCAAGACACTGAGGAATCAGTAGTGTGCCAATGGATTTGTTGCATCTTCAAAAGCTATGGAGCTATATCCAGAAGAAAACCGCCATTACCGAAAAAGTGATTTTTGTCAATAACTACTCAACTGATAAAGATATCAATGTGAATCCGATTGCTAAAGGTATGTTTTGATGGTCAAGGAATCTGAAAATATAGATAAAATAAATGTATGACTATTATATTTGTGGAAAATCCCAATATTAGGGGGAACTGAGGTACTTGGCGGAGGTCTGCGCTCTCAGAGTGCTTTTCTAGTTTTTCATAACACATGCAGACTAGTAAACTCATTATTTTAGCAGTCATATACATAACAGTCTGATATTTATCAGATAAAAGCCATTATCTGATTAAAAGAAATCAGATACACACCTACAGTAGTTTATTGCCTAATAATCCATTTTTTCAGCATATTAATACCTTTTTGATTTTTCTTTTTTTTCCTCCAACTGGCAATGCAAATATACATATAAGTAAAACAACAGCATATACAGATGCTATAAAGACAACTATAGGCAAACATTTTTGGAGCAAGGGGAAACTTGCATTTAGTGCATGTATATATAAAAAAAGTATCATGAGTCATAATTTAACTCAAAGAGCTAAGTCTTTATCAAACTTAAAAACAAAAAGGCCTGAAATGCCGCGCTTATGTGTGATGAGTATAGAAAATATGAAAGTTTAGCTTTGTTGAAGAAACTTTTTTCACAATATTCAAATTTTTTGAGATGCACAACTAATTCTTAAGGAGAAATATATGATTTTTCTTCTGGACAGGACAAACTACAGAAATGCTGATGCTCTGAAGAGTTTCTGTGAAAATGGCAGGGGTGTGATTTAGGAAACATAAGAAGATTCCCTTTATTGATCCCAACCTTGGAAATTATTTAGAAGTAATACAACCCTGACCTGTGATGCTATGTTGAAAATTAAACAGGAAGTTTAAGCTTTCTATCCTGTGCTTGTGGGAAGAAATCCAACTTTATTTTTTTTTTTTTTTGCAAACTGATTATTGAAATCATGTAAACCTGTCCAGTGGGATTGTTTCCAGTTATTTGTTTATTGTGAGCATGTAAACGGGCTCAGTCTGTTTGCACCATCTGCTGGTGACCACCCAAGTTTGCATCACAACTTTATTTAAATGTCCCTATGCATTTGTCCATCACTGACATCATCAATAATTCAATAACACAGTAACAAAGACGTGTTGAAACAAATTAATTTTTTACTGTGAATTTCCCTTGGGATCAAAGCTCACACATTACAAATTTTTAAACACCAAGTAGTGCTTCATTCAAATTTAATGGCAAACAAACACAAAAACAGTCACAATATGTAAAAATCCTAAGAAAGTTTTATCACCAACTAGTGTACTAGGCTGCTAAATCAGAAGAAGCATTAACAGCCTTGACTAAGAGACCAGCACAGACCGACTGACTGCACATAGATAACAGCAACTGAAATGTAAACGACTTACTTTTGTTCTCCAGCACATTTTCGGATAATTGTCACAAAGGACATGTTTATTTTTGGTTGTAAAACTGTTAAACAGTTGTTTAGTTCTATAAAACTGAATCAGCTGAAGGGGTTTCATGTTGAAGTTTTAACGCAGGGAGGATGTTGGTTTGTTTGCAAGGAATATAACCGCTGTGAGACTGTTCAATCCTCAGTGAACATCATCTTCACCAGATCAGCTTTGAAGCATTCTTCCTCCACCAGCTTTTGAGGCTGAAACAGAAACGATTGCACACAAATTTATCTCAATACCACAAGAACAGGTCTTTGATAGTCTTAAACAGAACATGAACTTTATCTGTTCTTTTGTTAACTAATCCGTAAGGACGTTTGTGTGAGTAAAGTATTTAATTCTTTATTCTACAATAACAACTGAAGCTAAAAGTATGAAAATACATTCTTACTGTGCCATATCGCAGCAGAGTGGGAACTCCAGTCAGCTTCAGGTTTTTCTTGAAGTCATTACTTGGATCCTTCCAGCTGAAGAGTGGGAAAAAAGAAATCAAAAAGAAGAGGAATGATTTCACCACAAAATATTATATGTAGCCTATTAAAAATATTTTGGGATTCTGACTGCGTCTTAATAATAAACACCAAAATTAATGTCATAGAGTAAAGCCAACATGTCTAAAAATATACATATAATGTTACAATATATCAGACCACAACATATGATACACTATATTGCCAGAAGTATTGGGACACTCCTCCAAATGAATAGGCACCAATGCACAAAGCAAAGCCCATAAAGACATGGATAAGGACCTGCACTGATAAAGCGTGTTTTCTACTCACAGAGACCACTCAAATTGACTAGTAGGTACACTATCACATCAGAGACAGAGATGCCTGGGGACAATTTAGAGTTACCAATTAACCTAGCATGCAGGGAACCAGAGCCCCGGAGTAAACCCACGCAGCACAGGGAGAACATGCAAACTCCACACAGAAAGGTTCCCACCCCTGCCAGCCTGGGGAGTCGAACCCTGAACCTTCTAGCTGTGAGGCAACAGTGTTAACCACTGTTCTCTGCACTGCACTGTGCCAACCACTGTACCAACATGCTGCCCATGAGCAAGTTTGGTGCGGAGGAACTTGACTGGCCTGCACAGAGCTCCAACCTCAACCTGACAGAACACCTTTGGGATGAATTACAGCGGAGACCGTGAGCCAGGCCTTCTTGTCCAGCATCAGTGCCTGACCTCACACTCCTAAACTTTGTGGAAAGCCTTCCCTGAAGAGTTGAAGCTGCTATCCTTCTTCTTCTTCTTTTAGATTTGATTGGCGGTTGGCAACCAGCTTACAGGTGCATTACCACCACCTACTCTTATCTTCCTTTATAGTTTCCTTGTGGCATCCTGTCACGACCATTGCATGTAATCTTGAACTTTTAAAGATTATTATAAATTTGACAAATGACTTTCAAATTTACAGGAAAAACGTTTCAAATTTTCAAGAAAAAAGTTCAAAATTGATGAGAAAAACTGCAACTTGAGAAGAGCATTGTAAATTTACAATGAAATGATAGAAAAAGATGAAAAAAAATCATTTGTGAGGAAAAAGGAACCAATTGTGTATGTGTAAGCTCAAACTGTAAAAATACTGGAAGTGAGTCTTCCCCAGTAGTGTTGTGTCATCATCATAATCATCATAGCAGTCTGTCGGGGGTGACAATGACTGTTTCATTTAGGTCTGATCAGATTCCTCCACACAGCTCTGTCCTTAGCCTTCCACTGCCAGGAACTCCTGTCTATGTCCAACTTCTTCAGGTTTCTTTTTACAGTGTCTTTAAATCTGAGCCTTGGTCTACCATGATTGCGTTTTCCCTCGCATAACTGTGAGTAGAGTAAATGCTGAGGGAGACACTGGTGATCCATCCTCTCAACATGTCCGAGCCATCTCAGGTTCATCTGTATTAGCATGTCCTCCATTGACCAGTTCGTTTCAGCACTTCTGTGTTGGCTATCTTGTCTTTCCATGAGATGTTCATGATGGCTCGGAGGTGTCTCATCATGTACACATGGAGTTTCTTTACCTGCACCCTGCAGATAGTCCAAGTTTCAGCACCATACAACAGGGTAGCCAGTACTGTCACTCTGTACACTTTGCATTTCACAAGGGTAGACACATGTCATTTGTTCCACACTCTCTCCCTCAAGTTTCCAAACACAGCACTCACTCTTTCCATTCTGACAGATAGCTCATCCTCCAGCCTAGCATTCTCTAAAACAGTCTGTGTGTCTGTCAGGACACATAGGACCGCCTATGATGTTCCTATGATGTCTATGATAGGACTCGCTAAAAGATCATAGGACTGCCTATGATGTTCCTATGATCTCTACATCATCATCAAAGATCATAGGACTCGCTATGACATCATCAAAGATCAAATACAGGCATCATAGGACCCGCCATGCCATCATCAAAGATCAAAGGCAGTCATCACTCACAATCATAGGATTCACTATGCCATCATCAAAGATCAAATGCAGGCATCATAGGACTCGCTATGCCATCATCAAAGATCAAAGGCAGTCATCACTGATCACTCTATATATAATTCAAGAAATCTGTCTCACGATGTCACAATCATAGGACTCACTAAAAGATCATAGGACTCGCTAAGACATCAAAGATCAAAGGCAGGCATCACTCACGATCATCGGATTTGCTATGACATCAAAGATCAAAGGCAGTCATCACTCACAATCATAGGACACGCTATGACACCATCAAAGGTCAAAGGCAGGCATCACTGAACGACTGCTGACGTGCTTGCTTACACCCTTGCTTGCATCTGCTTTCTACAGGCATGCAGAAATACATGCTTATACTTGGTTTCTATGAGCATGCATAGGTATGCACTAGTACACTAAAATCAGGAGATAAAGTAACTCAAAGATAAAAAGTAAAAAAAACAACTAGTAAACAAATCCTCTGTCTACAGATTTTGAAATCATAAAGAGTAAAATACTAACTAGGCTCTTTCTCCGACTTGACAGTAGATGAAAACCGATCCTTCGGGAAGGTGAGACATTTGCCCTCTCACAACTGGCTCCGCTGTAAAATCAGACACCATACCGTTAGATATAACAAGAGTAGAAAGGTGCCATACAGAAGAAACATACAGTACTTTGTTTTTGTAACTGCACAGTGGAAACCCAAGAACAACAACGTGACAGCAGAATTATTCAAACAACGGAAAGTTTTGACATTTTGAAAATATAATTTAGAATGGGGGTTAAATAATTCAAAGTACAACTTTACTTTCAAGTATTTAAAGTTTGCTGCAAAACAGGTTTTCATGGCCTAGTAAAAGGTCCTGCATGCAACTTTCACAGGATAAGAAAAGAGAGTTCTCTTGTACAGAAATAGCTCAGAAAGAAAAACTGTTATCTTCCTACTGGAAGAGAAAAGAAATTTCTGAGAGCTTGTTTCTAATATCCAATTATTGCTTTGCTGCAAAAACAAAGTGAATAAAAACTAACATACAGCACCTTTAAACCTCAGATGGTACATTCTCACAAAGCATAACTGGCCCTATGAAGTCAAATCTGTTTCTTCTACCAGCTAACAGGTGCATTACCGCCACTGACTTGATTATCATCACTCTATATCTTTGTATAACTCTGTATCTTCTGTACTCTGTATAACTCTGTATCTTCTTTCCAACAGCTGTCACATTATTGAACTTAGTTCCCCACTGACTCTCTTACCATCATCTCTTACCATCCTCACCTGTACATAACTGCGCACCTAACTTATTGTACATTATTTGCACATAACAGTACTCTTAACTTTCTGCACTGCTGCATATATTTGCATATATTTGCTTAAATTGCACATACTGTCAATTACTGTATATACTGCACTGCTGTCCTTTGCACTTCTGATTGGATGCTAAACTGTGTTTCGTTACCTTGTATTCATACATGTGTAATGACAATAAAGTTGAATCTAATCTAATCTAATAAGGAGTTCTTATAAGGAGTTCTGAACAACTTATGTGTGGAAAAAATTATCCATCCTTAGACTGTGTCCTCGGCGGCAGCAATAGCTGTGCCAGTCAGCCAGCCAACACTGGCACAACATCACTCTATATATCATTAGCCTTATTTCTTCTTGTCAATTCTTCTTCTTCTTCTTCTTCTAGACGTGATTGGTGGCTGGCAACCAGTCCACAGGTGCACCACCACCACATACTTCATTCTATCTCTTGTTTTCTACTCAAGTCGATATCGAGACTGGCCTGGGAGACCGACATCTTGGCCATGGCAGTTGCCGCAGCCAAGATGTGTAGAGTGATAATATTGAGTGCATGCAGCTATGAGGAAAACATAATCAAGTCAGTGGCGGTAATGCACCTTTGAGCTGGTTGCCAACCGCCAATCAAATCTAACAGAAGAAGGTATTGAGTGAAGTGATGATATAGAGTAAAGTACGAGGAGACGAAGAAGAGTGATGTCTGAAGATAAAGTTGAGGTTCGATTGGACACAGCAATGATGATAGAAGGACTACAGCTCCTGACCAGATAGTGATATATAAAGTGAAGTACGTGGCGATAATGCACCTGTAAACTGGTTGCCAACCGCCAATCAAATCTAAAAGACGAAGAAGTCTCCACAACAATCTTAATATCATCTTCTTCTTCTCCTAGACTTGATTGGCGGTTGGCAACCAGCTCACAGGTGCATTACTGCCACGTATTTCACGCTTCTTCTTCTTTTAGATTTGATTGGCGGTTGGCAACCAGCTTATAGGTGCATTACCGCCACTCTTCTTTTAGATTTGCGTCAAATCTGTTCTTCTTCTTCTTTTAGATTTGATTGGCAGTTGGCAACCAGCTTACAGGTGCATTACCGCCACTGACTTGATTACCCTCACTCTATATCTCTGTATAAGGAGTTCTGAACAACTCCTTATGTGTGAAAAAATTATCCGTTCTTGGACTGTGTCTGAGGTGCGGCTGATAAGGAGTTCAGTCCTCCCAGCAAGCCTACATCAAATCTGTTTAAATGCATATCACTCTATATATAATTCAAGAGTGTGTCTTCTTCTTCTTCCTTTAGATTTGATTGGCAGTTGGCAACTAGCTTACAGGTGCATTACTGCCACTGACTTGATTATCCTCACTCTATACCTTTGTATAAGGAGTTCTGAACAACTCCTTATGTGTGAAAAAAATTATCCGTCCTTGGTCTGTGTCCGAAGTGCGGCCGAGATGCATCATCATCTTCTTTTAGATTTGATTGGTAGTTGGCAACCAGCTTACAAGTGCATTACCACCACTGACTTGATTATCATCACTCTATATCTTCTTCATCTTTTAGCTTTGATTGGCGGTTGGCAACCAGCTTACAGGTGCATTACCACCACATACTTCACTCTATATCATCACTCTATATTCTCCTCGAATCACAGGTGCATTACCACCACACACTCTATATACAGTATGTCTGTCTGTCTTCTTCTTTTAGATTTGATTGGCAGTTGGCAACCAGCTCACAGGTGCATTACAGCCACTGACCTGACCATCATCACTACTCCTTATGTACGAAAAAATTATCCGTCCTTGGACCATGTTCGAGGTGTGGCTGATCTTGGCCGTGTCTGTATCATCACTCACCCCCTTCTTACTCGTATAAGGAGTTCTTAAGAGCATCTGTCATGACCATAGGACTCGCTGAAAGATCATAGAATCACCTATGATGTCTACATGGTGTCTATATGACACCATATAGACACCATAGTATACAGTGATTCAAGAAAAACTGTGTGTGTGATCAAAGGCAGGCATCACTCACGATCATAGGACATCAAAGATCAAAGGCAGGCATCACGCACGATTATAGGACTCGGAAGTTGCCACAGCCAAGCTATATAAAGTGATGAGATACAGTGGGGTCGGGCTCAAATGACATAATGTTACACACTCTTGTACAGTAGGTGGCGGTATGCACCTTGCAGTTAGTTGCTTGCTATCCGCCAGTAACCGAGAGAAGTGAAGTACGTGGCAGTAGATTTTTTGATTTATATATAGAGTGATAGGCTAGAGTGATATAGAGTGAAGTACGTGGTGGTAATGCACCTGTAAGCTGGTTGCCAACCGCCAATCAAAGTCTAAAAGAAGAAAAGAAGATCATAGGACCCGCTATAACATCAAAGATCAAACGCAGGCATCACTCACGATCATAGGACTCGCTATGACATCATCAAAGATCATACAGTGGGGCAAAAAAGTATTTAGTCAGCCACCAATTGTGCAAGTTCTCCCACTTAAAAGATGAGAGAGGTCTCCATTTTTCATCATAGGTATACCTCAACTATGAGAGACAAAATGAGAAAAAAAAAAAATCCAGAAAATCACATTGAAGGATTTTTAATGAATTAATTGGTAAATTCCTCGGTAAAATAAGTATTTGGTCACCTACAAACAAGCAAGATTTCTGGCTCTCACAGACCTGTAACTTCTTCTTTAAGAGGCTCATCTGTCCTCCACTCGTTACCTGTATTAATGGCACCTGTTTGAACTCGTTATCAGTATAAAAGACACCTGTCCACAACCTCAAACAGTCAGACTCCAAACTCCACTATGGCCAAGACCAAAGAGCTGTCAAAGGACACCAGAAACAAAATTGTAGACCTGCACCAGGCTGGGAAGATTGAATCTGCAATAGGTAAGCAGCTTGGTCTGAAGAAATCAGCTGTGGGAGCAATTATTAGAAAATGAAGACATACAAGACCACTGATAATCTCCCTCGATCTGGGGCTCCACGCAAGATCTCACCCCGTGGGGTCAAAATTATCACAAGAACGGTGAGCAAAAATCCCAGAACCACACTGGGGGACCTAGTGAATGACCTGCAGAGAGCTGGGACCAAAGTAACAAAGGCTACATCAGAAGCACACTACGCCGCCAGGGACTCAAATCCTGCAGTGCCAGACGTGTCCCCCTGCTTAAGCCAGTACATGTCCAGGTCCGTCTGAAAGTAGAACTGAAGTGAATGGCATTGAACGGCACTGGGTGATAGTACATACAATTATAAAGATAATTTATCATTGGCACCCCCTGCACCAATCCCGGAATCTTGGAGAAAATCGCGATTTTGAATTTCCTGCCCTGAAAAATCCGACGAATCCGCCGATTATCGGGAAGTGCAGCCGGAGTTCCGCGTGACATCATGAATTGGGCCCAGTCCTCCATGTTTACCATTGCGAGCACGTCGACACTGGTTGTTTTTGGTGCATTTTGTTGTGATAGTCGACTACAAAACACTTCCAACACCTGGGAAGATCTGTTCAGTGGCCAAGGAAAGCTGTCATGGCGACGAAAGAAAAGAAAGGGGGAGGAAAAGCTGCACGGTGGCGCAGTGGTTTAGCACTGTGGCAGCACAGTTTACCCTTGGCCGGGGGATCGTGGGGATCATGAGATCGTGGGTTCGATCCCTGCCCCCGACCAACAGTGAGCTGTGTGGAGTTTGCATGTTCTCCCCGTGTTGCGTGGGTTTTCTCCGGGATTTCTCCGGTTTCCTCCCGCATACCAAAAACATGTAGGTTTAGGGCGCTCGCGCACGCAGCGACCGGCAGCCAGTGGCTTGTCACCAGACTGCAAACCGAATCTACCTACAGGTACAAATAAGTAACAAAAAAAAAAAAAAAAAAGCGACCGGGAAGCGATGCATTGCATGGTCACCAGCTGGTCACTGCACTGATTGCATCAGACCATTGGCACCACCCTCGGACCGCATTGTCCCTTTTCTACTGGAATTATTGTTATTGAAACACAAAAATCGTCTGCAGTCCAGACTTAATTTTCCTTATCCTGACACCCCAAACATGCCAAAGTAGAGAAGTAAAGACTCACCATTCTGTATTCAATAAGCGACTCTCCTCCCCATCACTGCTGCGGTCTGACTCTGAGTCGGTGCCGGAATCCCCCGACAATTCTGGCTCGAATCTGTACGGTTCGATGCCTCCCTCGCTCTCTTCCTGTTCACTTGACACTCCTGCATCCTCCTCTGTCTCGTCACCGATCCTGAATGCCTCTTCACTCTGAAAACTCTGGTTTTCTTGACTGCTGGAACTGCTATCATCTGCCATTGTTGTTTTGCTAAGGGTCACACTCGTGACGTCACGCAGCGTCATCTGCACTACTTCCGGTTTGTTTGGCACTGCCAGCCAGAGGCAAAAGTTTATCGGCTTATAGCTTGGCCATCGCACGGCCTAAAAATTTCTTTTATGTGTTGAAAAATACAATAGGTAATTAGGAATTAATCCGCTATTCTACTTTTTGCGCAAAAAGGTGGGTTCAGTTCTACTTGAAGTTTGCTAGAGAGCATTTGGATGATCCAGAAGAGGATTGGGAGAATGTCATATGGTCAGATGAAACCAAAATAGAACTTTTTGGTAAAAACTCAACTTGTCGTGTTTGGAGGAGAAAGAACACCATACCTACTGTGAAGCATGGGAGTGGAAACATCATACTTTTGGGCTGTTTTTCTGCAAAGGGACCAGGACGACTGATCCGTGTAAAGGAAAGAATGAATGAGGCCATGTATCGTGAGATTTTGAGTGAAAACCTCCTTCCACCAGCAAGGGCATTGAAGATGAAACGTGGCTGGGTCTTTCAACATGACAATGATCCCAAACACACCGCCCGGGCAACAAAGGAGTGGCTTTGTAAGAAGCATTTCAAGGTCCTGGAGTGGCCTAGCCAGTCTCCAGATCTCAACCCCATAGAAAATCTTTGGAGGGAGTTGAAAGTCTGTGTTGCCCAGCAACAGCCCCAAAACATCACTGCTCTAGAGGAGATCTGCATGGAGGAATGGGCCAAAATACCAGCAACTGTGTGTGAAAACCTTGTGAAAACTTACAGAAAACGTTTGACCTCTGTCATTGCCAACAAAGGGTATATAACAGAGTATTGAGATGAACTTTTGTTATTGACCAAATACTTATTTTACCAAGGAATTTACCAATTAATTCATTAAAAATCCTTCAATGTGATTTTCTGGATTTTCTTTTTCTTATTTTGTCTCTCATAGTTGAGGTATACCTATGATGAAAATTGGAGACCTCTCTCATCTTTTAAGTGGGAGAACTTGCACAATTGGTGGCTGACTAAGATAAGATAAGATAAACTTTATTGTCCCTCAAGGGGAAATTTGTCTTGGGCTTGTCACCCGTGTTGCAACCACACAATCCACTAAATACTGACTAATGACTAAGTACTTTTTTACCCCACTGTAGGACTTGCTATGCCATCATCAAAGATTGACTCACTATGACACCATCAAAAATCAAAGGCAGGCATCACTGAACGAGTGCTGACTTGCTTGCTTACACCTACCTGCTTTCTACGGGCATGCAGAAATACTTGCTTATACTTGGTTTCTGCGGACATGCACAGGTATTCACGATCATAGGACTTGCTAAAAGATCATTGGACTTGCAATGGGATCAAAGGCAGGCATCACTCATAATCATAGGACTTGCTAAAAGATCATAGGACTTGCTATGACATCAAAGATCACAGGCAGGCATCACTCACGATCATCAGACTCACTATGACATCATCAAAGATCAAAGGCAGCCATCACAGATCAAAGGCAGTCATCACTGAATGAGCGGTGACGTCAAAGAGCAAAGGCAGGTTTCACCATGGTTACTGTTGCCATGGTAACAGTAACTTTCTACGGGCATGCAGAAATGCTTGCTTACTCTTGCTTTCTATGGGCATTCACAAGTATGCACTAGTAAAAATAAAATAAAATACCCAGACTTGTTTCCACTTTATTTGAAAACAATTTTCCACAAAATTTAATATAACTAGTCCATACCTGTGCATGCCCGTACAAACCAAGTATAAACAAGTAATTCTGCATGCCTGTAGAAAGCAGGTGTAAGCAAGCATGTCAGCACTCGTTCAGTGATGCCTGCCTCTGATCTTTAATGGTGTCATAGCGAGTCCTATGATCTTTGATGATGTCATAGCGAGTCCTATGATCGTGAGTGATGCCTGCCTTTGATCTTTGATGATGTCATAGCGAGTCCTATGATCGTGAGTGATGCCTTCCTTTGATGTTCTATGATTGTGAGTGATGCCTGCCTTTGATCACACTCAGGCAGACACAGATTTTCTTGAATCACTTACTATGGTGTCTATATGACGTCGTACAGACATCATGTAGAGATCATAAGAACATCATAGGCGACCCTATGATCTTTTAGCAAGTCCTTGGCCATGACAGACAGAGATTTCTTGGATATACTGTATATATAGAGTGAAGTGATGTTTTTGCTTTAAAAAAGTGAGTAACTCAAACAGTAGATGAAATACAAAACTATAAATACAACACACCATTTTCCACCTAAAATATACACATGAATTGCACTGGCACCTGTATCAAAAATGCAACAAGAATACAGTCAAATAAAACAAATTTAACACGTTTTCTTTTTTAATGAAACTGTCACCTTTGTGTCACAAAGTTAGATGTTAATCGTTTTTAACCAAAGGTGAGTGATAAGTTAAACAGTCAACTACATGTACACAACTGACATTTTTCACTAAAT